>CAWUFW010007571.1:0-600000 GCA_963921515.1 Calotriton arnoldi
AGATATATATGTGACTTTACTTTTGATTTTCTCAGGAACTACTGAACGGATTTACACCATTTAAGCAAAAGGCACGACACTGAACCAAGGGCTACCTCTTTGCCAAATTTGGTGTAATTCCGTTCAGCAGTTCGGGCTGTAGCTGCGACTAAAGGTTCCTATGGAAAAATGAATGGGGAAAACGCGTTTTGGGACCCCCTTTTTCTCGGCCCCGCTTGACGTATCACCCCGAGACTTTCAGGATAGGAGCGGACCGGAGCGCCCCAACAAGTTGGAAACTTTCGCGAAGATTCGTCAACCGGCGCCAACGTTATTTCAAATAGAATGTCGCGGATTTCCTATGGATAATAGGTTTTAACTATAACTATCTACTGGCGACTGCCAGTAGATAATATATATACATATATATATATATATATATATATATATATATATATATATATATATATATATATATATATATATATATATCAACTCAAAAGCATTCCCAGACTTCCAGCTCACGGCGAGAAAGAATGCGCGAACTCCTCTTCGTGGTAAGTATTTTTTATTGTTTCTCCCTTCTGCCTGCCATGACGCGTTTCGGCCGATAAAACGGCCTTGATCACATGAGACTAGCTTTGCGAGAGAACATTTTTAAAGTTGCTTCACCCGTGTCATGTGACGATAGACATAGAAAATATACTTTTAGTCAACAGAGTGGCTATAAGTAATAAATATGCACCTAAATTGTTGACACACATCCTGATTAAGTAGTGGAATAATAAATAAATAAATAGGAATACAATACTAATAATCACATTTAAAACTGATGAATGCATGAAATGCTCATTATACAAGGATAATATCAATAAATTGCACAGATGATCTAAAAAGGCAAAAAAGGGCATTTCAAATGTCATGTTAGTATAAATACTACATATTACTAAAAAATAACCCCAACATGTCTCTTTTAACAAATGTAATTATTGCCAAATGCGCAATACCAAACAAAATCTAGAAATATAGCTAGATAGATGGCAGTATGGAAATGCATTAATGCAACTCGTAATAATAGCCACTTAATTTATCTAATTTCAATAGATAATGTGTGCAAATGATATAATACCTGAAGATTGTACTCACTAATAAAATCATAGGATGTGATGGAAGAATAAATGCTGCTAAAAGTCTATCAAAAGAGTAACCCCTCCTAACTAATCCATAACTTAATTAGTGCATATTAATAAATGTGCAAAGATTGCCATAAAGTGCAAAAGTGCTAATATTGTGCAAAAACGCCTAGATCTTGAGATGATATCACAAGGATTATCATAGGCAAAAGTTTAAAAGAATTGAATAATATTTCCAATCAAATGGATTCATAGGGATTTTGGAGGAGGTGTGTTTAGAACAAATAAATAATTTAAATATAATAAAGAACAGGTAATACTAAAATGAAGAAAAGTTTTACGCGAGGTAGCAATAAATACCGGTACCAGAGTCTAAATGTGTACTAAAGATGTTACAAGTTAAAACAAATCTTATACTCTAGTTGGAAAAATGAGTATACAGTCACTAAAGAAATTAAATCATCTAGATTATAAGAAGGTATGGAGGTCCTCCGTGGTGTTCAAACCTAAAGGGGTTTTGCTGTCCAGTTCTATTATCATGCGGGTCTCTAGTTGCCTCAACATGCGTTCTCGGTTACCTCCCCGTTTGAATTTGGGGATGGCATCAATCACAAAATACGTAAGGCAGTTGAGGTCATTTCCATGTGTTGTCTTGAAGTGACGCGCCACTGGGTAAGTGGGATCGTTATTAACAATAGCTCTCAAGTGCTGCAGGATACGAGCATGTACTTGGAGCTTAGTACTGCCTACGTAATTGAGGCCACAAGTGCAAGTAAGGACATAAACCGCATATTCAGTGCGGCAGGTGAAATGCCCTTTTATTTGTACTGGTGTGGGACTGAATGGAGTATTGTAGTGGGTACTATTGACTCCAAATTTGCAAGCCCTACATGAGGCACATTTAAAAAGCCTTTTTGGGTTGTAACCATGTACCTTTAAAAGTGGATTCTGGACTGCTTTTGACTAGTTGGTTTTTCATAGAGACTGCCCGCCTAAAAGTGATGGTAGGTACAGATGAAAGTCTGGGTGCCAACACAGCATCAGTTTTAAGTATTGGCCAGTTTTTGTTAACAATAGCTCTGAGTTGCCTGTGTTGCCGATTAAATGTAGTAATAAGACGAGGTGCAATATTTTCCTCTCCCCCTGTTTTATGTTTCTTTTCCTTAGTTCTAATATGAGAACCCAAAAGGGACTCTCTAGTTATTAATGCAGCCTTATCACCTGCTTGTTGAAGGATAGCCTCACTATATCCTCTTGCCTTGAACCTGGCCAATGCCTGCTGAGTACATTTAGTGTATTCCTCGGTGGTGCTGCATATTCTTTTTAGTCTGAGGAGTTCTCCATAAGGGATGCTCCTTATAAGGTGGCTGGGGTGTGAGCTAGTGGTGTGGAGGGTGGTATTCCCTGCAGTTGGTTTTCTGTGTAGTGTAGATTCCAATCGATTGCCTGATACATAGATGTTGGTGTCTAAAAATGCAACCTGTTTGTGACTTATGTGTGCGGTGAACCTAAGGTTAATGTTATTGTTATTTAATTCAGTTATAAATGCTTCCGCACTACCTTGGTCTCCTCTCCATACCAGGAACACATCGTCAATATATCTTAGCCAGTACAATACATGCTCCTCACATACTTTGGCCAAAGTACCCATGAGAACCTGCTCCTCCCACCAGCCTACGTGCAAACACGCATAGCTGGGGGAGAAGCAGGCTCCCATAGCCACCCCTCGTTTTTGACAATAAAGATTGTTATCAAACATAAAGAAATTGTTAAAAAGGCACCACTAAACCATCTCTAAAAGCATCATGTTATGGTTATATAAGGTTAAAGGCCTTTTGTCCAGGTAGTGTTTAATAGCAGTCAATCCGGCATGATGGTCTATACTAGTATAAAGCGATTCAATATCCATCGCAATGATATATATATATACCTGCAAAATATAATAATGTTCACGGTAAAGGTATGTGTGGTAGAGGCATACTCATTGTAAAAATTTGCATGGTAAAGGCATGCATAGTAAAGACGCATGCGTTGTAAACCCTGTGTTGTTAAGGCATGCGTGGTTCTGACCCCGTTGTAAAGGCTGTTTCCCATCTCGCATAGGTGAGACCTATTGCCTTTGCCAGTGCTCTCTGAGCAAAGGCCAGCTCTGTGAGTAGTACGGCAGTCCCAGCAAGGTTACATGTGTTAGCCATCTCAGTGCCACATACTGCAGCAGCCCCAGCCACGCAGGTGGACCACCAGTATACCCTTATGTCGTTCTAGTGCCAAATGTCACGGGGTTTCACTTTTGTAACTATGTGGTTATTGATGGTTATGCAACACTATCATTTTATGTCAGTCTCAGCGCTGGGTATGTGCTTTTGTGCCTGTGTGTGTGTCTGAGTATCTGTCTTGGTGTGTCAGACCTGTGATGTAGGGGACAAGGGGGCTTATGTGGCACTAGGGGTGCATCCACTGCACTAGACTGGGGTTCACTGTATGCATGCAATGAGTACACTCAGTTTGGCTCATGCTTCTACATATGGCCTCTGGAACAGCCTTTGGTGCACCTGCTGGAACCAGACTGATTCCATCAGATACCAGGTGCATTCCTTGCTAAGATTAGCACCTCACAAGAGGCACCTGGGTTGCAAGTGTCCTAGCTGCTTTGCATGTACTAGCTACAGGAAAAAACATCTCAGCTGTTACCCTTCCACCCTCTGAACCAGAATCCATTTTGTCCATTCTGCTTCAGTTGGAACCCAGCTTCAGAGAACTGCCACAAGATGGAGGTGTGTTGCCCATTTGACCTTCTCTCTCCATAAGTACAGTTGTTTAAATGGAACCAGGAGCCATCTTGCAATAGTAACTCTGTCCCATGCTTCATTGGGGACAACGGCATGAGCTGTTTGTAGGGTGGCGAGAGGGTCGTGTACCACTGGGCAGGGAGGAGGGTAGGTCATCTCCTGCATTCATTAGGTATTGTTTGCTCAGGAATACAGACCTTCTCCACGTCTTGTCAAAAATGTTGTGTGATACCTCTGAGTGAGGTCGAGTGTGAGCTCTTTGAAAATGCCAAAAAAGAAATAGTACCTCAATAACAGCGGGAGCAGACGGCCACTAAATAATATAAATCAATCTGCACTTGGTCCAAGCTCCCCATAAAGAAAAGGAAATGATGCATGAAGTGACACCTCGCATACACTTCCGAATTAGAAGGCAGCAAAGAAGAGTGATAATGATGCTAACGAATAGTATGTAATGGGCGGGTTAAAAGACACTTTTAAGAGGTTGTTTTTAGCCACAATAGATTGTCGTGATGCAGGAAGTGAAGCCTTGCATGTGCTGCCAAATTAGAAGGCAGCAAAGAAGAGTGATAATGATGCCAACAGAATTGTAAGTAATGGGTGGGCTAAAAGACCCTTTTTTGAGTGTTTTTGTTGTAGTGTGGGTATGTGTTATGATGTGGGCTTGGGCGTTCCAGCTTTTCATATACAGTAAAGAGAGGATTGTGTGGATCATAGAGTATTGATAATTGATGAACAAGAACATAAGCATGGGAACAGAAAGATACGCCCTAAAGCTGAGTTGAAAATGAATGATAAAGAAGTCATCTTGATGGCAGACTCAGACTCAGGAGGTTTGTACACCATTTTCCCAAAACATATGTTTGATGCTGTACGGCCTAAGGAAACATTGAAAGCATCTGATGTAATTTTAAAAAGTTATCAGAAAACTGATATTGGTGTGATGGGGTCTTACACTACAGAAATTGGATTTAAAACATGCATTACAAAAAGAAAGGTCTATGTGGAAACTGAAGGTCCTCCAATATTAGGTTGGTCCCATCAGTACAACTTGCACATAATTATTAATCCTCGTGCTACAGAACAGGTCTCAGTAGTTGGTGATGGAGAATTGGAAGGATTACTCAAAGAAGCTGGTAAAGTTTTTGACAATAAGGTAGGTGAAGCAAAAAACTACCAACATAAAATGATCTTTGAGAAATATGCTATCCCAGTAAAGCATACTGTAAGAAAAGTACCTTTGGCCACTCATAAAGAAGTGAAATCTATTCTAGATCAAATCATTGAACCAGTGGAGGCGATGCAGTGGTTGTCCTCGGTTATAATCACAAAGAAAGCTGATGGTTCCCTTCATTTCTGTGTGGATCTGCACAATTTAAACCAAGCTGTGATTATGGATTGATTTCCTCTACCAAATATTAATGAACTTATTTTTCAAGTGTAAGTATTTTTCCAAACTAGATCTCAGATGCGCATACCATCAGGCAAAATTGCTTCAAGATTCAAAACACCTGACAGCGTTTGTTATTACTGAAGGTGTTTATCAGTTCAATAGGTGCCCATTTGTTATCTCCTTAGTGGCCAGCGTTTTTCAAAGACTTATGACTAATTTATAGGCAGGAATAAATAATGTGGTCTTCTTCCAAGATGACATTTTAATTTGTGGAGAAAATGTAGAAGATCACAATGAGACACTACGGAAAGTTTTAAATAGGATCACTCAGGCAGGCATGATTTTACGAAAAGACTTGCAAATTTCTGCTCAAGAAGGTGAAGGCTAGGGCGGTTGACCTCGAATCTGGGGAACTGGGTTCGAGTCCCGGCAATGACGCTGAACATCCTGTGATTCTGGGCAAATCACTTAATCTCCCCGTGCCTAACAAAAATGAATGTGTCCTCATGTAATGCAACTGGTGCTATGTAAAGCGCTCTGATACCCGATACCTTCGGGTCAAGTTCGCGCTATATAAAACTCTGTTAAAAAAAAAAAGGTTGCGTACTTAAGTCATCTGATCACTGTGAAAGGAATAAGGACTAAGATGGACTTAGTCAGTGCCAAAGTACATGCAGAAAGTCCGAATGACAAAGAGAAATTGAGGTCATTCATGGGACTTTTGGAATACTATGCAAAATTTGTTAGAGACTTTGCAAACAAATCAGGTCCACTCAGAGATCTACTAAAGAAAGGAAAACAATTTGAATGGTGAGAGTCACAGAAAGAAGCCTTTGAAAAATTAAAGATGGATGTTGTGCATGCAGAAATTTGTTTCCTTTCCAATTTGGTTTAAAAACAATTCACACAATTGATGCAAGTGTCATTGGGATAGGAGCTGTACTGACACAAATGCATGGAAGAACGGAAAAAACAGTAGCTTTTGTTTCTTGCTGGTTATCTGACGCAGAAAAGAACTATTCGGTCATTGAGCGAGAAGCATTGGCTACTAACTACTTCCGTCCGTGTCTTCATTTGGGGTGGAAGGTTTACTTGAAAAACTGATCATAAGCCCCTATCGCAAGTTTTAAGGCCTAATGGGACAACCAAATGTTCAGGTCTGTTAACTAGGTTGGCTGTAAAAATTCAGGACTATAATTGTAAAATAGAGTTCCTACCAGGGTGGAAAAACAAAGTAGCAGATTGTTTATCTAGATTACCTGAGACAGCAGAAGATGATTCTATATTTGAATCTGAAGAAGTGGTTGCTGATGTAGGAGATGCAACTGATGGTTTGAAAGGTTGTGTATCTAAGAATGAGTGGATGGTAGCGATGGATGATGATCTTACTCTGGAAGCTGTGAAGAAGATGCTTAGGGGTGAGATGAAGAGAGAGAGAGAGCACTTTTCCTGAGGCTATTAGGCCATTTTATAAAGTCCAAGGAGAATTATCTCTAGTTGGAAATTAAGTCATGAGAGGAGAAACATTTGTGCCTCCCACAATGGTTAGAGAAAAGCTCAGAGAGTTAGCCCATGAAGGTCATTTGGGGCAAACCCTCGTCATCAAGCGACTTAAAGAGAAGTTATGGTGGCCCAAAATGGATGGGCAAATCAAAGAGTGGGTTGAAAAGTGTGAAGTATGCAAGAAGTCAGAGAATAGACTAAGATTCGGTCTAGGGGTAATGGAACATAATCATAAAGTTATTGATGTGGAAATGGTATGGGAAAAACTATGTTTAGATTTCATAGATCCATTCCTTTGTCATCCTAAACAAGAGAGATATACAGCAGTGTTGGTTGATGTTAAATCTAGATGGTTAGAAGTTGTTTTCATGGGAAACATCACTACTAAAGCTAATATAGCCTTGTTAGGAGAGCTATTCAGAAGAGAAGGTGTACCTTACAAGTTAATTACGGCCAATAGTACCCAACTTACGCCTTTTGAAATCAAAAACATTTAGCCTCATTTGGGAGTGAAACAGAGCAATGGTCAGGTTGAAAGATTGAATAGTTTAGTGAAGGGCACTATGGAACTGGCGCACAAAGCTGGCTTAGATGTGCAGAGAGCAGTAAAAGATATGTTGTGGGCACATCAAACTACTTTGAACTCAGGTACTGGCAAAACACCTTTTGAATTGATGCGTGGTAGACAGCCAGGAACTAAGTTAGTTCCTTTTTTGGTTGTGAGAGAGTGCGATTAAATTGATACAGGGTGTTACTGACACTTCAAGAGATGAACAATTAATTGAAGTTGGTGATTGGGTGAAAGTGAGGCCTGCTGGTGTGAGTGGTGATCTGTTTAAGTTTCGCAGACCTTACGAAGTGAGAAAAGTAGGAGGAAGTTGGGTTAAATTAGAAAATGGTCAGACATGGAATTTTAGGAGAATAGCTTTATTCCAGAAGAAAGGAAAAAGTGTGGTTAAACCCACTGAAATGGGTGGAGACTGCACAGGGTGGTTGTTGATGAAAGACTGTGATTTTGACAAATCTCAAGTGTGTGATTGTGGTGATGCACTTCGTGGTGATGCAGCTTGTGCATGTCAGAGCACTGGTTCCCGTTCTGCTTGTGTTAGCAGACCGCCAGCATGGTGGGGGGATTATGTATGGGTTTAAGTTCTGTTGTTCATTTTTGACACGATGTATGGAGATATGCATGTACAATGTTCCTATTTCAACACTTGTAATGACATTACGTGCAAGGTATGTAGTTATGTATTTTCTTCGTATTCTTATGTTAAAAAAATAACCTTTAAGATATTGATATATGTATTGTGTTGGAGTTCTTTTAATGATATTATTTTTGTGTTATTTTTTACTTTTCTTCTATTGATGTTATGTGAAAGGTAAGGGATGTGTTATAATGTGATCTTGTGTTATAATGTGGGCTTGGGCATTCCTGCTTTTCATACACAGTGAAGAATGTATGTCATCAGTTAAGTAAAGAGGGTCCATAGGTGAGGTCATCAGGAGGGTGGCAGTTGGAACGTGGATAGTTATCTGGTGCCTGGCTTGACAGACACGGATTGTTATCTGCCATTAAACTTCATGAAGAAGATTATCCAAATGTTGTGTAGTCCTTACAACAGTTTTCTTTCGCCACAATAGATCTTCGTCAAGTGACAGTGTGCTTTTTGCTGGCAAAACCTAAAACGTCCTAAGTTACTTTATTTGAATGAAATTAAGTTCTATAACAAGTAGCTTTTTTTTTAGAAAGGTAACTTAATAAAACTAAATTTCAGCAGTCTGACCATGAACCTTACATACAATGTTTATGGCCTATTATACCTTATGATATTTTTTGAGCTACACTTGTTACTATGGTACGAAAATTAGGGGTATCTAGGGCTAGGTGCTACACCTGGCTGGCCCCTTTTAGGGTGAACAGAATTTGGAAACCAAAACCAGGACATTCCACACACATAGAAATAGGACTACTTTTTGCATTACCTTAATGGCCAGCACTTACCGACATACAAAACATGGACAATGAAGCACTAAGGGTAACTAAACTAAACCTTTCCACACACTTACATCTTAATTAAATTACTTTTCTTTTGATAATGGTTACTAGACAATCTTACACTGGAGGCATAAGAGAACTGCCTCCCTCTGTGTTTCATTGACCCTCTGTTGGAAGTCGTGGCTCCCAATGAAGATTCACACAGAAGACTGTTGAGAAGAAATGAAGAATTATTCCAGGAATAATAAAACCTACGATATCTCTCATGAAGGTCTAATCCTTTGATGCCTTGTCAACATTCCAAACAACAGCATTCAACAATGTGACCTCACAGATTCTAAATTCTACATTAATCTACTAATCAATACAACAGCTAGATAAACACATTGACTATAGCATATAACATAATCTTTCCCTTTATGATAAATAACAAAAGATGAAAAAAGCTATCTAAATATACAGTCCAAAATTAAAATTAAATAAATGTATACATGAATCTATTAAAAGGTGACATATCCTTAAACTTTATAGGAACAGTTCCCATTCTAGTGCTTCTAAACCTCACTTCAGAATCAGATTGTGCAGTACAGGAACTATTATGATCACTTATTGATGGCTCAACAAACATTATCGGATCTTCCATCACTATTTGCACTATCCTGAATTATGCCTGCATCATTTAAAAATGTTTCGGTATTTCCCTCATTTACCAATGTTTTGTTATTATCAGATGGGGTCCAAACATATTAGTCAACTGAATTCCCACTCTCCTTATGGTCCACATCCTTCTTCATTATTTTTTTAATTTTGTTTATTGCAGATTTATATAGTGCGAACTCGACCTGAATGTATTGGAGTGCTTTACATGAGCACCAGTTACGTTACACAAGTACACATTCATTTTTGGTAGGCACGGGGAGATTAAGTGATTTGCCCAGAATCACAGGATGTTGAGCCGACGCTGAGGCTCGAACCTGGTTCACCAGCTTCAAAGTTGGCAGCTCTAGCTGTAAGGCTACATCCTCTCCCCATTAGATGGGCTTACTCCTCAGATACCTTTTCAAAAGCACCAATATTCCACCACCCCTTATCTTGAAATAGAACTGCAGATATGGCAATCTTCACAACTTTGACAGGCCTCAAAAACTTTCACCACTTTGCAAAAAGTTTTGATCAAAACCCAATCGCACACACTCACATTCATATTCTTCACATTTTCTTAATCAAAATAAACCTTACTTTCATTCTGTTTGGACTCAACACCTTCCCTTATCTACTGCATATCCAAAACATCATTACTAAGTCCAACTTTACCTTTAACTGCACTGTATTTAAACAGGAACCAGGTTTCCTACTTCTCAACAACTGAAATGGTGATACCCCGTAGTACTAAGGGGAGTAATATTGTAACTCCATACTTTCTCTTTTAAGTATTTTTTTTACGAACAAACCATTAGCTACAGCAGTTTGTTCACCCTCTTTTATGAGCCTATTCACTCTCTCGACCATACCATTAGAAGAGGGACTGCAGAGGGGTGTAAGAAATTGTGCTGCTGGTTGAGAGGGGTAAAACCTACTCAAACGGAAACCACAATCATTGTCAGGGTGAATTCACACGCAAACCCCAAGTTAACCTGTGCTCAACCCCCTGGTAGCTTGGCACAGAGAAGTCAGGCTTAACTTAGGGACAATGTGTAAAGTATTTGTGCAACACTACAAAAAGTTACACAATGAAAATACACAACAAATGGATCTACACCAGATTAAGAAACATAGATTAATATTTAATTAATAAAATAAGACCATAACAGAAAAAATCCAATCACTAGAACCAGAGATATACAATTTTAAAGATTTCAGTGAAAATAGCACCAAAAAGCACAACGTGACAACTGTGGATATCTGGTTGCACCGGATCAGGACAAAGTCACACGTTCAGGCCAACTGCGATGGTGTGTGGGCTGGCTGCTGGGACCCAGCAAGGCCCGATGAAGAAGAGTACTTTAAATCCTGGTTGCGGAGCGTTGCGAGGTCCCACGTTTGAGGATGCGTCATGCAGCTGAGGTGATGCATCAGTTCCAAGGAGTTGTGGAGCTGCGATGTGAGGTCCTGCATCATCATCAAAGATCCTGTCAACAAGGGCCTGCAATGCGAAGTCCATTGTCAGGAAAGCATTGCGCAGTCGAGGCAATACGTAGGTTCTTAAGGAGCTGCGAGGAGAAGCTTCACAGAGTGGCAGTTCCGATGCAGTCTGAAGGTCGATGTGGAGTACTTGTGCTCAGAGAAACCTCACAGTAGAGGCAATGCATTGGTTCTGCTTGGGATGGTGCCTCGCAGTAGAGGGGATGAGTCAGTCCTGCTGGGTTTACAGGTGGGCTGGCAGAGCACGCTCAGGCTCACCTCCAAGTGTCCAGGACTGGGGTGGTACCACTTCGCAGGGTCGGACTCACAGATGGCAGAGTCCAGGTGTTGGGTTCAAGGTTGTGTTGGAGCCTTCTTCCCCTGAGGCTCTAGTCAGGAAGCCAACTAACTAGCCTTTGGAGTAACTATGGGGTCCTGGGTTCAAGAGATAAAGGGCCAGTCTTTCTCACCCAGGCAAGAGGGCAGCAGGCAGCAGTTCAGCACAAAAGGGCTGCAGTCCTTCTGAACAGGAGTCCAGCAGATTTGCAGTTCTTTCAGCAGCCCAGCAATCCTTTCCCGGCAGAGTATCCATAGGTCCAGAAGTGTACTGAAGAGTTGGTGTCTGAGGTCACATATTTATACCTGGGCCTTCCTTTAAAGTGGGAGACGTTTCTAGAGGAATCCCTTTGCAGTCATAGCCTCCCCTGCCCTGGCTCCAGACTAACTACACAGGGTATGCAGCCCTTTGCGTGGAGGCAGGATGCATCCTTTTCAAATGTAAGCAGGGATGTTCGCAGTTCTGCACTTCACCCCCTGCAAGTAATGGCCCATTCATGCACACCTAAGCTCTATATTATGTTTGGCTGTCTAGGAGGAGTACACAAAGCCCAACTATCAGCTACACTCAGTCGCATGGCCCAGAGACAGACTGCAGGCACTAAATGGCTAAGGCAGGAAAATGCCAACTTTCTAAAGGTAGCATTACCAAAATTGTAATTTAAAATCTGACTTTACCTTAAGAGAGGGATTTTCATTATGATTCCGAAGATACAGAATGTGAACTGGTTACCTATTCCCATTTGGAAGTTACAGCTTATTAAATTTAATAAGGTAACTGCAATATTATCCTATGGGAGAGGTAGGCCTTACAATAGTGAAAAGCTAATTTAAGAGTTTTTCACTACCAGATTATGTAAAACTTAAAATGACATGTCCTCCTTTTTAAATACATTGCACACTGCCCTGTGGGCTACTTAGGGCCTACCCTAAGCCTGACTTGTATGAATTAAAAAGGAAAGTTTGGCAGAGGGTTTATTTTGCCGGGTCGAAATGGCAGTTTAGAGCTGCACACACAGTCTGCAGTAGAAGACCTGAGACATGTTTAAAGCGCTACTTAAGTGAGTGGCACAGTCAGAGCACCAGGCTCACTAGTACCATTTAATTTACAGGCCCTGGCCACATGTAAAACCACTTTGCTAGGGACTTACAAGTAAATTAAGTATGCCAATTGGCGATAGGCCAATGTTAATGTGTTTTAAGGAGTGAGCCCATGCACCTTAGCACTGGTAGAATCCTAAGGCCAGCAAAAACGAGATCAGCAAAATAGGTGGGGTGAAGGCAAAAAGCTTGGAGGAAGACCACCCTCAGGCTGACAGATCTAACAAGGGAAACCTTAACTTGCTTATTAGCATATTCCGAAAAAATCCTGAAATCTCAAATGCACACCATTATCTGTCACAATAGTGTGTGGGACACCTTCTACGTGAAACAGCTGCTTCAAAAATATACAGCAAAAATAATTAATAATTCACATTCCAAAATATTATGCTGTCCTGTAAAATCCAAATCTAACTTCTCCTATGGTATTTCTGGACAAGGCGTGGAATTCAAAGGGCTATTAACAACCTTCCAGTGCTTATCAAACACCCCTTATATCTATCTACATATTTCCTAACCTGATCATCAATGCCTGAACTGTTTGATTTTCTGCACAGTGGCATCAACAACCAAATGTCCAACATGAGCTAATTGAACAATTTTGTCATGTAAAGAGAAAGTGGAACAATAAGCTTATGTCTAAGAACCATATCATAAACAATTGTAAGTTCTGAAGCTACTTGAGAAAAACTTTACAAGTCAGACTGCAACACTCCCTCATGTGGCCAATCTTTTACAATTAAATCTGCACACTGTGTAAAATAGCATCCCTCCCATAACACTAATTCCATTCATTCTCATTAATAATTATATCACTGGTTACATCAATAGTTAAATTACACAGTCATCGTCATCACAAATAGCTTCACTAGATTGTTCAATCACATCATAAATAGGCTAACACGACAAGCAATCTGCTCGTACATTTTTGCCCCATGGCAAGTATTAAATGTCAAAGTGGAATTCCTGTAAATATGATGGCAACCTCACTATCCTTGAAGAGACTTTATCAGTCAGACTACTTCCCTACATATAAATAAAAGGTTTGTGGTCTGTATATAACTCAAATTTCTTACCCCAGGTGTACATCTTGAATTTCTCAGCCGCCCAAGAACAGGCCAAAGCTTCTCTCTCAATTGTACTATATTTAGTTTCTGCACCTTTCAACATCTGAGAAGCAAACGCTACTGTTTGTTCTTTACCATTAGACATTTGGCTAAGGATTGCCCCCAAACCACAGGCACTATCATCAACGGTAATGATGCTTTAAAGATGCTGATTGAATGGTTTAATGGCAGGAGAATTTATCATCCAGTCAGGGCTCCTTCGCTAAGGCGGAGAAGCGTCGCCTCACTGCTTCAGCTGCAAGCTGAATGCAAAAAATAAAATGATAATAACGTTCGTTATTATCATTTTGTTTTTGGCATTCAGCTTGCAGCTGAAGCCAGGGCGGGGCTTGTATCCCTGCGTGTCACAGGGGGAGGAGTTGTGGCTGCACCTAAAGTGCCCATGACGCATTGACCGGCCCTCTCAGGCCGGTCAAAGCATCATGCGCACTCTGCATGTTCTCCATGCAGGCTACATTACAGCCTGGATGGAGAATATGCAGAGCCTGCCAGTCCATGTCTGAGCGCCGAACCTCGGTGCGCAGACCAATCACAACGCAGCGTTGTTGTTGGTCAGGGGATTCTGGCAGGCTGGGTGCTTCCTGCCGAGTGGAGAGGAGGACGGAGAATGAAGAGGCGGTGGCTGCGGTCCGCTGAGAAAAGGTAAGTGCATTTTTTAAAAATTATTATTTCCCGCCCCTCCCTCCTTTCCCCGCCCCACCAACCCTGGTCGGTAGCAGCCACTACTGTTATCATCAACTCCTTAATCATCCTAAAAGCTTCATCTACCTCATTAGACCATACAAATTCCGACCCATTCTTCAAATTTCACTCAGTGATCAGACGATAAACGCAAAGCCATGAACAAACCAGGCATAGTATTCACTGATATATCTAAAAAATATCTCAATGCATCTTTATCTTTAGGAATAGGTGTTTTTTTGTATTGCATCAACTAAGGATAACTTTGGCCTAATACCTGTTTCTGTTATACTATGGCCTAAGTATTTTACTTGTTTAGCTAAAAACGTACATTTTTCTTTTTTAATATTCATACCAGATGTAACAAATTTTCAACACAATTTCCAGTTTCTCATTATATTGTTCCATAGTTTCAGTGCATATCAATATGTCATCATGGAACACTTGTATACAAAACTGATTGCCAAAAATCAAATCCATCATGCAATGGAAAACACTTCCTGCCATTGCCAACCCAACTACATGTAAGCACCAAAAGGTGTTACAATGGTAGTAAAATGTTAAGTCTTTTTTGCCAATGGTATTTGCAGATAGGTTGAACGAAAGTCTATGGTTGGAAAGTACCTAACACCCACTTAGATTGGCCAATGTGTCTTGTATACAGGGTAAAGGGTGACAATCTACAATTATATTTCTGTTTAAAACCTGAATGTCTGCACACAAGCTAATCTCGCCAGATTAGTTTCTGGCAATAAATGCTGCATAAACCCATTCTGATGACTTAACAGGATCAATTATTTTTTGGGCACATACATATCAAATAATGTTATTAACTCTAACTTAACGGACAATAGGACTGGCCTCACTTTCTGAACAACTGGTTAAGCATCCGTTTTCAATGTTATCTTATGCTCAAATCCCTTCACACAACCAACTTTATCTTCAAATTCTCCGACATTCTTGACAAGCAAAGTTTCAGTGTCATCAATTTTTGCTTTTCACCAAGAATAACAGTATTGTCAGAACCTGGTCTTAACACTGTACCTAATTTCATCTGATACTGCCAACCCATGATGTCTCTTCCTTTTTCCACATGGTATATTTTCTGCAATATTTCTTTTACTTTGAAGTGCAAAACATCATGAAAATAGCCTAACATTGTTATATCAAATTCACCAAAAGCTTTGGAATGAATAGAAGTTGTTTTGAAAGTTTCTTGCACCAATATTTGAAGAAGTTAACATCCGACAAAATAGTAACAGGTGAACCAGAATCAGCTATTATGTAAAGATTTACTGCATCAATAGGTACTTCACATATCGACCGTTAAACCTTCTCTGGGTCACCATATTAACATCAATATCAACAGTTAAATAAACATTAGTTAGATGGTCACACATTGTATCCTCTGAACTATTAAAATGATTGACATTGACACCAGGCTTGGTGGAACGACAAATCATTCGAAAATGGCCAGTCATTTAGCATAAATTGCCTTTCTTTCCTTGTGCTAGGCAAGAGGAACTATTCCCAAGGGATTTTTAGAGCCACACCTATAACAACTTCTTTTGTCTGTATTCTTAGTAACTATTTCTATGAGATATCACACACACATTAATTTAATCCACACCAGTCACTCTACACACAGATGTTGAATCTTTTACATCATTAGGTAGAACTTTACAAGATAACACTGAACATTCTATACTTCTTGCAATATCCATGACTTCAACAAGAGATGGGTTTTTTCAACTCAAAATACTTTCTTGTATTGTTTTTGGAGCCGCAATTAAAGACAAATTGGTCTCGAAGAATAATGTCAAGATTGGTACCAAATTCACATTTTGCAGCAAATACCCTTATCTTGCTAAATAATCTCCAACATTTTCTTCCATTTTCTGCTTCCCCTTGAAGAAGTTGTGTCTCTCCAACATGACTGAAGGTTCATCAGAGTACTGTTTCGCCGTATGAGCAATAGCTTAATTGTACTCATTCCATGTAACAATATTAGATGTTGATTCCTCTAGTTCTGGTAAATTATCATAAGCTTGCTCACCTGCCTCTCCTAAATGATTTAATAATGAAGAAGTATGCCTTTCAGCATCATATTTCATGGCGTCAATAGCCATTATATAGTTTTCAAAAATTCTACACCATTTCTAGCAGGATATGGATGGCTGTCCAAGATTTTGTAGAAAAGGAGGTGGTTGAATCACATTGTAGCATAATCCATTTCCTTTGTAGCAGATAGTACATAAGATCAAAATCAAAAAACCCTCTGATGAAATACCAAGATGTGTGTACAACTAGAGTAAACTTACTTCCAGGACTAAACAATGAACGCGGAGAAAACTCGCTGTGAGTAAATGACAAACGCTGAGGAATATTGCTGTTAAACTCGAATACTTCATACCACTTCACCAAAGATAAATATGACAAAGGTGCCTGCTATACCCTTAACATACCTGCAGCATCAGCTATGCCCAAACCAATATGGCCGGTAGGTGCGTGATACGTACAGTAATTGGGTGCACACAATGACGTAGTGGAGCGTTGGTGGCACAGAATGCGCGATGTTTCAGAGAGCAGCAAGAGAAGAAATGAAGATTTATTCCAAGAATAATAAAACCCACAACATCTCTCAAGAAGGTCCGATCCTCGAATGCCTTAGCAACATTCCATACAAGAGCATTCAACAATGTGACTTCAGATTTTAAATTCTATGTCAGGACCGGAGGCTTCAGATTATGCTTTATTCTCTCTTCGCTTTATTATTATAAATTTCACAGCAGCCATGAAAGATATGCAAACAAATCTTCAAAACATTAACAGTAAAAACTTCAACTCCCATACATCCAGTGAGGAAACCGAGTCTATAGTCCTTTCACGGTGTCCATTATCGTCCACACATAGTCCCATGTTTGTGTCTCTCCTTCCTCTTTCTTCGCTGCTTCGCAGCCAGTTAAGTCGACCTTTTTCGTCTGTCTTTGTTTATTCGTAAATTGTAGTATTGCCTCTGTTCTAAAGCAAGCGCTTATTGGGGATTGTGTTTTGCCTATCGCTAAGTGCTTTTGACTTTCTTTCAGATCCCCAAGCTGGCCGCGGGAACGTTTATCCGCTCCTTACGCGGCCGGCGTCCTGCTGGTTGCGGTGCTTCTGTCAGGCCTCTAGAGGGACTCGCTCGTCTCGTTGGTCTCGCGCCGCGGCTCCTCAGATGAGGAGCCGCGCTGCGAAAGGAGATCGTGCCGAGCCTTGTCCCCCTCTGCCTCTACCTTGACGCCCATTTACGGGTTGTATTTCCCGCATTTTCTATTGTTACGCCCCGGCGGGGGTCTGTACAGCGGATACATCCGCATTACACGCTTGCGAGCGCTAGTATTTGCACAGTTGGCCTTTTTCTTTACAAACGCGCGGAGTGGCAGTAGCCCAGTCAGATTTCTGAGGACGTTAGCGCGTTTACGTGGTGCAAGCCTATTTGTGGCCCTCGGGGCTACCCAAAAGTCGTGCAGTCTACTGGTCTGCCTATATTTGGTTTTGTTGCATAAACCTGATAATTGCAGTGCTAAGCACATTTTAAGAAAGGGAATTTGGCATTCTCTAA
This sequence comes from Calotriton arnoldi, assembly GCA_963921515.1. Lineage (NCBI taxonomy): Eukaryota > Metazoa > Chordata > Amphibia > Caudata > Salamandridae > Calotriton > Calotriton arnoldi. Next base: position 17,761 of record CAWUFW010007571.1, read on the forward strand.
CCTTTATAACTACCCTAATACCTACATTAATACTTACCTTGATAACTTACATTGATACTTACCTTTTTTCCATCATCTTTCTGGTCCAATGGAGTCTCAATCTGAGTATTATGAGGAGGAGGACCAGGGTTACTTGCCTTGGGATGACGATTTTTACGACGCCGTGGACTCCTCCATCTATAGGGTGGTAAATGAGGTGGTTGGCCCTATGGAACAACGCCTTTCCGATAGGATAGTCCAAGAATGCGCCAAACTGGCGAAAGCGCACGCTGAACTTCCTGCGCCCCCGGTTGAGCGTACTGGGGAGGGTCCCCCGCCACCCAAGAAACAGTGCACCGAAGGGGTGGATATAGATGCATTTGCGCGCCTCAAAAGCGCTTTCCTGGCTACGGTGTCGCCGCCCGTCCCTGTCCCCCCCCGGTAACCGATCCGCAGGGCACCACAGACCCACCTTCCCCTGTGACAGATGATGACGACCATCAGGGGGATACGGATGAGGAAGCGGGCCCCTTGCGGCCTTGGCGCCCGGCAGTTACCCCTTCCACTGCACCGGAGGATGATTCTGGTATGTTGAATCCCGATGGGATCATGCATCCCCGGTCGGCTGCCTGGGTTCCCGGCGACAAAGTAGCTAAATTTGTCGCGGGTCGTCTCCGTAAGCCCCTGGAGAAGGAGGCTCGGGGTTGCCTACGGGCGGAGTGCCCAAGGCCCACCTTGGATGACAAAATTGCTTTCATGCCAGAATTAGACTCGAAAATGCCCACCTTTTTGGCAAAATACATGAAGGACCCGAGGAAGGGTATAGATAGGTCCTGGCGATCCTGTCAGGATAAACTCCTTGATGCCATTGGGCCTATGACTAAAATCTTGGACATGGCCGAGGAAGCTTAAGTATCAGGATCAGTTATTTCCCCAGAAGTCCTTTCCAATTGGGCCCAACGGGCTATTATTTTTATGGGCAATGCTAATTGTGCCCTATCAACAGAGCGTCGTCGCTCCTTGTTGATTAAGCTCGATCCTAAACTTGGGGATTTGGCCTCCTCGGAGGCGGGGGCAGTGGACCAAGGGGGCCTTTTTGGCGACCCCTTTGTTAAAGAGCTGGGCAAATTTGTCGCAACTTTTACCTCGCTGGACAAGGCCCAGTCCAGTATTAAAAGGGTCTTCAACCAGCGAGTTTTCCACGGGGCTGGCCGAGGCAGGGGCCGCTCATCCGGCCGTGGTTTTCAGCAAAATCCCCCACGGGGACAAGGCTCTGGTCACGGACAGTATAATTCCTCTGCATATTACACAAACTTCTATCCAACAAGAGGCCAGCGTTTCAGAGGCCGCGGCGGTTTCAGGAACAATACCGGCGGCGGAAATACCAACAGTAAGTGTCCTTCCAGCTTCCCACGTTCGCATCGGGGGTCAATTAGCGGCCTTTCGGAATTCTTGGACAGACATTACCTCAGACGCATGGGTCTTACAGACCGTTCAAGGTTTTCATATAGAGTTTTACGACAACCCTCGTCAAGAGGTTTCCCATCGACCAATATCATTCAGTTCCCACGAGGCTCAGTAGATCGACGAAGAGGTCTTCGAGCTGCTCCCCAAAGGGGCCATTTGCCGATCAACTTTGCATCCCCATGGGTTCCTCAGCAACATCTTTTTGGTGGACAAGACCGATGGGGGTCGTCGTCCGGTCATCAACCTCAAGGAGTTCAACAGGTGGTTAGTTTACCGCCATTTCAAGATGGAGGGAATCCATCTGCTCCGGGACGTCCTTCTGCCTTCCGACTGGATGGTGCGGTTGGACTTAAAAGATGCCTATCTGGTGGTTCCGATTCACCCTCCCCATCGACGGTTCCTGCAGTTTCGTTGGAGAGATATGGTGTACGAATTCACCGCCCTTCCATTTGGCCGTTCCTCAGCTCCTTGGTGTTTCACCGAGGTACTTCATCCGGCGGTGGAGTTCCTCAGGGCATTCGCATGATCGTATACTTGGACGATCTTCTGCTTATGGTGCAATGCCCTTGGACTTTATCCAGACAACTCCAGCGAACGGTGTCTCTTTTACAGAGCATAGGGTTCATCATCAACAAGGACAAATCGATTGTCAGACCTTCTCAAACCGTGACGTTTCTAGGGTTTGTGGTGGATTCCATTCACGCGACTCTAAGTCTACCTTCCCGGAAAATGACCAAAATTCATCACGAATTGCGTCAAACGATTTCCAGGCCTTATACCTCACTCTGGCAACTGGCCAGGCTAGTGGGTCTTCTGTCTTCGTCGATTCAGGCGATCTTCCCGGGGCCCCTACATTATCGAGCTCTCCAGCACCTCAAGGTGTACCATTTAAGGAGAGGATTGTCCTACGATCATTCAGTTCCCCTCTCAGCAGAGGCCAGGGAAGAGGTCGCATGGTGGTTGTCCCATATGGAGGCGTGGAACGGTCGGGCGATTATCGGCTCGGTTCCAGACCTTATCATAGAGTCCGACGCCAGCAGGTCAGGCTGGGGCGCCCGGTGTGGGGATTTTTCCACCGGAGGCGTTTGGTCCTTGGACGAGCAGAACCTTCATATCAACTGCTTAGAACTCCTCGCGGGCTCTTTTGCGGTGCGATGTTGGACCAAGGACAGGGTGCAGTCCTGCATCCTTCTAAAGATGGACAACATCTCCGCGGTCCGATATGTCAACCGATTGGGAGGCCCCCGATCTCGGGCTTTGGCAAATCTAGCGAAAGACTTTTGGGGTTTTTGCTTCGAGCACCACATCTCGGTCACGGCGGAATATCTTCCGGGCCGGAGCAATCAGATTGTGGATTGGCACTCGAGAAATCTTTACGATTCCAGTCTCTGGAAACTGGACCCTCAGAGCTTTCAGTGGGTGGAAGCAAAATGGGGGCCGTTTTCGGTGGACCTCTTTGCGTCTCGGCTGGACTATCAGGTTCCTCAGTACTTCAGTTGGAGACCGGATCCGATGGCTCTGGACACGGACGCCTTCCTTCAGGATTGGAGCACAGAAAAGGGCTATTCGTTCCCTCCCTTTTCAATGATAACAAGAACGGCGGCCCAGATTCGCCGACAAGGGGCAGAAGTCACCTTGGTAACACCTTGTTGGAGATCACAAGTTTGGTTTCCAGTTCTACTGGAACTTTCTTGGGATTCTCCAATCCTACTCCCCCTGTTTCCTCACCTGCTTCTGAACCCGGACGGGGATCCGCATCATCTAGTCATCCAGGGGCTACTCCGTCTCATGGTGTGGCGGCTTTCAGGCAACGGTGGTCGTTGCCGGGCCTTTCGAGACCGGCTGAGGCCCTCTTGTCAAAGGCTTAGGCAGATAGTACCACAAAACGTTATCGGTCCGCCTGGATGAAATGGGTTCGTTGGTGTCTTCGAGGGAGTTTGGATCCCGTGGTCGCAGATGTCGTTCCAATCTTGAATTTTTTGGCAGACTTGGCCTCAGAGGGGCTGGCGTATCGTTCGATAAATGCGATACGTTCGGCAATTTCGGCGGGTCATACCCCGATTGACGGAGCTCCAGTAGGGGAACACCCGTTTGTCTGCAGACTTCTGCATGGTATCCGACTCTCTCTGCCTCCGGAACCACGCTATTCAGTCCTATGGGACGTCAACCTTGTATTAAATCTCTTTTTGTCCTGGCAACCGAATAGATATCTTTCTTTGAAGGAATTATCATCCAAGCTAGCTATGCTTCTATGTCTAGTCTCCTGTAGGAGAGTTTCTGATGTACGAGCGTTGGACATCTCGGCGAGAACCTTTTCCCCGGACGGGGTGGTGTTCACTATAGGGCGACGTACTAAGTCCCATACCCGAACGGTTTCATACCCGGCTTTTCAAGACACCCCAAAATTATGTGTGGTGGATTGTCTGAAGGGGTATGAAGACATTACTCAAGAACTCCTCCCTCCGAGCGAACGACAACTCCTTATTGCTCTCAAGAAACCGCACAAGGCTGTCTCTTCCCCCACTATAGCCAGGTGGGTGCGTTGGGTCATGCAGGAGGCGGGTATCGATACAAAACAATTTGGAGCCCATTCAACCAGGGGCGCTATGGCCTCTAAGGCGTTCGCGCTGGGGGCTCGTCTCGAGGATTTAATGCGTGCAGCTGATTGGTCCTCAGACTCAACATTCAAAAGGTTTTACTTTAAACCGGTTTTGGACGTGGCTCAGTTAGTGGTAAGTAAGCTTTGAACTAGCATAATCTGAAGCCTCCGGTCCTGACATAGAATGGGAATTTGCCTAGCACCGTAAAGGTAAGTTCCAATTCTATTAAGGACATGGAGGCGAGGATTATCCCTCCCGGAGCACATTGGTGCGAACCCACCCGTATGGTAGTAAGTAACTAATTCATATTTTACATTGCGATGTTTGGGTAATGTTTCAATGTTTCTCCTTCTTTTTTAGAGTTCCTATATGGCAGCTTGTCGCATTGTGAGTTACATATTGCGTTGGTTTTCTGGAGCCCTTACGTTGTCTTGTTTTTTCAGGAAACAATGGTTCGAAACAGGACCAGTGATGATTTGGCGCGACTTGCGTGAAGAAAGAGGAAGGAGAGACACAAACATGGGACTATGTGTGGACGATAATGGACACAGTGAAAGGACTATAGACTCGGTTTCCTCCCTGGATGTATGGGAGTTGAAGTTTTTACTGTTAATGTTTTGAAGATTTGTTTGCATATCTTTCATGGCTGCTGTGAAATTTATAATAATAAAGCGAAGAGAGAATAAAGCATAATCCTCGCCTCCGTGTCCTTAATAGAATTGGAACTTACCTTTACAGTGCTAGGCAAATTCCCATTCTACAGTAATCTACTAATCAATACAAAAGCTAGATAAACGCCTTAACTACAGCCTATATCATAATCTCTAAAAAAAAGCACTGTTCATTTTACTGAAATTTCCTGCGACATATGGTGAAAACCCATTTACACCCATTAGATGTGCGGCCTTGTGGTTTGTGCTATTACCAGAAGCTGTTGATGGCAATATTGGTCGTCTTCCATGGTTACTTGTTGTGTATCTTCTATACGTAACAAACAATCGTGTAAAGTGGTCCTCCACTGCATTTAGGGTGTTCTGCTGACATTATAAACCTCAAGGCTGGAGACCGAGTGGTTTGTAAATGTCACCAGAACCCGTAAATGGAAATAAAGTACAATATGAAAGGTGTCACCGATTATATAGTCATTATACACCATGTTTATTTAGGTGCAGTTGGCATGAAAGGGTTGCTTTTTTCAAACAAGGAAATGCTTATTGAAAACAGTAAGTGAATTAATTTATTATACTATTTGGTTATCTGCAGAGAAAAGAAGAGAAACATATTTAAGTAATGTATTATATATAACACACTTTGCTTTGTTAAAAACATAAGTCAGAAGTTTTTGAAGATCCTGTTTAAGGAAAAATGGGCCCTGATAGCAATTAGAATGTTCACCTCTGTTTAGCTTTCATGAGGAGGGTGCTGAAAAAACAAGCAATGACAAAGCTTAGCAGAGTGGTTAGGGACTTTCGTTATCAAAATGCGCTGTCATGTTTAGATCCTAATTAGCCCTAGGCAAAAATCACTGTCCGCTTATGTATCAGGAGCACTCTTTAATTAAAATGCATGTATTGTAATTGTATTGTATTGTAATTGCACTTATATAGCGCTTACTACCCCTGATGAGTTTGTCAAAGCGATTTTTTGGCGAGTAGCACGCTACTCCGGAACCCATAAAGGATTAGTGGTGAATTAGTATAGTGAAATATGAAAGTAATTTGAGTGGTGGATCTGTTAGTCAGTTATTTGGATTGAGAAGGATAGTGGAGGGATAGAAGGGAGAAAAAGGTTTGCATTTATATAGCGTTTGCTACCCCTGACGAGGCGTCAAAGCACTTTTTGATGAGTAGCACGCTACTCCAGAATGTGATTATTCTTAAATTTGAAGTCCTAACTAAGTACATACATCTTTCAGTTAATGAGTTGTTCATCGCAGGACTGAAGGTGTAAACCAGCTTCCATTTTGGTAGCCAATTCTGAGCTGTTGTCAATAATATGCCCGATATTACCCCGAGAAATGTTGTTGCCTCCAGAACTGGACCCTATATTCCAGATGCAGCTCAAGAAGCAAAGCAAATAGTGTCTGTGTTGTTTCCAGGACTGGACACTATACTAAAGACGTGGGACCAGATTGCATAATCTGGCTGAGTGGTATTAATTCGCCCTGGCTGACCATCATATCTGCCTATTATTCGAGTGCACCGTTTTGCCACATTTCCTGTGGCAGGGGCAGTGTTGTTTTGCTTCATCAAAAACTGATGTTAATATTTCATCAGACTGAAGAAGAAAAACATTGACATTTGCTGTTCTTAAACATCAGTGCCCATTTAAGGAAAAATAATTCAGAACAGCACCCCAAGAAATTATGTAAAATAGGGTTTAATAAAATTGCACCTAGCTCAAACTAGCAGTGCTGAGTCCGTTTCGATATCTTTAGATGATTAGACCGTCTCAATACTTCAGATAGAGACCCCATAACTAGACACAATGCTCCAGTTGTGACCTCCAGACATGCTCCCCAATATTGGCTATAATGCTCCAGGTGTAGATACCCTAATAGCACTCAATACTAGGCATGTGTTCTCACTACCTGCATAACCTTGAAACATCTCCTAAGTCCTCGCTGGTTGCTTCACACAACGAGATTTATTCAGATTCAGGACAGTTCAGAAGGTCATGGTGATAACAAGGCAGAGACAATTTCTCATCTGCCCTATTCTCATGTGAAAGGGCTTGGAACCTACCTCCTTACCTATTCTTTAAAAAATGCTGTTCTTTTCACGTATGATTGTAAGAGCTGCACCATTCACCCCACCCCACAGGATAGCTATAAGTGGAAGATACTGTGCTCACCCAGCATCTCTCAGATATGCAGTGTAATTGTCCATCACGTTGTCCCACATAGCATCTAACACTAATGCAACATCCTTCAGGACACATTAGATATAACACAAACATCCAACACTCTAAACGTAAGGCTGAAAGTTAAGTATTAACCTGCTCACAACAGCACATACCACCAGGAAACAATACACACTAAAACATCGATCAAATCATGCAGAACCGCAACACATCCAACAAAGCATATAGATTCCATATAGTCCAGTATCACTCTGCTCAAAATAGTACATACAACTCACCATACACCAACACAACACACCAACCAGCAGAACATTTTACAGAACTCTTTATACCTATTCAACAAAGTCTGGATAGACAAATATACTGACATAATTGGTCCCAAATAACACTACTACCTCAAGCTAGCTCACTAATAACAGAATGGCAGACAGTAAGCAAGTCAAAGAACCCAGTGAACAACTTAAATACTTTAGCAAGACCACGCGCATTAAATTGCACACCTGTCGTAATCAACAATTGAGCTACAAATGAGCCACTAATGATACATCTTATAAATTGAGGGAGTCTTCAATTTGAGACAGACGCTGATATCTGGATAAGAAGCTACCAGACCTGTTTGTATTGTAAAGCCATGCTAATGGCAGATGCACACAATTTAAATATATTTCACTGAATAGAATTTAACATAACTGAACATATGAACTGGCCATAATACTTCATAGTGAGTACCCAGAAACCCAGAAGCTGAAATAATTCTGTTGCCATATACCCATCCCAGAACTGACCTTAGTCCCTCTTTTCCTCTTACAGCTGTGGTTTTTACCAGAGGTCAGGACATTCAAGAAATTGCTCTTACAATTGGACACACTACATTTAAGATGTAGTCTCTAAAGGTCCTTGATGCCTCCAGCGCATCACAAGTGCTTACTAAAGTCTTCATTATGAGTATGATGGTTTTTGGTAAGGAGAAACCAGAGTATTGGGGAGGTGGGTGGGAGTTCTGGTGCCGGGTGGGGGATCCAAGCAGGCTTCACTTTGACTGGAGTGCAATGTCTGCTCTCACTTGCTGTTGCATTAGTCTAGTGGCGGCCTGGCTGTGGTGTTCCTACTGGCTTGCCCCAACCTAATCAAACAAGGCCCAGTGTCTTCGTGCTCGGAATTATTTGGTCCACAATTGGTGGAAACCATAATTCCGAGCCCAGAGACACTTAGAATTGCTCATTTTGAAATTTCACCCAGAGATATTACACCGGGTGGAATTCCACTACTCGTAATGAGGGCCAAAGATAACCATATATTACCTCCTCGTCAGACCTCCCCGTCACAGTTACGCATGAGCAGTAAATCCTCCACCCAAAACTTTCTAGCAAAAGCTCCCTTGGCCCCATCCCTACCCTCCAGGCCACTCCCACATACTGTGGCTCATAACCCCTGACCCACTGCAGCACATCCTGTACCACCAAGCACAAGAAGCCGAACAGGGAGGGAGGGATGGGAACCAGGACTGTGACGGGGAGGTCTACGACTCGGAGTGATGAATATTACCGGTAAGTAACCGGTCACTGTTGTGGTGAAACCATCCTCAACACCAAGAAAACAGTCAATCAAAGAAAGTGAGTAGTCATAACAGAACTGTGATTGCAATGCTACATTTTACTGTCGCTGTTATGCCATACTGTATCCATCACCCATTGATTTTTGTCACCTGCGACGATATAGCCATTGAATAACAAAACTATGCTCCATGTGGTGTATGACCACTGGTACTCACATTGTACTAATCACCATTTCCAGTCCACTGACTTTCCTTTACCTCCTCACTTTTCATAAACCACCATATCTATGGCAATGCTACTGTACCCTTATATATCCTTTCTCCTATGTCATACATGTTGCTTAATGTTTAGCATACTAAACCAAAACACGTTATCCACTATCATGCATACACCACACACTCAGTCTCATTCTACACATACATGGATCCTGTAGACTACCAAAGATCACCTCATCTACCCACCAAAACTCATAGACCACTGAATACCCATGTTATGACTCTGATTTGACTATGGCACACATAATCAGCCTTTAACTCCTTCGCTGCTAGATCTTTTCCCCCCGTGCTAAGCCTTTTTTGGGTTATTTGGAGTATTTGGCACTTAGGCCCCTGTACCTTTTTGTCCACATAAGGTATCCACGTCAAATTTGCGTCCTTTTCTTCCAACATCCTGAGGATTCTAAAGGTACCCAGTGTTTGTGGATTGCCCTGGAGGGGACAGAGAAATTAGCCAAAATACAGCTACATTTATTTTATTTTTTTTAAATTGGGGAAAAAGTGCTGCAGAAGAAAGCATCTGTTTTTTTCCCTGCAAATGGTATCACCCAAGGGTTTGTGGTGCTAAAATCACCATATTCCCAGCTTTCAGGAACAGGCAGACGTTTGTCAGAAAACCAACATTTTCTACACAGTTTTGGCATTCTACTGGGACATAGACTATTTTTCCTATTTTTTGTGCTTTCACCTCTTTCCAGTTAGTGGTAGAAATGGGTGTGAAAACAATAATGGATCAGAGAAAGCTATTCGTTTCTGAAAAGTCTGAATTCAACAAGGGGTCATTTGTGTAGATCCTTCAAGGTTTTCCTATAGAAACTAACAGTTGAAATAAAAAGATATTGAAATTGAGTTGAAAAAAACAGCCGATTGTGCCAATGTTTTCAGCTGTAACTTCTTGTAAGTATGGCAGATTTTTGAAAGCAATATACCGTTACGTCTGATGGCTCCCTTTAGTTGCAGGGATATATAGGACTTGTAGGTTCAACAAGACCCCGAGTTACCCAGAGCCAATAACTGAGTTGCGCCTTGCAATGGTTTTTCATTGTGTACAGGGTATATAGCAATTCATTTGGTAAAATATAAAGAGTGAAAAAATAGGTATCAAGGAAACCTATGTATTTCCTAAATAGGAACAAAATACAGAGCTTACAAGCAGTGGTTATTTGCATATCTCTGAAATTATGGGTAACCGCACTAGCATGTGAATTGGAGGACATTTTTCAAAATGACTTATGTTTTACACATTGTCTTGCATTTGGAAGGCAGAAATGCACAGAAAGTCAGTTGGTAATAACACTTGTTCAACTGTTCAGTATTCCCCCCACCAAGTCTCCTGATAAAAATGGTACCTCACTTGTGTGGGTAGGCCTAATGCCCGCGATAGGAAACGGCCAAAAACGCAACGTGTACCCATCATATATTTACAGTGAAAACGGACCCTTTTTTCGCAATGTGCCTAGCTGTAGATTTTGGACCCTAGCTCAGCCGGCACCCAGGGAAACCAAGCAAACCCATACATTTTTGTAAACTAGACAACCAGGGTAATCCAGAATGGAATGACTTGTGTGGGTCTCACCAAGTTCTGTTACCCAGAATCCCTTGCAAACCTCAAACTGTGTAAAAAAAAACACATTTTCCTCAATTTTCTGTGATGAAAAGTTCAGGAATCTGTGGGGAGCCACACACTTCCATGCACCCAGCGTTCCCCCAAGTCTCCCAATAAAAATGGTACCTCACTTGTGTGGGTATGCCTAGTGCCCGCGACAGGAAATGGCCAAAAACGCAACGTGGGCACATAACATTTTCCAGTGAAAACAGACCCTTTTTCACAATGTGCCTAGCTGTGGATTTTGGACGCTAGCTCATCCGGCACCTAGGGAAACCTAGCGAACCTGTAAATTTTTTAAAACTAGACACCCAGGGAAATCCAGGATGGGATGACTTATGTGGCTCTCACCAGCTTCTGTTACTCAGAATCCCTTTCAAACCTCAAACTTTGTCAAACAAACCACATTTTTCTCATATTTCTGTGATGGAAAATTCTTGAATCTGCGAGGGAGCCACAAACTTCCACCCACCCAGCATTCCCCAAGTCTCCCGATAAAATTGGTACTTCACCTGTGTGGGTAGGCCTAGTGCCCGTGAAGGGAAACGGTCCAAAATGCAGAGTGGCACATCACATTTTTCCAGTGAAAAAGGACCCTTTTCTCAGAAAGTGCCTAGCTGTGGATTTTGGACCCTAGTTCAGCCGGCACCTAGGGAAACCTAGCAAACCTGTACATTTTTTAAATCTAGACACCCAGGGGAATCCAGGATGGGATGACTTGTGTGGCTTTCACCAGGTTCTGTTACCCAGAATCCTTTGCAAACCTCAAACTTTGTAAAATGAAACACATTTTCCTCACTTTTTTGTGATGGAAAGTTCTGGAATCTGCGGGGAACCATAAACTTCCACCCACCCAGCATTTCCTCAACTCTCCCGATAAAAATGGTACCTCATTTGTGTGCGTAGGCCTAGTGCCCGCGACAGGAAATAGCCCAACACGCAACATGGGCTCATCACATCTTCCCTGTGAAAACGGACCCCTTTTTCACAATGCGCCTAGCTGTGGATTTTGGACCCTAGCCCACCCGGCACCTAGGGAAACCTAGCGAACCTGTACATTTTTGAAAACTAGACACCCAGGGAAATCCAGGATGGGGTGATTTGTGTGGCTTTCACCCAGTTCTGTTACCCAGAATCCTTTGCAAACCTCAAACTTTGTAAAATAAAACACATTTTCCTCACATTTCTGTGATGGAAAGTTCTAGAATCTGTGGGGAGCCACAAACTTCCACCCACCCAGCATTCCCCCAAGTCTCCCGATAAAAATGGTACCTCACTTATGTGGGTAGGCTTAGTACCCGCAACAGGAAACGGCCCAAAAGGCAACATGGGCACATAAAATTTTTCCAGTGAAAACAGACCCTTTTCTCACAATGTGCCTAGCTGTGGATTTTGGAACTTAGCTCAGCCGGCACCTAGGGAACCTTAGCAAGCCTGTACATTTTTGAAAACTAGACACCCAGGGGAATCCAGGTTTCAGTGACTTGTGTGGCTCTCACCAGGTTTTGTTACCCAGAATCCCTTGCAAACCTCAAACTTTGTCAAAAAAATAAAATTGTCCTCACATTTCTGTGATGGAAAGTTATGGAATCTGCGGGGAGCCACAAACTTCCACACACCCAGCATTCCTCCTAGTCTCCCGATAAAAATGGTACCTCATTTGTGTGGGTAGGCCTAGTGCCCGCGACAGGAAATGGCCCAAAACGCAACATGGGCACATCACATTTTCCCTGTGAAAACTGACCCCTTTTTCGCAATGCGCCTAGCTGTGGATTTTGGACCGTAGCTCACCCAGCACCTAGGGAAACCTAGCAAACCTGTACATTTTTTAAAACTAGACACCCAGGGGAATCCAGGCTGGGGTGACTTGTGTGGCTCTCACCAGGTTCTGCTACCCAGAATCCCTTGCCAACCTCAAACTTTGTCAAAAAAATAAAATTGTCGTCACATTTCTGTGATGGAAAGTTATGGAATCTGCGGGGAGCAACAAACTTCCATGCACCCAGCATTCCTCCTAGTCTCCCGATAAAAATGGTATCTCACTTGTGTGGGTAGGCCTAGTGCCCGTGACAGGAAATAGCCCAAAACGTACTGTGGAGACTTCAAAATTATCGATCACAAAAAGATTTGGTTTTGCGAGGGAGGCACCTGTGTTTTTGGTCCCGGGCTTGGCGGGCATCTAGTGTAATGTACCAAACCTAGATATTTCTGCAAACTAGACCCCAGGGGAGTCCACTGAGATGTGGCTTGTGTGGATCTCCCATCCTTTTTCTACTCAGAATCCCCTGCAAACCTCAAATTTAGGTAAAAGAAATAAAATCACATTTCCATCACTTTTCTGTGTGGGAAAGTTGTGGGATCACCGGGCACCACAAATTTCCTGCCACTGAGAGTTCCCCCAGGTCTCCTGATAAAAATGGTAGCTCACTTGTGTGGGGAGGCCTAGTGCTCGTGACAGGAAATGGCCCAAAACGCACTGTGGAGACTTCAAAATCGAGTCACCTGCATTTTTCGTCCCGGTCTCGGCGGCCATCTCAAGAAACCTGCCAAACCCAGACATTTCTGAAAACTAGACACCCTGGGAAGTCCAGGTAGGTGTGGCTTGCATGGATCTCCCAACATTTTCCTACCCAGAATCCCCTACAAACCTCAAAATTAGCTAAAACAAATCAAATTTTCCTCACATTTCTGTGTGGGAAAGTTGTGTGATCACCGGGCCGCCACTAATTTTCTACCACGGAGCGTTCCCCTAGATCTCCTGATAAAAATGGTACCTCACTTGTGTGGGTAGGCCTAGTGCCCGCAGCAGGAAATTGCCCAAAACGTACTGTGGAGACTTCAAAATTATCGATCGCAAAACGATCTGGTTTTGCGAGGGAGTCACCTGCGTTTTTGGTGCTGGGCTCTGCGGCCATTTAGGAAAACCTACCAAACCCAGATATTTCTGAATACTAGATACCCAGGGGAGTCCAGGGAGGTGTGGCTTGCATGGATCTCCTGACATTTGCCTACTTGGAATCCCCTGCAAACCTCAATTTTAGCTAAAAGAATCCCATTTTCCTCACATTTCTGTGTGGGAAATTTGTGAGATAACCAGACTGAAACAAATTTCCTACCACCTAGCGTTCCCCTAGGTCTCCTGATAAAAATGGAACCTTACTTGTGTTGGTGGGCCAAGTACCCGCCACAGGGAAGGGCCCAAAACGTAATGTGGAGCCATCAAAATTATCTATCACGAAACGACTTGGTTTTGCAATGGGGTCACCTGCGTTTTTGGTCCCGGACTCGGCGGCCATCTAGGGAAACCTACCAAATCCAGAAAATTCTGAAAACTAGACACCTGGGGGAGTCTAGGGAGGTTTGGCTTGCGTGGATCCCCAATGTTTTCCTACCCAGAATCCCCTGCAAACCTCAAATTTAGCTGGGTTGTAGGAAAGTTGTGCCAGCGCGGTGATCCCACACAGAAATGTGAGAAAAATTAGATTTTGTTTAGAGAAATTCGACGTTCGTAGGGGATTCTGGGTAGGAAAATGTTGGGGGATCCATGCAAGCCACACCTCCTTGGACTCCCCTGGGTGTCTAGTTTTCAGAAATGTCTGGGTTTGGTAGGTTTTCATAGATGGCCGCTGAGCCCGGGACCGAAAACGCAGGTGTATCCTTCGCAAAACCAGGTCGTTTTGTAAGCGATAATTTTGAAGTCCCTACAGTATGTTTTGGGCCATTTCCTGTCACAGGCACTAGGCTACCCACAGAAGTGAGGAACCATTTTTATCAGGAGACCTGGGGGAACTCTGGGTGGTAGGAAATTTGTAGCGGCCCATTGATCCCACAACTTACCCACACAGAATAGTGAGGAAAACTTGATTTTTTCCAGCTAAATTTGAGGTTTGCACGGGATTCTGGGTAGGAAAACGTTGGGAGATGCACGTAAGCAGCACATCTCTGAACTCCACCTGCTGTCTAGTTTTAAGAACTGTCTGGGTTTGGTAGGTTTCCCTAGATGGCCGCCGAGCCCAGGACCAAAAACCCAGGTGATCCCTTTGAAAAACCAGGTCGTTTTATGCTAGATAGCGGGGCACCTGTGTTTTTGGTCCTGGGCTTGGCAGCCATGTAGGAAAACCTACCAAACCCAAACATTTCTGAAAACTAGACGTCCAGGGAGGTCTGGCTTGTGTGGATCCTCCTACATTTACATACCCAGAATCCACTGCAAACCTCAAATTTAGCTAAAAAGTCAAATTTTCCTCACATTTTTGTGTGAGAAGGTTGTGGGATCACAGCAACGGCGCAGATTTCCTACCTCTTAGCGTTCCTCTTGGTCTCCTGATATAAATGATACCTCACTTGTGTGGGTGTGCCAAGTGCCTATGGCAGTGAAGGGCCAGAAACCTGTAGAGATTGAGGGGGAACCAAAGTGGGTCCAAAAGGGTAGTTTCTTTATACGTTTGTAGTCTAACTCTGCTTTGGGCACCCACAGAAGTGAGGTATCGCTTTGATCGATAGGGGAACGCTGGGTGTTAGGAAATTTGTACTGGTGTGGTGATCCTACAACTTTCCCACACAGAAATGTCAGGAAAATATGACTTTGTAGCTAAATTTGAGGTTTGCAGGGGATTCTGGGTAAAAAAACACTGGTGGATCCACACAAGCCACACCGCCAGTCCACACATACCCAGGCACGGCCGGTGTGCTGGACGAGTGGGGGAGTGGGTGGGGCTGACGGGGGAGGTGGGGCGGGCATAGGTGTTACGGGTGGGAAAAATAAATGTAAATAAATAAATAACTTACCTGCAGCCGGCAGCATCGCACTCTTCTCCTCTTCACTCCAGGCGGCACAGGCTGTCAAAATGCCCTGCGGCCAATCCTGAAGGTGCTCTCACGCATGAGAGCAGCTTCAGGATTGGCCTGAGTGCCCTCGATTGGCTCTCCAGGACAGATTGTGAGCCTGTGTCTGCTCAATCCAACCCAGCTGGGTTGGAGAGAGCTTTCACTGCGCATGACGGTTTGGCCGGCCTGAGACGGCTGGCCAAACTGTTATGCACAGTGAAGGGAGTGCATTTACCACTCCCCTCAGTCACCCCCCCCTGGTGTCTAGTGGGCTTTATGCCCCCCTGTGGTGCAGATCAGAGGTAATAACCCCCATCTTGCCCCCAAAGGGGGCAGAAAGACTGTCCAATTTGTGTTTGGGAGCACTGGCATGTCCATTTTGAACAGCCCCACCCCTATGTATAAATAAAACATACCCCCTGGTGCCTATTGGGCTTTCTGACCCCGGGGGGGGGGGCAGATCAGGGTGTATTGCCCCCACCTGCCTCCCAGCGGGGGCAGAAAGACTGTGGCAACATTTTCAAGGGGTGGGGACATTGGCATGCCCATTCTAGGCAGCCCCCACCCCTGACCTGCAAAAACAAATAGTCCCTGGCTTCCTAGTGGGCTTTCTGCCCCCGGGGGGGGAGATCGGGGGCTATTGCCCACATCTGCCCCCAAGGGGGGCAAAAGACTTTCCAATTCACTTTGGGGGGGGGGAGTCCTGGCATGCCCATTTTGCCCCCCCCCCACCCCTACATATTAAAAAAAAACATAATTCCTGGTGCCTATTGGGCTTTCTGCCCTCCCCAGGGGGGCAGATAAGGGGATGTTGCCCCCATCTGTCTCCTGGGGGGACAGAAAGAATGTAGCAATTTTTTTAGGGGGTGGGGGGCATTAGCATGCCCATTCTGGGCAGCTCCCACCCCTCAACTACAAAGAAAATAGTCCCTGGCTGCCTAGTGGGCTTTCTGCCCCCTCCCAGGGGACAGATCGGGGGCTATTGCCCCCATCTGCCCCCAAGGGGGGCAGAAAGACTTTCCAATTCGTTTTTGGGGTGGGGTGGGACCACTGGCATGCCCATTTGGGCAGCCCCCACCCCTACATATTAAAAAAATAATAATCCCTGGTGCCTATTGGGCTTTCTGTCCCCCCATCTGCCTCCTGGGGGGTGGGTACAGAAAGACTGTGGCAAATTTTTTAGGGGGTGGGGGCATTGGCATGCCCATTCTGGGCAGCTGCCACCCCTCAACTACAAAGAAAATAGTCCCTGGCTGCCTAGTGGGCTTTCTGCCCCCCAGGGGACAGATCGAGGGCTATTGCACTCATCAGACAGACTGTCCAAGTAGTAGGAGTGGGGGCTGCCCAAAATGGGCAGGCCAGTGCTACCACCCCACATATAAAAACAAAAAACAACATAATCCCTGATGCTTAGTGGGCTTTCTGCCTCCTCGGTGGGGCAGATCAGGGGCTATTGTCCCCATCTGTTTCCCGGAGGGGGGGCAGAAAGACTGTGGCAATTTTTTAGAGGGGTGGGGGCATTGGCATGCCCATTTTGGGTAGACCCAACCCCTAAATGTACATAAATAAAATTCCTGGTGCCTAGTGTGCTTTCTGCCCCCCCGGGGGGGCAGGAACACTAGTTCCAAAAAGTTTTGGGTGGGGGCATGGTCTTGCCCATTGTGGGAAGCCTCCACCCCTCTTTTGCATAAAAAAAATCCCTGGTGTCTAGTGGGCTTTCTGCACAGAAGATCGGGGGGCAATAACCCCATTTTCCCCCTCAAGGGAGCAGAAAGACTGTGGAGGTTGTTTATGGGGCATTGGCATGCCCATTTTGGGCAGCACCCACCCCAAAATTTGCACCAAAAAAATATCCCTGGTGCCTAATGCTCTTTCTACCCCCTGTGGGGGGCAGACTGAGGGCTATTGACCCTTACCGATCAGCTCATTTCAGTTTCAGTTTCACTGAAATGATGTCAGCTGCAACATGTGCGCTGATCGTCATTTCAGTGAAAAAAACTGAATAGCCTATGGAGAAGCTCTTCCCCAGCTCCCGAGGCTGTTTAGAGGGAAAAGAAATCCCTCTGGTGCCCGCACCAGAGGGATTTCCAGTGCCATGGAACGCACACGAGCACTGTGGCGTCGGATGGCTTCCGGCCCTCTGACGCATGGAACGGGTTAACAAAACATCTTTTACTACTGACAACTTTGACTCACAGTGGCCTCCAGCATGCTTTCTTGCTTTCACTGGAAGTTGGAAAGGCCCTAAAAACACACATAGAGCCACAGCTCTTCACACATTCTTTGCCATCTTTTCACCTACACTCTCATAAACCTGAAGGGTGGTGGATGGCTATCTTCATTAAGCCTGGGCGGTGAACTCCGCTCCGCTTGCGGAGTTTGCGGAGTTTCCCGCACTCCGCATTACGCGGAGCTAGCTGAGTTCCAAAAAACTCTGCTTCGCGCAACGGAGTGGAGTTTTTTTCCTCGCTCGCGTTCACCAACGTCAAGTTGGCGAGCACGAGCGAGGAAAATCCACCTCCCGGCGAGATTTTTCCTGTTCGCGATCGCCAACATCAAGTTGGCGAGCGCGAGCGTGGAAAATAAACCTCCCGGCGAGATTTCTCAACGCGGGGGGTCAGGTATGCTCGCGACTGCTCGCGTTGAGAAACTGCCTGTTCGCGATGAAATGAAATGAAATTTGTACTTGTAAAGCGCACTTATACCCCCAAAGGGGTGTCCTGGCGCTGTACGCATACCGCTGTGGAACCCTTCCTGGCTTTTCCCTGTGAAATGTCCACTCCTGGGCACCCCCAGGGTGAAGCCATGCATCCCAGCGCTGTTGGGGCCATTGTGGAGATTAAGCAAGCTATTGCCCAGAGTTGCAGAGTGGGACCCATGATTAGAATAGGCACTGAGGCGAGAATTATCAGGTCCGAGGAAATTGAGCCCAAGACCCGCCGAGGCAGGAATTGAACCCTGGTCCCGGGCCAGATCTCTGCATCAGGGTCTGCCGCTCTAACCATTGAGCCACACTTCTCCACGATGAGAAAGCTGCTGCTCGAGTAAAAATCTACTCGAGCGGCAGAAAAGGTAAGCTTGTGCTGTGCATGGTGCTGTTCGCAGTGATTGCACAGTGCGGACAAGCATCCAGCACTGTGCAATCACCGCGAACGGCATTTTTCTACCGAACTCCGCCGCTTGCGGAGCTCCGCGTAGTGCGACTGAGTTTTTTTTTGCACTTCGCGTAGCTTCGCGTAGTGCAACTTCGCGAACTCCGCCCAGGGTTAATCTTCATAAACAAGTTACTCTGAACCACTCCAACACCCACACAAGCAACCCCATGACATTTAAATACCAATGTACCTCAGTTGGGTTCAGCCCACGGTGGAGCCAAACTACTCTTGGGGGTGTTTAAATGAGCTCACCATGCACTATCCCTTTTCAGCGGAAGCAACCTCTCGTATCAAGCCCCTTATCATTCTTTCTGGTGCTCATTTTCAGGCCTCAGTAATTCGCATCATTAATGACATTACATACATCAAATGGACGTGTGTGTGATTCCTTTAAACCTTCCATGTTCTTCCAAGTATTGAGCTGGAGTTCAAGCTGGAGGGCCTAAAAGCAGCTATTACTACCCCCAGCTCCTCCCTGACTCATGGCCACCAGTTCAATGATGAGGAGGAAGGGAGGTGGGAGAGTGGGAGAGTGGAAGGGAGGAGCAGCCCAGCTCCACCCATCCTCCTTCCAATCTGTGTTTTCACGCCATTGGTGACGCTCTGTCACTATTTTTTGCTTTGCTTAACATACGTACTAATGCACATCATATACTCATATATATAAAGTGTGATTTCCATGTAAAGGTTGACCATAGTTAGTGATTTCACATTAAGGTATCCATAGTTAATGTAGGCCTCAGTTTAACAACTCACCCTTACATTGAAAATGTGCATTTTGGCCCACTTTGATTCTGTCTCTCATTTTTGTTTCAGGAGGCAAGCTACAGTAGTTAGAATTAATTAAAACTGTTGCAAACGTTTTGGTTTCTGTAAGAATTATTTATCTACACTGAAAGCTGAATAATGAATCCTCACACCTGTGGTGAGGACAGGCTGACCACAATGTATCAAGCCCTTTGCAAGATATTTCCTGAATGCTGTGAAACTTTAAACTTCTATGTGTGATGGCTGAGAAAACGGGTTAAGTTTCCTTATCAGAAAACATTCAATCTTGATTGGTCCCTGCTTCCTGGGAATCGTGGGGAGTGTTCACTTTTTGTTGAGAAATGATATGTTTTAATTGTGCATTGCTGAACTAGCTAGATTCAGAAATGTTTCCCACTTGCTTGAAAGTAGATGCCCCTTTCTAGTCTTTTGAGATTACTTATCCTACTTTGCTCCTGCTCAAAGAGTCAGACTCCTGACCAGATTTGTTCTTCATTTACAGACTGAGAGCCATATTTATGTAGAAGTCACACAGCAAGTCACCCTGCTGCATGTGAAAGGTAAAGGGCAGGAAGGCACCATATTTTTTTTATAGTTTTGTGATAGGTAATTTTGATGTGTCCACAAAACGTTTTGGGTTCTTTCCTGTTGCTGGCACTTTGCCCACCCACACTAATAAGGTGGCATTTTTATAGGGAGACCTGGGAGAGCGCTAGGTAGTAGGAAATTTGTGCCGGCTTGGTGATCCCACAACTTTCCCACACAGAAATGTGAGGAAAATGTGACTTTTTTGCTAAATTTGCGGATTGCAGGGTATTCTCAGTAAGAAAACGTTGCGGGATCCATGCAAGCCACACCTCTTGGACTCTCCCAGGTGTCTAGTTTTCAGAAATTTCTGGGCTTGGTAGGTTTCCCTAGATGGCTGCCGGAGCTGGGACAAAAAACTCAGGGGCCCTCCTTGCAAAAACAGATCATTTTGTGATAGATAATTTTGATGTGTTCACAATACATTTTGCGCCCTTCGCTGTTACATGCACTTGGCTCACCCACACAACTAAGGTAACATTTGTATTGGGAGATCTGGGGGAACTTTGGGTGGTAGGACAGTTGTGCCGGCTCAGTGATCCTACAACTTTCCCACACAAAAATATGAGGAAAATGTGACCTTTTAACTATATTTGAGGTTTTGCAAGGATTCTCGGTAAGAAAACGCTGGGGGATCCATGCAAGCCACACCTCCCTGAACTTCCCTGGGTGTCTAGTTTTCAGAAATATCAGGGTTTAGTAGATTTCCCTAGATGGCTGCCACGCCCGGGACCAAAAACCCAGGTGCCCCTCTTGCAAAACTAGTTTGTTTTGTGATAGATCGTTTTGATGTCTCAACAACACATTTTGGGGCCTTCCCTGTCACGGGCACTTGGCCCACCCACACAAATGAGGTAGCATTTTTACCGGGAGACCTGGGAGAATGCTGGGTGGTAGGAGATTTGTGGTTTACTTCTGATTCTGGAAGAATATGACACAGAAATGCACAGGCAATGTGTGATTTTAGCCACTTTTTGAGGTTTGCAGGGCATTGTGGTAAGAAAACTTGATGGGATCCACGAGAGACACACCATCCTGTACTCGCCTGGGTGTCTACTTTATGAAAATATCTAGAGTTGTTGGTAGATTTCCTCTACAGACAATGTACACCCTGGCAGAGAAAGACAGAAAAGACAAATATTACTACACAACCATCTATTCCTCAAGTACACACATATACTGGTTGGATTTGGCATGAGCATGAGTGAAAGGTTCAAAATGTAAATTGTATTAACAAGAGATTTCACAAAAATGAAATGCACTGTTAATAATTGAAAGTTAAAAAAACTGAACCAATGATTCACAACTCGTGAGCTGTAAAGCCGCGGCAAGACACCAACTACTTTACAGGCCATTCACACACCTTTCATGCGTGACACACACAAAACCATTCACACCGCGAGCTCCTGTCCCAGCACATTACAACACTCACATCAACAGACAGCGCCATTGAAGGGCCCATCACTTTCATACACCCACATGACTGTCACAGCAATCAGACCGGCTGGCGGCTGACGGAGTGTGTGGACTGGTGTTTGGCTGGCAATGTGTGTGTAGTGACAGCAGCAAGTCACTACACACACCGCCAACTAAATGCCAGCTCATACACACCATCAGCCAAGTGTCAGTCCATGCACACCACCAGCCAAGCAACAGTCCATGCACACCGCCAGCCAAGCGACAGTCCACCACACCTGCAAGCCAAGCGCCAGTCCACGCACACCACCAGCCAAGCAACAGTGCACGCATACCCCCAGCCAAGCGACATTCCACACACACCGAAAGCCAAGCACCAGTCCATGCACACCACCAGCCAAGCACCAGCCCACCACACCGCCAGCCAAATGCCAGTCCAGACACACTGCCAGTCAATCGCCATCCATGCACACCGCCAGCCAGGCGAGAACCATACACACCACCAACCAAGCATCTGTCCACGCACACCACCAGCCAAGCGGCAGCCATGCACACAACATTTTTTTAAACAAAAAAACACAAACCATTTTGAACAAGATAAAAAAAAACTATGACCTCAAACACAATAGGTCTAACTAAATATATAAAAGTACAGCCAACTGTGTAACTGAACAAAAAATACAAAACAATACAGACCAGTCAGTTCACTTTTACAGCTCACAGTTGCTCCCCAAAAAAATGTTGCTTCTGGTACATTTTAAAACATGCGGGCACATATAGCACAGGCTTAGAAGGACACTCTGGGCGGAGATACGACTATCCTGCCGCACACCTCTGAGGACACAGACTCTACATCTCCAACAGGGAAAGTCTTTTTTGGGTGTGGGAGGAATGTAATCAGGAAAGTGGCAATCTTTCAATATAGCCACATCCTCCACCACTCCAACTTTGGAACACTTGCCTGCTCCACTACAAGGCTGCCTACTACAGCCTGCTGAAACTGAACAAAAGCCATCTTTAAATCTGAAGAACAATCCTTGAGAACAACAAAAGCATTGATGGTTGCCAAATGAAACAGATGGACAGCCAACTTCTTCTACGAAATATATGACTTACGAACAGCACTGTAAGGCTTCAACCTCTGATCTACTCTATCTACATCACCCATGTCCATATTGTAGTCTAAAATTCACACAGATTTGCGCACTTCAGTAACCTGACCCCAAACAGTCACAGGTGAAGTACTTTCATCATGAATGGTAGTCAGCACGTAGACATCTCTCCTGTCCGAAAATTTCGCAGCTAGAAGTTCAACACTACGCAAGGCACTGCACTGTCCCCTCTGAAGTTTTTTCCAAACAAGCTGTTTATGTTAACCTTTACAGTTAGAGCAGGCAGTGACACATGCAACAGTGCCAACTTTGAACAATTCCTTGAACAATTGCACACCAGTGTAGAAGTTATCTATGTATAAATGGTGCCCTTTGTTAAAAAGTCCTCTACCAAGTTCCCACACTATTTTCTCACTGACTCCAAAAGTGGACGAAAAACGAGGGGGGTCAATAGTGGAATCTCTATCAGTGTAAACCCTGAAATTATAGACATATCCAATACTACTCTCAGACAGCATATACATTTTAATTCCATAATGTGCCCTCTTGCTAGGAATGTACTGCCTAAAAACCAAACGGCCCTTGAACAGGACCAAAGACTCATCCACAGCTATTTCTTTCCCTGAAACATAGATCTCTGAAAAGCAATCTACAAAATGATCAAGGACAGGCCGAATCTTGAAGAGAAGGCCACAATCAGGGTGAGCCCATGGTAATGCTGAGGCATTATCAACAAAATGCAGAATCCAAAGCAGAAGAAAATACTGATCACGACTCATGGTTGCAGGAAATATAGCGTTTGCCATCAAGGGACTAGTAGACCGATATGAAGCAAGCGAAGGCTTCCTTATCAATCCCATCAAAACAGTTTCTTCTTCTTCAGCTCAACCAGATTTGTGGATGTCCACCGGGTAGCTCTATAGTGGGGCTTAAGTCTGGCGCTGTTGTCCTTCAAATACTGTTCAGCATACAAATTAGTCTGTTCAACAATCTCACTCAAAAATACATTGTCCATAAACAACTGAAAGAAATTTGTAGGCATAAGGTTTACAGTATTCACTCTACACCCTGCGACACCAGTAAAGGCAGGCAACACTGGCTGCATCATGTTTGGGGCAATCCAGAGTTCAGCATTTCCAATTGGAAGCCTTTCAGCCCCAGGCTGCAATCCAGATGCTTCTTGCTGCACTATCAGCACATCAGTGTCCTCCTCCAAAAGAGGCACCTCCTCCGCACTGAAAGCGGCTTCATAATCATATGATTCCTCTCGGTCAGAAAATTCACTGCCAGAATTTTGGACTTCCTTCTCTGCCCCAGATGCAGAGCCAATCTCATAATCATGGTCAGAGGAATATTCGAAAAGCATACCAACAACCTGCTGAGTGGTAATCCCGTGACTAGCCATAATCCTTACTAATAAAAGTTACACAACAAATAAGTCAACAATAATCAACACTGTGTAAAATAAGTAATAAACAAAGTGTGGCTTTATCAAACAGAAAGTAAAACTATTGGCATATAGTAATCTGGAAGGAAAAGTCAATCAATACAAAGCACACAAAAACCTATATACTCAAATATGATACCCCTCACTTGCCCCACCCGCAATCGTGCAGCAGGAATACACTTCAAAGAGACTCCGGGGGAAAGAAAAAACTCTTTTCTTTCCCGCTGGTGGCTCTTTGCAGTCTCCCACTCCTCCCAGGAGGAAAACTCACCTACTTTCTCCACCGGCGCTGGTAGCAAATGACTTCCAGTGCCTCTGGCCTGCTCTGATGATGCCGGCTGATGACGTGGTGTGCGTGCTGACATCATCATATCACCGGGGGAGGTGGCAGGGGTGGCAGTGGAAGCGCTTCCACTGCCATCCCTGGGGGGGGCATATTACGGGCCGGCCCAGGGGGGAGCACCAGAGCTTCCCCCGTGGGTAGATGTGAGGCGTCCTCCGCACATGCCCATTGTGTGCGCTGGATGGCTACAAGCTGTCCAGCGCACATAAGGGGTTAAAGGTCTAAAAAAATGTTCTTTTACAAAATATTGAGTTTTAAGTACCCCTCACAATCCACACTCCTCTTCCTTCCTACTGCTCCTTAAGGGCCCCTCCTGCTTTGCTTCTGTTAATGTATTTTAACCAGCGTCATTGTTGGGAAATCTGAAGCTCCCCCCACCCCCAATCCCCACCCTCCATGATACTGACCAAGCTACCCTCCAGGTCTGCTTTACCCTGATGCACAGAAATGTGCCTCTTCTTTCACAAACCTTGAGGTTCTTTTCTATCCAACAATGTAAATGGAAACTTTAGCAACAAAAAGCATCAAAAAGCTGCTGTAGAATGTTTTCAATGGATGAATCTATGGAAAATATGAGTGCACATAGCACTGATTAAAGTAAAAACACTAATCACCTCATTATAATTCAGCTGATTTGAGTATTGCACCAATCTTTCATTTGATGTCCCAAATGCTCCTTTTTACTGCACTAGACAAAATCATAAACTTTGTAACTCAAACACTGTATTATCTGCCAAATATACCTCACAGCAGATCATTCTCGCTAAGCAAAATAGCCCAGTGACAAAAACCATTGCGGTTTCCCAGTAGCCATTTCGAGACTCGTGACGTTGCAGAGGGAGTGGCTGGCTGAGAATCGAGCATCGAACAGCAAGGAGGGGGCCGGCCTCGGACGGAAGAGTGGAGGTACCGGCCAGTGCTCCCCTCGGCTCCCAGCTTCAAGCCCGGGTCACAGTTACTGCTAGTTTCCAGTCTAGCGGTCGGCAGTCGGCCGCCAGCGGGCTTACAAGCCTGACAGCCTCTAGTGAGTCCGGTCACCAGCGGGCTCACTAGCTCGATCCGCAACCTGGATCAGCGTCATCCACCTATGAGGCCAGACTAACAGAGCTCCTGGAGAGGAGTGCAGTGAATGCAGCGCAGGGTGGTGCAGGGAGTGGAGAGACTCGGTCCTTGAGGGAGAGACCGATGTGAACAGAAGCGGTCGGCACTAGGGTGATGCGGCTTGTTCAGTTGGTGGTCATCTCCCTCCAATCCTGCTAGCCTGCTATTCTACCACTCTGCACACCTTTCAAAGATTTTGCCGCGAGCACAGGCAAGAAGTGTTGCAGCATTCAGCCGAGGGGGCGCATAGTGGACTCACAGAGGCAACCGCCAAGGGCTGCATCCCACGCATCAAGCTAGGGCGGGCCGCGGCTTCTCTGCCGGCACCTTCATCAGTGCAGCGTTCGTCACCCTGCAGGTCAGCGGCCTACCCGCCCTCCCCCCGGGGCTACGAGGTCCCACAGCAAGTAGCTGTGTCCTGTTAAGCACCTGAACTCTAGACCTTGCCTGGTAGCGCTGCCTGCTCGGTTCCGTCACAAGGCCCAAAGTTCCGGCACTACGCGCCCTTATCTCGTCTGGTCGCAGATGAGGTCAGGGCAGCCATTCCTCCTAGCCCAGGGGGGGAAAAAAGGAAAGACACGAAAGGCACGTTCTACCACTCAACATAGTGTCCATTCCTCACTAATTGCAACAGAGCCTGAAACAAAGGGCATTGCGTCATCAAGCGGCTTAAGTCATCGAACTCTTTCAACTCACACAACTCAACCGAACATTTACACAAAATTCAGCTTTCTCAAGGTCGCAGGCTCTGCTCTTTACTCAAGTAACGCCGCCCTCAAAGGTTTGCAGACCACTCTGCTACCTTCACAAATGCAGCCGCTCTCACCCCCATCAATGCCACAAGAGGAGGCTTGCCTATATGCTGAAGACCAGGCTGGCCCACTTTCATATAGCCTCTTAACGGTAAACCCTTTCATCTCAACATCCCGCCCAATGGCCCAAGACATACACTGCTCTCCCTGTCCCAAACAGCCTGGGACATTAAACGCCGCACTCACCACTGCGAAACAAAATCTGCCTCCAACCGGGCAACCAGGGCAACAAGGAACCTTGATATTAATTGAACAACAAGCAGCACCACAACAAGATCAAAACGAGCCTCAAGCTTCAACATATCCAACATATCTAGCATCCGAACTGGCTTCACTACTGGCTACAGAGGGGGGCTTGCACAACCTGCACATTCAGTACCTACTCTAAAAGCAGCTGGCCCATGGGGGTGCACACAAGAGGAATCCCGCCATAACCAATTCCATACAGAACCAACACGCATCAAGAGGAGCACGCAGAACTCTCAGTCAGAGCTCGGCCTAGAAGCCAGCTCCACCCTGCCACAAAATGAGAGTAGCACTATTGGACCCACACGCTCTGAGAGGAGCATGCAGAATCATCAGGCAGAACCTGTACTAGAAGCCAGCCCCGCCCAACCATCAATCGATAGCAACATCACTCTGGTATTGACGCCGTGGCCTTTAAATACAATTGCATCAGCAACAGCCTGACTGCCATCCTACCCAGGCAGTTTACCTGTAGGGATAGGAGGGACTGTCAACCTAAACCACCAGGATGAGGGGAGGGCGATCCTCTCTTACTTGAACACACAAGAATGGGAGGATATGTTAGCCGCTTACTCGCCAGACCAGCAACATAGGGCACTTTCGGCCAAGGAGCCCCAACTGAACTCACACAGTCTCAGCCAACGAATTAGGGAGGCGACCAAGGACGAGCCTAAGGATGACGCGACCACCAAAGATCAAGTCAGCAGCACTTGGGTCTCCCTCCTAAACACCATGCAATTGGCCATAGACGCTCTCTTATATCAGTCTGATAAAATGGATATCTAGCTCTCCCTATTAAACACCCTGGCACTGTTCACTGCAGGCATTGATGAGAAACTGGGGGACCTTAATGGTCTAATAAAGAGAGCTCAAAACGTGCTCCAAATTAACTGTGGCTGCAGGCTCATAGTAGATAAACTATCTACTCTTCCCTCAATGTTAAATAGCATGTTAAAGGACATGAGGAGTGTAACAACAGTTCCCACAAGCATGCCTTCAATACACAGCAACATAGCTCATGGGGCAGCTCAAGGGCAGCAAATCAATTCGAACAACCTGGAGCTGCGCCAACACTGCCAGCAGGTGGGTTCACACATCCAGAAAAACGCCAGGACGACAGGAACCCTTGGAGAATCATCTAAGGCGCTTTAAGAAGGAGATCACGCCTCGAAACCCAACTCCAAGCAACGCCGGCAGCAGAAGAGGAAAGGGCGAAAACAGAAAATCTTATCGAACCCAACACCCTTTTTCCCCATCTTCTCCGGATAACACATAAAACCAGATATTAAGTTGTGCGCTTTAAGCACTCAAAACAAGGACCTGCAAACACCTGATAATCAACACGATCAAGGAGGTATTCCCCCCCCCCACAAAATACCAGATGGCCGCACATAGAAAATGAAAATAGCGCCACAACATCATGTAAGAAGGCTCCTTATAGAAGTAGCCAACAACTGCCCCAAAGCCCATAGCTCATCCATGGGCCTCTCAATACTTCCATCACTCTAGTGTAGCCTTGGCCACCAGCAGCAACGGAGGGACATGTATCAGCATCAGCGCCGGCAGCCTCAAAGGGTAAGGAGACAAATAAGAACACAAGCAATGGGCTCGGCCAAGAACACGAAGATAACAAATCTGGGCCAAATAAGGACACGGTCCACATTACTGAAAATTCGGCCCTACCTATTAACAAACGCCCCAGCCGGCAGCATGCAGCCCAGAGAGAACGGAACACCTTGCACTCCCCCAAGCAGTCACATTTAGGGGCGATCACAATCGAGACAAAGCCAGAGAAAGCTATATTGAGATCGCCAAGCAAGGGGGTGGAAATCCAACTAAAGGAAGTAACTCACCTGCCAACATGGAACAGGGGTGTTTGCCAGTGAACCATTCCAGCCAACACAATCACCGAGCATTACGCAGCTGATTACAAACTTCATGCTTTTCAAGCCTGTGCATACCTAAAAAGGGCACCAGGACACTCTGAATAGAGGGAACATTCAGAGGTTGCTACAGGCAATTCCAAGCCTTGCTGACCTGAGCTCAACCGACTTACTCTCAATAGAGTTCATCCATCCCCTAAACCCCTCGATGCCGGAGGCTACCAAGGCCACGTGGATAACAACTACAGTTGCCCAGAAAGTACTAGCAGAACACCGTATCTTTAAAGCCTGGGGAATTAACATCGCCCCTCACCAAAACCCAGGATAGCCGTCACCTCTTCTCGTCCCCACTCCGAGGACCATATCTACAAAACTACATGGGTGCACCAATTCAGTGCTCAGAGGGGCCCTGGGACAATCACCGCAACGGAGGGCAAATTCGATGGCGGGCCTACAAGATAGATCTTGGGCAGCACCAGCACCTCGAAGTAGACCTTCAGGCCTTGGGTCAACCACCAGACCCATAACCACCCTCTCTGAAACACAATGATGATTCATACAGAAGGAAGGCGGCATAAAAGCCAAGGATATCGCACTTTGTCTATGCTCATGGAATGTTAATGGTCTTTCACTAAAAAATTTGGATCCGGAATTCCTGCAGTATCTCAACTCATTTGACATAATCATGCTGCAGGAAACTTGGCTTTCTGACCCACACCATCTACAAGGCTTCATGTGCTTCGCCACATGGGCAGTAAAGGGCGGCAAAGTCGGCCACCCTCTCAGGAGGGATGGCAACCTACATATCCACGACCAGCATAGCGTCAGCAGCGTTGTTTGGCTCTTCTTCAGCGGCTGCCACAGCAGTCAAGATCACCACCTCTCTCCCGGGAGGACAAGATGAGGTGGTGTTAGTCAACACATATATCCATCCAAAACATAAAGCCAAAGACTGGGAAAAGCTAATATACCAAATAACAAGCTACATAACTGAGATGGAAACCCCAAACTTCATCCTCTCTGGGGACCCAAACAATACTCTTTGGCACGTCGGGGTAAGGAAGCCCGCATCCAAATCGTATCCTGTAACATTCCGACTCAATGCGCACCGTCACATGGAAGCAAGAGCCACATGAACTGCCATCTCCTGGAAGACTTAGAACATCTCAACTTTAGGGCTCTCAATGGAAGATTCCCTGGAGACTCCCCCCCGTGCCTTCATACTACTCCTCCTCAACATGCTACATACTAGACTAAATGTTTGCAAGCCTCTCGCTGTTTCCCTGTATCCTTGGGTTCAGAATGGGGGGCAAGGGGGACAGCGATCACCGACCACAAGAAACTCTGCTATTAGCAACTGCACCACCTTGTATCCACCCAGAAATGGCCTTGGGATCCATTTACACCTCAAACCTTAGGAGGATCAAACGTGTGACCTCAAACGAAGAGTCCCTGTCAACAACAGCAATTGAGCTTTTTCAGTCACACGCAACAGGCATAAAGTGCCAACTAACTAAATGGGAACGCTTCACTGCTACACTATTAAACCTCTGTGCCTCGTCATCCAAATAAGATCTTCGTCAGGAACCTGGCCAGATAATAGGATCCCGAAAGTACTTAAGGATCAACTAAAGTATCTCGAAAAATCAGTAAACGGCACTCTAACATCTCTGAGAAGACAGCCAGGGGCCTCAAGCCTCTGACTTCTCCTGCAGCGACAAAGAAACTTGCTTAAAAAACTGAAATGGGGAATTAATAAAGATCAAGAAGAGGCAATTTGGACAAGGTTCCTCCACAATATAAACCACAATAATAGCGTGCGCTTTTGGAAAACGGTGAACACAATAATCCACCCTCAGCACGAGGGTATTTCGTCACATATCTCAGAAGAAACCTGGGGAAAGTTTTTAACTGAGCACTTCAATCATCAAACTGGGGGCGACCGAACAGTCGGCATAAATAGATTGACACAAAGGGAATGCTCAGGAGTTGACCTAAAGGAGGTGCCCGCACCAACCTCGCCTGACACAGATTACACACCTGAGCACGAGGCTAGTGACTCAATGAAACTTTTAATAAATAAACAGATTGCAAAAGGGAGAAAAGAAGGGGCTCCGGGTCCGAATGGTATTCTACCGGCATTGTTTAAACAGAAGGCGGCTAATTGGGCAAGTACCTTGGAACCTCTATTCTCGGAAGTCAGATCATTAAGCAGAATACCAGAATCATGGAAGGGCTCTACGATTGTACCGATTTACAAGAGTGGTGACAAGGCCTTGCCGGGCAACTACTGTCTGGTGGCACTGATCGACAATGAGGCAAAATATTTTGTGGACACCGTGCTAGAGGATCTTACAGCCTGGGCAGACACCAACAAGATAATACCGCTAAACCAGACAGGTTTCTGCAATAGTCAGGCACAACAACAAATATCCTTGCAATCTCTCTACTCATCGACGCAGCGAAGACCGCCAACCTCCCATTACATCTATGCTTTATCGACTTTAGTGCTGCCTTTGATAACGTCGAGATGGGAAGACTGTGGGGGAAGTTGGACCGATGGGGAATTACACAAGCTGTTCTAAATATTTTGTCACTTCTCCACACAGATACTTGGGTCCAGGTGAAATTGGGATGGGGGACTCACCTCTCCAGAAGAGTGCCCATAACCAAAGGCCTGAGCAGGGCTGCGTGCTAGCGCCCACCCTGTTTAATCTATTCACGGCAGACCTCCCGCAAGCACTCAACATCTGCAATTCCCATGCGCCCAGGCTAGGAGGCAAAATATTGACCAATCTCATGTATGCCGATGACGTAGTCCTGCTTAGTCACACCCAGGTTGGCTTGCAACATCTTCTCAATGAAATGCAGAATTACGCTACAGAGAACAATCTAAAAATCAACTTCAGGAAAACAAGGACAATGACCATCAACAATAAAAGGAGTCGGCAGATGAGCTGGCATCTAGGTGGCACACAAATAGAATCAGGAATCGACTACAAGTACCTAGGTGTCATCATCGACAAGAAAGGGTCTTTCGTCCATCAGAAAGAAGAAATTAGAAGGAAAGGGATGGTTATAGCAATAACAATGAAAAACCTTGCATCAAAACTGATGGGGCCCACACTAAGCCCCCTCCTGAAGGTAGCACAGGCCAAACTACTCCCTACAATAACCTCCCAAACTACACCTTGCCAGCTCAAATAAGGCTGGAGTTCGGCTTACTAAAACAATCCCTGTCCAGGCATGGCGATTACATCATCTGCTAGAACAAGATCAGATCCTCCATCTCAAACTCCTTAAACCAACCCTTATGGCAAGAACTCCAGCTGAGAGATATCTCTCCCGCAAGAAGCTATCTACAGGAATCTCTGGAAACTGCTGGGCTCTCCGACCTCTGGAATACACAGCTTCATCATTCACCTTCAAGAAACTGGTTTGGAAGTCCGTAAAACGACTCTCATTGGTGGAGGACAAGCCTACCTTCTCAGCCAGATCCCATGCCTGGATGACCCTAAATACTTATAAAACGCTTGCACCTCAAAAATATTTTAATCAGGGTTATCCTAAATTACTAAAAATAAAATTTCTTAGGCCTCGTCTGGGCCTTCTCCCATGCGCCCAGAACCTTCCACCCTGGCAGAAGGCGGAGACGCAAACTTCTTGAAGCTTGTGTGATACGGGAACAGGAGACATTCTGAATTTAATCTGTACCTGCAAGGAGCTACTGCAGGAAAGGATACAGCTGTTAAAGGCCCCCTTCAAACAGAGGGGAATTTGCTCTAGGAGGCAAGCGGTGCTGGCATGCTTTGACTCAGGGCCTCACAATTGAACTGTAGATTGGTAAAATGTCTTATGCTAGCCAAACAAAAAATGCCACAAGCTTCCAACTGCAGAGGCAGCCAGGCTACTAGCTGTAGATGCCCCGGGAGTCCACTGCACAGTGTGCATAGGCAAAGAACTCAGCAACAGGCCCTCATGCCAAGACCCTGATTTTTAAACGACAACGTCACGCATGTAACTTCATCAAAGCAGAAGACTTCCAAAGGAAAATCGTCACGCTCTTAACATCATCAAAGTAACACTCTAAACGGTTCTAAGTCCCCCACGTGGCGTTACTTTTATATAAGCAGACGGTGCACTGTATTTTTCTGCTCTCCTACATCCTCGCAGTGGATAGCCTCAGTTATTTTGAAAAACAAACTCAATATAAGATATCATTGAAGCCTTACTGACTTCACAGAGGCTGAGTAAATCATGTTGGGGATGCAATTTGAGAGGCCTTCTTTTTTTCACTCTTCCCTTTTTCTTTTTTCTTTGCACTGTGCACACCTGGCAACCGATCTGGCATCCGGCCGATTGCAAAGAAGCCGATTTTTTAAAGAAAAATGATGATCTTTTTAAAAACCTCGCAGCAACAATAAAACGTGTCACAATGAGTCATATTGTGGTTTTGCCTTTCAGCATGTGTACGTTGTACTGTACTTTATTGTGAGTATCAGGCTGAGTGCAAAGAAACTGGTTCTTAACTTGACAATGCTGCTCTTTTTATTCACATTGTAGCAACAAAACAAGCATTGGCATAGCCAATAGGTCTCACTTTTGGGACCTTATAAGTATTTAGTTATGCAGCACAATATCCTTGGTGCAACAACATTAACTGTTGCATGGCTAAACACTTATAAGGTCCCAAAGGCGAGACCGATTGGCTATGCCAATGCTTGTTTTAAGTTGGTGTTTTGACAGCACAGCTGTCTTATAGACAGACCTATTAGTGGGATATATGGGAGCTTTCTTTTTTTGTTGGAAATTATTTTTTATTGTTTTCAAATGTGCTTTTTCTATTATTACCCAGTGTTTCATTTTTTACCATCTATCCCATCGTGATCACTGTGACTAATTAGCATTTTATTTCAAAAGGCACATGGCCAGTGCACCATCACAGTTGTTGCAACTTTGCATTTTATTTAATTGACTATGCAGCGTTAAGGAACTGAACATCCAACGTTGGCTTGAGAAATTCTGTGACATCATGTCTGCACGGCAGTCTGTCAGCTCAACCCCACGTCTGTGTTTTTACCCCTCCTAAAGACGCAGGGCAAGTCCAAATGTGAGCATAACGCACTCCGGCAGAAAAGTGTTTACTCGAAGCACTTCCGGACAGGCGCACGTGACACAGTCTTTGGGTGTGTTTTGAAATAGAAAAAAAGAAAAAAATGCGCCGGGTTGGCCCCGGCTGATCAGTGGAGCTGCAGAAGCCGAGCGGCGGCCAGCGAGCAACAGCTGCGCCCTGGAGAGGTGGAAGGCGCCGCGACATGGACAGCACTTAAGGGGCCGCTGTACCTTCACCCTGTGGCATGGCGAGGGGCCTCGGTTTTGGGGGGGGAAAGGAGGCATCCGGAGATTTCTCAATTGAAGACACGAGAACAGGTAATTGTGAAGTAAGGCAGCCTGGTTCAGTCCTGCTCTGGCTGGTGAGATGACAGAGCCGTCGTGGGTAGTGATCACGGACCGGTTCCCTCGGTGGCTGTCTCCCGCTTGCGTCTCCGGTGGGAGTGGACCCACCCGCCTCCACGCAACGCCTGGCTTACAGGGTATCTGAGGCGCAGGGATCTGGGGTAGTGTTTGCTTAAGATCACACAGTTTGATCAAGAGGAGCTTAGCCCTTGCTTTCACAGTCGAGAGTTGCGATAGTTGTCGGAGCGCTGTGGCAGTGTACGGTTGCGTCCTTGTGTTCTGCGGGCGCAACGTGGGGTGGCTGGATTTTAGAAACTGGTGAACAGGGCAAGTCCAAACAAGAGAGGAGCGGGGGCGAGCGAGCGCGGCAGCCTGCAGAGCTGACCAGACGCTCGTGCGTCATGGCCATTTGCCTGCGATTACACGCACGGCAGGCATGTGTTTCCAATTATCGCGCCCGCGTCTGGGCACGATAATTGAAAACACATGTCTGCTGCGCGCGTAACCGCAGGTAAAAGGCCATGACGCACGAGAGTCTGGTCAGCTTTTTAAACTCCCTAACTATAAGTCTCGCAGAGCAGCGCTTGCGCGCTACTCGAGGCTCGACCTAAAAAGCACTTTATGATGTATTAAATTTTGTTCGCTCCATGCCTGCTAGGTGCTAGTATCAGATATGTATGCGTTGCACCGCACTTTACTGTGTGTATTAATGGTTTTATTGGTGTGTATCAATGGTTTTATTGGTGTTTTATTGTATTGCAATGGTTTTTAGTAACTATGCAAAAATAAAGTGAAACTAAAACAGTGACAAAAACCAGGCCTTAAACAAGGTTATGACACTTGTAGTCCAAGCAATAAATGCTCTGGCTCCAACCTACTTCTCTAACACCCTACCCCAATGCACGATGCCAATGTGTATGATCTACCAACCAACAGAAACCTTCTGACCACAGCGATACCTCCAAGTTTCAATCGTTTCACCTTCTAGGTCTCTGTTGGAACGCCATAGCACTTGTCCTTCAGGCTGTTTCCAGTGTACAAGGAATCCAAAGAGCCAGGGATTGCTGTAAATATGTACAATACCCAATATGGCGCCTATCCCCAGAACCTAGCAAAATTTAGAAATGATGTCTGTAACATCGCCTAACAAATAATATGTCACTTTTAGATACTAGTTTGTCATCGCCAAGTTAAACCACAGAACTGGTGTAATTAACGCATAGCACTTTAATAATTTCATTCTTCGTTAATCTATGTAAGATCACATGTCTGGTCGAAAGGTTGATGCTGCTATCAAATATGATAAATAAGATTGTCCACAATGGTACAAACATCTAATTTATTTTGCTATATTTCATTTTTATGTACCTGTACCTCCTGGTGACTACATTCTGCAAGCTGCAGGGCCTGCCCTGTTTCATGCATGAATGATTTTATGCCTCAGCATCTTCACTCCTTTTGGGGAGGAAGTTCAGGGTTGTTTTCAGTTTTTCTCGCTATATGTACTGCACACATAGGGACATATTTATGAGAGCCTTGAGTCACGTTTGCACCACGCAAAGGGGTACATGCAAGGCTCTGAGTCAGATTTATGAAGTCACGCAAAGCCACATTGCGTGACTTTAAGTGGTTTCATAACTCTTGAGTAAGGCAACGCAGCACAAATCGCTGCGCTGCCTTACTCTGCGCAAGGGAGGAGTTCCATGGGCTTTGCGATGGGGGTTCCAATGCAACTCCCATGGGTTTTGATGCATTCCCAGATTTATAAGGACTTGTAAACCTGGGAATGCTTCAAAATCTTATGCCTCCCCAGACAGGCGTAACAAGGTGAAATATCTTTATTTCTCCACGTTTTTGTCCTCTTTCTATGTGTGCTGCATAGAAAGAGTAAAACGCCTCTATGGGTTGTTTTAGTGCAGGGAGGTGACCATTCCTTCACAAAAACAATCCTGCCTCCAACACAGGCGCCCTTGCACCATGGTGCAAGGATGCCTGCGTTCGCGCTGGGCTGCAGAAACAACACCATCGCAGGGGGAAAGGACAGGAAGGCACCCTATTGGATAAACACGGGGCATTCCTGCCCTTTCACTTTGACGTAGGGCAGCGCAGCAAGGTGACTTGCTGCGCTGCCCTACGCCAAAATCCCATAAATGAGACCCTTACTTTCCTGGGCCTCTTCCCAGCCCTCTTCCCCCAACCCCTCCTCAGAGCTCCCCGCATTCCAAGCCATGGGTGCTGTCGGATGTAACACGCAGCCAGGGAGGGATTTTTTCTCCTCGCCAATGGAATGTTATGAGAAGCCAAATAAGTCCCAAATCTATTTTCTAATCAGCTCCCAGGAATGCTCGCTATGTGCCTTTCCTGTCTTCGCTGCTCTCGCTTTCACAAAGAAAGGAGAAAAACAGGCGCAAGTTCAAGAGTGTTTGGGGACGCTGCCAAAATCCATAGGGCGCCGCGGGCCTGTGTATGCGTGTGTGCTGGCGCGCACGTGCGCGCTCGTGTGTGTGTGTGCGTGCGTGTGAGAGAAAGAATGTGCTGCGGGAAAGTGTGCCACAGAAAAGTAGCTGGAATTTCTGTCTAAGCAGTAAAGTGTATGTGGGCATGTTTATGAATGTTTTACTACCTTAACCGTGTCAATTATTAGTTGGTGAATGTGTGTACGAATACATCTAATACGGTCCATTTGTTTTTGTTAGTATTAGATGGAGTCTTTTGTCAGCTCTAGGTGTCTCTGTATTAAGTCTATGCTGTATTTGCTTTCGTTGAACCTCTGCATTACAGAAATGGTGATCTTACGAGCCTTCAAATGTGTGTTCGTGTGCATAAGCATTAGGTAAATACTTCCTGCGTGAGTGCACGTGAATTCTGTCGTCTAGTGATGTGAGGTATGAGAATGTCTGTTACCATTAGTCAGCTTCTGCTGTTGGAGAAGCCAGTGCTTCGTGGCTACATGGAACACGATAAACGCATTCAGCCCGTGCCAAATATTGCTTGCAGGCCCTAGACATGGCCAGGTCTGTGCAAATGAACATGATTGC
This sequence comes from Calotriton arnoldi, assembly GCA_963921515.1. Classification (NCBI taxonomy): domain Eukaryota; kingdom Metazoa; phylum Chordata; class Amphibia; order Caudata; family Salamandridae; genus Calotriton; species Calotriton arnoldi. Next base: position 54,296 of record CAWUFW010007571.1, read on the forward strand.
TTAAAGCTTGAAAAAAAGTTCATTTAGAACGCTAAATTGTTCCTTTACGCGAAGCCCTAAGGTTTTTTTTTTTAATCAATCATCATTAGAGCAATAGGAACCGCGTTTTAAGTGGCCGGGTCCACGGACATTGAAACGGGCTCCTATAGGGCCAATATATCAGTGTCCTTATCTCTAGTGGAAAATGCACTGATCAATTTAACAGTGAGTGTAAAAAACGTTAAGGTAAGCCATGACATTCCTGTCTGTGTTTCAAATGATTTCCTTAATTTTGCTTCCCCTAGTAATGTTTTCTTTTTCCAGAATGTCTTGTTTCTGTATTTTTTTCATGTAGCGTATTGCTCTTGATTAGTGCATACTTTGAAGTAAGTCGCATCCAGGTGTTAATAACGGCCATGTTTGAGTTGTGGTTGATGGAGGTGCGGTTCTATGTATACGTGTGAGTTGGGTGGTACTCTATGGGAATTTTAGTGTACATGTTTAAGTCACACCGTTAATTATATAGGTCACATCGCTTTTACGGACCACCCACTTTTTTCATCCCACTTAAAGCCCTGAATAGGTAGCTTAGGTTTCACACCAACTTTGTTGGAGAAAGCTTACTATGTGAGAGGGTACACTTCTTTTTTTAAATTCTTTATTTTACCATTTTCATTAGTACAAACAAACACAATATGCCGTTACATGAAACCAATAAGCGTTGTACACCTCTTTCTTCCCATCCTTAAATTGTAACACATATATGATGGACGCCCTCAAATCCCCCAAGTTTCATCAGTTTGGTAACAAAGTGGAGAGTGGAGAGGTGTGGTGCAGCGGCCAGGGCAGCTGACTTCAGAGCACAGGGCTCACGGTTCGATCCCCGGCTCCGGCGGCAGCTCAGCTCAGCACCATGTGACTCTGGGCAATAGCTCACTTAATTTCCACGACGGCCCCCAGCGCCTTGAGACCCATAAGGGTGAGTAGTTCGCGCTTTACAAATACGGATTTACATTTTACATTTAACTAATCAATGCATAGTCAAAAAGTCCATATCATAGCAAAAACTTTTCAAAAATCCTCATTCAGGTGCCACCAAACATCCCACCCACTATATTGATCAGTATAGTTAGAAAATAGCCCTGTACAGGGTCTCTACAGTGAGTCGTGATCCTCGAATCTGAGGAATGGAATTCTTGCATTACGTTGGTCCAGTCCTCCAAATCCTCTGCCAACATCTCATCCCTCCTAGTGAGTCGAATGTGAATTTCTTCCGCAAGAGCCCACTCCATCACATCCGTAACCCATAACCAAGTATTAGGTCTTCCCGCACCCAGCCAACCTATTGCTACATCTTTTAGCCAGCAGCCAAGTTAACTGCAAGAATTTATATCCATTTTCATTTTTTTTTTTGAACGGGTGATAATTCCCACTAAGCAAAGTTGGGGCAAGAGAGTGAATTGAATTCCCGTGATCCCATTCAACCTCTAAGTGACATCAGAATTCCAACACCTTCGGACAAGTCGTAGCTAAATTATGAAAGGAGGCTCCTTCCACCCCATGTTTCGGGCACTCGGCAGACCTGGCTGGGTAGATTTTGCTCAGAGTGATTGGAGTCAGGTCAGTCCGATGCAGGAAATTAAAGTAAATCAGTTTAAATTGTGCATTACTCAAGACCATTTTCATCATCTCACAGGCCACATCCAAAGCTTTTTGGGGAAGCGCCCGTCCAAATCAGACTCCCATGCGTAAAAAGGTTTTTGGATAGGTTTGTGTAGTGATTGAGTCCACGCAGGTTAGTATGATTCAAGTAGATTTATTCAGGATCACATCAAGATGATAACAAGACCATGACAAGACCCCACCAGGAGCAGCCAGCAGGCAGCTCAGCCCAGTCAACTGTGACTCATTTGACTGACAACATTCCAAACCATGTCATCACTGTAGGATTCTACAGGCAGGGCATGCCTAACCATGAAGTCAGGATATAACATATCCCCCTTTCTCCCAAATGAACAAAAGAACAACAATGAGAGAAAAAGAGAGAAGGAACCAGAAAGAGGAAACAAAGAGGAAACAGAACAGCAAAACAATCTAAAGAAGAGCAGCATCAAGTAACAGAGAAGAAAGGAAAACAAACATAGAAACCATCCTCCCTTCTTACACAACAGAAAAGAAGAAAAAACAACAACAACGTCAGAGGAAAGGATAAAAGATAGCACAAAAGACTGCCCCAAAGCACACCCACTGGCCAGAACAGGAATGAATGGAGGCTGAAAAAGGAAAACTAACAGAACACAGGGCTATAGGCTGCGACAAACGCAGAGGAAGGAAACACGACAGAAAAGCAGAGGAAAGCCAAGAATCCACAAGAGACACAAGAAAAGAAACTCAGATGGAAAACAGAAAAGAAGAAAGAAACAAGGAAGATGAAGAAAAATAAGGGTGATTCTTCATCTAAACACCATTATCATTACACAATGACAAAAATGTAATGCAAAGATAACAGTGCAAATATAGCAATATAAAATACAATAGAAACGGAACATACTTAGCAATGAAAGCATGAAATGCACTCAAATAGGGTAAAAACGTAAGCTAAATATGTAAACTCGAATGCATGGGTGAGAACCCATGACTAATCTCTTGGGATAGAGATGCGTTGTGCACAAAACTGGTAATGCTCCCCATACACATCTCAGTGTAAGGACCAACTTTGTGTGGAAAAACCATACCGTGCACTGTAGTAATGTAACTGTGTTAATACAGCACATATGAGTAGGTACTCATGACAAAACAGTGTATGGGTGGGAACCAATATACTTAATGCAAAGGGGCTACACCCTTGCATAGCTCCCAGGAGGGAGGTAGAACAGAGTTGTGCACACCCTATGTTGGGTAAACAAATAAGACGAGAGGTGTCCGTGTATGGACAAATAGTGTGAATATACCACACTGTGCACTAAAGCAACATAAATGTTAGCTTTTCGGGTAGGAACCCGTGACTAAAATGTGGGTAGGACCCCGAACCAATGGGTAGGGACCCATGACAAATCTCTAAAGAAAGAGATGCATAAAAGATGCAAGAGGACTGGAACCTATGCATAATTGCCCTGAAACAACACAATAAAACATAGAACGAGGGCAAGAGTACTAAGATAATGCATAAAAGCTACATTCCAGTATGCATAAAATTTGAAATAAACAGACACTGTTACATTATGAAAAGACTCTTAGCTTGCGTAAGACATGTGTATACAGAGATAACATTGCTGCCAACGTACATGCGACTGTGTGAGAGAAAATGGTCCCAATGAACATGTACAAGTAAAACATTTGTATTGGTGGTTAAAGTGTAACGACCATGACATTCGACAAACGCCGGTGAGCGACTACTCACCCGAGCAACGTTTGCGTGAAGCATCCCTTCATACGCCTTTAGAACAAAGCTTCAGACTCCAACGTGCTAACAGCATATGTAGAAATGGTTGAAGGTGGAGTAAACGTCATGACAATAAAGGCATACTGAAACTTAAAGCTGTGCACAAGAGAACAGACAGGCAGTCTTCAAACGTGGTGTGCCTGTCACCGGAGTGAAAAGAAGCACAGGTATGCATGAAAATAAGCAGTTCGATGGCGTAAGCGAAAGAGCCAAATGCGAGTGCACAAGAAGAAGTTAGCACTAGAGGTCTCACCATGCCACCACGGAATAGTTCGTTGGAACTGTCAATATCCACTGCATAGTACCAACACTGCTTCAAGGCATGTTGAGAGTACTTGCGGTTCCCAGCAGACGGGTGGTGACATCAATGAAAGAAGGCGGAAACTACACAGTGAAGACGGGCTTCATCCCTCGCCGTCCATCGTCGTTACGGATATTTTCAACAATGGACAAACTTTATTGAACGGAGACAGACACATGATTGGCAAGGAAACTATGCAAGGATCTGGCTAGAACAGGCGAAACCCAATAGGCAAAGACATGCCAAACTCAACATGGCGGCACCAACCCTTGAAGACGCGCCGGATGGCTTGCGGCAAAAGCGTGCGCCCAAACGTCTTGCACAGCACTGAGCTTGAAGAGCGTGCGCACGTCACAGAAGACACCACGGAGGCATCCCAAGACATCACGGAGGCATGGTAAGTATGGTGAAGCTGCGCGTGTTGAGAGTATGCGCGTGGTGGAGAGGCTTGAGAGATTTAAATGTAAGCAGTTCAACTGCCATGGTGCAGCGGTAGCACCTACCGGCTCCCAAAACGATGAAATAAAATGCCCCACACACTGGTAAACCTGGAAAATCAGTCTCTGATATACCAAACATACCGGGTCAGAAAAGATTTCGCAGCATACACAAGAAGACTTTCAGGCAGTACCTCCTTTCTCTGGTTAAGTAAAACTTGAAGCTGAGAAGACAGATAAATGGCAGAGGTTTCCAGGAGACGGTAGATACTGCCCTTCTTGCCAGGACAGTGAAAACGTCAATGAGTGGCAAGGAATACTATATAACAGGCACAACGAAGGCACCGCACAAACAGGGGTAGCAGTGAGAAAGCAGCACTCTTCCTCCCCAGCGTGCAGATGATGATAAATGGCAGGTTACGTAGCTTTGTGGCAGAAACACACTTCTTCCAGACAGCATAGAGTAGGCTTACCCTGAATGAAGGCACAGCACGAGACGCAGGCGTTGGCTGGCGCAGAGGTGGGCAGGCTTACCCTCACAGGAACAACTGGCAGACTGGTGTGGGCGACCGATGGGAGGTCACTGGTAGGGTCAAGGATGCCAGTTGAAGGTAGATGCTTAGCTTGAGTTAGTGTAGAGCCTGTACTTTAAGTTGCTTGAAGTTTGAAGAGGTGAAAAATGTAGGTTCTTTTGAAGATCGTCGCCAAAATTCTGTAGTGATTGAGTCCACGCAGGTTAGTATGATTCAAGTAGATTTATTCAGGATCACATCAAGATGATAACAAGACCATGACAAGACCCCACCAGGAGCAGCCAGCAGGCAGCTCAGCCCAGTCAACTGTGACTCATTTGACTGACAACATTCCAAACCATGTCATCACTGTAGGATTCTACAGACAGGGCATGCCTAACCATGAAGTCAGGATATAACAGTTTGCTTTTACATGACTTCAAAGCTTTACACATTAGAGCAGAGGTCTTCAAACTTGTTGATGTCGAGAACCCCTTGTCAAACTCTTTTAGGCGTAAGGACCCCCTTCTGACAAAAATTTCTAGAACCTGATACTCCTCATCATCGACAACTATCGACAACCATAAACGCCCCCAATTCCCACAGCAAATAATTTTAACGGTGGGGAAATAATATTAAACAGTGTTTAGCACACCAAAGGTCAGTGAGCGTGGGGGAGTAGTCAAAGGCGTAGCTAAAAACAAAGGACCTCATTTATGAGGAATTGGCGTAGGGCAGCGCCACAAGTCTTCTTGCAGCGCTGCCCTACGCCAATGTGAAAGGGCAGGAATGCACAGTATTTATGAAATACGGTTCATTCCTGTCCTTTACACTTGCGTTGGCGCACAAATTGCTGCCTAGCACCAATATAGGCAGGGTTGTTTTTGTACAGAAAGGGGCACCTTTCTTCACAAAAACAATCCAGAGAGGCGTTTTCCTTTTTCTTTGTGAGCTGCAAAATACAGCACGCATGGATAGAGGAAAAACCGAGGAGAAATGAAAACAATTCTCCTCATTACGCCTCCGCTGGGGAGGCGTCTGTTTTTGGAGCTGCCCTAGGTTTACGTGATTTTGTAAATATGGGGCATCATCAAAATCCATGGGTGTTGTGTGGGAACCCCACACAAAGCCCATTGAACACCTCCTTGACGCAGAGTAAGGCAATGCAGTGACTTGCGCTGCTATGTCTTACTCCATAACTATGAGGCCATGCAAAGCCATGCAGGGTAACTTTGCACTGCCTCATAGGTATGGTTGTGATGCTTGCGCCACCGGAGCATCAAAAAAAGTGATGCTCTGGCGATGCAAGCCTCTCATAAATAAGCCCCAAAATATTATGTACGTTTTTTAGGTCTTTCACCATCAGGTAGCTACATATAAAATAATGGGCAGCGTAAATTAAAAATAAATGTAAAAAGTTGTTAGTGGGAAATGCACTGTAGTACATTATGAAACCTCTGTTAGTTGATGCACTGCAGAGTTCTGTGTGTAACCAGAGAGCCACATAATTAATTCTTGATTGGTGCTGTGGAGAATAGTGATGTGTATTTGTAGTGCTACAAGGTCACAGCCTGTGACAGAAAGCACTGTGAATATGTAAGTCAATATTTTAAACTTGTATTACACACAGTGTAAGATAGAATGCGGCAAAACGTGCAAATAGTTTTACAATTAGTAATACCAGAGCGTATGTAATGCAATTTTTTTTTACATAACTGTCCCTTCAACACGTCTTTAGGGGTACTAAGGGCTTTGTGAATGCAGTTAAAATTAAAAGCAAGCCCTTCCCAGCCCAGTTGTTAACTCTTTGCACTACCACTCAAAAAAAAAACTTTGTCATCACAAAGCTTGGGAGTGATTTGATCAATTAAAGCCAGAACCGCTCCCAAGCATCCTTTACACTTGCAGATGAACTCACAGTGCACATTTGCATTTCATTCAGGCAAACAGCTGATAACGATCTAAATCAGCCTTCCCACTGTCTTTTTCCAAAAGGAAAGCAAATGTTTTCGTTTGCTGGGGACAAGTGAAGCTGGGGATGCGCAACCCCCTTCCCAGGACTCCACAGCCCCCCTGGGGGTCGCGCAGCACAGATTGAAGACCTCTACATTAGAGTAACCAAATACCTACACATTCGCAAAGTACTGGACGTAAGAGGTACACCTGGAAAGCACATCCATATCTCCCGAGCTGTACCCGACAACTTGGAAAAATTGAGAAATTGACTCACTCCTATCCCGAACGAGTCCTGAACCTCCTGAAAAGTAATGAAAGCCTTCCCCGTGTATAGATCACCCACTAATTCGCAATTCCACTCCCTCAGTCGAGCCAATAAAATATTTAAGGTGATACTGCTGAATGGGCTTTGATTGGTCTTCCCAAAGTGACCATATGCAACTCTCTCTGGCTAGGCTCTGACAGGTCTGCCCAAAGTGCATCTTGCTCCCTTGAAAGCTACATGCCACAGTGCAATTTGTCTCTGGTACCTAAAGACAGGACAATATTTCACCAAAACAACTGTCTCTCCAATGGTTTCCTATTGAAGCCAGAGCTTTGTACACAACAGCCTGTATTACTTATAACGCTCTTCACACCTCCTCCCCATGATATCTTGCATTGAAGCTGAAGATAACTGTCAGGCTCAGATCCTTTCGTATAACAGAAACTCTGCTTCTTTAACCCCCAATATTTTTGGTTCAAATATGCTTTATTACATTTCAAAAATACAACCTAGAAAACAGTAAGTGAGAGCTCGCGCCAATAATAAAGCAAATCAAAATTAAAGACACCAAAAAACCTCCACCCCACACATCTACCCACCCCCCAGAGTACTCACATCTAATATCATTGTGTTATCAACCAACTATTCGCCTTCTGCGGGTCTACCCTGGACTTCCTCCCCAGTCTGTGCCGAGGTGTCAGTTTATGCCAAGCGCAGCAGGCCCAGGTATCTGGGACAGGTCAGCTCCCTAAACTCCACAGAGAGGAGAGCAATGTAAGGACGCCAAAGCTCCGTATAGGAGTCACCCTGATTGGTCAGAGTTAGTCTTTCCTTGTACCATAGCCTGTGCAGCCATCCAAGATGTGTCGTGAGCTTTTCGGTGCCCCAATGTGAGAGGATGTTTTGTAGGGCTGAACCTAACATGAGACCAATGTGTCGCCCCCTGCAGAATTTGAGCGGGAAGGTAAGATCATTCGGGAGTCCCAGGATGACATATGCAGAGAAGCCTTACAACTGAGTGTTGAAGTAGGTATCTATATCAGACAATATTGTGTCCATCCCAGTATTGTGTAGGACTGGGGCAATCCCACAGCAGATGAAGCAGCATCCCGGGAGACCCACAACCCCTCCAGCAGTCTGCGCTACACGCAGGGTTGCCCCAATGCAGCTGCACTGGGGTAAGGTACCAGTACATAACTATTGTAGTAGCAGTCTCAATGCTGGCAATGTTGCGTGCCGTATGTCACGCCCTGTAATAGATCTCGTCCTATTCTTTGTGCGTCAGCGTCCATCCTAATTCAAGCTCAAATCTCTTCTGCCCTGAGGTTTTGACCGCCGGGGAAGCATATTGGAGAGTAGCGTATAGTTCCATGATAAGGTGCCTATCAAAGGTCTCAATTACGAGCCATTTCTCAATGGGGGTAAGTAGGCATTGTGCCCCCATCGTGAACTGCCGGGTGAGTGAGCCAATGGCGGATTTGAAGATAGTGCATTCTCTCCATTTCTGGCCATGCATATTCTTTGCACAGCTGCTTGAAGGAGACAGGACCCTCTTCATCAAAGAGATGTCCAACGGATCTGCACCCTGCCGTTTGCCATGTCAGGAAAGTGGCGTGACCCAGCCCCGGTGTAAAGCCCGTATTACCCATGATCGGGGTTAATGGGGAAGGGAATGATGACAGGGTTTTACCCGTCGCCACACGATCCCACACTTCAAGAGTGACTTTTGCGACCGTGGAGAAGTGGAGACCCCATGTCTCCTGTGCGCGTCGCAGAAACGGGATCTTTCACAGATGTTCCCCAGCAACCGCCCTGTCCATAAATAGCTAATGTTTCTTGGACTCCTCCCTGCTCCATTCCACCAAATAGCATAGTAGCCCCACCTGATAGTAATGTAAGAGGTTTTGGATCTCCAGACCTCTCTCTCAGGTGGACCGGTAACTCTGTTCCTGGCTCATGGGAGGCCTCTCCTCTGCCCAGATGAAGCAACACATCTCCCCCTGAAGGGACTAAAGCATGCTCATGAGAGGTTCTATTGGGATAAGAACAGGATCTTCGGGAGGGTGGTCATCTTTAATACCGCCACTCGGCCTAGCCAGGCCAGCCGGTAGTGTTTCCATTGGGCCAGATCCCTCCGTATCTGCCACAGTAGGGTTTGATAATTAAGGGCAGCCATCGCTTTCACTGTCTGGGTCAATTGGAACCCCAGATAGATGATTGAGGTAGTCGACAATTGAATTTGATATTGGCTAGTCAGCAACGTCTCCGCCGCTGGAGGGCCTGCGATTTCTGAAGATTAATACGGAATACAGCAGCCCTCCCAAAGTCCTCAATCTTTGCCAGAAAGGCCGGAAGGGTCCTGATAGGGCCATCAAGCATCACTATCACATCATCGGCATAGAGGCTAATGGTATGTTCTTCTCCGCCGAAGCATACCCCGGTGATGGTCGTATTGTCATGTATTCGCTGGGCCAGAGGCTCCATATACAGAGCAACAGCTAGGGTGACAGCGGACACCCCTGCAGAGTTCCCCTGTAAATAGGAAAGTGGGTAGATACCTGCACATTAAAGTGTTGAGAGTCTTCTCTAAATAGGGCCAATTCTTCCGGACAAACCCTTCTCAGCATCTATGGCCAGGAGCATTATTTCCCTCCAAGAGTGTCTGGCTTTGTCTATCAGGTGAATGATCTGCTTGGTATTGTCACTACACTGTTGGTGGGGGACAAATCCAGCCTGATCAGAGTCAATCAGACCTGACATAAATGGGTCCAGCTGCACCGCCAGGATGCTAGTGAATAATTTAATATTCACGCTGAGGACGGATATCTTGCGGTATGAGTCACATGACATTTTGTCTATCCCAGACTTGGGAATGACCACAATGGAGGCATCCAGCATCGAAAGCGGCACTGTCCCCGGGCCAGTTATAGCGTTAAAGAGCCTGGTTAGGACTGGGGCAAGAGCAATGCAGAAAGTTTTATAAAAGAGGGCCGGGAAGCCATCCAGGTCTGGAAATTTGAGGGGTTTCTCTTTTCTTTTGTAGGCTCTCTCTCTTGTTGCAGCAGAGTTTGTTGTCCGCCGCCGATATAGCAATCAATTTTCCCCAAATAACGACCTTAAGGGTCTCCCAGCAAGTGGTTATGGGGGATCTCAGGAGTGTTGTTAATGGCGAGGAAGTCGGCTATCATCTGGGTAACCCTCTTCACCATGTCAGGTCTCTGAAGTAGGTTCTCACGCAGTCTCCATGGCCGGGGAACGCACTGCACTAGGGGCAGGTCAAGGGTAAAGGATACCGCAGCGTGTTCTTATAAGGATCTTGGCTCTATCTCTATTGTTGCAACCAAATCCTGGATCCCCATCATCCCCAAGAAATAGTCAAGTCGGTCATATGTCTTATGGGCATGTGAGTAGCAAGTGTAATCCCGCACTTGGTAATGTCGATCCCGTCCGATATCCTATCTCCCTCAGCCAATGTGCTCCCTCCTGGGAAAGGATCCCAGTGTGACCATAGCGCTGCACCAATCTGTCCCTGTTGTTGCTACAGACTAGATTAAGGTCTTCCCCCAGCAACACCAGCCTGTCTTGGGAGGTCACACCTCTGCCACAGCTCATTCGGTTTTTTCTCCATCTGAAAATACAAGAGAGAAGAAAAAAACAACAAAGAGATCATAGTGTATCATCATATAGACAGCATTATGCTTCCCAAGTGTGATGTGCTTCTCAATGCACCTGTGTGGTCATACCAGGATAGTGTGTGATACACATCAGTCAGCACACCTATTTGGTGTGTGAAACTACTATATAACATTACCACATCCAACTAGGTGGCAAATATAGTGTGGTGGCGACATGACACTATATTTGCCTGGAGAAAAAACTGGTTTAATCAGATAAATAATCTGTTTACTCATTTCTAAGGAGCAGCTTTCTACACTTACATAAAAGCAGGATAGGGCAACCCCCTCCCCTTTCCTCCGCTTTATCCAGGGAAGACTCGTCTCACTGCCCTGAAGAAAGTCCGGGACCATTCTGGCCTCTACAGGACTGAAACATGTTGGCATTAGGGTCATAGGACCATAACACTCCCACTGACCCTTTTTATTCTCTTTTTTAATATCCCTGACAGATCCACCAATAAAGGGATACTGGTATCTGTCAGCGGGTGTTTAATCTTTAACTCCCCCTGGCCAAAAATTTCTCTAAGAGCTCCCTGAAATATGGTCGAGCCCACCCTGACTTCTAGTCGTCAGGGTGACCCGATGATGAAGCATGACACCACTAGGGTGTGTGAGGGTAATTAAAACAAAAGGAATTCTTTCCTTCCCCACTCCTTAGTGGGTACCAACTCATGACTTCTCAGAGTAGCTTCCCTACTGTACCTTTCTTTGGTTCATCTTAGATAAATCGTGGACCTTGTCCACGCCCTCGTGGAGTATTTTTGTGGATTAATGTTCATACACGGGAGGACATACTCCTACGTGAGAATCCCTCTCAGCCCTTACGGCACAGGGTAAGTTTTCTTTCCCTGTTTACCATAGTTATTGTTGGAGGTAAAGAGTTCCATAGTTTGGCTGCTTGAACAGAGTAGGATGCGCCACCTATGGTTTTTTTTCTTGCATGGTGTGATTTTGAGTCGAGGTGCCAATCTAGAGTGGAGGTTCCTTTGTTGAATGTATTTAGTGATTTTATTCCTGATGAAGAGCGGCCCTGTTCCATGTATTACTTTGTGATGCTACAAAGCAGCTTGAATGTGGATCTTCTGGCAACCGGTAACCAATATAGGGCCTTCAAGGAAGGTGAAATGTGGGCTTGTGGCTTTATTTGTAAGAGTAGTCTGGCAGCAGGGTTCTGAATCCGTTGTAGTATTTTCATAGTTGTTACAGATGCTATTGGTGTAATCGAGTTTTGACAGAAAAAGAGAGACAGTAGCCTGGAACTTGTGTGGAAATCCCAGGTGGGGGAAAAGGCATCACAGAGTTTTTATAGTAATGAAGCTGGATATTGCTTGTTTTTCCACTTGGGCATTCATTGATAGCTTGGAGTCCATGGTAATTCCAATGTTTCTTACTTCCTTAGATACTTTAGGCGGTGTCCCAGATCGTCAGGCAAGGCGGTGAGTGGGTCATAATTTTTCCAATCGCCACATGTGAGTATTTCCGTTTTAGAAGCATTCAATTTGAGATGGCTCCATGTCATCCACTAATCCACGGCTCTAAGGCAACTGAAAATTTGGTAGTTTCCAATGTCTTTGGGGCTTTCCAGTTTAAGTAGTATTTGTGTGTCATCTGCATAGTTATAGCGTTTGATGTGAAATTAATTGATCAATGCCTGTAATGACTTCATGTAGATGTTGAAACGAATGGGTGAGATGATAGAGCCTTGAGGGACCCCTGCATTTGTGAAGTATGGTTTGGATGAGAAAGGGGGGACATGGATGACATTAGTTCTGTTTTGAAGGTAGGATGTGATCCAGTCGAGAGCAGCCCCCTGTATGACAGCTTCATAGAGTCTTTGTACTAGAGTGTCATGGTCAACCTTGTCAAAGGCGGCTTAGAGGTCCAAGAGAAGTTCTGGTCAACTGTGTTCTTAAGTTCATCCCAGATGGCCATGAGGGCAGATTCTGTGGCTCTTCCTGGATGGATTTCTGTTTGGAAGTCTGAAAGAATGGAATTATCTTCAATGAATTGTAACATCTGGGCGAATGCTGCTCTTTCTTACAGTTTGCCAAGGAAAGGTCCATTTGTAATTGGTCTGTAGTTGTCAGGGTTAAGCTGGTCTAGGTTTGTTTTCTTTAGTAATGGGCGTATGTATGACTTCTTCAGGTCTTATGGAAATATTCCCGTAGTTAAGGAATTGTTGATAATTCTTCTTACTGGTGTGGCAGCAGAGGTAGCTAGAAGAATTTGTTTGAAGGTTTGTAGTGGACACAGGTCAGAAGGGCTGCCGGCAGGGCTGCTTGCTTTCACCCGGTCGATAAATTCATTGTGTGATATTTGTTATAACGAATGCAAAGGCTGGGTTAGCCTACTCTTAGAGGGTTGTTTTGGAAATGGGTCGGTGCTGGTGGTTTTCCTTTCTTTTAAATAGGAGTTCAACGTGTCTGCATTGGTTGTGTAATGATTTGCCAGTTGGCCTGTGATTTTTTGAGTAATGGGATGAGTTCCTTTTAGGCAATTTGGTTTATTAGATTCAGTGAGTATTTTATAGAATTCTTTATTAACACATTTAGCATTTTGAATTCTGTGTGAATATTATATTTTCTTAGCTTTTTTGATTGCTGACTTGTATAATCTGTTACGTTTCTGTAGGTGAAGTTTGTCTTGATTAGTGTTTGTTTTCAGCCAGCAGCATTGCATCTTTCTATTTTGCTGGTTAATCTCTTTTAGCTCTGTATTTCTCGAAGGTGCGTGTTTTCTTTTGTTCTTTTGTGTTGTTCTGAATGTTATTAGGATATCAAAAGCTTTCTGTAGCCACTCATATATTTCTTGAATTGAGTTTGCTCCACAGTCGATAGGTGGATGCATGTACGGTTGTTTTAGGTGTGTTGCTTTGTGTAGTTTTATGTTGGAAAGCAAGCAAATGATGGTCTGACCATGTGACTGGAGTAATTGTTTGAAAGGTAACTAGTTCTGGATTTGCAACAATGAAATCTAGGATGTGTCCAGCAAAGTATGTGGGTTTGTGGACAATCTGATGTAGGTTCAGTGTGTCTAGTCCAGTGATTATTGTTTTTGGATATGGCATATTTTGTTTGCCAAATGAAATGTTTAGGTCACCAAGAATGCATAAGTTGGAGTCTAGTGTTATCAGGTTTGAAACTGTGTCTGGAAATGTTGAATTGATAGGTGGAGGTCTGTAAGTGAGAAGGAAGTTAAAGGAGGAAGATGGTGGAGGGTTGCATCTGGTGAAGAGGGCTTCACAACCTTATATGGAGATGTTGGCAGCTTTAGTGGTATTTAATGTTTATTTGAACACAACAGCTAGGCCACCTCCTCTTTTGCCTATACGATTTTGTGTGATAGTTTGATAGCCTAGAGGAATGGCTTCACGCAAAACGGGAGCCATGTCATCTCCCAACCATGATTCAGTTATGAAGAGTATGTCATGTTTTGTGTCAGTGAAAGGTCTTAGATGTGATGCTTGTTTTTAGAGAGTGGTTGAGCATTTATTAGTAGGCAGTTTAGAGAATGTCTTTTGGTGATGGTGTGACTTTGTTTTGTAGAAGAGTGAGCAGTGTTTTGTGGACTTGTAGCAGGTGTGTTCTTAGTGCTGGTATTAGCCATATGAGGATAGCAATAGTGTAGTTGTTCTGTATCGTATTCCTCGTTAAGCAGGCTAATAAGGCAGTTTGACAGGTTTGTGTGTGTAGGTCATGGAGATGGTGTTTGAGAGTGAGTTGGTGGGCTGTGTTGTTTTTGTAGAGCAGCCTTGTTGTGCAGTAGACATGGAGAGGCAAAGTTGTGAAGAGTGGCATGTTGTTTATTTTGTTTACGTCTGTTTATGGTGGAAGGTGTATGAGGTAGGGGTGGTGGTACAGCATGTGGGTCATGTTGTAAGGTTCTAAATTGTCCAATGGATAAGAGGTGGTTAAAAGAGAGATGCTGTGTTGCTGTAAATGTGTTAGGTGTGGAGGTAGAAAGAAGGCTTGTCAGTAGAGCTTAGGGCTAGGGTTCTGATTGATTAGGATTTAGGGCTAGGGTTCCCATTAGCCGAAGGTGTCACATTATCACTAGGGCTATTTAAGGTCTGGGTTCAGGGCCCTCTAGGGCTCCCTTTGTTCCTGCACCACCATTGTTTTCGTGGCGGGGCTCCCGCCATGAAATGGCTGACAGTGCAGGAACTTGTAATACTCTCAGCGTGACTGCACCAGTCCCTCTGAGCATACTACATCATGACGACTGTTCCCTGGTGCAGCCGTTGGTCCTCCGCCGCAATTACTTTTGGAGTCGTAATGCAGCAGATGGGCCAGCACGAGTCTGGTGGTCTTGCGACCGCCAGACTCGTAATCAGGCCCAATGTTTTAGAGAGCTAACCATAATTGACAAATTTATGGTTCAATAAATAACTGTACCCTACCTGATTCTTTAAGTGGATTTTTATGTCCCAACCTGCTGCGGGCAGTCAACTCTGCTGTGCATGGCCATAGGCTCCATGCGACAGGGACTGCCCACTGAGCTTGACCATCTGCCAGACCCTTTATCCAACAAATTGTGAACAGCAAAACGAAAACCAGCAGCCAGTACCCACAGCGCACAATACAATTTATGAATAAAATAGAATACATTATCATTGTCTTACCGTTAGTAGTTGATAGTGTCTGCATCTGCAATCTGATTTTTATCAGATCCACTGGAGCACCAACTCCTACTGAAACAGAGCCTGACACCATGCTGGCAACAGCCAAGTCTGAGATTGCTGGGGAATTTTGCATGTGGAAACCTAGAGTGCAGTACACCTGTGTGGAATCTGAGTACTCGCCCAACAAAAACTTAAACTGTATCTTATGTATGAACTCAGTCCCATTTGAACTTGAGGCATTGGTCGCAGCCAGTCCCGTTGGAATCCTGAGAGTAGGGCCCATTAGAGTATCTCGAACACCTCCCAGAGAGGTCTTGATCCTCCGCGTCCCCACACAGCAACCCCCCCCATTATTGATACATGAGATCTGTAGGCCTTGGTGATGCTCAGGTCGTCTCCAGTCAGTCTGGATTTCCATCCTTGGTGTCCAGCACTGCCTGCCGCTCCATGGCTATGGTCGCTTGGTCCGGACGTAATCTCTTAGGGGAGGCCGAGCCCCTGTGCCATCGGAGATGTTTCCAGGCTTGTCGGCCATGGGGGCTTGCCTGCAGTCTCTCCTCTGTAGGCTACGCAATGTTTAACAAATGGCAGTCCTCAGATAAGGATTGGAGCTGGTGAAGCGGAATGGGTGGCCCCATGAATAGGTGATGCCTTAGTCACGGAAATGGGTGGTTACATGGCAAATGTCTCTACGTTTCTGCGAGGTAATTGTAATTGCAATTGCATTTATATAGCGCTTACTACCCCTGACGAGGCATTGAAGCACTTTTTCGGCGAGTAACACGCTACTCCGGGACCCATAGAGGATTAGTGTTGAATTAGTATAGTGAAATATGAAAGTAGTTTTAAGTGGTGGATAGGTTAGTCAGTTATTTGGATTCGGAAGGATAGCAGAAGGATAGAAGAGGAAAAAAGGTTTGTATTTATATAGCGCTTGTTACCCCAGCGCCAAGAAACCAATCGGTGTACGTGCGCTCTATAAATACTTGTTAAGATAAGATGGGTGTTGAAGCGCTTTTTTTTTTGGCGAGTAGCACGCTACTCCGGAAACCCATAAAGGATTAATGGTGATTTAGTATGGTGAAATATGAAAGTAATTTGAGTGGTGGATATTAGTCAGTTATTTGGAGTGAGAAGGATAGCGGAGGGATAGAAGGGGAAGAAAGGTTTGCATCATATAGTACCTGTTACCCCTGATGGGTATTGAAGTGCTTTTCTGGCGAGTAGCACGCTACTCCGGAACCCATAAAGGATTAGTGTTGAAAATTAGTATAGTGAAATATGAAGTAATTTGAGTGGTGGATATGTTATTCAGTTATTTGGATAGAGAAGGGTAGGCGCGGGATAGAAGAGGAAAAGAGGTTTGTATTTATATAGCGCTTGCTACCCCTGATTGGGTTTTGAAGTGCTTTTTTGGCGAGTAGCACGCTACTCTCGAACCCATAAGGATTAGTGTTGAATTATTATGGTGAAACTTGGTGTTGAATTAGTATGGTGAAACATGAAAGTAATTTGAGTGGTGGATATGTTAGTCAGTTATTTGGATTGAGAAGGGTTGGGGAGGGGTAGAAAAGGGAAAAAGGTTTGCATTTATATAGCGCTTGTAACCGTGATGGGGTGTTGAAACGCTTTATTGGCGAGTAGCACACTACTCTGGAACCCATAAAGGATTAGTGGTGAATTAGTATAGTGGAATATGGAATTTGAGAAGTGAACATGTTAGTCTGTTATTTTGATTGAAAAGGATAGTGGAGGGATAGAAGAGTGAAAGATTTGTATTTTTTGTGTGTTTTTTTTGGAGGTCATAGCAGTAGGAGGAGGCTTTTGGATGAGTAAAGAGGGGAAGAGTTACAGAGGGATGAGTTTTAAAAAGGTTTGTTTTGGGGGATCGGTATAGTAAAAGAGGTGTCAGATGATGCAAGGAGGGGTAGAGTAGGGGAGAGTCTAGAAAGGGTTATTTTGGGGATCATAGTAGTGGTATAGGGTTTGGGATAAGTGAGAGAGTGGATGTAGAGGATATATTGATAGATGTATAGGGTGAGAAATAGGGTAGTGCATTGGAAAGAGTAGTAGAAAGAAGTTTGAGATGAGTCAGAAAGTTGGGCTAGAAGATATATTGAGAGAAGTCTAGGCTGAGAAATAGGGTAGTGCATTGGAAATGCTAAATAAGAAGAAAGTGATAAATATATAGATCATAAGTACATTGAAAGTATATAGATGCATAAAGGTAGTAAGTATATGTAGATTAAAGATATTGATAGAGGTACAGGCTGAAAAATAAGGTAGTGCATTGGATATGCTTTTTCAGGAGAAAAGTAACAAACACACAGAACCAAGTACATGGAAGGTACATAGATGCACAATGGAAGCAAGTACATGTAGACCAAAGATGCACCAGATAAACTCCGGTTTTCAAGTGTTATTGTACTTTATTTATTTATTTATTATTCTACATGTTTATACAAAGCAATACACAAAGATAGGTACATATCTATAGTGAAAATAAATGCTTATATACAGAGGGATATGCTGTAAATTTCTGTTTGCGTATGGTGCTTATGTGGGGAAGAGCCAATTCTTGAGTACTTTTCTGAAGATAAGGTGGCTGTCGGTGGATCTTATGTTGGGGGGTAAAGAGTTCCATAGTTTGGCTGCTTGAACAGAGAAGGATGTGCCACCCATGGTTTATTTCTTGTATCTTGGGATTTTGAGGCGAGGTGCCCCTTTAGAGCGGAGGTTCCTTTGTTGAATGTGTTTGGTGATTTTATTCCTGATGAAGAGCGGTCCCATTCCATGTATTGCTTTGTGGGTGATACAAAGCAGCTTGAACGTGGATCTTCTGGCAACCGGACAATGCAGGGCTTTCAAGGCAGGTGAGATGTGGTCTCGCGGTTTGATATGCAAGAGTAGTCTGGCAGCCGAGTTCTGAATCCGTTGTAGTCTTTTCATGGTTGTTAAAGGTGATCCATGGTAGAGGCTATTGGCGTAATCAAGTTTGGACAGAACAAGGGAGATGGTAGCTTGGACCTTGTGTGAAAATCCCAAATGAGGGAAAATTTGTTGCAGCTTTTTTATAGTGTCAAAGCTTGATCTTGCTAGTTTGTCCACTTGGGCATTTATCGATAGCTTGGAGTCCATGGTCATTCCAAGGTTTCTTACTTCCTTCGATACTTTAGGCGGTGATCCCAGTTCATCAGGCCAGGCGGCAAGCGGGTCATAGTGTTTCCAATCGCCACACATGAGTATTTCCGTTTTGGAGGCATTCAATTTGAGATGGCTCCAAGTCATCCACTGATCCACGGCTCTGAGACAACTGAAAATTGGGGATTTTCCAATGTCTTTGGGGCATTCCAGTGGAAGGAGTATTTGCGTGTCATCTGCATAGTTATAGCACGTGAGGTGAAATTGATTGACCAGTACTGGTAATGACTTCATGTAGATGTTGAAAAGCATGGGCGAGATGATAGAGCCTTGAGGGACCCCTGCTTTTGTGGAGTACGGTTTGGGCGAGAAAGGTGGGGTATGGATGACATTAGTTCTGTTTCGAAGGTAGGACGCGATCCAGTCTAGAGCAGTGCCCTCTATGCCGGCTTCATAGAGTCTTTGTTTCAGAGTGTCATGGTCAACCGTGTCAAAGGCAGCCGAGAGGTCCAAGAGGAGTAGCGCAGCAACCCCGTTGCGGTCTACTGTATTCTTCAGGTCATCCCAGATGGCAAGGAGGGCAGAGTAAGGGCGGATAGATCTTGATAAGGAGCCAGCTTATGCCCATGGAATTGCAAAGGATGAGTGTCTCTGACTTTGTGAAGTATTGTTTCTGTGAGTTGAAAACAGTGGACAAATGCCAAAATGTCTGCCTGGCAGGCGTTCTCTGATCTTGGCGGGCCCACCCTGTAAACCCTGTCAAGCTGTATCTTCTTGTTGGGAGGTGCTTCCAGGATCTGGAGAAACAAGGCCTTCACGTATGCCCCAGTGTCCCTGCCCTCTGGTTTGGTAGGCGCCCCCCTGATACGGATGTTATTCCATCTCAACCAATCCTCTAACTCTTCCGCTTGAGCCTGCAAATCAGTCTGTTGGTCCCTGAGGCGGATCACCTCCTGCTGGAGCTGCTCACTTTCTTCATTGTGGCTAGATTCATGATCCTCAAGGGTTGAGACTCTGTCCCCCACCTCTGTCAAGTTGCGAGGGACCTCCATTAAGTCTGGGGAGAGGTCTCTTTTAACTGTCTGGAGATCGTCCCAGAGGAAGGCGAACAGGGCCTCCAGGAATGATCGCGTCACCGGCCCCTTGCTGTCATCTCCATCTGCCATCCCCAGCTGCTGGGGTGGAGGCCGTTCCCCGGGCGGGCCCCCTCAGTTTGGTCAGCATCTCATTAAAGAATCTCTCCTTTTTCGCTCATGCCACAGCCATGGTCGCAAAAAGGTAGGTATTTATGCCCACCCCAGAGAGATCCCAGGATATCATGAGGCCCCATCTGCCAGAGATGTCTGCTGCACAAGGGGCTCAGGAAGGAAAAGGTTCGCTAACGTCACTGTAGAAAGTCCCAGAGAGTGCCTAGTGACAACCAGGGCTTCTCCCAAGATGGTCAATATTGCTGGGACTGTGCAGAGCGCTGCCAGTAGGCAGCAGCCCAGTAGAGACGTTCCTCCTGTATATCACGCACCCCCTGGGTTGGAACACCAGCAGCCATCCAACGTCGCAGCCCCCTTCCACCAGAGGCCCAGTATTCAGGAGAGGGCCCAAAAACTCAGTCAAGGCGCCACCCTCACCAAGGGGGGGGGGGGCGGTGCAGCAGTGCCCCAAGCCTCACCCGTGACCAGGTGCTTCCATCTAGGGTTTCACCGTCCTCAGGAGGAGTCCCCACTCTCAGGACCACCAATAAGCGCATGCCTTAAGGAGTGGAAGAGAGCCTCAGTCCAGTGCCACAAGGTGTACCTCTGAGGGAGAAAGCAGGGGACCCGGCATCACCAGGCAGACTCCCCACACTCAGGGACACCCTTTGGGTTCACTGAGCACCCCCCGCTGCTCTGTCACCTCTGCTGTCTCCAGCCGGTACCTGCGTAGACCAGTCGTCTGCATCCACTTGAGCAAAGTCCCAATGGGGGGAGGGCAGCATGCATCCTCTGTCGAGCCTACAAGGGACCCTGGATTGATTTGTCACGCCGGACCCCGCAGCGTTCCTGGGTGTCTGCTGTAGTGCTGCTTTCAGTCAGAAGGCTCACGCCCCCTCAGTGGGGGAACCCATTAAGCCAGGGGCATCAGAACAAGCCCCGGCAGAGCCATGGTCCTCGCTTTACCTATAACGCTGCAGCCGTAGCCATCTTGTTTTCAGCTCTGTGAGACCAGGGCCCAACACGCTGGTGTCGTACGCCACCCAGCATCCCAGGGTCTACAGGCGGCAAGTAGGCCCCGGCCTCTCTGATGTTTACCCTGGTGCCTTGGACAGAGGTGCCGGGACCAGTGGAGGTGAGCCGCAGTGCGTTTCACCACGCTGCAACTGCCGCAATTGTGCGCTGCTCCTGGCGGCTACAGCTGTGCTGTGCCGCTCAGCAAAGGATCCCGATGTCTCTGCCGGCACCCACCAGTGCTTGGTTGGTGCTTGAGTGCATTGAGTCACTGTACAGCCTGGGCTGTGCATTAGGGAAGGTGGGCACAGGCCCCGGTCGGCAGCGGCGGCAGAGGGATGAGAAGGCAAGTCCTATCCATCCGCCATCTTTTTTTTTTTTATAAATCTTTTTATTAAACAGTCTCGACATAAGGTACAAATATCAGAATCACTTGGGGTTACAGTAAAATCAGATTACATACAATACAACAACACAATTCATTGGAATTCACGGGGATGGGGGGTCATCATCATCGACTTCACGGGGAGGTGTACATGCATTTCCTCGGTATGCATTCCAGGGGGCCCAAACCTTGGACCATTTGCGGGGACAACCCCGAGCCACATAGACTGTTTTCTCTCTCAGCACACACCAGTCTAGATCTTGCTCCCAGGCTACGACCGTGGGCGGGTGCGGGGCTCCCCAGAGCTGTGCGATATTTCTCTTGGCGATCATTCAGCCAAGTGTGACCCATTTCATAGTATAGGTGTTGAGGTCGGTAGGTTCCCATACGTTAAGGAGGCACCTGGGTGCCTCAGTTGTGATTTCTACCCCCAACACTTCACTCATAACCGCATGGATTTTACGCCAGTATTCCTGGATTTGCTCACAATGCCATAGTATGTGCATGAATGTGCCCAGTTGTGCGCATCCCCTCCTACACGAGCCGTCTGTCAGCCCACCCATGTGTAC
Source organism: Calotriton arnoldi (assembly GCA_963921515.1). Taxonomy (NCBI): domain Eukaryota; kingdom Metazoa; phylum Chordata; class Amphibia; order Caudata; family Salamandridae; genus Calotriton; species Calotriton arnoldi. Next base: position 75,782 of record CAWUFW010007571.1, read on the forward strand.
CAGAAGGGGACCAGTTATGTAGATTCTGTGGAGGATCTTTAATTGCACCAGTCTGAGTCTCGCTGGGATAGCGACCGTCTTAGGAGAGGAGACCGCTTCCTGCCAGGTTTCATCATCTAATTCTATTCCGTCCTCAGTCCATTTGTCTCGCAATTTTAATAGGGGGTTGTCGGTATTGTTGATGAGTTTTCGATATGTTAGGGAGATGGCCCTGTCGGGCAGGTGCCCATCCAATAGTCTGTCCTCTAATGGGGAGGCGTCCGGTGGAATCGAATCCTTGGGAATAGCTGTTTGCAGCGAGTGTCTGATTTGTAGGTATCGATAATATTCGGAATCCGCCAGGGCGTATTGAGTTTGTAGGGTGTCAAAGGGCTTCACACCCCCAGCGCACCAAAGGTCTTTGACATGGGAAATCCCTATTAAGTCCCATTTAGCAAATCCCCTTGAGTTCCCCATATAGCCTAGTTTTTGTGAGTCCCACAGGGGCGTGGCCAACGTCAATTTGTTTTGCCATCCGACTGCTTTAGTAGCAGCGTGCCAGATTTTAACTGTGTGGGCAGTGGGCCCCGTGAGCGGGTATTTCCCTGGTGTTGAATATAAAGCTCTCGAAAAGGTCCCTCTGGGTAAAAGCCAACGATCCATCCGGAACCCCGGGTTGTCAGGATGACCATACGTGCAATGGTTGATAGCTGTTAGATGTGCAGCCCAGTAATATTTTTTAATATCAGGCAACCCGATTCCCCCATCATACCAGCTAAGTGTCAGCTTTTTCATAGCGATACGCGGTCTCCCTCCCCATAGGAGGTCTCTCAGGAGCCCCTCAAGATCTTTGAAGTACGAGTTTGGGACAAGGTCGGCTGAGTTCTGCAGTGCATACAGGAAATGGGGCAAAGACATCATTTTAAATAATGCAGCCTTGCCCAATATCGAGAGCGGGAGGGACTTCCAGTGGGTTATGTTGCTTTTGAGCCGTTGCAGTGGGGGGAGCAGATTGCGAGCGTATCGAACTGTTGGGTCTAAGGATATAAATATGCCCAAGTATTTGAATCCGTCCGAGACCACTGGGATCGGGCAGTTTCGGGGCAAAGGGGGAGAGGTTCCCCATAGGACATACAGGAGTGATTTTTGCCAATTGACTCGAAACCCCGAGTATCTTCCAAAAACATCTAGTATGTCAAAGGCTGCTATTAGGGATCTCTTGGGGGACGTAAGATAAAGGAGGATATCATCAGCGTACAGGGATACCCGATCCTCCCACTCCGCCGACCAGCGCAATCCGCGGATCCTTACATCTTTACGGAGCCACGCTGCGAGTGGTTCAAAGGCTAAAGCGAACAGTAAGGGAGAAAGGGGGCACCCCTGACGGGTCCCCCGGCTGAGTGCAAATTGTTCAGACTTTCTGTTGTTTACCACTACCTGGGCCAACGGCTCGCTGTACAACAGCTGTATCCAGTGGCAGAAATTTGTCCCAAATCCCAGTTTAACAAGCACTGCAAAAAGATATGGCCATTCCAATGTATCGAAAGCCATGGTGGCATCTAGTGAGACCACAACTGCGTCTTCTCGTATCGTCGGTACCCTGCCCAGGATCCCGTGTAGTCTGCGCAGGTTGAGAGCCGTGTTTCTTTTAGGCATGAACCCTGACTGATCTGGATGGACTAGGTCGCCTATCACCTTGGTCAGCCTTGTGGCGAGAACTTTAGCTAGAATTTTGGGTTCTGCATTCAGCAGTGATATAGGCCGATAGGAGGTACACTCCGTTTTGGGCTTCCCTTCTTTATGGATTGTGACTATAGTGGCAATTCTCTGGTCAAATGGCAGTATCCCCCGGGTAAGGCTATCCTCAAACATGGACTTCAGATAGGGAGCCAGTTTATCTGGTTGAAGCTTGTAGAGCTCAATTGGGATGCCGTTGGGGCCCAAAGCTTTCCCCGAATGCTGCGTTCTTATTGCCGTCGCTATTTCATCAGCAGTTAGATCACTGTCCACGAATGTGGAGTCCGATTCCGACAATGTCGGAAGAGATATGTCTTTAATAAGATCCGTAAAGTCCTCTTCCGGGTACGGCGCCACCGAGCTATATACGGTTTGGAAGTGAGCTGCAAAGTGATTGGCTATATCTTGGGGATCTGTCACTAAGGAACCATCAGTGCCCCTGACCTCTGGTACGAGCCTGTTGGCCTGCTCTCTCTTATCTAACCATGCGAGCAGTTTGCCGGCCTTGTCGCCCCAGTCATAAATCCGTCCCAGCCTTTCCCGTCCCTGTAGTTTGGCACGGTCAGTGACCAACGCCCGGTATTCTTCCTGCCGCAGGCGTAGGGAGTGGAGGGCTTCAGGTGTGGCATCCGAGGTGACATCCTGTTCTAGGTGGTATATTTCCTGCTCTATATCCGAAATTTATTTCACCCTGTCTTTCCTGGAGCCCGCCACCAAAGAGAGGGCCTGTCCACGAACCACCGTTTTGAAAGCTTCCCATAGTATTTGGGGTGAGTCAACTGTGTGTTCGTTCTCCAGAAAGTATTCGTCAAAAGTTTTAATTAGGCCTTTCCGTATTTTGGGGTTCTTGAGGTGCCAGGGGTTTATTGGGGCAACCCTTCCCATCTGCGTATAATCTAACACTATATGGACCCATAGTGGGGAATGGTCGGAGATACCTCTTGCCAGGTGGCGGATTTCATGAACAGTAGTAATTTGCGAAGCCGGGACAAGTATATAATCCAGTCGGGATAAGCTGCTGTGCGCCCCAGAATGGAAGGTGTGTTGTATCTTGTCGGAATTATGTGTCCTCCAGCCATCCATCAGTCCCATCGCTTCCAGGAAACTGGAGAACGCATGGGCGGCTTGCGGGATTGCACGGGGGGTGTCTATCTAAAGCACCCGAGACGATTGAGTTAAAATCGCCTCCGAGCACCAGGTGTCCGTCAGGCAACGTCAAGAGTATAGCACTCAGGTCAGTGAATGTAGTGCCCTGCATCCCGGGGGGCGCGTATATTGACATAAAGGTGATAGGCCTGCCCTCCCAGGAGCCTGTGATTCCAACATATCTGCCTCGGTCGTCTACGTATGTAGTGGTAAGCGAGAAAGGAAATGACTTTTTTTGCATAATGCCAACTCCCCTGGAACTCGTGGTAAAGCCCGCATGCACCACCATCGAATACCCCCACCTGTGCATTGCCTTGCATGTGTTACCAACGAGGTGTGTTTCCTGGAGGAAAACAATATCCGGCGCTTGTCTCCTGATATACTGCAACACAACCCCTCTCTTGATCTTGTCCCCCAATCCGTTAACATTCCAACTTAAGATTTTGACAGCCCTGTTGTACTGAACTCCCATCCTAAGCTAGGCAGATCCCCACGAGTGGGGTCACATGTATACATCGTACCGTCGAGATAACACAAAAAAAGAACATTCAAAATAAACAACAGTCCCTCCCAATCCCCCCACCCTGCTCCCCTGCACTCCGGGCTTAGAACTGCCCATGTTATTTAAATGCAGAGTGCCTGTCGCCCAACTATTCTACTGATAGAAAAATAACACACGGGGGAAGGCCTCAGTGTTCCGTCGGCCCCCCCGCCTACCATCGCAGATTAATGATGCAGGACCTGTCCAATATCCATTTCACCTAATGTGAGAGTTCCCAAGGCATCGGTGCAAGGTTCATACCATCATGGACCGAGTGCTGGCGGCTCAAGGTACAGCAGCGGCTGAAGCAAAGCGTTTTTGACGCAGCGAGGGCCCTGCCATGAGAGACCGCAGCGGAATTCAGCGATTAGTGGAGTCGTGTTCTGGCGGGAGCCTAAGGCTGTCCAGCCAGTCGGATGCCACCTCTGGAAGGTCAAAGAAGCGGGTTTTCCCGTCTAGTTCAATTCGCAAGCGTGCTGGGAAGAGCATGGCGTACTTGAAACCTTTTTCCCTCAGCCTGCGCTTGACATCGAGGAAGGAGCGTCGCTTCATCTGCACCGCTCGGGTGAAGTCGGGGAAGAAGGTGATTTCCGAGTTGTCTAGGTGGATTGGAGGAGCAACCCTTGCCGCTTGGAGGATTGTGTCTCTGTCTCTATAATTGAGCAGCTGGGCCAGTATTGGACGCGGGGGGGCCCCAGGCTTTGGGCGACCCCCAGGCACTCTGTGGGCTCGCTCAATTACGAACAGTTTGGAAAGGCCCTTTGGTTGCAGCTTTGTCGAGAACAGTTCCTCAATGAACAGGTCGGCGACTGGACCTTCCGATTTCTCTGGCACGCCAAGAACGCGGATGTTATTGCGTCTCAGGCGCCCCTCATAATCATCTAGCTTGTCTTCCGTGTATTTGCGAAATGATTGGAGCTCCCCCATGTCCCTTTGGAGTTGTGAAGCGTCCTCTACAAGACTGGCGGTGGTAATCTCCAATTGTTTGACCTTCTCTCTGTATTTTGTGAGATCCGCTCTGATCAGCGTCACCTCCGAGGAGAGAGTGTCAATGGACGTGCGGACGCCCATGATAGCTGCCATTAAGTCCTTCATTGTGGGCTCGGTAGGGTCTTGCTCGGCTCCACTCTGCGATTTGTCGCTGGCCACCTTCTTCTCAGTAAGGTCCGCCCTCGGGCAGGTAAAGCGGTCAAGCCTGCCTTGTTGAGACGCCCGGGAAACTTTGGCGCTGGACAGGCTAATGTCCACTTTGTTCCGTGGGATGAATACTCGGCTGAAATGTCAGGTGGTGTTGTCCTTGGCCAGGTCTATTTGAGGTTGTCCGCAGAGTGCCGGGCCAGTTGCGTACCGATGTGGGTGACGCTGATTTAGCTCCGTCGTATCCGGATGTTTGATGGGACCCAGGAGTCGGATACAAGCAATGAAGGTGGGCACCTAGGGCGTCGTCGGCTGTAAAGGCACTATTTGTGGTGACCTCTCCGGGTAGCGGCAGCCGCGGTGAGCGACGCCGTCGTGGGCTGCTAGTTTGTCACTCGGACCAGCCGCCACTCAAATCAGGACGCCGCCAGCCCCAAATCGTCCTCCAGGTAGCGGGGAGCCTCCACGACGATGTTGACTCAGGGTCCACTGGTGTGCCAAGGAAAGGTGGGGGCGCAGGGTGGATCCCTTCATGCGGCCCCAAGCAGCCGGCCACAATGACACAGTTATAGTAGGGAGATCGCTCCACACTCACTTCTCCCCGCTCCCATCAACCATGGCAAAAATACACAGTAGAAGGCCTCCTAGTCACGGGGGCCGTTTCGGTCAGCAAGGCCCGATCCAGTAGGGCCAAATTCACTATTGGCCACTCTCACAACGGGCCCGCCCAGTCTCTGTACCGATACATCTCTCCTTTAGCTTTGTCCAGCGGAGTCTCGTAGGCCCCTTGCAGCCACTACTACAGTGGGTGCAGCCGCGTTATGGCAGTGTGCACTGCACCCAAAGATCACTGTCACCCTCCAGCCCCGGATCCCATTCCAAGGTGAGGGGACGTTGGGGGCAGTCACTCACAGGCGCCGCTCTTCCCGCTCCAGTGTCCGTGGGGGCAGTTCGGGCTGCTACTGTGCTGTCGGCGTTGCAGGGCCCCAAACGACACACTCTGCCCCAGTCACCTTCGATTTCTCCGTTGCTGGGTCGCGGGGTCCCTTTCCTCGCCTCCGGCGGTCGACAGGGGGTCTCCGCACGGATGCGTGCGTTGCGGTGCCGTCACGGCCCAGCCCGCTCGGGGGGGTGCAATCCCCGGTCCAGTGCCCCAGGCAACAGCGTCACGGCCTTGGGGGGGGCCCTTCGGGCGGCTCTGAAGCCGCTTATCTGACTTTCATCGGCCCCCCGAGGGTGTGGGAGGGGGTCATGCCCACGTTCTCGTCTCCTCCGTCGGCCACCTCCAGCACTCGAGGCCCCGGTTTTTCCAGCCACAGGCCCAGAGTTGCCGATCGGTGCAACTACTGCCCACCACCTCCGATTTTGCCCGGGGAATCTTTGATGGGCACCGCTTGCGCTCCTGTTACAGGTTCTGCACCTCTCAGGCGGATAATTGTGGCGGATCTGTGAGGTAGGAAGGAAGGGCTTCGGAGCTGCCCTAGGTTGCGGCCATGTTGGTTTGCCGCGAGACCACGCCCCTCCATCCGCCATCTTGACTATGCCCCCTAAACCCCAACACTTAAAAGGAATGTACAATGGCACAATCTTTTTTAGGTAGTGCTATCTGAGATTTTAATGCTTTGTGACCAGGCCAAGAAACCACTATTCCATCGACTACTTTCAAGGCCGAACTTAAAGCTTTTCTCTTCCAAAGATATAGGAAAGTGGGTTTCTGTTGCAGTACCCCCGCCCCACTTTTTGTCTGTTTTTTGCTGCAACTTTGACTGTAGAGTGCTGGCTCCCTGCTTTCCAGGTTCCCAGAGCCCTTTTCCTAAAACTATACCACAGTTGGCACAACTTGAGTTACCTCTGTACGTTCCAATCAAATGGTGCCCCTGGTACCTAGGGCATGGATACTGAAGAGGGCCCTTTGGGGCTGCAGCACTGTTTCTGCCACCCCAGGGACCCCTCACCAAGCCTATGCACTCTGCCATTGCAGGCTGCGTGTCTTGGTGCAGAGAAATCTGAAGAGTCAACATGGCACACAGCCCTGTGTGCCATGCCACCCATACACTGCATGGGATATAGGTAAGTTACCCCTACTGCAGGCCTTTAGCCCTAAGGCAGGGTGCACTATATCCTATGTGTGGGCATATCAGCATGAGCAGATATGCCCCTACAATGTCCAGTCTATTATGAGATATTGTAAGTGCACAGTGAAGCAATAAAAGTACATGGTTTGGATGCTAGTCAACACAAGTTTCATAGCTCCATGATGGATTCGCTGATTCCTAAGGTGTTTGGTACCAAACATATTTCATAATAAATCCTCACTGATGATGAAATGAACATGTTTTTGCTATTCTGTTTGTGCAATTGTTTTTATGTAAGTTAGCATTCGCGGCACCATTTTATGTTTAGCCACCATTTTGAATCATGCCATTAGCTGCTTATTGTCTCCTCACGAAGCAGGCTGTGGAAAGTTTCATTCCTCCAAGGTTAGGCCTTGCTGTACTAATGAATACACTGTTCTTATTAGCGCATACCTTTCCCACTAGCTAGAGGCCTGCTCCCACTAGTCCAGCGATGGGTACAGGCAGAACGACCTTGGCATAGAGATAGTGTGTGCCCGGTCTCAGGATCGAAACTTATCCTTCTGTACCTCCTTTGTGTAGCTGCCTCCATCTGGAAATTTCCAGTCTGGGAGTGCCTTCTTTGGTTCTGAATCGTACATAATGTATCACCATGTTTTCTGAAGTCAGTCCCTCTGCAGCAATCCCTAGAGACTGGGCAGATTGAGCTCCGCTCGAGTATACCTGAATAAATACTTGGTTTGTATTCTCTACCGTCTAACCGACTCTTCATTTGTATGGAAGGCTGAGAGGTGGTCGCGAGTGACCCGGGTGGCCCTAATCGGGTCACTTCCATCAGTTGGTGCCCGAACAGGGACCCCACCGGGTGAGTGGCCCATCCCCTCCTGAGGACAGGTGGGGAGGTCGAGGCCGCCGTCGGGCTGGATGGACGGACCAGGGATTCCTGCACGAGAGAGACTCTGAAACTCACAGGTGCCCCTTCTGTCCCGCCAGACGGTGCCTTGCCCAGCGATCATCCCGACTGGGGTCCTGAACGGCGAAACCCTTGGATCTGACCGTTTGGTCCGAAGAGTCGGCAGTGGAGAATACATTTGTTTGACCTGTGTGCACCAGATGAGTTTGTTTTGGTTTTTTGTGGATATGGTACAATTTTGGTTTGTATTTGGCGTGGTCTGAGGACCGATTTTGGTACGAGGTGTTTGTGAACACTTTGCCAGGCAACATAACAAATTTGGCCCACTTTTGAAAATGCCTCGATTTAGTAGGTTTTTGGTTTCTTGTTGTCGTTGTTGCTCTGCAGATGCTCGATTGGAAGAAAGTCAGCCAGCGCCTCCAGAAGGCACTCTGAACTTTGATATGTATGTGAAGCATGGCCTTGGCCCTATTATGTTTAGTACGCTATGGCACAAATATACAAGGGAAAATTCCGAGTTGCAGTGGCCGTTGACGGGCACTTTTGGTGAACAAAAATTGGGTGTTTACAGGAGAAGTTGTTTGCGAAAAGAAGTAGACAGTCTATGTTTGATTCTCTTCGAATGTGGCAAAAGGAGGCTAAACAGAGGCTAATGAAAGCAGAGAAAGAGGCCCAGAAAGGGAGAATGCAAACATTGACTCAGAAGGCTGTAGCACATGATAGAGAGAAACAAGAGATAGGAATTGAACGTGATGATAGGAGATTTCGATTGAATATTGATAAATCTTATGTGACCCAAGAAGAAAATGATACGTTTGTGGAACAATTGTTAGATACTCGACCCCCACCCCCATATGTCCTGCAGAGGATATATCCTGCACTTCCCTCACTGGCCCAGCTACCCGGGTCTTCTGTTTCTGCTGTTTCTGCTTCTGTTCCTGTTGATCGGACTGCCTTGGCCACGGCACCTCCTGTCCTTTCTTTGTCCTCGCCGTCTGTGGCAACTATGACTGTTAGTACTCCTGCAATACCTATTGCTTCGGCGTCTCTTTCGCTAGCTCTTACACCCGCGACACAGCCAGCAGCAACGTTAGTGCCTACTACCGCTGTGATCACTCCCACTGTGTTCTTCCATTCCCCGACATCACAGAGTAGTGGGACACCAGTACGTGGATTTGAGGATAGAGACTGGACGAAATTTAAGGAACGTATGGGGCGGACGTTAGTCCAATCTGATGTGGGAGATGAGGAGAAAAGGGTAGTAGCTAATCAGGCTGCCCAGTGGGCTCGGAATTCCATTTATGGTGTGGAAGATATGTGGAGTGTGATGAAAGATTATGAGTCTTTTGTACAACAGCATGCCCCTAAGCATATGTCGGCTACTTTGATCGGTCTTTGGGAGCAGTGTTTCAATGATGCAGCACCGCAAATTCTGTATGATATTAAGGATCATGTATATGTTACTGAAATGGTGCCTGGTCAAGTTTTTGGTAATGTTGCGACGTTGGTTGCTTATCGAGGTAGACTGCTTGAAAGGGCCCCACCCCGGTATCTCAGTTTCCGATGCGGGAGCTTCATCCTATCTATCATCCCGGAATACCAGAGAGAGCTAAGGGATCAGCATAATGTTGTTACTAGACCAGAGACCGTGGCCCGTTTCCAAGAACTATGGGTTTATACTCCGTGGAAAAGGAGTGAAGTCTTGTCTCTTAAGACTCAGTTACCTGATCCTAGGAAGAATCCGACTGCTTATTATAAAGAACTGACTGAAGCTGCCTCTTCTACAGTGGGCAAAAGAACAATAGATTTAACCCATATCTCTTGACTGGGGGAGAATGTTTGAATCATTCAGCATTCCGTCCATCATTTGTTGTAGTTACACTTTTCGCCCTAAGTGGGATGGGTATGCCCAGACGTGGGGCCCTTGCTCACTGTGCCACTGGATTCAAGCTAGCCTGGGTGATTAAGGGGGACATACCCCGAAACCGGTCCCAGGATGCTTGTTTCCGGTCCAGGGAGGACCTGTCTTGGCAGTTCGGTCTGGACTGTTCCCATGAGGCACAGGGTCAAGACTGATTTGCATATGGCTTGGTCCAAACTGGGGTGGCGTAGTGGGCAAAAGAACGATGGATTTAACCCAGATCTCTTGACTGGGGGAGAATGTTTAAATCATTCAGCATTCCATCCATCATTTGTTGTGGTTACACTCTACAGTGATGACACTTGCTGATATTGAAATGTTCTTTGGGTTACTAGTTCCGGTGGATATTTGGAGACAAGTGCACACACAGGATCATGCTGCGGAATTGGGTGGTACCTGGGATCAAATAAAAGTATGGGATCAAGAACGGAAGCCAGGTGATAAGCCTAGAGAAGAGATACTTGCTTTGCCCGGCCATATCATTACGTATATGCATTCTCTTATCCCTCCGAGAAAAGTTGATTGGGACAAGTTATCGGCTTGCCGTCGAAAGATGAGAGTGTGTCTGATTTTTTCACTCAGTTTGAAGGTGGACAGAAAAGAAGCACAAGGACTTGAAGACGAAAGTGTTGTTACAGTAGGCTTGTAGGGGGAATGGTAGAGGACGTGGTGGTTCGGCCCGACAGCTTCCACGCACTAGCAGGCCTACAAATACTACGCCTTTAGGGCCAAATCAGTTCACGTATTGTAAAGAGGAGGGACACTGGCGTAGCGAGTGTCCTGTGCTTTTACAGAAGGTAGCGGTCCCAAGAGGACGAGGTTCTCGTGGACAGGGTCGTGGAGATGGTGGCCAGGACATGGCTCAGAATGTTGTGGCCCCGCAGGGTCGTTATGATCAGAATTATTTTGATGACCCCCGGGGAGGACAGTATTATCATGATGATTATGATACAGATGAGGTGACAGGGATGTCTTACAGCTAGGACAGCCAGGGACATAGTGAGGGACCAGTTCCGATACCTGTAGATCAACGTGGTCCGTATGTTAGTGCGGATGTGCATGGTTCGGCTAAGGAGTTTTTGGTGGATACAGGTGCGATGAACAGTTCTATTTCTCGTTCCTTGGTCTCTGGGGTGGCTCTGTCTGGCTATAATAATGTTTTGGTAGGATTTTCTGGTGTACCGGTTGTGAGCCCCATTTCAAAACCTCGTGCGTTGACTATTGGTCCTTTCACTGTGGATTCGCCTTTCTTGTTGACGTCTAATTGTGGAGAAAATTTGATGGGTTTGGACATGTTGAAAAAATTGCATGCCACGATTTACTGCTCTCCGGCGGGTGTTTACATGACAATGGGTCTGGATGTCGTGCGCGCTACACAGTGCCTGTCCAAAGATGCGCCTCTTCTGCGGAGTTTAAAGATGTACCGCGCACCCTTTGGGCGACAGGTGACACAGATGTGGGATTGTTACAGATACTGCCAGTTTCGATCCGAGTTAAAGAGAATGCTATTTTACCTTGCATCCCTCAGTATAAAACACAGCAGGCAGGTGAGCGAGCTTTATTGCAAATTATACAGGACTTGATTGAGAAAGGAGTGGTTGAGGAGATGACTGCTAATGTTTGTAATAGCCCTATTCTTCCCATTTTCAAACGGAAACGTTCGGGTTCCTCTGATGACCATGCAGATGTTTATCGCTTTGTCATTGACTTGCGGGAAGTTAATAAAATAGTGATTCCCCAGTTTCCGGTGGTCCCTGACATTACGACTCTTTTGACAATGATTCCTTCTTCTGCTACATATTTTTCTGTCATTGACTTGAAAAACGCGTTCTTCAGTATTCCCATTCATCCTGACAGCAGGTATCTGTTTGGGTTCACCCTAGCTGGTAGAAGCTTTAGATTCTGTCGCGCTCCTCAAAGCTATACAGAGAGTCCGAGTATCTATAGTAAGGCATTGAAAGGTCAGCTGGATTCCTTGTTGCTCCCTACAGGTAATGTATTGCTTCAGTATGTCGATGACTTGCTCATCGCCTCGGATACAGAGCAAGGTTGCAGAGACAGTAGAGTTAAATTGTTGTTACATTTAGCTCAACGTGGCCATAAAGTATCCCTTTCCAAATTTCAGTATTGTCGACAGGAGGTCACCTATTTAGGTCACCTTCTGTCGAAGGAAGGTAGGAGATTGACCCCTGAGCGCATCAGTCCCATTGTTAAAATGCCCATTCCGCAAACTCAGAAAGATGTGCGTGCTTTCATAGGTATCACTTCCTATTGCAGGCAGTGGATACCTAGCTATTCGTTGTTAATCAAACCCCTGCTTGCTTTAACACTAAAAGTTGTGCATGAACCCCTGCCCAGGACGCCTGAATGTCAGCAGTCTTTTAAGCAATTGAAAGCTGCGCTTTGTTAGGCTCCAGTACTCGACAACCCAGACTATACTAAGCAGTTTGTGTTGTATGTCCATGAGATGGCTGGTTGCGCACTTTCTGTTTTAACACAAAAATTTAGAGATAATCAACGGCTGTGTGCTTACTTCTCTGCTGTGCTCGATCCAGTCGCATGAGCCCTCCTGAGCTGTCTAAGAGCGGCACTGCCGTGGCTGCCTCGATAAGGTAATCGGCTGGACTCGTACTTGATACTGATCTTATAGTCATGGTACCCCATGCTGTGGATACACTTTTGAATAAGACAAAGACACAGCACCTCACCAGTGCACGTCTGACAGGTTATGAGTTAACGCTGTTAGCCACACATATTACAATCAAACAATGTGCCACTCTGAATCCAGCCATGTTACTACCCCTCCCTTCTGAGAATAAGGAGATAGACATACATGATTGTATCTTCCGGATGGAATAAGAGATGAAAGGACGGGCAGACTTGACTGATGTTCCCTTATCTGACCCTCAAGGGGAACTATATGTCGATGGCTCTTGTTTTAAATTATCAGATGGCACTACAACTGCTGCATATGCTATTACTACGCTGCGTATGGTAGTTGAAACATCACGAGTTCCCTATCAGTCGGCCCAAGCTGCAGAGCTCGTTGCCCTAATACGAGCCTGCGAATTGAGTGAGGGACTGGTTGTTAATATTTATACTGAAAGCCAGTACGCCTTTGGAGTCGCCCATAATTTTGGGCGACTCTGGGCAGAGAGAGGGTTCCTTACTTCCCCTGGAACAAAGATTCAGCACGGTCATCTTATATATAGGCTTTTGTCCGCTTTGACACTCCCTAATAAATTGGCAATAGTAAAGTGTAGCGCCCATAGGAAAGTGACTGATGATATAGGTAAAGGAAACGCTTTCGCAGATCAGACAGCTAAGGAAACGGCCCGGACTAGGATGAAAAGAATGTTCATAGCGGGTCCCATTAGGTGGGTGCCCGAGGTCACAATGTTTGAAGATACACTTGAGAATGTGAAGGAAATACAGAGTGAAGCCACAGTGGAGGAATTAACAGTGTGGCAAGAAAGTACAGCACAATTGAACAATGAGGGATGTTGGATTGACAAGTCAGGGAAGCAAAGATGGATGTTGCCAGATGCATATGTTCTTCCTGTAGTCACAATGGCCCATGGCTCAGCCCACATCAGTGCTAAGGGTATTTGCAAGTAGTTAGACCCTGTATGGCAGAATGATAACATCTCCAAAACTGCTGCACCTTTGGTGAAAAATTGCATGGTGTGCATGATGTACAATCCTGGAAAAGGTACCCCTACACCACCTGGTAATTTTGCACCCCCTACCTTCCCTTTTGAGGTTCTTCAGTTAGATTACATCGAATTGGACAGGGTCAATAATTTGAAGTACGTGTTGGTGGTTGTTTGTGCATTCAGTAAATGGGTTGAGGCTTACCCCACTAAAGACAATACAGCCTGCAAAGGTACTGCAAAGGTACTCCTGAAGGAGTTCTTTCCTCATTTCGGCTTGCCCCGTTTGATCTGGAGTGATAACGGAAGTCACTTTAATGCCAAAGTCATACAGTTCATTTGTGACGGTTTGCACATAAAACAGAAACTCCATGCTGCAAACCACCCGCAATCAGCAAGTTTGGTTGAGAAGTACAATAGTACTCTCAAACTGAAGTTAGCAAAGATTCAGGAGACAACAGGGTTACAGTGGCCAGATGCTTTACCATTAGCTCTTTTGTCGACAAGAACAACAGCATATTCTAGAACAGGATTGTCATCCTACGAGTTCGTGTTTGGATGCCCGGCAAATGACTGGGGCGTCCCGCGCCCTCGCAGATTTTCTGATATTGAGGATCCATTGTTGACAGACTATCTTTGCCAGTTAACTGAAAATTTGCGTTCTATTCACCAACAGGTCTACGAGTCCCTTCCACCCATACCAGAGGGGCCAGGACACGACATTCGGCCTGGCGATTACATATTGGTGAAGAATTTCCAGCGGAAGAAGAGTTTAGAGCCCTGTTGAAAGGAACCTGAACAGGTCCTCCTGGCAACTTGAACCGCTGTGAAAGTCGCCGGCCGAAAGTACTGGATTCATGCCAGCCATTGTCGCAGGATACCCTTACCCTTGTCCTATGGTCAGTGGGTGAGTGATGGCATTGGGGACACTAAGTGTGAGAAGGTGCCTCAGTTCATCCCCTTCAGCGACACAAAATTAACGTGGACCCAAACGGATGCAGAGAATGATGACGCACTAAATGCAGCGGTCCCTCCAGAAATCCGAGCCATTAAAGAGCCGCTGTTTGTTGACCCCTCTGTGCTTGGAGTCACCAGGTACAATTTGCGTCCTCGGCTGAGGAATAGTGTACCAAAGGAGAAGTCAGATTAGTCAGGGATGGACTGTGTAAGTTAGGGTGTACTTTGCTATAGTACCAACGGTGTTAGTTTAGGGTGTTGTGAGATTGGTGCACTGTTCTGACATTGGACAGGATAGCTCGAACGTGGTTCCTAGGAAGGGGGTACCTTATCCAGAGCGACATGGGATTCATTGTGAGCTTAGGACTGAGCAAGCTCCACCGCCAGTGCTCAAGAGCGCCAACGTTTGATGAACAATAGGAGCCTGTACCAGTGAGGCTCAGACGGACACTGGGAACACTTGCCTTTATTATCATTTTCGTTGCACTCTTTTCTTTGCCTAATCATGCATCCTTTTGGTCGACTTGTGGCTGAGGAGGAACAGCCATTTCCACCACTTCGTTTAATGAAGGGTTGGTCGAAAAAGAGTAAAATAATTTGCATATTAATAGTTGTGATGGTACTAGCAACAGTACTTGGAATGTCTTGGTTCTTAGAGGAGAAATTCCCTGTGCACTCCCTGATGGGCAATACCACCATTCCCCCTGAGCACATTTTTGTTACTTTGGCCCCTCACAAAGACGAGCATAGAAAGTCTTACACAGACAATGTATTTATACAAATGTTGCAACAAGCCCATAATGTGTCCAATACAACTAATTGTTGGGTTTGTGGATTGATCCCCTCAGTTACTCTCAAGAGCAATGATTTGTTGTCCATGCCATTGTCATATATTGGTAGCTGTGAAGGTTGGTTTGAATTGTTCATTATGGTGCACTACCATTTCCAACTCTCTACTCTGGTTATGACACCTGCTGATTCTCGCACTGTGGTAGAGTATATACGTTTTCATCACGGGTTTACTCCCGTAGGACTGGCAGGGCAAGGGACCTTCCGTACATTGTCCCCAAAATCCTGTATGAGCACATATGAAAAATTGAAGAACGAAACATGGCTTCGAATGGAAATGGCTGATTTCCAAAGGTTCAACACCTCTGAGTATTTTCAATCTTTCCAAGCTCACAATATTACTAAGGACAAACTGATGCCGGTGTCCGTGGTCAACACAACAGCTAGTTTCTGTGTCCAGGGGACTGGGGAGGTAAAGGTGGGGGAGAGTAAATGCAATTTCACCTACAGACTGAGAACGATTAATAGTCCGCATTTGATCCTACCCCATAATGTCTATTTTGTCTGTGGATCCCAAGCTCATGTCTGGCTTCCGAGGGGATGGTCAGGCAGATGTTACCTCTCTTTCCTCCTTCCCCCTGTGTATGTTGCCCCGTCCAATTATCATAAAGATCATCAGCTGCAGCGTAGGAGTACATACTTGCCCCGAGTCAGAAGGGTTGTTGACACAAAGGATATAGATCAGACAGATACCACCGCACAACAGTTTGGGGATGCCATAAAGGGTCTCCTACCTTTTTGGGGCCCCATGGCTAATAGTCTTCAACTTCGTCGGCTAACAAGAGTTGTGGAGGGGGTTATTAATACAACTGCTGGAATACTGACAAACATCACTGCTGAGCTTCAGGCTACGAGATTAGTCACTTTCCAGACCCGGATGGTGTTAGACGTCATACTTGCAGATAGGGGTGGGGCTTGTCGCGTCATTGGCAGCAGTTGTTGTATTTACATACCTGATCATGCTCCCAACGTGTATGCAGCTATACAAAAATTGCATAGACTTACGTCTGACATACACCAAGAGACATGTACTGGGACCCTATCATGGTGGTTCTGGAACATACTCACATCCTGGGGTTGGAAGATCCTCACTTTTCTAACTGTGGTTGCCGGCATGTTCTTCACGTGTTGCCTCTGCATACAATGTCTCCAAGCTTGTTGCTCCTATTGTGTCACTATCCTTACTCCCAAGCCGAAAATTACAGTTCATGATAGTAATGCAGCAGTTATGTTACAAAAACAGATTGATGAAGTGATGCAGATTGATGAGGGCATCTTTGATTCTACATCATCCTTTGCAACTTCTATTCCTGATATTGAGTATATGGATTGTTCCGAGTATTGATGTCCTTTTGCTTATAAGAATGTTATTTCTTTTCCACCCACCATATAAAATTAGTTAGTGAATGCTAAAAGGAGGGTCTGATGAAATGAACATGTTTTTGCTATTCTGTTCGTGCAATTGTTTTATGTAAGTTTGCATTCGCTGCACCATTTTATGTTTAGCCACCATATTGAATCATGCCATTAGCTTCTTTTTGTCTCCTCACGAAGCAGGCTGTGGAAAGTTTCATTCCTCCAAGGTTAGGCCTTGCTGTACTAATGAATACACTGTTCTTAAACCTTTCCCACTAGATAGAGAACTGCTCCCACTAGTCCAGCGATGGGTACAGGCAGAACGACCTTGGCATAGAGATAGTGTGTGCCTGGTCTCAGGATCAAAACTTATCCTTCTGTACCTCCTTTGTGTAGCTGTCTCCATCTGGAAATTTCCAGTCTGCGCGTGCCTTCTTTGGTTCAGAATCGTACATAATGTATCACCATGTTTTCTGAAGTCAGTCCCTCTCCAGCAATCCCTAGAGACTGGGCAGATTGGGCTCCGCTCGAGTGTACCTGAATAAATACTTGACTTGCATTCTCTACTGTCTAGCCGACTCTTCATTTGTATGGAAGGCTGAGAGGTGGTCGCGAGTGACCCTAATCGGGTCACTTCCTTCACTGATGCCAGTGTAGGATTTATCAATAAATTCATACAGGAGACCCTTTTAGAGGGTCCCCTTAAAACCTATCAAGCACTAGTGTGGTTCCTGACTTGTTTTCACCAGCCTGCCACTACCAGACATGTTTTTGACCTCATTGGGTGAAAGCCAGCGCACTCAGAGGACAGAGACAAAGCCTGCTCTGGGCGGAGGTGCTTCACACCTCCTCCAGGACAGGATGGCCTTCCTGGGCAGGAAGCTTCAAAGGCAATGCCACCTTTGAAATCCAACCCAGGAACCTCCAGATAGTGGAGGAGGCCAAGCCCCCTTTTCTGCTACACTTTTGGTGGGAGCAAAGGCAAGACGATTAGTTAGATGAGGAGGAGGGTCCCCACTTAGCCTACATCACCCTTAGGGCAGGTGACGTGAATCCCTCTCCTGAAATTCCCTCATCTTGGGAGGGTGGGAAAACCCCCTATCAGGGCTAGGGTATTGCCTCTTCCCACAAGAAGTGGTCACTAGACGGTGTAGACACCCTAAAGGTAGGTCGCTCATTGGCTACTACCTGCCTCCCCTTGCAACAACCCCTAAATTCAGTATTTAGTAGGCCTGGGTGTAAAATTCCACTCCGCTCGCCGAGTTTGCAGAATTTTTCCCACTTCGTGCTCACCGTAGCGCGTGGAGTTCCGAAAACCTCAGTGGAGCTGAGTTTTGTCCTCGCTCACGCTTACCAATGTTAAGCTGGCAAGCGCAAGCGAGGAAAATCTTACTCCAGACCTCCTCCCGTGAGATTTCTCAACGTGGGCCGTCGCGGATGGTCACTACCCCTCATGTTGAGAAACCTTCCATTCGTGTTGAGGAAGCTGCCGCTCGAATAGAATATCTACTCGAGCGGCAAAACGAAGCAAAATCCTCTTGCGCCGCATGTGGTGCCATTCATGTTGATTTTACAGTGTGGGACAAACACCCGGTGCTAAAAATCAGCGCGAACGGCGTGATGTAACGTACTCCACGGCTTGCGGAACACCTCAAACTCCAACCAGGCCTAGTATTTAGTTGCCACCCTGAGACCTGAACATCAGATTCAAAGGACAAGAGAAGACCAAGACAAAGAAGACCCACTGCTAAAGCCCTGCTGCAGAAGAAAATGTCAACAAACCCTGCCTGCTGCTCCCAGGACTCGACAATCACTGCTGCTGTGTCGTCCTGAAATCTGAAAGGACTCCAAGTACCCCAGACCAACTCCAGCCTTCAAGAAGTCACCAAGAAGCTCCAATGGAGTGAGGGTATCACTCCCCTGCACACCGCAGGCCAGATCCCTTGTAGTCTGATTTGTTGACTTGCTAGGCCCCGACGACCTTGATGCAGCACCGAAGTAAGAAAAGGTACAACAGCTCTGGAGGTTTAGATCTGTCTCCCTTTCAAGTTTGGAGACACCATGACATCCCAGAGAGTGCTGAACCCTCAACGGCATACACTGAGAAGATTTCACTCCGGACTTCCGAAGTATCAGAAGCAAGCACCCGTTGAGGGACGTCGAGACGCCCGAGACCCACTTCCTGAGTGGCCCAGCTGTCCTGAGAATGCCTCTTCAAGTTGGCTACTCATGACTGCTTGGACCTCAAGATGCACAATGCCCGGCTGACCCGTTCGCTCTGCACGCGGCCCCAGCACTGACCAACTAGCTCTTCTCCCATGGTCCCCAGGCACTTTTAAACTTCTACCTCTAAGGAGACCCACCGGTCTTTCCTGTAAGTTCCTCTGTGCAGTGCATTCTCAAGTGGCTCCCTTTGTCTTTGCACACCAGCTTCCAAGACCTCAGCACCTCTGCTCCTGGCCGATCCAGGACGCTCCTGAACTTCTCCTACTGCAACTTTGGACCTGGTCCCGACATTGACTTAAAACGAGAAGGTGAACTTCGTGAAAGCATTGCCTGGATTTCTTTGCATTTTTCTTTTCCCCCATTGTTTCCTATGGTGCATAATTGCACATAGAAGTGATATATTTATCGAACTTTGCAAAATCATATCTTTGAAAGTACTTACCTTAGAACTGTGTTCTTGGTCTTAAAAATTATATAAAAATTGATATTTTTTTACAAATTGGTCTCGGATTTATTCTTGAGTGTGTGTCTCACTTATTGCCTCTGTGAGTACAACAAATGCTTAACACTACCCTCTGATAAGCCTAACTGCTTGCCCACACATCCACAAAAAAAAGAGTATTATCTACCTACCCACCGGGGATTTCTCGAACTCTGTACATAGTGTACTTCACTTTAGTGCTCTGTACAGAGAGCCGGTTTCCTACAAAACATATGTTCAATTCCTGGACCTTTCTCACCTGATCACTCTAAGGCCGGCCTCTTCCTAGATGTCACGCATGAGACACTTCGAACTGCTTGTTAGAGCTCTCTCCTTACCTTTTTCTCCTCCCTTCTCTTTTGTCCTCCAACTGCAATTTCTCCTGTCTTTTGACAGATTACTCTCTCACTCTTCATGGTGGATCTTATCACCTATATATTTTATCTTCTCACTATTTTCCACACCTCAAACTCTTTTTCTTTTCCTCCACCATTCATACCAAACTTTTCCTTGTACCTTTGTGAGATTCATGCTGACCATTGGGTTTCACTGTGTCAGTTCATACAGTCTACTCTTACGTTTTCTATGATTAGTTCTCGCTCAATAGAGCTGTGTTGGTCTTTCCATGTTCTAGCTGTGGTAGGTTTACTCCCTCTAGTTATTTTTTGTTTTCATAATAATTTTTTGCTGATTTGTTGTTGTTAGCTATCGGTTTATTTTCTTGCAAACCTACTAGTCCTTTTGTTTTAGCTAATGTTATTTTATGTATTCGCATGCAGCTTGTAATGCCTTCACGTAATGTCCATACTATATACAATTGTATCAATTTATAGCGAAAAGAGGGCTGAAGAATGTAGAGGGGTGAAAAAATTGAATGGAGGAGGGCGTAGTCTGGATGCCGATGATTGCGGCCACAGCCTAGGTTGGCTCCATGCTGCTCACCCAATGTCCTTCCTCATCCTTCCATTACCAGCAATGTGTAGGGCCA
This sequence comes from Calotriton arnoldi, assembly GCA_963921515.1. NCBI lineage: Eukaryota > Metazoa > Chordata > Amphibia > Caudata > Salamandridae > Calotriton > Calotriton arnoldi. Next base: position 95,741 of record CAWUFW010007571.1, read on the forward strand.
TCTGAGAGGGTCGTGTCACGTGCCCCCTCCGGGATACCCGCAGCCTTTGAAAACAGTCCAGAAAAGGCAGTCTGGGGAGTCGTGCACAGCCAGCGAGCCTCAGAAGGGCCTTCTGGGAGCCAAGATGAGCTTCCTGGTCTCTGATGGGGCGACTGGGCCCTCAATGCCGTGGGGGCAGAAGGAGTGGTGCCGCCATTGTGGGTGGACATAACGCCTGCTCCCCCCCAAAGTGTGTTATGGAGACCGGGGCCTGGTGGGGCAAGCGCTGGAGAGGACTAAGACACAGCCAACGTGGCCTTGACCTGGGTGTGGATCTGGGTCACTGGAGACAAACAGCCCTGTGGTTGGTCCATGCAGAGGCCCCGGAGCCATTGAGAGTGAAGGAGAGGCCCCTCCCAACCATGACTGCACCGGGGGATTGCCTCTGCTGCTGGGGGCGCAGCGTCCCAGATCCCCCTACCCCTGTGCAGTCCCCTGGGGGCTCCGCAGGTTAGACTGCATGTGGTTATTGCCCCTGTGGGACCCCAGGAGGTTGCAGGAGGGTTGTGCTGAGTTTGGGTACCTTGGTTACCACACCCTCATGATGTAGATTGGGGGGCACGAGGTGGGATCGAGGTGCCTCGCCCAATGCTGGGAGACCCTGCAGGGATGACAGAGAAGCGGATTGTGTGGAGTGCCTGTGGCGTGAACATCCCCTGCGGGAGGGCTCTGAGGGCTCCAGTGGGGCTGCTCGTCATGCCCTGGGCCCTTCCTAGGGGGACTGGTGGGTCTCGTCAGCCAGAGACACTCTACGACCACACCAGCTGTCAACGAAGACCCTGACATGGCTAAAGACAAGAATCCACTGCCAGGCAAGCAAGGGACCTTGGATAAATTTGCCCATGCGCCGGCGAAGCTGGTGGAGGCTCGGGGGCTAGGGAGTGAGACGCACGATGGGGCAATCACCGCTGCAATCCTTGCCTCCATTTCCCTTTTGCAGGATGCCCTGGAGACCAAAATTGGGGCAGAGGGCTCTGATATTATGCTTCTCCGCTAAAAACCTATCTGCTGTAGACAGAATAAAGAACATGGAAAACAGGGTGTCTGGTGTTGAGACTACAATATCTATGCTGCAGAAATCCTTCTCCAAGCACAGCACCACCGCTAAAGAACTGGCAATGCGGGTCAAAGATGCAGAGAGGAGAGCCAGGTGAAACAATATTGGCTTCCCGGTGGGTAGCGAGGACCCCTCCCCGGAGGCCTTCATGGACTGATGACTGCATTCCATTATCCCCCATATGCCCTGTCCCCCTGATTTGCGGTGGAGTGGGCACACCAGCCCCTCACCAAGACCAATCATCATTTGCATCCTGAACTATCATGATAGAGATGCCACTGCCATTGCCAGACCACTATACAGTATCAGTCTAAAAAAACATAGCTCTTTCTGGACTAAATCACACTTGTTCAACAATCAATCAATCAATCAGGGGTTTATAAAGCGCTCTACTCACCCGTGAGGGTCTCAAGGCGCTGGGGGGGGGGGGCAAGCTCCGGTTCAGTTGAAGAGCCAGGTCTTGGGGTTCTTCCTGAAGGTGTGCAGGGTCGGGGAGCGTCTGATGGTGACTGGGAGCTCGTTCCAGGCTCTGGCTGCGACGTAGGAGAAGGCTCTTCCACCTGCTCAGGTTTGCGGATGCGGGGGGTCTCTGCGAGGGCGAGGTCAGTGGAGCGGAGGTTCCTTTTGGGTACGTGGAAGGAGACTCTTTCGTTGAGGTATTTGGGTCCGATGTTGTGGAGGCATTTGTAGGCGTGAGTAAGCAGTTTGAAGGTTACTCTCTTCTCGACGGGGAGCCAGTGGAGGTCTCGTAGGTGTTGGGTCATGTGCTCGTGCCGTGGGGTTCCGAGTACGAGCCTTGCTGCGGTGTTCTGGATGGTTTGGAGCTTGTGTAGGAGAGTTATGTTGATTCCAGCATAGAGTGCGTTGCCGTAGTCCAGTCTGCTGGTTATGAGAGAGTGGGTGACTGTTTTCCTGCATTCGGGGGAGATCCATTTGAAAGTCTTGCGGAGGATGCGAAGGCAGTTGAAACTGGTGGAGGCGATGGAGTTGATCTGGCGGGTCATGGTGAGGGCGGAGTCAAGGATGATGCTGAGGTTCCGTGCGTGGTCTGTGGGGGTGGGCGGACTCCCGAGTGCGCGGGGCCACCAGGTGTTGTCCCAGGCGGAGGTGGAGGGTCCGAGGATGAGGACCTCGGTCTTCTCCGAGTTGAGCTTCAGGCAGCTGTTTTTCATCCAGGCTGCGACGTCCTTCATTCCTTCCTGGAAGCAGAGTCTGGTGTCTTCGGAGTTCTTCGTGAGGGAGAGGATGAGCTGGGTGTCGTCGGCGTAAGATACTATGCTGAGCCCATGCTGTCTGACGATGGCGGCGAGGGGGGCCATGTAGATGTTGAAAAGTGTGGGGCTGAGCGATGATCCTTGTGGTACTCCGCAGTTGATATCTGTGGGTTTGGAGAGGAAGGGGGGGAGTCTGATCCTCTGGGTTCTGCCGGAGAGAAAGGAGCGGATCCAGTTGAGGGCTGTTCCTCGTATCCCAGCATCGTGAAGTCTGGCTGCGAGGGTGCGGTGTGAGACGGTGTCGAAGGCTGCGGAGAGGTCTAGTAAGACAACAGCGTAAATCCTTTCTGGAGGCTAAGAGGCTACGCAATCTCAACGTCCGCTACATGCTCTTTTATCCCGCTAGTCTCAAGGTGATATACCAAGGCAAAACTTTTTTCATCAACTCACCGGAGGTGGTATTCTAATGGACAGATGAAACCATTGACATCCGGCCCAAGAATCAACCCCTGTGTGGGACGACATGACCTTGGGAAATGGAGCAAAGCACCCCCCCCGAGGCACTTTTGTAGCCAAGGTGGCACCAGAAGCCGATCACGCCCCCCCCATGGAGACACAAAAGGTGGAATCCGGATGACCTACCGGGATGGGGCTATTGCTCTCCTGACACACAGGATTCACTAGCAGTGGCAACAGTCTACATGGCGACTCCGGCAATGCTGCCACAGTACCTTGCAGGTGTTCCCTGGTTTGCCCCCATGTTCAGCTTGATCATCAATGGTTACTTGACTCACAGGCGGATGGCAAGGGTGCCTTGAGGAGACTACTTGCCTCTTCCAGTGTTCAAGGCCCACTCAGGCTTCAATGACTGGAGCTCCTTAAGGGGGCATCGGCTGCTGGAATTTAACTGTTGAGATGGGATCCACTTGGGGTGGCACAGGTCCAGTGCCTGGTTGGCACTCGTCACAGTGCTACACCGCAAAAGATGCTTCATGTTCTACAAGTATAGGGTGGGGGGGAGGGGAGGTTCCTGTTCAGGTTCTATGTTGTGGTTCGAATATGTCACTTTACTCCGCACGCGTTTACAACGCGTGCCATTACCCTGCATTTTTTACTCCGCAAAATCTTTTACAACGCTGGGCTTTACAATGTATTATCCATTACAATGCAATTTACTATTCTAACTCGACTGGGGCGTTGTAATGGGGAATGCGTTGTAACGGTTTGTGGTGTAAAGCCCCGTGTTGTAAAAGATTTTGCGGAGTAATTCCCTGCGTTGTAACTCAGTCGTTGTAAAGGATGTTTACCTTGTTGTTCACATTGCTGGCTCTCAAGGGGACAGTGCTCACCGCCCTGGTGAGGTATCCCCACAGCGCCTTTATGTCTGACAATACTAAAGCAACCCACACAGCCCAGCTCAGCACACTCACCTAGAATAAAAGGCCTCCTAGATAAACTCAAGTGGGCAGCGGTCCTGAAGGCTTCAAAGAGAGCGCAGGGTGACGTACTATTTCTCCAAGAGACACACCTCCTAGGCAATAAAACCCCTTTCCTCGCCTGCTACAGCTACACCTACATCTACCATGCTGGTTTCACGAGGGTGTCTCGGGGAGTGGCTATTCTGCTCCAGAGGGGAGCTCCCCTTATCCCTCTCAAAGATTGTTCGGACCCATGGGGTAGATACATACCAGACTCTGGCCTCCTGGAGGATGACCCTCTGTCACTAGTGAATGTGTTTGCCCCACTGCCCCTCACTGCTTGCTTTTTAGAGACCATAACAAGACTAGTGGGGACCCTCCCTTAGGGACGGTCATCTTGGGGGGCAACTGGAATGGAGTGGTGGATGGCGACACTGACAGACACAGAACTGGAACCCGGATCACCACAGGCCGCACACTGATGATGTCCGTTATGGAGGATTTGGGTCTGGTAGACATCTGGTGACATTACCACTTGAGGGAGAAGGGGTACACATTATACTCCGAGGCACACATTACGTTCTCACGCCTTGACTACTTCTAAATGCCAAAATCCATAATACACAGGGCACAGCCCTGCAGATCCTACCTTGGGCCCTCTCAGATCACTCCCTGACTGACTTTTTCAAATGCTTCATGTATAAATTGGGTACCACCTTGGTGAACAAAATTGTGATGATCCACAAACCGGGATGATTCCTCTGCCAACTGCTCCTCTAATCACCCATCTTCCTCCTAAACACAGAAGAGGAATTCTCGCCAAAGCATTAGTGGACTGTCTACTCCCTGTCATGACGGCCTTGGTGCATCCAGACCTGGCAGGTTTTATGTCCAGACGCACCATTAGAAACAATATTAGACGGCTATATGTTATATTATGTTATTTGACTTAATATAGCGCACAAATCACCCGAGTGCATCTCGGCGCTGTTGCAGAACAAAAATCAAGAGACAGAGAGGATGATTAAAATAAGTGGGCTTTGAGTTGTTTCCTGAATTTACAGTAATTTGGACAGGAACGAATGTGAAGAGGAAGCTTGTTCCAGTACACTTGGCGATATAGGAAAATGCCTTTCCACCGCTACATGTTAAACGAATGCGGGGGACCCATAACAGGGCTTTCGAGCAAGATCTTAGATTACGGCAGGGAGCATAGGCTTTTATTCTTTTCTGAAGATAAAGCTGTTTTTTGCCCTTTAAGGCATTATATGCGAGACAGCAGATTTTAAATAAGAGCGTTTCTTCACTGGCAACCAGTGTAGTTCTTTAAACAGAGGCGCTGAGGAAGAGCCAGAAGGGCAGTTAAGGACAAGCCTGGCTGCGGTATTTTGAACGACCTGAAGTTTAGAGATCATCGTTTCACTGACATCTCCCAAAAGGGCATTGCCATAGTCTAGTCTGCTTATTGCAATGGCCTGAACAAGAGTTCTATGGGCGGAAATAGGGAGGTAGGGAAAAATTCTGCGCAATAGGCATAGGTTGTGGTAGCATGTGCCAGTGGTGGCCAAAATGTGCTCTCTCATTGTTAAGGCTTGGTCCAGTTTTATCCCCAGATTCTTTACTGCTTCCTTGGGCACGGGAGTGGCACCCAGTTGATGAGGCCACCAGTCATCCGTCCAGATAGAAGAGGCTTTACCAAACAGCATGATCTCAGTCTTATCTGCATTCAGCTGGAGATAGTTCTCGTTCATCCAGTCTGAGATGGCTAACATGCCTGAGGAGAAACGCTCTTTTTCCGCCATCAGATCATGGCTTGGTGTAAACATTAGCTGGGTGTCATCCGCGTATGAGATTATATCAAAGCCAAAGCGCTCTGCAATCCCAGCCAAAGGAGCCATGTAGATATTGAACAAGGTAGGGCTCAAACATGAGCCCTGCGGAACACCCTTGTCTAAGATTATCTTACGTGAAGAGTAAGGACCCAGGATGACAGTTTGATGTCTGTCTGTCAAAAAATGGTGGAGCCATTTAAGTGCCATGCCCTGAATGCCGATTTCTTGTAGCCTTTCCATCAACCTCATATGGGAAATAGTATCAAAGGCTGAAGAAAGGGCTAATAATACAAGTATCACTGGGTTTCCTGCATCCACTTCCAGGCGCAGAGAATCAGTCACTGCCAAGAGCGCCATCTCTGTGCTATGGCCTGGACGGAAGCCAAATTGGGAGGGATCAAGGATGTGATTAAGTTCGAGATAGGAACTTAGTTGTTTAATAATAAGACCTTCAAGCTGTTTGCCCAGAAGAGGTAACAGAGATATAGGGCGATAGTTACTCAGCGATTTTTGGTCCAGCGTAGGTTTCTTTAGAATGGGACGTTCGCATGCTGCCTTCCACTCTGGCGGAATAGTTCCTGTTTTGATTGAACAGTTAAAAATCTCTCAAATCCCTGGGGCACAGAGAGTGGCCAACAAAGACATTGTCTTGGGTGGACAGGTATCCAGGGGAGAGCCAGACTTCGCTGACACCAAAGAACTATGAATTTCTTCCATAGTGAAAGGCTCAAAACTATCTAGAGTATGACATGTAGTCTTTGACTGCTTAGCTTTGGAGGTAGGGATCCCTGAGTCTTGATGGGAGACAATGTGAAATTTAGAATAAATGTGCGAGATTTTATACTGAAAGAAATTGGCCAAAGAATCGCAGAAATTCTGGGATTCGGAAAGGGACTGAGTGCACACCTGAGGAGTAATAAAATCATGGACTATATTAAAAAGAGCTTTGGAGGAGTTGCCTGCCCGGTCGATTTGATTGATAATAAAACTACGCCTGGCAGTTTTGATGTTATGGTGGTAGCAGGACAGAGCTTGTTTATACAGATCCTTATCTTGGGGGCCTCTCTAGATTCTTGCATTTTGATTTTTCTATTTTTAACTCTGGCGAGAACCAGGGGGCCGAAGGTCGGTAATGGGTAGAATGGTAGTTTTTATGAGAGACGGCTGTGTCCAATGCTACCGTTAAAGCAGAGGTAAAAAACTCGAATAGCTCCGAGACCTCTGGATTATTTTGTGGCAAGCTCAGGTGAAAAGCTTCCTGGAAAGCTTCAACAGTGAGTTTATGCTATGGTCTATAGGTATCACCTGGCAGTCTACTATTCCTTGTTTTAGACAGAGGGTGAGGGGACTGAACATCAAAAGGGATTAGATGATGATCAGTCCACGTGAGAGGTAGTGGAGTCTTACAATCCAAACATTCAATGTTAGAAAATAAAAAATCAAGTGAGTGGCCAGCTATATGTGTGGGACCTCTGATTCTTTGAGAGAGTCCTAGAATCACTAGGTCCGTTAATAGCTTAATTACTTCCGGGTTAGTGAGGTCTTCCCCGTGGAAATTAAAGTCACCTAGATGAAGAAATTTCTTTGAAGCTAGGACGTACGTGGCTATCTTTTCCACCAGCTGTTGACTAAAGTTAGTCTTAGACCCAGGAGGGCGGTAGATCAGAGCTCCATTCCAGCTATCGGTTGCAGAGACTTTTATCTTAAAAATGCCAAAATCCATAGAGTCGGAACTAATGGTTGAAATCCATGTCACATTGATTGTGTTTTTAAAAACTATGGCGATACAGCCACCCATTTTTAAGCCTCTATCAAATTTAATAAGTTTATAATTATCTGGGATAGCTAGCGTGATAGCTGGGAGATTAGAGGGATTTAACCATGTTTCTGTTAAAAAACAGATGTCCGGAGACCGGGAAGTAATTACGTCCCATATTTCAGTTGCATGCTTAGGTAATGACCTTACGTTGCAGAGAAAACTTTTTTAGATCATACTCAGTTATGGTGGGGGTGGGGTCCTTCCCCATGCAGTTCCCTGAATCGTTGTTACTTTGGAAAATACAATTATAACAGGCCGCCGGGCCCTCTAGTATATGGGGGTAACTATTAGTACATCGGAGCTGTTGTGTTGTACTAGTCTTATTCTGTACTCTCAGTTGGTGTAAGGTAGCTGCTGAGTAGTGATAACGATGGGTAATGTTATTTTTTTCCTTTAAAAAACCAGGGGTCCTGGCTCCTGGCGATGACCAGGCGCAGACGGGCGCAGATGGGCTTGCCTTAGGCGTGCCCGCTGCGCGCGTCCACTGCGCATCCGTCCCAGCATCGGTCTTATGGCCGTGTGTGATGGAAACACTAGAACGCTAACCAGCTTCATAGCCGGAAATGAGGCCATATGCTTTCTCACACAATCAGCACAGGCTGCATAAAATAATGAGCGAGGAGACAAGGCGTCACAGCGCAGTAAGTAAAATTTCAAAAAGCCTCAGAAATAAAATCAATTAAAATCTAAATACAGCAAGAAGATAACGCAAAACAGCGCGTGCTATGCCAATGTTTAAAAACGGTATACAATTATACAATATAATGCCCTAGCCCTATCAAGCAGATTGGGGAGATCGACAGGGGTTCTCTTAGCTGACATTGAAAAGGCATTTGATTTGGTGAGTTGGCCTTACCTCATTTCCATTCTCTATCGACTGAACTTTGAGCTGTGCTTCCTGGTATATCTGAGATTGCTCTACTCTGACCTTACGGCTTGTGTCCAGGTGGGCTCGGCGACATCAGTTCTGTTCACTATGCAAAGAGGCATGTGGCAAGGCTGCCCACTATCCCCACTCCACTTCGCTACCACCATGGAGCCACTGGCACAGTGGCTCTGGATTGATGCACAGATAAGTGGATTCGCATGGGGACTGGGGTCCTCAGACAGAATAGCCCTCTACGCTGACAATGTCCTCATCTTCCTCACCCACTGTGGTATATGAGCTGCGTAGTTTGGTGCAAAGAACCCGTACAAAGGGAGGAAGGGTTGGAAGATAATACTGATGGTCATTGCTCAAATCAGCTTCTTCTATCACTCTTTCAGCAGTGGTACGAGCACCCTGGGTTCCTTGAGGAACCTCATTACCTTCCAAAGATAAAGGGGTAGCCGAATCGGGCATAGACTCTCTTGGTACCTCCATTTTGTCCCACAACCAGTCCCATGAGCCATCAATATTCTGATCCAATACTTCCTGCCTATGTATGGGTTCTTTGCACTGAGCTACACGGTTCGTATGCCACACCTTCCCATCCCTCAACATCACAGAATTGTTCAAACACTTCACCACTCTCAATGTATGTGAAAACATACTCTGGCCCTTGACAACTTTTTCAACTCTCTTTGCCTTAACCCATTCACCTATCTGCAGTTTGGTATCAAATTCGCTATGTTTTTTATGATAATAAGTTTTGTAAGCATCTTGTGCTGCCTGTATATCCCTAATGACAGACTCCGCGGACCATTCTGTACGTTTCTAACCACTCATCTAGGCTAGCTTATTCTTAGTATATGCTTTCCTGCCCCCCATGAGTTCAAATGGACTACATCCAGTTACGGTATGGGTAAGTCTGTAGGCCCAGACCATTTTCTTCACTTCCACCCACCACTTGGGTCTATTCCAGGTGGCCAACTGAATGGTGCCTTTAATGACACGGTTAAACCTTTCCACAGTGCCATTCCCAGCTGGGTGATGGACTGAAGTGGTGATATGGGTTATTCCATTTCTTGACAAGAAATCCTCAAAAATTGCTGACTTGAATTGTGCCCCATTGTTACTCATACTTTCATTTGGGGTTAGTTTTTTCTTTTTACAAAATGTCCAATAACCCCACAACCTGAACATTTTAGATTTTTTGATTATTTGCCAAATGTTCCATACTTCCGCACCTATAACACTTAATAACTTGTTCTTTTACCTTCATATCATGTGATGGCCTATTACCGTTACACTGTTACTATTTCTAGACACTTCATTTTTGTTATATTGTGCATTTTTATTCTTTTGGTTAGTCACTCTACCCATTACCTCTTTTGCTTCTGAGGAATCTAAAACAGCCTTCACTCATCTGCCTAACATTCCAGACTTCCTCACCACAGCTAAAATATCTTTCAGTGCTGCATCACCATCTACCCACAGTCTATCCTGTACATTGTTGTTTTTTGGGTGCATTATGATTTGATCTATTATTAACTCATCATGTAAAGCATCAAATCTACAAGACACAGCAAGTTTCTTCAATGCGGACACATAATCATCAATTGTTTCCTCCTGTTTTTGTTTTTTGTGGAAAAATGTATATCTATCTATAGCAATGCATACTGTTGGTGAGTAGTAACTATTTAAGTCTTCCAACGCATTCTTATATACGTCGCTATCATCTTGATCCCTGCACTTCTTCGCCATCCCATTATATTGATAAATCCCTACTGGACCTAGGGAGTGAAGTAAAACTCCTGTTTTCTTTTTGGACTTTAAGGCCTCATTGTGAATTATTGCCATATAATTCTCAAAATATTCCCTCCATTCCTGCCACTTCATAACGGCTTTATCGGAAAAGCCACGAAACGAATAGGAGATGTCAGCATGAATGACTGTGCAGCACACATGTTCCAAATATGTAAGTATGAAATTCATGAATTATTCTGTTCAATATTTAAAACAGTAACCCAGTGCCTGAACAAGAACGGGGTTGTCATCGAAGAACCACAGTGATTACGTTCTGTGTTGAGAGAAATTTCCTTTCCCCAAACAAAACTTCCTATCTCAAGTCCCAAGTCTCGAGAATAAAAACCTTACTTTTTTTCCAGGACCCCCCACAGTTTTGTGTCTTCCGATCATAGTGTGAGGCAAAGCTGAGTCTTTCGATTATAGCATGAGTAACAGCTTTCTCAAAGCCCCTTGTATCAACCCCTACAATACGGTGCGCGGCAGCACGATCTCGGCTCCGCGGGTCACGCAGCATGACCTCGTATTCCCCTGACAAGCTGCTTTGGAATGCAAGCAGAGAAGGAATGCGCTCCTGCACGTAGGGCCAGGTTCCTTATGTCAGGCGCTGCTATGGAGCGCAAAGACAATGTGTTCCAGTTCTCCTACATTGTCCACAGCTCCTCTCACGTAGCATGTTGGACTCCTTACGACAGATCATGTTGTGGAATGCAGGACGATGCGTTCCAGTATTCCACGCTGCTCCTCCTGATCCTTACGTCTCTCAAACCAATGTGCTCCAATCTCCAGTCTTTCTGTAATATGGAAGGTATTGGAAGGTGAGTCACAGCAATATGCACTTCAGTCCTTCCCTGCTTTGCCGATCCACTGCAACCACAACACAGTTCACATTGGTTGATGCCGGCACAATAACGCTCAGCTAAGGAACATCATCTGCACACAGGGTCTTGTAGGGTTGAGCTCATCACCACAATGCATATTTATTCCTCAACCCAACATAAGTCTGGTCACCTCCTCGTCCACACGCAACTGCCGCTCTACAAAACAAATTGCTTACCACATTCTAAACTGACATATATAAGGAGAGTGCTCACGCACACTAAAGTTATGACACATGAGAGTTCTTCTACATTGACCCGAGACATCAAGGCCCTCGAGTACTGCGCATGTTTCACATCTTTGGGGAATTATTGGAGCTCTTTATTAATCTTGCCAAATTCTCTTTCTTCCCAACCCCAACCACCCTTAGGACCTCAGATGGGCCACCGACCTCTGCATAGAAACACAGGGTTTCCGCTACTTGGGGGTGTACATCACATTACATTACACACTGCATGGATGCACAACATCCAGTCATTAATGAGAGTGCTAGAAACAGACTTCCGGACATGGTCAGCACTCTCACTATCCCTCATGGGCCGATCCTCCATCTTTAGGATGGTATCCCTCCAATGTTTCCTGTATTTGTTGCAAAACTATCCCTACGACCTACCTCGGTCCTTCTTCCGCACTCTTCAGTCCAAACTGCAGTTTTCTCGTTGGATCATGGTACTCCTCGCATAGCCCTCCAAAATGTATCAATTCCACTTATGAAGGAGGCATTGCGGCTGTGGATGTCGAGGCATATTATTTGGCCTCCCACTTACTAATCAATAATGAGTGGTGGTATGACACACAAAATGATCATGCCTACACCGTGGAAAAAGGGGCGCTCTAGTGAATATCATAAGTCATTTGTGATATGTAGATAAAGTCTGCACATGTCGGGAGAGATGCTATGATGCGTCTCTTTCACCAAACATGGTTTAACCCAAGGTTTAGGACAGTTGCAGAAACTCTGTATCACCACTGTATGGTGTGCCAACAACAAAATGCAGGGAAAAGAATGCCAGTCACAATGAGTCAAGTAGGAAGGTCAGGAGGTCCTTTTAATCTATTGCAACTCGATTTCATTGAGATGCCCATTGTAATGAAATATGTTCTTGTGATTGTTTGTATTTTCTCACGCTGGGTGGAAGCCTACCCTACAAGACATAATGACAGTTTAACTGTAGCAAAGTTATTGCTAAGGGAGCTAATACCACGTTTTGGATTAACAACTTCTTTGGAGTCAGACCGAGGAACTCATTTTAATAATGTGGTCTTGAAGATGTTATGTGCAGCATTAATGTACCACAAGCTCCATTATGCTTATCGTCCAGAAGCTTCTGGAATTGTGGAACAAATATATGGTACATTGAAATCCAGGTTGGCAAAAGCATGTGCTTTATCTTCTCTGCAATCGCCTGATACATTGCCTCTTGTGTTGATGAGTTTGAGAAATACCCCAGACAGAAGAACGGAATTATCCGCACATGAAGTAATTAAGGGGAGGGCTATGTTACAGCCTGCATTCCCGGCTAATGCATTAGTGAATATAACAGATGACTTGGTGCTCGATTACTGTAAAGGATTGGCTGACGTGGTACATTCTGAGTCTCAGCAGGTTGGGGAAGCTGCAACTTCACCTCAACAGGAGCAGTGCCATGATCTCAGTCCCGATGACTGGGTCTTGGTGTAGAAGCATGTACGCAAGTCATGCATTGAGCCTCTTTGGCGTGGGCCGTTCTAGGTGATTCTGGTAACCACAACTGCTGTTAAGTGTGGTGGTCTTGCGAATTGGGTTCATGCTGCACATAACCTCAGAGTCCCATGTCCTCTTGAAGATACAGCACCTGTTTCGTATGTGCCAGTGGTTGCAGAGAGACAACTGACTCAGGTCAGCCAAGCTGTTGAGGACACACAAGCTACTGGTATTCCGTGCATGGGTTCCGGGGGGGGGGGCGGTCAGAGAAAGCCGGCTCTTGTAGGTACCAAAGGGTCACAAGAGAAAGGGCTTACTAGGTGTGATTTTGACCCCATCAAAAGGATTAGTACACCTGAAACGCGAGTAGTACCAGGAGACCGTTGGCCCAGAAGACAAGAAAAGTTGAGACGCATTTTGACAGAGAGGAAGCTACCACAGACAATCGCAGAAGTCTCTAGTCAGTCTGATCAAGGCCTGTCAGGCAGGAGGTCCAAAAGAGCTGAAATACCAAGTCAAAGATACGCTGCACCTGAATGGACTTACTTGGCACTAAATGACTGGGAGAAAGCATATGAAGCCTTTTGCTACAACAACTCAAACCTACATGAACCGCCTTGAGAAAATGTTGTGTTCCTATTGAATTTTGAGATTGATTTCCAAATCAAAGAACTGAGACAATTTGTGTTGGAGATATTCTACAGCAAACAAGAACTGTGCGGTTGTTGAGTGATTGTATTTACAAGGCTATAAAGAAAACGTGAACTGTGTTATGAAGAGACTTAGCTGAAAGCCTTGCCAGAGAGCGTTTTGAACTTTGCCTGTGCTGCAAACACTACTAAACATTTAATCCAAATTTTATCAGAAGCAGCGAGGTCCAATTCCAAAGAACAATAGATCCGAATGTGGTATCATTAAAACGCAAACATATATGTGCATGTATATTTGCTGTATTTTCTATAATACTTGTAGCGTTTCTTATAGTTTCGAATTGGCCACATCATATATACACGACAAAAGTTAAGCCTTCTTCTGTGCTTAAAACTCTTTTAACGAATCTTATCAAACTAAGCATTTCAGACGATAAGTTGCTACTTGGAGACCTTTCCACTGGTGATTTTTTAATAAGTCTATTTACAAAACTACTATATAAATACGTAGAGGCAATGGATGCTTGTGATTGTTATGTGTGCATGCAACTGCCTACATCAGTATCTGAGGGTTTTACTTATAACCACCTTCCTGTGACATATGGAATTTCTTGCAGTGTATTAACAAGTTTATTTTATGGCAAAGGACAATTTCAGTATTACTACTCTAACTATGATCTAATCTTTTCTGAAGTACCTGTAAGAAAATACTTAAATCCTGTACTTAATACTCAATCAGCGGAAATGATAGGAGAATTTTTCAAGCCTACACAAAGCTTAGACACTGCCTATGCACATCAACACAACCTAACCTGTATTTCTCACAAAGTAGAGAAGGAGTATGTAGAATCAGTAGAAGATAGGCGAAGAGATATTGTGGCCAAAGCTGCAAATCATTAAAAAATACCATCTTGGGCGCTTAAGGAACCAAAACTTAAAGTAGTGTGAAGTCAAGCTGCTATAGCTTTAGATTGGCAACATGGAGGAAAGCTTTGTATATTACAGTGTAAAAATTAAGTTAACACAAACATTGTTGGCTCCAGCGAATGTGACCATCCATTCCAAGTCTTGGGAAATTAGGGATTGTTTCTGGGAAGTGTGGATCCTGTGTTTCCTGGATTTTAATACATTTGTGGGAAAATGCCTAGTACAGGCTGCCTAAAAAGTAGTATGGATCCTGCTACATGGGAATAGTTTTTCGAAAATGTATCATATGGGTCAATCTGATGAAACAAATGAAGTGACACACAAAAGACTTAAAAGAGGTGCAAGTATTGGTGAGATAGTAGGACACATTCCTGCTACATGGGAATAGCTTTCCTGAAAATGTATCATATGGGTCAATCTGATGAAACCAACGAAGTGACACACAAAAGACTTAAAAGAGGTACAGGTATTGGTGAGATAGTGGGAGACATTTTTGGAGCAATAATACCATCTGTTGGAGTGATACTGAATTCTCACAAAATACGAAAGCTCTCTACTGTAGTAGACAAACTGTCCATTGACACTGCTGGTGGATTCTTAGCAATGGACACCGAAATGATTGCCATGAGATCTATGGTTCTTCAAAACCGTCTTGCTTTAGACGTCCTTCTCGCAAAAGAAGGCAGAGTCTGTCGAATGTTGAAGGTGCAACATTGTTGCTCTTACATTCCAGATAAAAGCAAGGACCTGAAAGGATATACTAAAAACATCACACACCTTGAAAAGGATTTGATGATTTAAAGGCTGATGGTGCTTGGGAATCAATTGGAAAAGGATTTTCCTCTACAGGTAGATGGTTGGCAGACTTAGGAAGTGGATTGTTGGGAAAAATCTTGAAGCCCATCTTGATAATTGCTATCTGTATATTAATCTTGATTATCATCTTCAAGATTTATAGATGTATGAAAGCAAAGAAAGAAACGAGAGGTATAAAAAGGAAAAGAGCTGAGATTGAACTATAGGACAGACAGAGTGGATACTACGATGAAACGAAGACTCTAGAAGAGGCTAGGCTAAAGATAATGAAGACTAGAGAACTGTAAGATGTAACATCAGATAAGATAATGATGTTAATTTGCCATAAGAGGGGGACTGATGCAGCTGAAAAGCTGCTAAATCCTGTACTTGACACATAAACCGATGACAAGACATTTTGAGTAATGCATGAATAAACATGCACCAATTACACGTTGAAGAAAACATGAAGAAAACATGATAAATAAATGTGAGGGAACTTAGTTACTGCATTGTAAAAGCATGCAGATGATTCTAGACTAGATTCAATCATATTAATTTGAATAATATAGGTTCATATTTTATTAACCAGTGTTAGCATATTATTTCAATGTGTATTAGAATATTAAAGTGATGCATTCAAGTGTTATGAAATTCTGACTTATCCTCATTGTAGTAGTAATATATGTAAATAAATATTGAAATCTAATGTAATCTCGTTCTTGTTACGTGTGATATTGAAGGGTTTCATACAGGGCCGGACTGGCCGAAGCGGGCACCGAGCATTTCCCAGGTGGGCCGCCAGGGTGAGGGACGGTTTTGGGCCCCAGGGGGGCCCGTTTTTGTTACAGGCCCGTTTTTGCAGCATCGCTGCAATATCGGCCCCAGTAACAAAATCGTCCGAAACCGGCCCTGGCAAACAGCTCCGCCGCACCACCAACCCGCCCAGGGGGCCGGCCGAGCACTCTGCCAGGGCCAGTTTTAGTTCAGAGTCCGGCCCTGGTTTCATACTGAATTCCATTATTTTGCATCTGTGAAATTGTGCACCAAATGAGAAAAGAAAAATGGTGCTGCATACCCTTATTGAATGTGAACGATCCGAAACCTTCAGATCATGATCTTCATATATATATGTTTCCTTTCTGGCGTCCTTCTCGTGGATGTCAGTTACAGCGGCACACGGCTTCAAATATCAACACAGTTTTCTTCAGTGAGTCAAATTGTTTTATTATTCAATGTATATACTCAAGGCATCATCTCTCACACAGTCCTCATTATTCTCTTAGTAAAGACCGACGCGTTTCGGCGAGTTGCCTTCCACTGGGTCACTTTGGGCTTGGCATTATATATATATATATATTAATATAAACCACTTGAAACAATATTAATATTTTATGTTAAGGAAGAAAATAAGTTGAAAAGAATTGTTTTTCCCTTTGAAACGAATATTTCCATTACTTTATATTCTGCATATTTTTAAATCAAATTTAATATAGGCCTGCATTTTCCTACTCTGCTTTGTCCTTCACTTGTGAGAAGGTTTCATAAACTTACAATGTGAAGTGAAACTGTGTCTTACTAGAAGAGTTCTTACTCGCTTACAAGGACTGATTGCAACAAAGACGATACTTGGGAACATTCGCTATGGGAAACTATCCTCTTGAACTCACTCATGGGCCTGCTGCTAAAGGATCATTGTTTGAAAGTTTACGTATACCGGATGATCTGACTAATTACATGATCAGCACCACCTCTTCCTATAATATGTGTCTTCTTTATGCTGCAGGACAATCATACTATACGAACTGACCAATGAACTGAGTGGTCTGACACAATAACGTGACCAAGGAGGGGTCACCCCGAAACTATTATACATTGGTTTGATGGACGGAAGGTTCATTGATCTGATCTGACTCCAGAGACTGCCTTTGATTTTTCTACATCTTTCTGTTGGGAACTTTGCAGACTCTAGTCGCTCTTCTTTCGGGCTGACACATACGCTGTGTGAGCCATTCTTGGACTCTTTCTCGATAGGACACTCCTCATGAGCTGTCGTAGCTCATGTCCTTTCTGAACTTACCAGAGCTCCTTGTCACATTATGGCAAGCCCCAAACTAGTTAGACTGTCCTGCACTCTTTAGATCTTAAATGCTTAATAATGATGTACTTGCCCTTTGAATGCTTTTGATAATATCTAACATTAACTAAACTATATATTCTATCTTATCATGATTTGTATCCTCAAGTTGATTGTGCGTTCCAATTGATTTATTAATGACAGGGAGCGATCTGCATTGAGAAATCTCTGACCACCAGGTACTAATGTTATTGTTTTGCATTGCCTTAACAGAATTATTGGTTTGTATGATTCTGGTCCGACTAAATTTCTTCAGAAGATTTGTACTAGCAGTGATAATTCTTTACTTGTATAGTGGGGGTTGTTTGGGCCTGAGCACAAAGAGGTAGCAGCCGCTGTCCTCCCACTGCTGCTCTGTGATTAAACAAGGTTATTTGTTGTCTCTCTATAGTATAATGAATGTTTTTACTAGCTTGTAAGTTGATTGTCTAATTCCTTCTCCTCATTGGATAGCTGGATATTGGATCCCCTATGTCTAACCCCCTCATCGGCAAAAAACAAGGTCCATCAGAATGCTAAATGAGTGTCAGAAACAGATAGTGATAAGAAAACTAAATTTATCAAAAAGTGCCTAGTATTCGCTGGAACAAGAGACATTGCTCTCATTTGGAAAGATAAGGATCCACCCTCAGTGGAGTTCTGACGGGAGGGTCTTGACTGGTTCATGAGCAGGGAGATTTCCGTGTACATAGCCAAGGGTTGTCCCCAAAAGCACACCAACGTCTGAAGGAATTGGACCGATTACAGAGGCATCACTCTGAACCCCGGCCTACAGCCGGCAGCTGCAATAGACTTGGAAATTCAGGCATATGAAGGAGCCGGGTTCCCTCTTCTGATTGTACTCTGGAACCCTCGGTCGATGGACCTTTGGTGTCTGCTTTAGAAGTGTAGAGGGGAAAAATAACTCATTCCGTTGGAATCACCAGCGCAAAGAATCAGGTCTCCAAAGAATCACAGACTCCAGGTTGTCAAGTTTAGTGGGTTTATTACAAAGCCAAAAACAACTGGGCATACAAGCACCTCAAGACGAGGTTGTAAAAGTACATTGGAACTAATACAAAGCCAAACCTACAACCAAAATTCAGCTTCTGGACAATGTAAAGGATGACAAATTCCAAGATCAGAACGCAGGCAATAAGTGCCCCCATATCTAGATCGGTCTTCATTGGAGGTTCGTAAGTAAAAAGCATTATTCTGTCCCTACTCTACCGCTAACGTGACAGCCCTACTTAGCATTACCCAGGCAAGTCAGGAAAAAGGTTTCAGCACGTGAAGACTTCCTAAGAAGTACACGCATGTTGTATGGGTCAAGTAGCCAAAGGCTACAGAGCTCGTTCTAAGATCCTCCTTCTCTCCTCATCGATCTCCTCTCCCCTCCTGACTCAACCCCCAGGGCACTGTCCCTAATTCAAACACCAAAATCTCTGCTCACACCCTCTACTCATCTTCTGATCACCTCATCCAGTTGGGCACTCCTCATATGTAGTTTTCCAGTTAGTTTCGATACTCCCAGCTCTTGGCTCGATGACCTTGATTCCCAGGCCTTCTCCAGTGAGAAAGAACACCGTCCCACGTAACCAGCGCTTTCTTGGATACATTTATTCTTTCCTCCCTTAAGCTTAGCTCCTAAAACAAAAGCGTCATTCTAACTAACAAAGACGGGTTTCTCCACCTACAACAGAAACGTGAGAAAGGAACAAATCTAACACGCACATGAAATTCGAACATCTTCTATGACTAAGAGCACCAGGGAGAATACATTTCAGGCCTACAGAAATCGGTCAACATAAGAAAATAATACATAGGCCTCATGGGTTTACATATAAGGCACTCCTGCACTGTGCATTTCTAAATCAACAGGTTACATGGGCACATCAGATGCGTGAATAAATGCAAACAGTTAGCACAAATCTACAGATAATGTTTTCAGCTAGATGCGCATGTATTGCAACATTAATTTATCCACGTTTATATGAAAAATGTCTCTAACATCAGGTTTCATTTTATTACAGTACACATTCTACTGTCACAGGTTAACACGACAAAGGATTAAATGAAGGTGCGAACTGCTCATGATTATAATGCGCCCCTACAAATGAAAGAGCACCATCGCGTTCTATCACATACAAGGGCTGATATGCAGCCATTCCTCAAATAGACTTTGGGGCGTGAGTGTGGGTAGGGAGGGTGGTTGTGGGAGCACTGAGCGAGAGACATGAGTACCGCACGCCATCTTTGTTTTGCACTTGTTTTGATTATTGTGATGCCAAACTCACTAAAATTAATGAAATGTGTTTAAAGAAAACAAATGCATGGAGGAGGAGGCAGAGGAAATGAGAAGACCAAAGCTGGTCTCCCTTTGAGAAAAAACACGGATAAGAGATTTTTCTTCAAACAGGGCTTCCTCACAATGGATTTGAGTATTCTCACTTGACGGTGCAAACAGGCGTTTCTGACAAATCAGATTTGTTAAATGAGGTTCCTCAGAATACCCATCTGTCAGCTTTAGATTTGTTGAGATAACTCCCTCATAGATACCATTCTCCCTCCTCCGGCCAGTCAAACGGAGGTTGCACTAAGGACATAGAGCTGCCTGGACGGGCTAATGATGTACTTCAGCACTTCTATGCCCTAACAGAGTATACGACGTTGTACAAAGCAACAAAGGTCTCCGTATATTGCCTTATCAGACAATATATAACGCTACATAAATAAATGGAGCGCTTAAAGTGTCGACCCTGCTTGCGTCGTCAGTGTTGTGCAGCTGCCATGCTTTAAGGACTGGCAATAAGTAAAGAAGCTTTACTGTCCAAAATATTAACAACATAAGTCGCTAGCCGTCCTCCCCTGCTCCAACTAGAGATAGGTTTCTTAACTCCACAGACCCTGCCCACCGGCCTTATCCATCCGAAGCCGAAAAGTCAAACCCCCACCCCCGGAGGAAAGGATGGAATGCTCCATGCATATGCTCCAGGTATGTGACTTACTGGGTGAGGGGAGGTTCTGATTTCAGGCAGTATATTGCCAGAGGGTAATTAGAGGGGGAAGGGGGGGGGGGGGGAGGGAGAGGGGGCGGACACTGTTGTTTGCCAGCTGTCCCAGAGAACAAATCGCCTTGTTTAATCACAGAGCAGCAGTGTGAGGACAGCGGCTGCTGCCTCTTTGTGCTCAGGCCCAAACAACCCCCCCCCCCCCCCCATAAGAAACCTGCCTCTGCCATCTGCTTCAAACACCGCCAGGGCCTGCCCCGTTCAATCAGGCAGGTTCAAGTCTGCTGAGGGAGGGGGCGGCTTGAGGGCCAGCCAGCAAACATACGCTGCCGGTGCGTAGGTTTCCCTACCAGGGTGGAAGATAAGGCAGATGTAGCCAGATTAATTGAACAGGAAAGGGCAGAAAGAAGGGCAGGAAGACAGTCTTCATTGGGCAGCGGCCCAGAAATAAACCGTCCTGGGGCAGGTCATGCAGTCAGGCCCAATGAACAGATGTAGGTTGGAAATTATGCACACAAGCAGCCCCCACAGATCTGCCGCTCCTGTAATCACCATTCCATGGAGGGATGCAGCAATTGTAATCATGTTCATTGGACTGGGGGGTGGGGGGTCGACATGTGACCATCCTAGTTATTGATATTTTTTCCAGTGGTTTTAGAGTTCACTTGGATGAGATAAGAGGTTTTTGGGGCAAAATTGAACTTTCCCCCACAAAATAAATGACGTGTCTCGGCTCTGAGTCTGAATTATAGTGAAAAGGTCATTCAGAATGGCCAGTGCTTGAAATGGAAAAATAGAAGTGCAGGTACTCTGTACCGGTACTCTCCAATTAAAAGAATAGCATTTCTCTTAAGAAGTGGCGGTACTCTCCCTCTCAAAATAAAAAAAGTGCCGGTACTGCGTACCGGACAGTACCGGCCCATTTAAAGCACTGAGAATGGCCAAATGTGAAGCTTGTGTCAAGTGTGTGAAGTTACTATACAATACAGATAGTCGTGCTGTCTGGTTTTTAGATGATTGGCGTGCACTCCATGCTGCATGCCTCAAAGTCATACTCCTGTATATTTGGTCACGTATTCAGTGGTTGAAACATGCCTTTCGAATTCGATTTCCAGAGACGTTTCGGAATTAATATCGATGTTTGGTTGGGCAGGGTCTCAAAGGCAATGGCACGGTCTTTCATGTGATACAAAGTATTTCTGCGGCATGAATAGAATTGTCTAAAGGAAGTTACTCTGGCCATAAAATGAATTTACATAGTAATTGCACCCTGTTTCCACTACCCTTCCATTAAAAATAAATGCAAAAAAAAAAAAAAAAATTGTTGCAGCTCCAGTGCTTAGTTTGTAAAAAAAAATAATAATAATTAAGTGCCAGGGCCTTCGTCAGGTGGCCACTGCATCTTGCTGCACTCATTGTCTCTGCCAACGCTGCCAATGACAGTACCTACACAACTATTAATCATCCTACATGTGTGACAATTCAACGCTCATAAAGGTATAAGAATGGCTTGGGTGGCAAGTATTTGTCATTTTTAATGTATATTGAATTAATAAAGAACAGTTGTCGTGCTCATCTTTAAATAAGACAGCTCCATCACGTGGCAGACTATCATATGCGCTAGTGTTGATAATTAAGTGCCTGTGATGGGCATCAGAAACCACCGACTAGAATTAAGCACTGCGCAGCTCTGAATAACTGCCAATGGCTGAGATTTGTTCAATTATTCCACTATCACTTTTTTGTTTTTCTAATTGAGACACCTTAAGTATTACTAGTCTGCCGAGCAATGGGTGTTATCAACTCTGTGCTTTTGAACTCAAGCTGTAACTCACGGTGATGCCCAAAAAGGGCTAAAGTGGTCTGGGTTTGCATTTGCTCCTCTTGAGAGAGGACACAGCTTGGTGGTTTGGGCTGGACTGTTTCTATTGGAGCAGGATCATGTCTGATTTGTGTGTGCCTGGTCTCTGTCTGTTGTTAGACAATGGGCAGTGAGATAATGGATTGGAATGAGGCACAGGCTAAATTGCAGTGACTGACAATATTTCAAGCACCCCTCTCACCTCCTTTTAGTTTTTCTGATGTGCATTTTACATGCCCACTCCAGCCCACCATTCCATCGCCCCTGAGAAGGAAGAAGAGTTTCAATGTTGAAGTCCAGTGCATGATTGTCATTGTATGGTCCAATCCTGCCTCTTCGCAGGGTTTCAAGAATAAAGTCCAAGGGATTGTGCACATCAGAGATGTTCTAACAACATGTAAGCGATGAACGAAGGCAGGAGCTATTGTGAATGCCAATATATCATACACAAGAAGAAGCAGAAAGAGGGAGGCTGATTTTTTTCCCAATGAGTTACAGAGAAATAGTGTGGGCTAAAAGGGATGGGCATGGTGGCGTAGAGTGAAGTAGAGTGGAGTAGTGTGTCACAGAGTGGAGTGGATTAAAGTGTAGTGGAGTAGAGTGGAGTAAAGTGGTGCAGAGGGAGTTGTGTAGAGTGTTGTAGAGTGGCAAAGAGTGGAGCAGAGTGTCATAGAGTGGAGTAGAGTGTTGTGGAGTGGGGTGTTGAGCGGAGTGATATATATTGTAATGGCATAGAGTGGAGTGGTGTAGAGTGGAGTAGCGTAGCGCTGATTAAAATGTTGTAGAGTAGAGTGGAGTGGCATAAAGTGGAGTGGCGTGGAGTGGAGTGAGGCAGAGTGGAGTAAAGTGTCATAGAATGAAGGGGCATGAAGTACAGGGGTGTAGAGTGTCGTAGATTGATTGGCATACAGTGGGGTGGTGTAGAGTGAAGCAGTGGAGAAGAGTGGAGTAGAGTGTGCTAGAGTGGAGTGGCAGAGTGGTGTAGAGAATTTTTTAGAGTGGAGTGTTGTAAATTGGAGTGTCACAGAGTGGAGTGTCATAGACTGGAGTGTTGTGGAGTGGGGTAAATTGGAGTGACGTAAAGTGGAGTGCCGTAAAGTGGCATAGAGGGAATTGAGTAGAGTGGAGTGGAGTGATGTAGAGTGGAGTAAAGTGTTGTGGAGTGGAGGGGCATGAAGTACAGGAGCGTAGAGTGGAGTAGAGTATCGCAGAGTGAGTAGCATAGAGTGGCATACAGTGGAGTGATGTAGAGTGGAGCAGTGGAGAAGAGTGGAGTAGAGTGTCATAGAGTGGAGTGGCATAGATTGGTGTAGAGAATTTTGTAGAGTGGAGTGTTGTAGATTGGAGTGTCACAGAGTGGAGTGTCGTAGACTGGATTGTCATAGAGTGGAGTGGGGTAGAGTGGAGTGCCCTAAAGTAGAGTGGCATAGAGTGGAGTGTCACAAAGTGGCATAGTGGGAATTGAGTAGAGTGGAGTGGAGTGGCGTAGAGTGGAGTAGAGTGTCGTAGAGTGGCATATACTAGAGTAGATTGTCAGAGTGGAGTGTTGTAGAGTGAAGGGTCATAGAGTGAAGGGTCATAGAGCGTCGTGGAGTATCGGAGAGTGTTGTGCAGTGTTGTAGAATGGAGTGGAGGGTTTTAGAGTGGAGCGGCATAGAGTGTAGTAAAGTGTCGTAGAGTAGGGTGGAAGGGTTTGGCATAGAATGAAGTGGCGTGGAGTGGCGTAGAGTGGAATAAAGTGGCGTAGAGAGGAGTGTCATTGAGTGGCATAGAGTGGAGTAGAGTCATAAAGTGGAATGGCGTAGAGTCGAGTAGATTGGCCTAGAGTGAAGTGGCATAGAGTGTTGTACAGTGGAGTGGCATAGAGTGGAGTAGAGTGTCATAGAGTGGAGTGACGTAGAGTGGAGTGGAGTAGAGTAGAGTGCCATAGAGTGGAGTGGTGTAGAGTTTAGGGACGTTGTTAGAAATGGGGTCTCTAGTTGGCAGTGGTTTGCACCCTGTCCAAGTAGGGACCCTCTCTCTAGTCAGTGCAAGGGAGTCACACAGCTAAGATAACCCCTGCTCACCCGCTTGGTAGCTTGGCACGAGCAGTCAGGATTATCTCAGAGGCAATGTGCAAAGCATTTGTACTCACACACATAGAAACACAGTGAAAACACAACAAAAGGAATCCACACCAGTTTAGAAAACTAGGCAATATTTATCTGAATAAAACAAGACCAAAATGACAAAAAATCCAACATACACAAGATAAAATATCACTTTCAAAAGATTAAGCAAGTTTAGTCTAAAGAAATCAATGGATGTGTTAGTTTAAGCACAAAGTAACTTAGATGTGTCAAAAATCGAAACAGGTGCAAGGCGCAAGGGGTACGAGGTTCCGGAAAAGCAAAGTGATGCGTCGGTTCCTTACTACACTGGGGAGGTGATGTGTTGGTTCCTTACTGGAAGGGGAGGTGATGCATCAGTACCTTACTGCTAGGCAGGGGACATGATGTGTCAGTTCCTCACTGGCAGGAGAGGTGATCCGTGGGGCTCTGGACACACCGCCTCGATTCCTTATTGTGGTGCAGTGTTGATGAAGAGTCGGTGTCGAGGGACGATGCGTCAAAAATCCAGACGCGCTGCATCAATGCGACAACAGCGATGTAGGCGCTGCATCAATTTCACACCCCTGAGGCAGGCACGCGTTGATTCTTCAGCCGCGATCCGGTGCTATGTCGAAGTCATGAGCAGGTGCCACGGACGTCGGTGACACGGTGCTCGATACTCACATTGCCACGATTCTTCTTATGCGCTGCAGCGGTGGGCTAGGGCCTGCGATGAAAGCCGTGGTTGATGCTTCCAGCAGGAACCATGCTCTGGTGTAGGCAGGGGCGACGTGTCAATCTTTTGCAGCGATGCGTCGAGAAATCAGGCGCTGGGAGTCAATACATGGATTTTCTCTTTAAGATCACTAGGTTACACTTCCAAGGGCCCACGAACCAGATTTGGCACCATTTGGCAAGTCAACACTCTCACCAGAAGAGCCCAGGCACCGGTAGGGGAAGTCTTTGATGGCCCTCAGACTTCTTAACAGGAGGCAAGCACACACAAGCCCTTGGAGAACCTTGGAAGTGGGATGTAGAAAGCAAAGTCCAGGCCTTTAAGTCCCAGGACTGAAGCAGCAAGCAGAAGGCCAGCACAACAACAAAACAGGCAGAGTGGAAGTCTCTCCTACAGCATCCAGCTCTTCGTCCTGGCAGAATGTCCTCAGTCCAGAAGTGTTCTGATTTTGGGGTGTCAGAGGCCCAATACTTATACCCCTTTCTGCCTTTGAAGTAGGCAAACTTCAACGGAAAGTCTTTGTAGTGCACAAGATCCTGCCTTTACCTGACCTGGCTCCAGACACACCACAGGGGGGTGGAGACAACTTTGTGAGAGGACAGTCACGGCCCTATTCAGGCGTCAGTGACAACTTCTCCTACCACTCTAGCTCAGGAAGGCCCATCAGTCTGGTGATGGTCCATCAGGTTATGCAAGGTACACTTCAGCTCCCTATGTGTGACTGTCTAGAGTGAATACACAAGAGCCCAACTGTCAGCCAAGCCAGACATGTATTCTACAGGCAGGCAGAGGCACAGAATGGTTAAGCAAGAAAATGTCCACTTTCTAATAGCGGCATTTTCAAATACGTAATTTAATAAACAACTTCACCAAAAGATGTGTTTTTAAATTGTGAGTTCAGAGACCCCAAACTTCAAATCTCTATCTGCATCCAATGGGAAGTTACACTTAAAAGATATTTCAAGGCAATCCCCATGTCACCCTATGGGAGAGATAGTCCTTGCAATAGTGAAAAACGAAATTAGCAGTATTTCACTATTAGGACATGTAAAATGTCCTGCCTTTTAAATACACTACACCCTGCCCATGGGGCTGCCTTGGACTTACCTTAGGGGTGACTTACATGTAGCAAAAGGGAAGGTTTGGGCCTGGCAAGTGGGCGCACTTAGCAAACAGAACAAGATGATGGACAGAGTGCTGTAGCTTTTCAATTATTCACCACCAGTCACAGATCTGGGTTTAATCCATTGTTCTTTTGCTCACTATGCCACCTCAGTTTAGACCCAGTCATATGCAAATCAATTTTAGCCCTGTTTACTTGCCAGGTTGAAATTGGCAGTTTAAAACTGTGCTCACAGACGCTGCAGTGGCAGGTCTAAGCATGTTTGCAGGGCTACTCATGTGGGTGGTGCAATCAGTGCTGCAGGTCCACCAGTAGAATTTGATTTACAGGCCCTGGGCACCTCTGCTGCACTTTACTAGGGACTTACTAGCAAATCAAATCTGCCAATCAGGGATAAACCAAACGCCAATACAATGTAGACAGATAACATACACACTTTAGCATTGGTTAGCAGTGGCAAAGTGCCCAGAGTTCTAAAATCAACAAAAACAAGTGAGAAAAAATAGGCAGAAGACGGCAAAAAGTTTGGGGATAACCCTGCAAAAAGGGCCAGGTGTAGAGTGGAGAGCTATACAGTAGCGTAGAGTGGAGTAAAGTGTTGTAGATTGGAGTAGAGTGGAGTGACGTAGAGTGGAGTGGCACAGCATAGAGTGGAGTAAAGTTTCAGAGTAGAGTGGAGTGGTGAAGCGTGGAGTAAAGCGTCGTAGACTGTCATAGAGTGGAGAGGCATAGAGTGGCATAGACTTTCGTAGAGTGACGTGTCATAGAGTGGACAGTTGTAGAATGAAATGGCGTGGAGTGATGTGTCAGAAAGTAGAGTAGAGCGTCATAGAGTGGAGTGGCGTAGAGTGGAGTAGAGTAGTCTAGAGTGGAGTGGAGTAGAGGGAAGTGGCGTAGACTGGAGTGGTGCAGACTGAAGTGGAGTGTCGTGGAATGGAGTGTCGTAGGGTCAAGTGCCATAGAGTGGAGTATCATAGAATGGAGTAGCGTGGGGTAGCGTAGAGTGGAGCGTTGTACAGTGGAGTGTTGTGGAGTGGAGTGGCATAGAATGGAGTAGAGTGGCATAGAGTGGAGTGGCGTCAAGTGGAGCACGCATTGTGTGGAAGCACACTGCCATTACAAACAACACATTATCAATTGAAATGATCATTACATTTGCACATACAGTTTTATCCAGCAAGATTGTTTCATTGGAACGCAGAGCCTGATATTTGACCTCTGTCTTTGAATGCAAAGCAGATGTGACAATATAAGAATATAGTTTAAAGTTCTGTTTACTGAAAGCGAGCACTCGTGGAACAATATAGGGGTGAGTGATAGTAACAGGCTATACTCCATGGGAGGGACAAAGACATTCTGAACACCCTAAGACAAATAAAGGCAACAAATTGAAAGCAAGCAAATGTGATACAAACCGAAAGCCAATGGTAAGCAATCGGCGAACTGTCCCCAAAACGTCTTTGCAAACCAAACAGCTGTGCTGTCTGGCATAAATAGAAGAAGAAGAAGAGAGGGAGGGAGAATGGGCACAGATTGTGAAATCAGAGAGGGAGTCAGCATTTCACTTATTGGCGGACCACACAGACAGACTTTTCTGGTGAAGTGTGAGCGCTTCTTTGACATGTATATGGAAATGGGGTGCTCCATTTTATGGGCAAACTTTGAGCTCTTTAGCGCTTTTCAGACGTGGATTTTGCAAAAACTACAACCTGTTGGGGTAAAATACATTACCTCGATGATTTTCTCTTTATGAGTGATCACGACTGGGAGCAAAGTGTCATACTACGAGGGTCCTTTGAAACATTGTAAGAAACTGGCTCTATATATACTGCACCAAAGTGAGGTACAGTGTGTATAGAGTCCAAGGGTCTCCAGAGGTTTGGCAGAGGTTAAAGTTAGATAGAACCTTACTCTCTAAAGTGGTAGCTTGGTCGAGCAGTAAGGCAGTATCAGAGGACAGTGTAAAGCATTTGATGTACACACTCAGTCAGAAAATGAAACCACACACTCAAGAACTGAACTCTAGGCC
Source organism: Calotriton arnoldi (assembly GCA_963921515.1). Taxonomy (NCBI): domain Eukaryota; kingdom Metazoa; phylum Chordata; class Amphibia; order Caudata; family Salamandridae; genus Calotriton; species Calotriton arnoldi. Next base: position 123,689 of record CAWUFW010007571.1, read on the forward strand.
AATTGTTTTGTATAAAAATATACTGTTGTTTTATTTTAGAACCACAGGTTTGCATAAAAATACTTTCTCAAAATAAGATGCTGTTTGTTGAATACTTTCAATGAACAATAGACTTTAAATGCAATATGGCACAGGGGTTGCAATAGGCAACACAATACTTGGTATACTATAACATTGAGCTCAATGGGATTTTTAAGTAAACCGTAATAGAATTACTTTACTGAACGTTTTTCTTACTCAGGGCTGGATCCTGGATTCAGCCCTGGTGCATTTCCTGTAAACAGTTGAAAGAAATCGTTTTTGTTACACAGGCGATTTTTAAGGAATATTTGTATGTTGCAAAAATCGACACAAAAGAATTTCTGGCAAAAACCAGGCAATGTTATCCTATGGAGGAAAATCAAGTTACCGGAAAATCACAGTTGTAATCCCTTTTTCTAGTCAGTGCTGGGTACCTAAATCCAGCACTGGGATCTCTCCTGAGAACAGGTGAATAATTTCGATTTTGGTATTCGGACGATTTTTAGTGAATATTTCGAAGTTCCAAAACTCGACACTTAGAAGAATTTCCAAGTGAAAACCAGTCAATGTTACCCTATGGAGAAAATGCAAGTTATCGGCTTTCAGGTAAGTACTCGGCTGGCAGAGTTAAGGTTCTGGGGCAAGACTCAGGGGTCTCCCAGGTTCAGGTTTGTACTGTTGTTACACCCTCAGCGGCACAGGGGCGGCCGGGTGCAGAGAGAGTAGGCCCAACGTTAGCCTATGGCGGGCGGGGGGCCTTTGGTGGGTGGCTGCTGGCAGGCAGGCCACTCGGCTGTGGGAGCAAAGCTCCTGGTCACTTACTCAGGGCAAGTGGGGAAGTCGAACAGGGTAGTTGGTGCACCCTCAGCGGCACTGGGGCGGCCGGGTGCAGTGGGCTTTTGGGCCGTCGGGCGCCCAATGGATTTCAATGGGAAAGCTGCAAGACGAACAAAGGCTGCAAACTCGGGGACGGTGATTCTTCAGGTGCGATCACCACTTCGAGAGGTAAGTTGGGATGCTGTAGGAGGGGTAGACACCCAGGAGTTGGGCACAGGGGGCCGTGGGGCGCCGGGTGCAGGGGTGTCTTTAGGCGTCGGGAAATCTTACCCTCTGCTGGTCGCGGTTGGGGGGGTCCCTGGTGTTGAGGCTGCAGGCGTCGTCAGGAGCGTCGAGGTGAGTCCTTGGGTGCTGGATTATAACTATAAACAACTGGATTCTTGGTCACAGTCACCGGGGGGACGTCCTCGTGGTCTTTGTCCACTTTGGCTCGGGCTGGGCTCGGCGGGTGCAGAGTGGGCAGGATCCGCGGTCTCAGGCTGGCCTGGGGTTGCAGATGCTTTGAGCAGAACCACTGCTCGTGGGAGTCCCAGTCTTTTAGTTGAGCAAGGCAGTCAGGGCCTCCGGGGTTTTTGAGGTTGCTGACCACTGAAGAGGCCGGGGTTTAGCAGGAGCAGGTTCGAGAGTCGACAGGCCGGTAGGGCTGGGGCCAAGTCAGTTGGTGTCGTCCTCTTGTTAGCAGCTGCACGGCTGGTCTTCTTTCTTCTTGTTCTTCTTGTTGTTTTTGGAATCGGGATCTAAGGAAGGAAGGTTCAGGGTGCCCCTAAATACTGAATTTAGGGGCGTTACAGGTAGGTAAAGGGCAGGGACCAATGGGTCCCTTCCCTGGGGTGGGTACACCCCCTACTCTGCCACTCTCCAGTGGGAGGGGGGCAGGAGCCTGTCCTTGGTTGGCTGGGTCCCCCCATCCTCAAGATGGCGGGGACTCGAGGTTGTGCTTCACCTCGCCTCCCCACCCTAGGGGTGGAGTTGGCAGAGGTGGGCACACCTCTCTTCCTCACTTTGTTTTTTTCCGCCGGGTCTCCCGCCCAAAGGTGGGGGTGGAACCAGTGGGGACCAGTTGCTGAGTACAGCAAGTGGTCTGGAGAGGCTCACAAAGGCGGTATGCCTTTGAAGCTTCTCCTTCGTGAACCCTGCCCATCCTGGGGGAGGAGGCTTGGCACCTCGTCCCAGGATGTGCATTGTTTCAGGCCCCCGAGAGCAGCAAGCTCTCGACCCAGGGGTCCAGAAACATATCTGGGGGTGGCAGCCTCGGCAGCCACTCAGTCAGGTCACTGGGAGTTGGTCGAGTTTCAGGGGGCATCTCTAAGATGCCCTCTGTCGTGCATTTTACATTAAATCCCACACTGGCATCAGTGTGGGTTTAATGTGCTGAGAAGTTTGATACCAAACTTCCCAGTCTTCAGTGTAGCCATTATGGGGCTGTGGAGTTCGTAATGACAAACTCCCAGCACCATATACTCTTAATGGCAGCACTGCACTTACAGTGCCCAGGAATGGACCTGGATACTGTAGGGGCACAGGGCTCATGCACCTGTACCCTCACCACTGGCATAGGGCACCCAGCTAGAGGGGTGACTGAGGTATGCCAGGGCAGTGGTTCAGTGGGCATGGCACACAGGGATGTGTGCCATGTTGACTCTTCACTTTGTTCTGCACCAAGACACGCAGCCTGCAAAGGCAGTGTGTGTGTGTCAGGGTACAGGGCCTCCAAGGGTGGCACAATAAGTGCTGCAGCCCTTGGAGGCCTTCTCTGGTCACAGTGCCCTGGGTACCAGTGGTACCATTTACCAGGGGCCTACCTGTGGCCAGAGATGCCAATTGGGTTTAGGCTTCAATGCAGTTTAAGGGAAGGAACACAGGCCCTGGGTACCTGATTGGCAGGAGCCCAGGGCACACTCAGTCAAAGCACATCAGCAATTCAGCAAAAAGTGGGGGCATACCATGCAAGAAAGAGGGCACTTTCTCACAAACATTAGCTGCCAAACCAGGGGTGTCATTAGCTGAAGAAAAGATGGTGGGGCCAGCAACGATCCTGGCATTCCTGGGTATCATGTTCATTTCAGTGGAAGGGGTCTGCAAGCTTGCAACTTTAAAGAGCGAAGTCAGAGGGATGGTGTCAAAGATAAAGGCAATACTAAGTGAGATGTAGGCCTTAATAGGGAAATTCAACCTTGCAGACAAAATTATCCCAGCCACCAAGGAGTTCACCAGAAAGCTGGGTTAGAGTTGGTATCCTGAGAAAGCACCACCATGTATGCTTAAAAGCAGAGATGAAGCGTAACCTTGAGACGTTGCATAAATTACTTGCATGCTTCAACAGCATACTTATTTGGAGTGAGCCATTGGCCACCTCTAACCTGATAGATCTTTACCCAGATGCAGCCAGCAGTGATGGGTTTGGGCCCTACTGAGTATTGCATGGTGCACCAGAAGGTGGCTATTAGAGTAGAAGGAGAAAGGGTTGACTAAGAATATAAAACTAATGGCGCTCTTTTCCTGTAGTAGCTGCTGCATATTATAAGGTTGGCCGAATTTTCAAATATGAACTTTACCTTGCCGTGAGACAATCAGAAGGTGGTCCAAATGAATATTAGCAGGTCAGCAAAGTGTTGTAGATTAATAATGATGCAATCGTCTCTAAAGGTCTTCCTTAAGGGCCCTACCCACCCCACTGTCCCGGTCATCAACATTTGGTGCAATCTGTTAGATGGTAAAATGTGATTCTTATCAAGCCAATGTACGACTTTGTTTTTTAAGGACTCAGGAGTTTCATGCTGACCTGTATTCAACGACTCTGGCATTATTTTTTCTAAAGGCTGAAAGAATTTTGCACCAATACAGATCAGCCTCAGACTTCGCTGACTCCCATGTAGCTATTTTGTATTATGATCTCAACGTTGGGAGGGCCTCACTCCGTAACGTCAGATTTGGATTATTTCAAATTAGCCGTAAAGCTTGGTTCAGCTTCATTTTAGCTGTTATAAGTTGGGCAGAGGCCCTTCTAGGCAGAGCTTGTACTAAAGCTGAGACGTTTTAAGCCCTTTGGGCACAATCTTGGTCCTCCAGGAGTAGCTCAGAGAGCTGGGCCCACTGGTCCAATGGGCTAGAGACTGTTTCACAAACCCTCTCCCATTGGAGTCTGGCTTTGAGTTCCACGTTCTCAAAGGATCCTGTTGTCCAATAAAGCCTTCTGTAATTGGTCATAGAAACTATGCCGATATGCAGCTGGGCTTGGCCATGCAAAGAGACATATAAGCTTAACTGGATCCTCTGCGGCTGGTGGTCACTTTCCAGCCAGCTTCCCAGGGCGTAACAGGTTACCATGTAAAACAAAGGGAGAACCACAAGAGTGAAGCAAATGATTCAGTTAGAGATTGCCGAGTGATGGGTTGGTTGTGCCATGGTATCTGGGTCAATACGACCATTCAAGACTCTCAGACCCAGATGCTCCACGTCGTTTATAAATTGTCGCCCACTGGCATCCTTTCTCTGCGTGCAAGGTTGAAATGAAGGGATATGCCAGATCAGGTCAAGTGCTTCTACTATTTGACCCTGTGTTGTATCCTGAAGCAAGTTTATGTTTAATATCACCAGTCATTAATATGAGAGGTGCCGGATTTGTAGTAGTTTGGGTAGTTGTGAAATCCAGTAAGATGTCAATGGTTTCTTTCTTTTTCTAGCTAGCAAGGGATGAATGTAAAGATTTATAATCAGCAGGGGAAGTGCACTGGTTGGGGAATATTCCAAGAGTTTTACTGCTTGCAAGTTAGGATGGTCGATGTTCATCTCCTCAGTTTTAACGATGAGTTCAGCTGCTACATAGATGGCAAGACCTTCGGCAGGGCAGCCCATTGTGTGTGTTTTGACGGCCGGTTAAACGAAGCCCAAAAATGCTGGAAAGTCTAAAGCCTCTAGGGTCCAGGTTTCTTGAAAAATCACCACGTGAAAAGTTTTGATGTAAGCTAAAAAGGCCTCATCCTCAGTTGTACCAGATAATCCCTCTATATTCCTGGAACAAATTGAGAGACTTTCCTTTGGGTAAAAATCAGCAAAGAAGTTACCCTGTCAGTGATTCTGGCACCTATGTGAAGCAGGTAACTGAGCACCTCGGAACCAAGACCAGTCCATTGTGGCATGCTGAGGATGATTCTGGGGCAGTGCAACATTGTCATGTCCATTTGTGTTCGCATCTTGACCCCATGTCGCTGAGACCGAATGGCTCTCAGCCCCTCTAAGTACTGATACTGATTGAGTTTGTTCATTGACTTCAAGCCCCTTGGTCTGCTCTTGTAGGCCCCCTTTTCCTGAATGACCTGGGGAAAAATTACCTTTCCCTGGGGTGTGGGGCAAAAGAATTTGAGGATAGGCTTCAACTACCTTGCGTGGGATCTCGATGCCCCATTTTGAAAATGCCTGCTTCTCTACCCACACCTGCTCCGCGAGCAGGCCAGTTGCCTAGGTGATGACTGGCGATTCTTCCCTGGCAGGATTTAAGGAACTTAAGAAGGTGACTGAGTGGATGTCAGATGCTTTGATGTGCCTTAGATAGGGATTTCTTGCACCATGCGAATCATAGTACCTCTATTGATTTTATCAAAGTGCTCCCTCAATTCGTATTTGGGTGTGAAGACAGAAGGGGAGAGGGCCATGGCTAGTGAAGGATAACCCTAGCCAAGATGGTCCTGATCCAGGATCCTGTCCTGATGGGCATGCTGACTTCAGTGACTGCCCCGACAAAAGAGGGAAGGAAGATTGGCGACAGACCAGGGGCCAAAAGCCTTGCTGGGCCACACTAGATACTTCAGACATTTTTGAAGACAGCAGTGAGATGTTGCAGTAGAACGAGAGATCAGGTAATGCAAACCAAAGTATCAGCAGGGTTAGTGCCGGGACATCAGTGAAGAACTGGGCTGCTCCCAGATCCATGGTGGTGCTGGTGTATGGCACTGGCAGGTGTTCTGAGGCACAGCGAGAAAGGGCTATGTAGTAGGCGAGGATGATGTGGACAAGCAAGAAGGGAGCTCGATCTGTGATGACTCGGGTGAGCTAGGGTAGATGAGAGGAGAACTTGAGATGCAACCGTGCAGTTCCCCGGGTGTTTGTGGAAAAACTAGACAAAGAAGTGGGAAGGGGCAGAATTGCAAGACCATTTACAGACCCTCCCTACCAAATTTCATTGTGTTATCACTGAGGTTAGTACCAAAGAAAACAGTGGGAGAATTTTGATTAATTCATCATGTTTCTTGACCTGCAGACACATCAGTGAATTCGTTTATTGACAAATCTGACTGTTCTCTGGCATGCACAAGCATTAACACTGCCGTATACCTAGTGAGGCAGTGCGGGAAAGGAGCTGACATTGGCACGGCTGATATTAAATTGGTGTTCTGCCTACTGCTGATGTTTTCCAAGAATCCTTCTACCAAGAATCCGTTCAGTTCCAAACATCCTTCTACACGGACAAGTATATGCCAAAGATTTGCTCAGTGGTATGTGCCATACATATTTGAGTATTTCAGCACATTTGTAGTGGGTGTGGTGCGGCAAGTGGCACAGTCGGAGCAGGTGCTGCACTACCTTGACAATTGTTTGATGATTGGCAAGGCAGGAGTAACAGGGAATGTACCAGACAGATGAAGACGCTTGAAATGGTTGGGGAGACATCTGGCATAACCAGGGCCAATGGCTATGCGATTTTGCTGCTGCTGCATTTTCCACATAATTATGGCTTTGCTGCAGTTGGCACATGATTCATCATCTCCTGCATAATCTGCGGATTTTAACCAAAAACAATTGTTTCTAGCTCGAATGGGTCAAGAATTACAAAAACGCTGCAACAAGTGTTGTTGTGCAGTAGAAGGCTCATCACAAAGGTTGACTGGTCATAATTCCATTGCGTATTGCAGTTAAAATAACACAATTAAAATCAAGCTCAAATAGGACTAAATCACTTACACCATTAATTTATTTTCCACCCACGATAAGATTTTACAAAATGAGTGTTTAAAACAGGGTCCTTTGAATTTAAACTACTAATTATGGCCTGTCGACATGTTCTATATTTCTCAGATTAAACAATTTTCTGAGTAATATTCTTACATATACAGACCAAATGAGTTAATGTTTCATCGATTGTATGCAAAGTCTGTAGATTTTGCCTCTCCATACTAATTGACTTTTCGAGACATGATCATGAGAGGGGAGGCAGCCAAAACGGAATAATAGGAATTTGTGCTTTATGAAATTTGAATATCCAGTTGAAAAATAAGCTTGGGCATGCAAGGTTGCATAACTATTAATTACCATCCAGGCATGTCAACGTTTTTTCAGAATATACAGATCCTGGCAATGTGATAATTTCCTCATGTTTTTTTAAGAAGATTTTTTAAACGCTGCCAAAGTGACTGGTGCATTCCATAAGTTAGCTGCTTGGAGGTTAATCAAAACTGCTTCCATGAGCAGGAAAGTTTACGCGGCTGCTAGCTAATTCAACCTGTAATAATATATTCAAGCTATGTCTTGTATTGATCTGAGTTTAAAAATAGCATTTAAAAAATGTTTATTGGCGTGCAATTTCTTGCTTTTTAATCCCAAACTCTAAACGCCAGAGACACTAATTTTGGCATTCCGAATTAACGTTTTATAGCAATTTGTAACTATTTTGTCCAGATTGTCCGAAGGGCTTCGCTTCCATAACTGACTGTGACTTAGGGCCTTATTACGAAGTCCACCCAACACCGTATTGGTATGGGAACTGCCAGACCATTGGTCAGCGGTTCCGCATACCTAATTACAATGCGACCGCACATGGAGAGGTCGCAAACTCCTATTTCCCTATGGGAGCTTGTGCTGTAAACCGGCTGTAGCACAAGCTCCCATAGAGATATGTGAGTTTGTGTGAATCCCTGTACTATGTGGCAGCTCACCTCACGGTGCCTGCCACATGGTGCAGGGATTCACAGGGGGGCACGATAGATGCCCCCTCGGCTCCCAACCAGAGGTCTCAAGATGAAGGGGGCCTTACTAGGGGCCCCCAATGTCACTCTCCGAAAGGCTATCCATGTCAGAAAGCCCGACATGGAAAGTCTGTCGGAAACCGACATCGTAATCCCAACGGCGGTTTCCGGCTGGCCGATGGGCTCCTTGAGCCCATTGGAATCCAGCCAAAATGACTGACCCATTTCACTTTCGACCGCCCGCATCATAATACGGCAGTCGAAACTGAAACCGCAATGAGGATCGAAAAGCCTCCGACCTGTGGTCAGAGACTTTCCGAACCTCATCGTAATCGTGCCCTTAGTGTCAACAACCTTCAAAATTGGATTTAGGACTGGACCGTTTACGGTTTTGTGGAGTGAAATGAAAGCTGAGGTGAGGGCATAAGCCTTTGCCCATAGCTGGTGTAGATGAGTCAAGAATGAGCCACAGGAATCTATAGTAACTCCCAAGTATTTATATTCTGAGACTTTATCCATCAGTTTATTTTGTAGGTACCAGTTGCCCCTCTTTTTTAATCTTTTTATTGATTATCATTGTTTTGGTTTTACTCAAGTTTATCTGCAACTTGTTGGTACTAGTGTATACACTTAACTGGGTAAGAAGGCTTTGAAGGCCAATTTGTGTTGTATTAACTATAACCACATCGTTGGCATACAGTAGATGTGAAATCAAATTGCTGCCAAACTAAGGTGGATGAGAATCAGACTGCTCCAGCATAATTGAAAGATCTGATATAGATCAAATAAGAGGGGGGCAAGCACACAGACAGCCTCGCTTTAGCCCTGTAGAAGATATGCTTTTGCACAATATGCGTTTCCCATCACCTTTTTTCAATCTAATCCATTTGTTGCTGTATAGAAGTTGAATGACTATAAGTAAACCTTCAGGGATCCTCCAATTAACCAGCTTAACCCAGAGTTGGTTTCTGGGCACACTACCAAATGCAGATTTAAAATCTGCAAAGGTTAACTACAGCAAACCTTTCATCAGTAGCGTTTTGTCAATGAGGAAGGAGAGGGCTAGCAGGTTTGTTACTGTCCCGGTGCCCGGGCAAAAACCTGTTTGATTCATGGAATAAGCTGGGATGAGCTTGCCAACTCTTTTAATTAGTTTATGTTATGTTATGTGATTGACTATTTCTAGAGCGCACGTTCACTGGGAAGGTCTCTTGGCGCTTAAGTTTAACAAAAGGAATGCAAAGTTCTTGGCATCATTATCCAAAAGAGTGATTAAAGTGTAGTTTTCAGGTGCAGCCTTATCTCCCCCTTTGTAGATAGGGTGCACAATTGCCCCCTCCATGAATCGGGTATCATCTAATCAGCCAGTGAGAACTTGTACAACTGTGTGAGTTGTCCTGACGAAACTTCTATGTTCTTCTTGAATAGAGCTTGAGAGGGACCATTTGGGCCAGGAGCACTATCCTTCTGACTTTTCCGAAGTATGGTGGCTATTTGCTAAGCTGAGATGACCACTGTTTTCTCCAAGCAAGCCCTTTCAGCAGATAGGGCACAATCTGTCATTCTTGTAAGAATACTTGTTGACTCAAGATTGCTTGGGCTAATCAAATCACTTTCCTCGTATTTCTTTGCTGAATACTTTGTGCAGAGGAATGCTGCCTATAGGGGTTTCAAGATATTTGCATTATTTGCTGTCAAACCACCTCTCTCAAAAGATGTTAGTGCTTTTATCTCTACTTGCGCAAAGGAGTTTATCCCAATAGGACTGTTCCTGCGATTGATTTGCCAACCAGACTTCTTTCCTTTGACTTTTTCTAGCTTCTTTTACATTGGCTAAGAGTATGCCATTTTGTGGGTTCAACCTGAGGTTTCTTAAAGCCCAATTTAAGTTACTCTTACATTGTTTGATGGTTACTGTCAGGGCCGGCTTTAGCGCTGGCAGCACCCGGAGCGACAATCATTGTTGGCACGCCCACACCCCATGACCGCCTCCTCAGATTCTCTCACTACCACCCGGCAAAAGTGCCCCTCATCTCTCCAATCATAAGTTATTGCCAAACACAGCGCCCCCCCTTGGGTCAGCGCCGTCTCCACAGGTCAGCGCCCAGTGCGGCCACACCAGTCGCACTGCCCTAAAGCCAGCCCTGCTTACTGTTTAAGAGCACCTCGAGGTTCTCTTCAGGCCACGTTGCTTGCCTATGCGGGCAGCTCATTTGGAAATTGAACCAGAAAATCCTGTATTAAAATTCCCCTGGTTGTTATTAGATTTCCATCAGGATTATACCAAGATTTTACGCACTCTCTGCAGCAGGACTCAATATTGTCAATTATTCCATTATTCCATTTTAGTCTCCTATTTGTTTCTGTGTATCTAAATGTAGTTGGGCAATTTTTTGGCTCAACAATAAATAGATCTATATTTATCTTGGTCAACTGAGGTACGTGGTCACCTTCAGAATGAGCCAGAATCTGATAGTGTTGGATACAATGCCTATTCCACAAAAAAGTCTTGCTCCCTGAGTTGGTGATCGTCGTACATGTCAAAGAGGTTCATATTACAGTCTCCTATTAGCATTATATGCAAAGTGATATGCTCTTGTTTTATCCCTATTAGGGTCGAAGTTAGGATGGACATAGCCTTGCGCTTCTCTTTGTATGATGGATGAATAAATGTATTCACAATTACCATAGAGAAATTATTCTCCTCTGCTTGACCCTCTACCGTGACTACTAAGAGCCACATCTCCTTGAGTGGTATACGAGTACTATGTTCACCTCCGAGCTGATGAAGATCGAGAGGCCTCCCCTAGGGCGGCCCTGACTCCTACATTTAATAGCAGGGTTAATAAACTCTAAAAACCCAATCAGGGGGATAGACTACACAGACCATATTTCTTGTAAAATCATAAAATGATAATTATTCAGGAAGTTCAATATTTGCTGATTGTTTAGTTTGGCTAATAATCCTTCCAAGTTCCATGGACACATTTTGAACAATTTAAGCAGCTTAGGTGGGAGCAATGTTGTGCTCACTATTTTTTTTATGGTATTCAGTCCTCTGACTGATTTGTTAGGGCACCTGGCAGTGAGGTCTAGTCGACTCTCTTTTTATATACTTAGAGGTAAACACTGGAGAAGTCTCTGTCAGACTAACTTCCTCTTTTTCAGCCAATGCTGACCTTCCGAAAGCTTTACGCAATATAGAGTATGGGTGTACCGACTTTGAGCGCACTGAATTTTGATTGACATAAACATTTTTAGATTGTATTAACACATGGGGCTCCGCATCTGATAGGACTAACTCAGCTACTACATAGGAGGACTAACCAAGGTTGGCCCATTTACCTGGTTGCCACGAGGGTGTAAAAATTCAATGGAGGTTATTTCTGCTGATGTAAGATCATCAAGGGTTTCTACACTTTGGATCAGCCGTATTATGTTACTATGAGTAAGGGTGTCCTCTAGCCCATTAAATCTGTACTCTGGCATGAACAGCATGTTATTTGATGCTGCTTCCTGAAAAATATCACACCTTTTTCCATTAAATATTTGATCATTTTGAACTTCTGTCGATTTGGCAGTGACCAAAGTCTTTATTGCCAGAGTGGCCTCCTTAGTTTTTATTTGTGATCCTTGAGCAAATTTCGCAGGTCGACCATAACTACCTGAAGATGATTGAACTTATGCAGCATAAAAAGGAACTATCATTTCATTATTAAAGCCTTCATTTGTGTTTTGATTGCAAATTGATTGCAAATCAGCTCAGTTTGGGTTTCCTTTTCTGTCAAGACCTGCAAATGCAGGACTTCCAACTCTGGAAGTAACTGTACTTTAGGAGCTGTGATCTTAACTTGCTGATTATAAGTTTCATGTTTGGAGTCCTTGTTGTTTAGGAATTCTATACCTGGCCTTTTTTGATGTTGTAGCAGGGCCTCCTGTAACTCCACAGGCTTAATAGATAATTTGTCTATGCATAAGGTCGTATCCTGCCTGCTGATATCCTTTTTTTGAAACATGGGATATGTTTTCTATAAAATCAGCATATTCACAGTATTTGAATTAACTGAAGTGTTTTGCTTTTTTTTATTTCTAGCTTTTCTAAGTTTCTTCTGCTCTCTTTTGGTTAGCGGCTTCAAATTACTATTTTGTCTCTAAGCGGAATTTGGTGTCTTGAAGATCGGGAGTTTTCTTGATTTATATTGTGCAACTCTACCACTGTACTTGAGGTCTTCTGCCCATTTGGTTGTTCCTGAAAATCAGATGGTGTCTTAAGGAACGGAAACTTATCCTGATTTATATTATGCAACTCCACCGCAATGCCACAATACATACAGTATGCCGCTTATTAATTTGCCCTTGATCTTGGGGATTTTCTTTTTTTTAGAGTTTTATATAGCGCAAACTAGACCGGAAGATATCAGGTATCAGAGCGCTTTACATGAGCACCAGTTTCGTTACAGATGGACACATTCATTTTTGTTAGGCACGGGGAGATTAAGTAATTTGCCCAGAATCACAGGATGTTTTCGTTGCCGAGACTCGAACCCGGTTCCCCCGTTTCGAGGTCGACCGCTCTAGCCGTAAGGCTACATCCTCAATATCGACATCTCTATTAGACAAGGCTTTTTCACCAAGTTTCTCCAAATTATCACAGTCACAACGTTTACCAACCATTGCCTGGAGTTCCTGAATTAAAGAATTCAAATCCACCAGATTATCAGATTGTGTTTCCGTATCATTCAATACCTATATTAAGTTGATTGAGTGTAGATGCTGGTCAATTGTTTTGATGGTCTGGACCTTGCTACTCAGAAGTGGGAGGTTATTTCTTAACTCCTTGACTAAAATATTCATAACACCGGGCAGAGAGCTCAACTTGTCCAACACTGGGAAGCATAAGCATTTATGACCTGTCAATGCTACCTCTGGTTGTGCCGGCGTGATAAGATTATTAAGATTTCCCAATTTATCATGTTTTACGGAAATAAATGAGGCCTGTGTGTTCATTGATTCTACTTGTAAGTCGAAGTTATTTGAGTGGTAATTAAATGCATCCACTGTGGCTTGAAGGGTATTCAATAAGATATCTTTGGGCTGTACTGCATCTGTGCTATTTGTCGGACTTTTTGAGTTGCCTTTTCCAATTGCTCTTGGATTTGAGTAGATGCATTTTGTAGCCAGGTCTGCAAGCTGAACTTCCTCCTTTATCAGATCAACCTGAAGGAGCACCATTAAGTCATCCTTAGATTGCCTCAAATTCATATTGCTCATTAATTTGAATGAAAGTGCATTGTTAATTGTTTAAGGGGATTGGTTGTCCCATGGCGTTGACTGATTATGCCATATCACTCACTCCCAAATTTCCAATGCTTCTTTCATTGGTGGAAAGTGGCTTCGTCACAGTTATCATTTTATATCCACAGGGCAGAGTCTCTGTTTTTGATGGGATGAAAGTAGACACTGAGGACAGCGGTCTGCAGCAAATGTGTGCAACTTTATGAGGGCACTCAGCTCCTGGATGTCCAAGAACTGCTTGAAACTAAACTTGGTCCTGCTGTTTGGCCCCAGCCCTCTGTTTGCTCTTCGTCCTGGTGGCCTTCAGAGCTGGGCTCACTTCCCACGCCAGTCAGTGTGGCTAAGAATCCTGGCGTACTGGTCAATAATAGACTGTCCTTTCATGACCAGGCAAAAACAGTCACCTCTACTGCTTACTGCGCTCTCCAGATGATTAAGAAGGTCGTCCCATTCATTCCCAACAATCTCAAGAAAACGGTTGTTACTTCCTTAGTGCTATCTAAGATTGACTTCAGCAATGGGCTGTTCCTGCATGCCCATCAGCGTGTGCTAAATAAACGTCAGACACTGCAAAATGCAGCCGCAGACTACTCATGAAAATTCCCAAATATAGGTCAGCTTCAAGCTCCATTAGGATGCCTCACTAGTTGCCAGTTAGGTAGATGATTCTCTTTAAGTCTCTCTGTATTGTTCACAAGGCCCTTCATGATCAAGGTCTGACTTTCTTTAAGAAACATTACTTTCCTAGATCTCATTTTATAATGGCAGTAAGCCAAGACGCAGACATTTTTTGAGATCCTGTTGACATTCACTCGTTTGCACGACTATATATCAGCAAGATACTTAATATGAGATTAAGCTCTCTTTTATGTCAGTCATACAGGATTATTTTAAATGTTTATGCTCTACTTTGATCAATGCGTTTAGTGGCTTTTTTTTTTTTTACAGATCAACTCTTATCACAGGAAATCCTCTCCCCTTCTGCCCCTACCCCCTTCACGGCTGCTTAGAGAGCCACCAGTAATTTAATCTTAGCTGTTTGTTAATGATTGTTGACAATTGACAACTGATGATTAATACATGCAGACTAATGATTGAGGACTGATGAGGGGAGCACACTCCGCACCAAGGTCGCCTGCCAGGAGCACCTGCTTGCATCAGGGTTGTGGCCAACCCAATGGCGCCCCAAGGACAGTAGGTGCAGCTTGAAGCTGAACAGAAGCGCCACATGGCACAAGCACCTCCGTCCGCTTCCACATGCCCCTGCTGATGTGCTGAGGTGCTAATGATCTGTTAGCCTGGGTCAAAATTGAGCCACCAGGCCACGTCTATAATGGATTTATTGTCCTCAGATCCTCAAGTCAGAACCTTGCTCCTGCAGATAATTTTTTTTTGTGAGGAAGAGGGGGGAGCTGAGCAGTTTGTGCAGTCCCAGGCCGAAGCCAGTGATGCAAAAAATTATGGGCAGGCGAGAGCAAGCCACACCGAGTCCTAGCCAGGCGACCTCCACATTGCTGTGCAACTTGACGCTGCCTCCTCCAGTGGTACATGGGGGGACCAAGTCCTCACCTCACTAAGGCTGGTTCCCATGTTGCTCCCCTATCGCATTTGGTCATTCTCAAACTTGGCTCCGGCCCTGGGGTACTCGAGGTCCTCTGGTTTGCCGTGTTCAGTGGCATGCAGCACAACCGGTGGCTCTGCAGTCAGAGCAGAGTGGAATACGCCTCCTGGCTGCGTCAGCGGACAGCATCAGTGTGGTGACACCTCTTTAGGAGAAAGCAGTGTCTGTCTCACGCAAAATTTAGGTTGGACTGTACAAAATTTCCCACGACCGTCTGTCACTTGAGACAGAAATCCTATGGTCTTCCTTGTTTTCCTTTATCCGAATACTTTTAACCATTAATTACGGCGGTCAGGGTCCAAGTTTGTCATTTCCAGGTAATCACAACTACTCTGATATAAGGGAAAATCAAACTTCAGTGGTACGGAGTCAGAGTATGGGTTATCAATATTTTTGGCATCAGTTTGTATCAGTTTGAGTTAGTACTTAAGTTGAGGTGACTATTGCAGCTGGTTCCCACAGGCACTCTTTTTGGGGTTTCAGCACTAATTTTTACTCATCAGACTTTGAGCCAGAGCAAGAAAGAGAATAGTACTCAAGGAAGAAATAAGAAAGAGAAAGATGAAAAACCGTGCCAACTGGAGAAAGCAGGAATGAAAGAGTAAGATACGCGGCAGGGTGGTTGGTAGTGGATGAAAGAGGCATGAGCTGGATTCAAGACAACGTAGCTTGGTATTCGGCACCCATATTTGTAGCGCCAGCCACGGGCTTTTGACCAGAACTTTTGGCCCTGGCACTTATTGTTTTACAAATTAAACAATAGGTGGAGTGTGTATATATTAACAGTTTTGTGGAGTGTGTCTATTGGCGTGCGTATCATTTTCAGTGTATAAAGAGTCGGGAACATGTGTATTTTATCTTTATGTGTCAGGAGTGTGTGCGTCTCAAGTGTGTGTAAAGAGTGGTTGTGTGATGGAACCACGCATGTGTTTACCGCGCATGCTGGTTCCACGCAGTCTCAACAACGCAAGTCTTCACCACGAATATGCCTTTACCATGCATGCCTTTACAATGAATTATGCATTGTTAAGGCATGTATGGTAAAGACATATCCGTGGTTAAGACTTGACAGGTAAGCCTTAAACCCACGACCCCTGCACCCGCTCTTAGTCCTAAAACGCCCCCCCTCGCTCCTTAAAACCAACCCCCAAGCCCAAGCAACTTCCCTGCCTCCAGTCCTAAAAACTACCCCGCCCTCCCCTAAGCCCTAAAAAGGACCCCGTCCTCCCCCTGAGCCCTAAAAACTACCCCAACCCCCCCAGCCTTAAAAACTACCTAAGCCCTAAAAAGTATTACCATCCCTGCGCCCCGCCCTGACCCCTAAAACGGCCCCCAAGTCCCCACCCTGACACCTAAAACTACCCCCCTCCCTCCTAAGAAACAACCCCCTCACCCCAGCCCTGAAAACTACCCCCCCAGCCCTGAAAACTACCCCGACCCCCTAGCCCTGAAAACTACCCCGACTCTCCCAGCCCTGAAAACTATCCTGACCCCCCAACCCTGAAAACTACCCCGAACCCCCAGCCCTGAAAACTACCCCGAAACCCCCCAGCCCTGAAAACTATCTCGAACCCTCCCCAGCCCTGAAAACTACCCGAACCCCCAGCCCTGAAAACTACCCCGAACCCCACCCCCAAAACCATACAAACTACTCCCCAAAACACGGACCCAGCCCCAATGTACCTCACCGCATCGCGTCCTCTCCCGATTCTTCCTGCTGCTTGGCTGCTTCCTGCTTCCGCCAGCCAGCAGCTAGACTGCACACTGCCTTACACAAGCATATGCGTGGTTAAGGCAAGCGTGGTAGCACTTGCTTAGTTGGAACAGGCGTGGCTGAGGCCGCAGTGTTCTGACTATTTCCTGTAAAGAGTGTTTGTCTCTCAAGAGTGTGTAGAATTATGAGTATGCACTAAGGAATGTGTGAAAGTGTCTACAGTAAGGAGTATGAATCAGGAGTGTGTGCTAGCAGTGCATCAGGGCAGGCATCTATATCGCATCTGTGCGTGTGTTCAGTAAGTGTATCACACGGAGTGTTTGTATTAGGCATCATGGACGGTGTATCTATATCAATCAATCAATCATACATTTGTAGAGCGCACTACTCACCCGTGAGGGTCTCAAGGCGCTGAGGGGGGGAGGGAAGAGGGGGGGGTGCTGCTACTGCTCGAACATCCAGGTCTTGAGAAGTCTCCTGAAGGTCAGCAGGTCCTGGGTCTGTCGCAGGTGGATGGGGAGGGTGTTCCATGTCTTGGCGGCGAGGTGGGAGAATGATCTGCCGCCGGTGGTTGTTCGGTGGATGCGTGGAACGGTGGCGAGGGCGAGGTCAGCGGAGCGAAGCTGGCGGTTCGGGGTGTAGAAGGTGAGTCGTGTGTTGAGGTATGTTGGTCCGGAGTGCTTTGTGAGCGTGGGTGAGGAGCTTGAAGGTGATCCTCTTGTTGACGGGGAGCCAGTGCAGGTCTCTCAGGTGGGCAGTGATGTGGCTGTGGCGGGGGATCTCGAGGATGAGGCGAGCAGAGGCGTTCTGTATGCTTTGAAGTCTTCTCTGGAGTTTGGCTGTGGTTCCCGCGTAGAGGGCGTTGCCGAAGTCCAGCCTGCTGCTGACGAGGGCTTGGGTGACCGTCCTTCTGGTTCCGGTGGGGATCCATCTGTAGATCTTGCGAAGCATGCGGAGGGTGTTGAAGCAGGAGGAGGAGCGTTGACTTGCTGGGTCATTGATAGTGTTGAGTCCAGGATGACCCCCAGGTTGCGTGCGTGGTTGGTGGGTGTCGGTGCAGCTCCCAGCGTGGCCGGCCACCAGGAGTCGTCCCAGGCGGAGGGGGTGGAGCCGAGGATGAGGACCTCCGTCTTGTCAGAGTTCAGTTTCAGGCGACTGTTCTTCATCCATTCTGCGACGGCCTTCATTCCTTCGTGAAGGTTGGTTTTGGCGGTGGCGGGGTCCTTGGTGAGGGAAAGGATCAGCTGGGTGTCGTCGGCATAGGAGATGATGTTGAGGTCGTGCGATCGGACGATGTTGGCGAGCGGTGCCATGTAGACGTTGAAGAGGGTTGGGCTGAGGGATGATCCTTGGGGTACGCCGCAGGTGATCTTGGTGGCCTCTGATCGGAATGGGGGGAGGCGGACTCTCTGTGTTCTGCCGGTGAGGAAGGAGGTGATCCAGTCCAGGGTTTTGTTACAGATCCCTGCGTCGTGGAGGCGTGTGCGTAGGGTGTGGTGGCAGACGGTGTCGAATGCGGCCAAGAGGTCCAGGAGGATGAGGGCCGCGGTTTCGCCTTGTCCAGCAGGGTCCTGATGTCGTCGGTGGCGGCGATGAGGGCGGTTTCGGTGCTGTGGTTGCTGCGGAATCCTGATTGGGACAAGTCCAGGATGTTGTTCTCCTCGAGGAAGCGGGACAGTTGCCTGTTGACAGTCTTCTCGATGACTTTCGCCGGGAACAGGAGCAGGGAGATGGGCCGGAAGTTCTTGAGGTCCTTAGGGTCCGCCTTGGGTTTCTTGAGTAGGGCGTTGATCTTGGCGTGCTTCCAGCTCTCCGGGAAGGTGGCGGTCTCGAAGGAGCTGTTGATGATCTTCCGGAGTTGGGGTGCGATGATGGAGCTCGCTTTGTTGAAGATGTGGTGAGGGCAGGGGTCAGATGGTGAGCCGGAGTGGATGGTGTTCATGATTTTGAAGGTGTCGTCGTCGTTGACGTGGTTCCAGGAGAGCAGGAGGCCGGTGTGGTTGGGAGGCGGTGAGTCTGAAGTGTCGGTGGCTGTCGGGGGGGGGGGTCTGGGTGTTGAAGCTGTCGTGGATGTCTGCGATCTTGCGGTATATATGGATGCAGGATGGGGTGTTCAAGTTTTGTAACACTGGGAGTGTGTACTTTTCAGGATGGTTTCAGAAGTATGTGTTATCAGTGTGAGAGTATACAGTCATGATTGTGTTTTGTGTGTATCAGATATGTTTGTATCAGTTATGTGTAGTTTCCTAGGAACTCCCTTCCCAGTTCACGCGGTACCAGAGATAAAGTTCCTAGGATTCTATTTATGCAAAAGTGTCTCTACACCTCAGGCAAGGTAAACCTAGGAATTCCTATTGTACCTGTGACTGTTGTGGCCCATGTTGGTACCCCCCGTACCCTACTGTACAGCAGTGACCTAACTCGTTGTGGGCAGGCAACATCACTTTGACCTCTAGCTACTTGAATGCCCAGAGTTTTATCAGGCATGCTAATCCCTGGTATTACTTTGCTTGTATTGCAGATTCGCCTTCTAACAAATCGGTTCCACATAGCTAGGATAGGTGGGCTAGGGCCCACACAGTGTTTAATGGAGACGGAGAGTGATGTGTTGTATAATCATACGGCCTTTGTTGGCTGTATAAAAGTGATGTTCTGTGGATCTAATGCCTGATTTAGAGTTCTGCTGTATTACAAATGTCATTGGATATAATATGCTTATAATATGGGGGGAGTATATCCATCACATTTGTGACGGAGTAACTCATCTGCCGAACTCTAAATCAGGCCCTTAGTGAGTTCAGTTAAAGTTGTTTTTGCGCTGAGAAGCCCCATGTTAACATCTGCATGGCCTTTGGTGCAATGTTGATTCTGATGTATCAGTTTTTTTGACTATAGAGAAACGTGGTTGATGGATAGTTCAAGTTGCAGATTAGTTGATCATTGAATGAGTTGGGTGTTAGATTATTATTATAGCACTGCAGGCCATTTCTTTTTAATTATGCAATAGATGTCGAGATATTCTGTGTGTTTTTAGTACTGGTGGTATCTGGGTGCACTAGAGTATCGGATTGGGGGGTAAAGCATATGTGTGCCTGGCCCTGGCTTCTGTGATAGTTGCATGAGAGTGAAGAGTTGGTTTGTCTGGTGAGTTCTGTGCATCGGCGGTGCTGTATTATATTATATAAGGTATATAGCACATTGCTACTACTGGTGTGACCTCCAAAGTACAGTACTGTACATGCTCAGTTTGTGGCAGTCTCGCCTGATGTACAAGGTCGAAAGAGTGTATGTTTACAGTTTGGCTTGAAGCAGAAGTGGTGGGCGTCATGCATTTGGACTGGAGGGGTCCTTTAGTCTTGCACTGTGGACATGGAACTCAGTATGACCTAGTTTGTGGTGCAGAAGAGTGTACGTTTGAAAGGATGATGCTTGTTGGTAGGAGGCACCTCTGTTTTGAATGCTTTAGGTCAGTACATTGATTGCTGGCTTATTCCTCAAGCACATTACATCATGTGAAGCTTGACTGGGTGGTAGAGTGGAGGAAGGGAAAGAGAACATTGAGCAGTCACGTGCTTGAAGCTCTTCAGAATTGCTAGTGGTTGAGGGGGTCTGATATGTGTGGGAGAGTGTTTTAAAGCTTGGCCTTATTTACTACAAATGAGGTCCCAGCTAGCTTTGTGAAATTTTCTGAACCTGCTTTGGTCGGAAGTATTGCTAGTCTTGATCTGGGTGTTCACCTTGGGTAGTATGTGTGGAGTTTGTGTTGCAACAAAAATTGTCCCCACACTGTGAATAGTTTAATGTACAATGCAGAGAGCATGACATTTAAGGATGGTTGGTTAATGCTCAGGATGGGTTTAGTGCTGGGTACATAGGATTATACGCATAGAGATGCATTTGTGTCTTTGGGTTCTCTTATAGCAGTTCAGTGTTTTGGGGAGTGTTTAGCACCACTTAGGAAGCTTGCACACCTTTCCCAGGTTATTGGTGTAGATCGGTTAGTCGTTTGGCTGTATTTAATGCTTTTTGGGGGTTTCATGCTGCCACCTCCGTAGCCCATGCATTGGTACCAAGTAAGTGTGGAGTTAGTGAGTCAGTACATTCTGTGTAATTTATTTCCTTACAGGAGTGACACATTTGAATCTGGATGGCCATTTGCACTGTATTTGTAATATGAGTGTTTGGAGTTGATGGCGGTAATGTGTTCTGATTCATTTACGGGCTAGGAAGAGCAATTCTCTACCAGCTGTATGACTTTGACACTAGGCTGCTGAAATATGTGTGTGGCACATACTTCATACTATACACACATACTATATGTGTGTGTACTGTTGAGATCAGGATACAATGCTGAAGATCGGCATGTGGCGATATATGTGGCCATTGCCTCTCTGTTGTGTGAAGCTATGGTACTGTTGGGTCTGATGTTTAAAGTCATTTTATTTGCTATTAAGAATGTCAGGTAGCCCACCTGCACTGTACTTGTTAAGGTGGCTGCATCCTTTCTTTTGAATCTGTTGTTATTTTATGTGTTGGTTGTGGAGATATGGAATTGGTGGGTGTTTTAAGGTTGAATGCAGCACTAGATTCATGACGGTTGAATGCAAAAGCTTTCTAATTTAATAAGCTGGGCTGCACACAGGTGACCTACTCAGAGGTAGCTGGAGAGCTACAGTAGCTCACCAGCTACTGGTTGGAGACCCCTTGTCGTCACTGCTGCCTTTCCCGTCTTTGTGCTGAATTTGTGGGCGTAGAAAGTTTTGGATATATTTAGTATTTTTGAATTGTGAAAACCTGCTGCCTGTGTGTTGAACGGATGAATGTGCGATTGTGGGGCGACGTGACAAGATAAGGGAGGAAATTGGGGAGCAGAAGTAATGCCCTATAGAAGCAAAGGACCAGCTCCCAAAAGGGATTCCGAAAAGGGGTGGAAGCATTGGGATCTTGCCGTTAGCAAGTTACAGTGATTTAACATTGACGTCACATCAAGAACTACCAGGGCTGAGATTTTACGTTTTTGATTAAAAGGTATTGACATTGAAATTGCTTTTATATTGAGCTTACTACCCCCAACGACGCGTTCATATTAAACAATACCGATGCGAAAGGGTGAAACTGCACTTATAATCAGTGGGGCACTGGGGCTACTCTTGTAGTTGCAAGACTCCCATACACGAGCCACATTTTAGTCATCTGTGGTAGCTTTTAAAAAATCTGTTCTGCATTATGGATGGCATTGGAACTTGGAGCATATGCCTGTTTTGGACTTCAAATTCTTTAAAGATATCGCCTGTCCCCCCGTGGTCTGCTGACACTACTCGTTCCCGGCTCATGGCCTCACCAATATTTATTGCAAACCGCCGCCTCTTTCTCCCCGGGGAGCAGCCATCTCAATCTACATATCTACGCAGCGCGAGACCCGTGACGACTCCGAGTCGAATATTCGGAGGTGGGAGAGAGTGAGAGAGAGGGTGCAGTGGACTGGGAGTTAATCTCCGACCTGAGGTGAGCAAATTGCTGGCCTCTAATCCACTTTACTTTGTCTTCCTCCCGAGGGAAGAGGAAATGGGCGCATTCCAATCATTCCTGCATGAATGTGGAAAGCATTGTGTGGAGCGAGAGGGGAGGGAAGAGGGTGGGGAGGCTGAGTGCGAGGAGACCCCAGATGGAATACCAGGCCTGTCCGTCACGTGTGCCTCAGCACAGGCCAGCCGGTCCCTCCTTTGTGCCTTCACAAAGGCCAGCCGCCCTTCTGTGCCCTTACACGGTGTTGTCTGTCACTCTCCTATGCTCTTACCCGGTACGGTCGTTTTGTGTGCCTTTTAAACAGGCATGTCACTCTTCTGTCCCCTAAACAAGGCGTCCTCTCAGCCTCTCATCCAGGACTGTTTACCATGTTTTTGTGTCCTCAATCATACATGTGGATTCGTCACTGCTCTAAACCATACAAAGGCTGCACTACAACTTGGACTGTAATAACTGTGTGTCCTTACAGCTTGCATAGACCAGAGCAGTCTGTCACTCTCTCGTGTCAGTACATGGACCTCTGTATGCTCTTACGCAAGCAGATCTGCTATTCATTTCTGCCATTACAAAGACCAAAAGGTTTGCGGTTACTCTGCAAACGTAAGTTAGCCTCTGCCATTACACGCGCATCCAAAGACTTCGTATTCACTGTGGTATTTGCCAGTCGGCCATACTTGATGCACTTCTGAAGGTAGATCTGTCCCATTGTATGCGCTTCCCTGGCTAATTATTGAGTACAAAGAAGTGATGAGTGTAATGCTGGAATAAACCCCAGCCACTGCTTATTACTCATGGCTGCATCCCAGTCTGTTGTTTTTTAGTCAATCACAACACCTCATACAGGAACCAGCCATATGAAAATCAGCCATGGTCCTGCTCCAACAGGAAGAGTCAAGCCCGAACTGCCAGGCCAAGTCCCCTGTGGATGGGAGGACACGGAAACCCAGACCAGGTTCTCCTATTTGGACCTTGTCAGTAGAGTGTAGCTTGGTTCCAGTGGCATATTGAGCATGGGACCTATGTGCAGGCATGCACACTGAGGAATATAAAAATATTATCCATCAACTTGCTGTAGTTAACACCCTAAATCCTATGGGTATGCACAGAGATGGGACTGATGCTCACTGTGCATTAGGACTCAGACTGCACCCTACTAAAGCGGACAAATAGGGCAAAATCGGTCTAGGAACATTTGTGTTCCGTTCCAGGGAGGGGGGAAGCCTTGCCTGTTGTTTCAGGATGGAATGTCCCCAAGAGGAGCAAGGACAATACTAATTAGCACACATCACAGGAGGTCAGCGCTCGTCGGCATGTATTAGCTCTAGAATGAACTCTGTTTTCCACGTACTAGATGGAGTGATGAAAGTAACCAAAACTGATTTAATGAGCTATTCGCAGTTTCTCTGTATTGGCTGTGTGTACTTACACGTGCATGGCTTAATCTTTGAGGCAAGCGTATGCTACTGGCAGGATGAAACCAGGTAGCTGTACCTGTTGGACAGGAGACGTGAGGGGCCGTGTGCCCGGACTGACCTTCGCACCCCTCGGAAGCCTGCTGTAGGAAGTCCGTGCCAGGGGCTTGCAGGAGGACTGGGTGGTCACATGGGCACTGGTGGGCCCAGACATCTGTGAGGCGATGAAAAAGAGAGGTGGGCAGAGGCGCAGCATGACCGATACTCAGGGGTGCTGGCCTGTGAGGCGGGGCTCCCACGGAACGGTCGTTCCGAGCTGCTGCAGAAAAGCACTGGGTGGAGAAGGGCAACTGTGTGGTGCGGGACCTGGACCTCCAGGCGGCTTCTGGGACTTGGTGCCGCTAGACCCCTTCTACTCTGGTCGGACTCTTGGGGGTGCAAGATGCCAGGCTGCTTGACGTTCGCTCTGCTGGGTGGGGAAGGGCCTCCACGAAAATCAGGCCCTCGAGTTGGACGGTCCCTTACAGGGTGAAAGCGATTTGCTTGAAACAACAGCCGAGGCTGGTCAAGCAGTCGCTCCCTAAACGGACCAAGCATGTCCAATCGATCAGAGTACTAAGTACTAATTTGCATTAGGTGGGTCTCTGTATAGAGTGGCATGGCAGGTGAAAAAAGATGGATTGGAATGCAGCGTAAGTGATCGCCAATGCCTGAAATTAATCCAAGCCTTCTATTCTTCACCTTGTTGTTTTTTGTTGTCTCTGGCTAATTAAAGCACAGGAGTGTGATTATGTGTGACCATGTGAAAAGACAATATACAACATCAAACTTTAAGACCTAAATTGAATGTTTATGGAACATATGTCCCCCTAGCATGACTTCCGCATAGAGCAGAGAATGTGATAGAACGTGGTGTAAGATTTCATGCTGGTCACACAACCAATGCAGCTCCAAGGGAGTCACTTGATAGCTGACTAAGGTGAGTAGTGGGCGAGTGTGTTATTTACAAAAAACCTATCATTCTCATTCACATTATGTGTCTACACCAAGATTCTTCAAGAGATGATGAGGGCCTGCGTAGATGGAGAAGACTATGACTTACAGCACAAAAGACCAGACCCATACTGGGTACCAGAACCACCTATGGCAAAAATGTTGAAATCGATCCCTTATAGCATAGGCTAGGCAGTATAAATAGCGAGCCAGACCCTCTCTAGTGGATGTGGGCAGTGCATCTTCCCCTAAAGACAATTTTACAGATACTAGGCCCAAGGGTTGCAACTTACAGGACATTTTTCAAATATATTTGCCTAAGCATTTTTAGTGTGGAGCATGATAGTCCAAAAGAGCACAGCCCACCAGGGAAATGCCAGAATACCACAATGGGCAGTGTGACTCAGGAAAATTATCTATATAATTTTGAAAAGGAACTGGGGAAGTTGTGTATCACTTTTCATTGGTTAGTACTCCGGTCATAAGAACTGAAACTTGATTTTATTGTCCACTGTCTGGGGTCAGAGTGTGGAGACAACAGATATTTGTGGGCTTGAGAGTGTCTGTCAGCATGAACCACCCTTTAGTGTGTGCAGTGCTCATGAAGGGAAGTGTGAAGCCTTGGCCAGAGCAAGCTGCTTGTGAGGGAGCGTGTTAAGGTCTTGCCCAATACCAGAGCGTGATTGCTAATTTCAACTTGATTCCTAGGCAACCATTGCTGCCATTTTCTCAAAGGACTAACGTGCTGTGCACCTGAAGGTTCTCAGTAATAAGCAGTGCAGACACGTGCTTTGCTCACCCATATATTTGGTACTTCCTTCAAATGGGTCTCCACGTTGACATAATACTAGTGGTGACTAATTTCAATCTAAAGCATTGAGACATGACGCACGCCACAGCTTCTCTTGATCATTAGTACATTTGTACAACTTGTTTATTTTAATCTTTCTTGTTTTTCTTTTGCACTTTTCAAACTCACCACCACCATGTGATATTTGGGAAAGAAAACTTTAACAGTCTGTTGACAATGTTTGAAGCATGTGAACTAAATTTGGTATAATAGGATCTAAGGGGTAGGGAAACCCAGCTTCAGATTATACAGTCCTATCCTGTATTGTGAGACTTTTTATCTCACTGAGCGTAGCGTGACCTATACTCGCTTTTTTGGGAAAGGAGTTCATAGAGTGTCAAGTCCACTTTACAGGATGTCTCAATTTTTTGCAGGAGTTTTCAGTTGTTTTGAACCCGTTTTGTCCTCTAGTTGGGTTATTAAGCGTATGTGAGGCATTCTTCAAGATTGTAATCCCTGTGTGAGTTGTGGTCTGTGCAGGATTTTTTTGTTTAATTGGTGTAGGGGTTTAGCCTTTAAATTCACACTGTCTAATTGCAGCATACATTTTTTTAGCTTTTTGTTATCGTTTCACATGTCCTTTGTAAACCTCCATCACAAAGTTGCTCCCATGCTGCCTCGAAGCCTGGCCTTTAATTCCTGACTAGTGAATCTTCTCTGCAGCTTCTACTTCCATAGGTCCGGCTGAGTATCCCAGACTGCGTATCCTCTTTATGAAGAGTTTTCTGCAGGCAGGAAGAGAGCGAATGCTCTGATCCAAGGGTATCTTTTATTTTATTTCATCTTGGAGTTTTATATAGCGCTGAAAAATCCATTGTTGATATCAGAGACACTTACATAAATGCAGAAATCTATAAAAAAGTGAAAAAATACTGCTAGCAGGCAATATATTATCTACTGGCGGTCGCCAGTAGATAGTTATAGTTAGGACCTATTTTCCATAGGAAATCCGCAACATTCTATTTGAAATAACTCTTGTGCCGGTTGACGAATCTTCGCGAAATTTTCAAACTTTATGGCCCGCTCCTACCCTGAAAGTCTCGGGGTGATTCGTCAAGCGGGGGCCGAGAAAAGGGGGTCCCAAAGCGTGTTTTCCCCATTCATTTTCCCATAGGAAACTTTAGCCACGGCTACAGCCCGAACTGCTGAACGGAATTACACCAAATTTGGCAAAGAGGTAGTTCTTGGTTCAGAAAGAACCCTTTTGTTAAATGGTGTAAATCCGTTCAGTAGTTCCTGAGAAAATCAAAGGAAAATCACATATAAATCTATGGCCGCGTCGGATTCGCGCACCCTGAGCGCACCCTGCGCGCACCCTCCCGATCACGAGCTGCATGCTAATTGGCTTTCAAGTGGCTGTCAACACTCCAAATCAGGAAGTGTTGGCAGCCATTTTATCCCTCGGTAGAACCGAGGCACAAGAAACAAGTGCGCAAAACGCACAAAGGGGGCAGGGTAGAAACACCCTGACCCCCTAGGTCTGCTCAGGGGGTCCCACAAGAACCCCCTGGGCAGAAAAAAGCATTTAAAAAAAAAAAAAAATCGGCGGGATGCGCTTAGGGTGCGCGGATCCCGCCGATAAAAAAACAAAACGAAGCGAGGTCTCCCACGCTTCATTCTTAATTGGCCCCCGGATGGGCCAAGTCCCGGGGGCATGCGGGGGTTAATAAAAATGATTGAGGGGCCTCTAAGGCCCCCCCCAAGCCCCGGGGACCACCACCCCCCGGGGCTTTTATTGCAAAATGGTGCGGGAGGGCTCTTGGCCCTCCCGCAGCCCCGGGGACCGCCACCCCGGGGCTTATTTTTAAAAAATTTAAAAGACCTGTGTGGGGGGCTCGGCCCTCACAAGCCCGGGGACCGACACCTCCCGGGACACTAAGATTTTTAAAGTGGGGTCCGTTTTGGACCCCGAAGCCCTGGGGACCACCACCTCCCAGGGCTTTGAACATGTAGGGAGGGCGGCCGCGCGACCCCCTCCTGGAGCCCGTGATGGCCCTGGGGACCACCACCCCCCAGGGCCGGCTCCTGCAGTGTCCCGGGGTGCCTACCCCAGGACACTGTAGTTTGCTATGACAGGACGGGAGCCTCGCGGCTCCCGTCCTGTCATAGCAAACTTGCTTTGAATTTTGGAAGAGAGAGCAGGAAACCTGCTCTCTCTTCCAAAATTCAAAGCAAATTGCTTTTCCACACGGGGAGCTGCATGTCAGCAGCTCCCCATATGAAAAAGCAATGCCGGCTCCCGAAGGACGCGGGGAGCCGGCGGGACCGTGGGGGCATTGGGGCTCCCCTCACGGTCTCCATCATTATGTATAGGCCCCGGGGGATGGGGTCCCCGGGGAGAATATAAATTAGTGATAGGAGCTAAAAAAAAAATTACGGTAAAATTAGGAGTCGCGCACCCAGCGCGGCGCTCAGCGCGGCCCCTACTGTGAACGCGTTGGGTGCGCGACTCCCAGCGCGGCCCCCTTGTGTGAACGCGTTGGGTGCGCGACTCCCAAAAAATAATTTAAAAAAAAAGTAAATATACATCAAGCATATATGTTTATATCTTGGGTGGCTCTAAAAAGAGCCCTTGTGTTTTTTGACAGATTTTGGTACCTACAAGTAAGTACCTATGCAGAGTCTAAAGTTGTTGAGAAAGACTCTGTTACCCTCATCTGTAAAATGTACACCATCTTTCCTATAGATGCCATCCATATTAAAACGCAGATTGTTGTTGAAAATGGACCCCATCCTATAAGCAGAAACAGCTTTATTGACATGTTTCCTAGCTTTCTCAATCTGTGGACAAAAATGATTGGACCACTTCCATTTCTGTCTTTGGCATATGTTAGAATAGACAAAGGCAGTTTGGGGGAAAAAGTGACATGAATTCTCCAAAGGTGTCCTTCATAAGCATTTCCAGACCTACCCCAGTGAAAGTGCCTAGGTCATTGCCACCACAGTGCACAATTATGAGGTCAGGGTGTTGGAGATGCAAAAGGATTTAACCAATGGCATCAATTGGTGCCACTTTAATCCTCTCTGTCCAATCCATTTAATGTCTACATTTGGCAAAGCTAAATCTTTGTCAATACCTCTGCTTTCAGCATACCTTTTGCACCAGAAAACATAGCTGTGTCCCACAATCCACACTGAAAGCATCTTGAAGGGATCTCTGTAGGTAATAAGAAGATGTCTGTAGCTGAGGTAGGCAGGAGGGACAATGAAATCTATCTAAAATGGTGGACAACATGCTGTTTTTAAGAAAGTAGAGATTTGATTGGCTGTTTAAGAACACTCTACATTCTAATATAGGGTGCATTTTACTTTGTTTAGAAAGCATGTTTCTTATTGGTTATAAAGAAAAGTTTGAAAGGTACAGCAGAAAGGATAAGGGCATGCTTTGCAAAGCCAACCACACCTGCTGTTGTCATTTGCAACATTGTGTGGTGAACTTGTGACCTGGCAGCTAAATTGAATGTTGCATGACCTGTTGCTATGGAAACTGAGATTAAGGAGAAGGGGTGAAGATGTCAGTTGAAAAGTATTATTCTCTATGACCAATGGAAATTCGTTTTTCAATTTGAAAAACACTGGGAAGCAATGTTATTTGTGGGTTATGTGTATATGTATGAAAAATTAGAGGGAAAATTTGCCATTACTGGTTTTACATTGGAGAGTGTGCTTATCTACATTCTCTGTGTGAAAAAGAAAATCCTGACTGAGTGTGTGAGATTTTTAATTCAACAGATTTATTTAATAGGTGAGTTATATATTTTGGACGTTTATTTCAAAAATATTTGATATTTTGATGAAACTGTGTTGTTTGAAATATATTATTAACCCCTTTACCGCGGCCGAAATTTCGCCGCGGTGCGGCGGCTTTGAAGAGTGGGCGGGGCCGCGTCGGCCAACGGACGTGCGCAGCACTACGGAGGTAGTGCTCGCGACGGCCGTTGGCCGACAGAAGCAGCGAAAGGGTTAAATGTACTGATGTATATTTTGATTATTTTTATTGTATTTGATGTTTGTTTTAAAAACAGTATGTATAGTAATATATATATTTTAAACTGTGTTGAAAGGTATAGTTGAATGATGGTTCTTATTCTATCCTATTGTCAAGTTTCAGTAGTATTAGAACTCAGTCACTGCTTATGGATTCGCAGAATGATTCAGGCATTGACACTAGCAGTGCTGTTGTGAAATGTGTAGAATGTATGCAGTCACCTAACCTCTTCCAGACTAGTGCGTCTTTTTGCTAAAGCCCAGGGAATAGTTTTGGTTCTCTAGAATCAGATTGTGATTCTGTGTGCACTTGTGCAACTATTGTGACAAAAGCATGTGGTTTCTTCATGTCTTTGCTGACACATAACGGCTTAAAAACCTAACCTGTTGTCAAGTTTCAGTAGTAGTAGAACTTAGTTACTGCTTATGGATTCGCAGAATGAGTCAGGCATTCACACTAGCAGTGCTGTAGTGAAATCTGTAGAATGTATGCAGTCACCTAACTGCTTCCAGCCTAGTGAGTCTC
This sequence comes from Calotriton arnoldi, assembly GCA_963921515.1. Taxonomy (NCBI): domain Eukaryota; kingdom Metazoa; phylum Chordata; class Amphibia; order Caudata; family Salamandridae; genus Calotriton; species Calotriton arnoldi. Next base: position 153,430 of record CAWUFW010007571.1, read on the forward strand.
TTCTGATAAAGTCCAGGAATAGTCTTGCTTGTCTAGAATCACACTGTGAGTATGTGTGCACTTGTGCAACCATTGTGACAGAAGCATGTGGTTACTGGTACAGGCACTCTCCTTGCAGTACTCTAATCGTTCAGTCAGTACCCAAGTACTCATTCAGTGACCCAGGCCTTAGCACATAGACTGCTTCAAACCGCTATCCACTATGCATGCAGTTCTCTAACCACCTACACACTTGTCTTTCACACCTTCAATTCCCCAGACACTATCCATACACTCCAGCAAACATCCTGTCACTCCCCTTGCAGTCCTCTGTTGACTCATTCAGCAACACGTACAAATCCATTCGCTGCACCAAAACCCAACCACTTATACATTCACCCAGGCACTCTCCTTGCAGTACTCTAATCGTTCAGTCAGTACCCAAGTACTCATTCAGTGACCCAGGCCTTAGCACATAGACTGCTTCAAACCGCTATCCACTATGCATGCAGTTCTCTAACCACCTACACACTTGTCTTTCACACCTTCAATTCCCCAGTCACTATCCATACACTCCAGCAAACATCCTGTCACTCCCCTTGCAGTCCTCTGTTGACTCATTCAGCAACACGTACAAATCCATTCGCTGCGCCAAAACCCAACCACTTATACATTCACCCAGGCACTCTCCTTGAGGTACTCTAATCGTTCAGTCAGTACCCAAGTACTCATTCAGTGACCCAGGCCTTAGCACATAGACTGCTTCAAACCGCTATCCACTATGCATGCAGTTCTCTAACCACCTACACACTTGTCTTTCACACCTTCAATTCCCCAGTCACTATCCATACACTCCAGCAAACATCCTGTCACTCCCCTTGCAGTCCTCTGTTGACTCATTCAGCAACACGTACAAATCCATTCGCTGCGCCAAAACCCAACCACTTATACATTCACCCAGGCACTCTCCTTGCAGTACTCTAATCGTTCAGTCAGTACCCAAGTACTCATTCAGTGACCCAGGCCTTAGCACATAGACTGCTTCAAACCGCTATCCACTATGCCTGCAGTTCTCTAACCACCTACACACTTGTCTTTCACACCTTCAATTCCCCAGCCACTATCCATACACTCCAGCAAACATCCTGTCACTCCCCTTGCAGTCCTCTGTTGACTCATTCAGCAACACGTACAAATCCATTCGCTGCGCCAAAACCCAACCACTTATACATTCACCCAGGCACTCTCCTTGCAGTACTCTAATCGTTCAGTCAGTACCCAAGTACTCATTCAGTGACCCAGGCCTTAGCACATAGACTGCTTCAAACCGCTATCCACTATGCATGCAGTTCTCTAACCACCTACACACTTGTCTTTCATCCCTGTGCTTCGGAAGTACCACCGCACACTGCAGCTAAAGAGCTTACATTGTCACACTGCAGCACTTCCTTATAGTTTTGCACTTATACATTCACCATACACTACTAATGCATTCTTTCAGTCAATTAAGCTATACATATACATTCAACCAAACTTTCACACATTAACATACAAATATAGTTCTTTCTTTAACCAGAGAAGTTAGTTCTGAAAAGAACTTTTTTTTTCTTCTTTTTTTCTTTTATATATTTTTTGTATTTTTGAACTATTTTGTAATTTTTTGGTGTTTTTCAAAAATAATAATAAAACAAGAAGGAAAAAAACAGGAAACCTCAGGAATTAAGTGGCATTCCCGGAAAACACAAAAAAACAGAAGTCTAGCAACGATGATTCCGTTGCGCAGCACAAACTGCTTCCACTGACTGCTCTCCAAAAGAGATAAGTTGGTTGCACTTCACACAGTGCTGCTTCAAAAAAGCAAATTCAGGACGTATGTCCGGTGGTGATGTACTTGTCGAAGTTCCAGATGTGGAAGGAACTGCAGGTGGAGGGTTTCTTTCAGCTCTCCGACACTCCTCCCGAGCCAGGTTTATTGGATGGAGAGTCTTCAGGTGCTTGTACATAGAGGCAGTACCGCAAGAATATTTTTTTTCAGCACTACCTCTGGAGAGCACTCTCTGGCAGATCCGGCAGGTGACTTTGGTGGCGTTCAACTTTTCTGCCCCTCTGGAAAAGTAAAAAACTTCCACACCACCAACACAGGCCTTTGAGGACGTGGATTCTCCGGGACAAATTCTTCCTCTGAAGAATGTTCAGAAACATCCTCTGGCTGTTGTCCTGAAGCCATCTTCTTTTATTATTTGTAAAACACCAACAAAAAATAATTAAAGGAAAAACAGTTCTTCTAAGCAGAGATGTCTCTCCAAAGAAGCACAAACAAGAATGATTGAAATGGGTGGGGTCCTTCAATAGTTAGAATGGGAAATGTTATGAACCAATCAAATATTTTTTTTTCAAGTCACATGGGATCCGCGAACCGTGCGCACACGCAGCACGCACCCGACGCGACTTCGGGAAATTGCATTTAAAAGTAATATAAGTTTATTACAAGTAAAAATATATTATTTTTATGCATACATTAGATAATGTCTGGCCCTAATATGTGTATTAAAGACATATATATATCATTTTAGAACATAAAAAAATTTGCGGGAGTCGCGTACACAGCGCGTCCAGCACGCATATGACATCACGCGGGGCCCGTCTCTGCGCAAGCGTCGCGTACTATAATGCGCATGTGTCACGAATGCGTATGCGTAAGAAGCGCGAACCGGTCGCATACTAATCGCGCACAACACGTAATATACGTATATCACGTAACTGTAAAACACGCACCCGTCACACACCCTACGCGGATCCTTCACGACTTTCCTAAAATGGCGGCTACAATCCGCGCACTGATCTTGTAGGGTACGCTGCGGGTGCGCGACTCCAAAAAAACATTAAAAAAAAATAAAAAGAAAATGTATAAATTTATTAACAAAATATAAAACAAAACAAAAATATTTCAGTTGCAATATTTTTAAAAACATTTTTTTTCAATTTATATTAAAAATATATAATTAATTTAAAAAAATTAAGTATGTAAAAATAAACAGATAAACATCTGTAGAAAATTAGTATCAAAACAATACATGTAACTAATATTACATTTAAAAATTATCATTTAAAAACCTTTGAAATTCACTGAAAAAACCATAGGTTTCAGGCACGTTATAGTTAGAAGTTAGCATTTAAAAAACGTTTTAAAATTCACTGAAAAAACCATAGGTTTCAGGCACGTTATAGTTACAAATTAGCATTTAAAAAACCTTTGAAATTCACTGAAAAAACCATAGGTTTCAGGCACGTTATAGTTACAAATTAGCATTTAAAAAACCTTAGAAATTCACTGAAAAAACCATAGGTTTTAGGGACAGTTATAGTTAGTTGGACATTTCACTCGTACAAAACCAGAGAAATTCCCCCGTTATAATTAGTTTAGCTAACTATAACTCGCGCCCCTGCAATGCACTGCTTATGACGTCGCATATTACATCACTCATGACATGGTCAGTGACATCACTGATGACATCACTGATGACATCTCAAATGACATCACTGATGACATCACTGATGACATCATCCACGTGATAATCTGATGCACCTCCTCACACCCTAATATAACCTTTGATACACCCACTCTAAATTACAGACTACCATTCGCAAAACCATAGACACTCCAACACCAATAACTACATACCCACTCACTGATTCTTAGGTCTACACACACATCCACTCACTCACCCGTACAGTCACTCATACTTACGGTCACTCAGTACAGGACTATCATATGCACTCATTCTCCTATATAGACACTCAAACACCGCCACTCATCCATAGAGGTACTCACACACCTAGTCAGTCATGCAAATAATTAAACACACTGCCATTTACTCACCTATACAGTTATATATGTTAAATATGTTTAATATATATAGGGAAAGGTGTATTGAAGAATGAGTGGGTGTATAAGTGTCTGAATGGATGATTTAGTAGATGCATGACTAACTCTATAAGTGAGTGATTAAACGTATCTTACTGAATGCATGGGTTAGTGACTAAACTGGGTGAATGACATCATACAAATACTAGCACATTCTTACGCTCTTATACGATCACTGATACAAGCACACACTCATCCATACAGTCACTCTCACAATCACACACTCTCACTTATAGCTATTTATATACTCCAACACACATATATACTGCCTTTCACATATGTAGTTACTCACACATGTACCACTGGGACATACATTCACTCACTAACACACTCTTACACACACTTACCCACCCATACAGTCTATCACAGATGCACTCTTGAAACCATCCACCCAGTGAATCACCCACTCACACATCTATGCACAGATTCGCACACACCCCACCCACACAAACACTCAGGCACCCATACAGATACTCAGACAACCAATCAATAACTCATATAGACACTCATGTAGCTATTCACAAACCCATGCAGCCACTTACACAGCAACAGACAGACGGATACAGACATTCACCCAGTTTAGTCACTAACCCATGCATTCAGTAAGATACGTTTAATCACTCACTTATAGAGTTAGTCACGCATCTACTAAATCATCCATTCAGACACTTATACACCCACTCATTCTTCAATACACCTTTCCCTATATATATTAAACATATTTAAACTTTGCAGAAACACACAGTCACTGGATGATGTCATCAGTGATGTCATTTGAGATGTCATCAGTGATGTCATCAGTGATGTCACTGACCATGTCATGAGTGATGTAATATGTGACGTCATCAGCAGTGCATTGCGGGGCGCGAGTTATAGTTAGCTAAACTAACTATAACGGGGAATTTCTCTGGTTTTGTACGAGTGAAATGTCCAACTAACTATAACTGTCCCTAAAACCTATGGTTTTTTCAGTGAATATATATATATATATACATATTTATATATATTTAATAAAAGTAAAAGAGAAGGTCGAGTTTCATCCTTTTTATGGTCTGGCTTGACATTGCAGCTTTTGCCAGGCAATTATGTCAGTATTACTAGAGAGGGGTTTTGGCTCCGACCATATATTGGGAACAGGAGTACATATTTTGATTGGACAGAAGCTGTGTGCTTTTACTAAAAAGTGCTTGGCCTCCACACAGCTGTGATCATTTGTTTATTCAGCTGCCTGAGCTTGAACTTTCTGGCACACTCACAAAATATTGCCAATCAATTGCAAATCGAGCCAATCGTTCATGTGCAGAATGGCTTCTGCCTGCTGTCCCTCATCCCTTCCAGCGTCACTGAATGCATCCCTGGAAGCTACAACCTTTATGCATTGTGATAACCCGACACATCCTACATGGTGTAGTGTGCTACCTATATAGGCAAGCGCCCCATGTAGGGGTTGTAAGCACTATATAAATGTTGCAGTGCAGGGATCCTGGACTATCAAATACAGCGGCTGCAAATTGTGCAGAACACAGCAATTCACCTTTTGTTTAAACTCCCCAAACATGCCTCAGTCTCCCACTACCGTAACCAATTGTATTGGCTACCAGTGAAAAAAAAGATAATTTTAAAGCTTTAACTTTTGTGCGCCAAGCCTTCTACAAGACTGGCCCCAAATACCTGTTCAACAGGCTATATGAATACCGCCCAAGAAGAACCATATGATCACAGTCTGCTCGGCCGCTAGTTATTCCTCACACCAAGCGGGAGAAGTTGGGTGGTTCTGCCTGCTCCGTTTTGGCAGCCAAGCACTGGAACAAGCTCCCCCTCCAACTCAGATGTATTCCAGATGAAACCGTGTTTCGGCAGCAACTGAAAACGTATTTGTTTATACTGTAGAGTAGATGATGTTCTCCTCTGGCCGTTTGCCTTAGCGCCGGGACACTCTCATAGTAACAGTGCGCTTTAGAAACTCATTCATTCATTCAAAATACATTCATTCATTCATTCAGTGTAACACAGTACAATACCCCTTGGTCAAAATTAAAAAACCCATTGGCGCTGTCCAGCCCCTCCTCTGGTGCACAGGGGGGGGGGGGAGCCCCCAGCGCAGCATGCTATTGACAACACTGGGAAGACTGTTTCTAGCAGAGGTGGAAGAAGCCATGCAGGTCTGCATTGCTTCTCTTATGTCATATAATGCCTTCACAATGTCGCTGCACTGCTACTGCACCCACCACACCTTTCTTACCACAATGCTTTTTAAAAAAATCAGTAGCTCAGCATACCATGGAATTTTGGGGGGTTCTACAAACTGGCAAGCTAATAAATGCAACTGCAGCTGGTACTGCAATCGAGATCATGTCATCGAGCAACAGAGAAAGGAGGGAAAGAAAGACGAGAAAAGGGAGTAGACAGAGAAGAGATACGTGACAAAAGAGAAGGAGAGATAGACAGATAGAGGGAATGAGCAGGGAAGTAAAAGAGAGAAATGTATGGGGCAAAACTGCAAGAGAGGGCGAGAGTGGTGGGGAAGAGAAACTAATAGCGAGAGAAAACGAATAAAGAATGAACGTGGTGGGTGATGAGAAGCACTTGTGAAGGGGCAGGAGGCAAATGAAAACGAGGTAGTCTTGAATTGTGACTTGTGACCATACTCAAAATGGAAACTCCTTCACTTTTTTGTGGATAGATACATTTATTCCACGATTTACAAAATGGAAAGCGTTTTGCAAGTGTGGTATAGTCTGAAACAAGCGTGCCTTTTGAACTGGATCCAGGGCTGGACTTTGTAACCTGCAGGAGCCCTGGCAAAAATGCTCAAACCAGCTCCCTCTCCACTCATCTTCACACAAGAGAGCTCTCTTTTCATCCAACCATTCTCTCTCCTTTACTCCTATTTGATCGCTTTCTCTTTACCTTCCCCTTCCCTTCCCTTCCCTCCTTCTCTTTATCTCTCTCTTGAAGCCCCCATGTGCCTGCTGCAAATAACTTCTGGGAGCTAGAAAGTGACTGAGTGACCCTGGGCTTTCAAAACCGGCCTCCAAATGTCTCTAGCACACCGGGGAAATACCCAGTGGAATAAAAGGCTAGTCCAGCCCTGTCTAGGTCTGTTTTTTGTTGGAAGATATGTGTGGTAGTACACCCCAATAAATGACAATAAACAGCCCGCCCTGTATCATTATTATCAACTACATCTTTTCATCAGAATTTCGTATCAGCAGCTTACACTACACTTGGCAAAGAGACTCTTTTACTTATGAGCCGCCTTCTCCCAAGCATGTATCTCCCAAGATAGCCACATTTGCCATGCAATTACTCTTGCCTTGGAAAAGATGAAGTGGGTTTTTTAAACAGGATGATTGTTGTTGGCTCAGCTTGTTTTTTTGGCTCTTAGAGCCAAGTTTGACCATTGCCTTGGCTTTGATGCGGCTCTGCCCATGTATTCTCTGACTTTCTCACCTCTAGTAAAAAGCAACTGAGTTGGTAAGTGGTGGTGACCTTGAAAGCAGAGTCATAAGAAGGAAAGTAAGTGGTAAAGTTCAAAGGGAAATGCTTCAAATGTGGCTTAGTTGGACATATGGTGAACATAATTCAGTAATGAATGCTCAGCTGTTAAGACATGGTGCAAAAATTGTGGCAAGAAAGGCTGTTTTTGCCAATTGTTGCAGAAGTATGTGAAGAAATAAGGAAGTGCAGGATGAATGAGAAAATAAGGAAGATTGTAATTAAACGGTTCTTCAAGGCAATGGAGGAAAAAAAGGGAATCATATTGACAATCATGAATGTAAATGAATACATAGACATACCAATATCTTTGGGTGGAAAATTTACCTTTGTTTCAAATGAGGTGTATGAGAAACTGTACGGGGAAGGTAAAATTTATAAAAACACAGATATAAGACCTGGTATATATGGTGGCAAGCCTTTTTAATATGAAAGAGTTTTTTGAAGCTTGAATTGAAATAAAATGTATGAAATTTGCTGGCAGTGTTCATTTGTTAGTGAAGGGAGATAGTGGTTGAGTTACCCACACCAAAAATATTAGATCTCAATGCAGAACTACTGAAAGTGGTGAACGATGTAAGTGTGGAGTATGTGGATTTTACGAACGAATTTCCTGTAAATATTTAGGAGCAGAATAGAGAACAGTTTGCTTCAAGGTTCAACGCCTGTAGTGAGCAAGATGATGAAACTCCTCATAAACGTTTTGAGAGCAGTGTCTTAAGGAGCTGGGAAAGTTATGTAAAAATATTTTTATAGAACCAGTACAGGCCACAAAATAGTTAGTTTTGTGGTTGTGGCAAAAGAAAACAGGGGTGTGTCCGGCTTTGGATAGATCCAAGATATGTGAATAAATGCGTGGTAATAAAAAAATCCTTTGACTAACACAGGAGAGATCGTTTCTCTTTCCTATTATGGCATGGTTTTCACTTTGCAAGATCTTTCTTCAGCCAATCATTAGGTACATTTAAGTGAGGAGTCTAGAAACCTAACCTTCTTTATAAACACCTAAGGACAGTCTGCTGCACCAGAGGATTATTCTGGCAGCACCATCTTATGCTCCACTAGTGTAAATCTGGCACATCTCCCACCTCTATCTCAGCAGAGGATTAACAGGATTTGCAGTATGGGTGTCCCACGAGTTTGAGGCTTGGGGGACCCACTCCATCAAATTCTACATGATTCAATATGTGTTACAATGATGGGTTGCAGTAAGACATTTGGGCTCTTATTACGATGTGGATCGGAGTTGCCTCCAACTGACACCGCTGCGGATTGGGAACCGACCAGCCTCAGGTCGGCGGTTCCGACCGCATTATTTGGATGCGACCGCACATGGCGCGGACACAAACTCCCATTTCTCAATGGGAGCTTGTGCGGCGGGCGGAAACCACCCACAGCACAAGCTCCCATTGAGAAATGGGAGTTTGTGAACATCCCTGCACCGTGTTCAGGAGGGCACCACAGGTGCCCCCCCCATGCACAGATGCGGAGGGCCAAGGGGGAAGAGAGCCCTGCTAGGGACCCCCAATTTTGCTTTCCGACAGCCTTTCCATGTTGGAAAGACCGACATGGAAAGGCTGTCGGAAACCAACATCATAATCCCAATGGCGGAAACGCCGTCCTTAGGGATCATGAGGCCTTTCCGACCGACCGACGGGACTGTGTCCGTCGGTCCCTCTGACTGCTGCCTCCGACCGCACGCATCGTAATGTGTCGGTCGAACCGCAGTAGTAGATGCGGTTCGGACCGCAACCGACAGAACTGCATTGTGATGAGGCCCTTGGTATCAACATCAATTATACATAATCCTATGTTAGTGCTGTTAGCATTTTTACTTGTGCTCCACATACTTATACCTAAATGATGAGGTGCTTTTGTATTTGTGTTCCCTGTTAACGCTCATTGTTTGGTATAAACAGTAGATTTGTTTCATGGTGCTTGGCTTGTGATATAATGTGGAGGTGGCAAGATTCTATGTTGATCAAAAGACAGAGGGCCTGATTTAGATCTCGGCGTACGGGTTACTCCATCACAACGGTGACGGATATCCCGTCTATCGAAATATAAATCCCATAGGCTATAACGGGGTTTATATTTCGGCGGATGGGATATCCGTCACCGTTGTGACGGTGCAACCCGTCCCCCGAGATCTAATCATGCCCAGAGTCAGTACTGACAAAATTCTTTAACAGATCACTAAGGGGGTTATTGGATGGGTTCACTGACAGAATATCGACCCCCTTTATATCGCAATACAAAAATATTGCGACCAAAATATTGATGACAAAAATATCGTCATCATATCTTTATAATGGTAAGTACAAAAATATTGGGGGAAAATATCGATGTAATTAATATCGTTGTACTAAATATCGTTTTTTAAATATACAACAGATTCAGACCTCGGCTGCCAGACTACTCTTGCATATCAAACCACGAGACCACATCTCACCTGCCTTGAAAGCCCTGCATTGGTTACCGGTTGCCAGAAGATCCACGTGCAAGCTGCTTTGTATCACCCACAAAGCGATACATGGAATGGGACCGCTCTTCATCAGGAATAAAATCACCAAACACATTCAACAAAGGAACCTCCGCTCTAGAGTGGCACCTCGCCTCAAAATCCCAAGATACAAGAAAAAAACATGGGTGGCACATCCTTCTCTGTTCAAGCAGCCAAACTATGGAACTCTTTACCCCCCAACATAAGATCCACGGACAACCACCGTATCTTCAGAAAAATACTCCAGAATTGGCTCCTCCCCACATAAGCACCATACGCAAACAGAAATATACAGCATATACCTTCCATGTACTTGGATCTATATATTTATTACTTTTCTCCTAAAAAAGCATATTCAATGCACTACCCTATTTCTCATCCTATACCTCTATCAATATCTTTAATCTACACATACTTACCTCCTTTATGCATCTATATACTTTCCATGTACTTATGGATCTATATATGTATTACTTTCTTCTAATTCAGCATATCCAATGCACTACCCTATTTCTCACCCTATACCTCTCTCAATATATCTTCTACACCAACTTTCTGACTCATCTCAAACTTCTTTCTACTACTCTTTCCAATGCACTACCCTATTTCTCACCCTATACCTCTATCAATATATCCTCTACATCCACTCTCTCATTCATCCCAAACCCCATACCACTACTATGATCCCCAAAATAACCCTTTCTAGACTCTCCCCTACTCTACCCCTCCTTGCATCATCTGACACCTCTTTTACTATACCGATCCCCCAAAATAAGCCTTTCTAAACTCTTCCCTCTCTTCCCTTCCACATCCCTTTTTACTCATCCCAAGCCTTCTCCTACTTCTTTGACCTCCAAAACAAACAAAAAAAGAAGTCTAAATCCTTCACTCTTCTATCCCTCCACTATCCTTTTCAATCAAAATAACAGACTAACATGTCCACTTCTCAAATTTCGTATTTCACTATACTAATTCACCACTAATCCTTTATGGGTTCCAGAGTAGCGTGCTACTCACCAAAAAAGCGCTTCAACACCCCATCAGGGTTAACAAGCGATATATAAATGCAAACCTTTTTCCCTCTTCTATCCCTCCGCTATCCTTCTCACTCCAAATAACTGACTAATATCCCCCACTCAAATTACTTTCATATTTCACTATACTAATTCATCACTAATCCTTTATGGGTTCCAGAGTAGTGTGCTACTCGCCGAAAAAGCGCCCCAACACCCCATCAGTGTTACAAGCGATATATAAATACAAACCTTTTTTTCCCTCTTCTATCCTTCCGCTATCCTTCTGAATCCAAATAACTGACTAACCTATCCACCGCTCAAATTACTTTCATATTTCACTACACTAATTCAAGACTAATCCTTTATGGGTTCCGGAGTAGCGTGCTACTCGCCGAAAAAGCCCTTTGACGCCTCGTCAGGGGTAATAAGCGCTATATAAATGCAATTACAATATAATACAATACAATATATCAAATAAATTAATAAATATTAAATAAACGAAATAATAACATTAAATAAAAAAATAAAATAAATGTAATATATATTTTACAAATAGAACACATTAACTCAATTTTTAAAAAGTGAAACACACATATATAATAATTAATATATATATTTACATATATTTACTTTTAAAAAATGTTAACGGATAATTTTAATTTATATTATAATTTCGAAATGATTAAATAATGTAACATTATAAAATAAATATAAATATATATAAACTAATAAAATATATTTTTTTAAAAACAAACCATTCTAATTAAATTAAAAAACTAAGGGGCCCATTACGATGGCGGGCGGAAGCACAACCGCCGTGCTGGCGGATGCAAAAACCACCAGTTACCGCCGGCACGCAGCAGTCCACACGCCCGCCCAATTACGATGCGAAAAGTAGGCCAAACACCGCCGGCAAGCCAGCAACACCGTCCGCCATCAAAGTGCGTCCGCACACGTAGCGGCGCAGCCCAATTGACACACACCGTCCGACGAAACACGTCCCGCCCGGCGTATAAATTACGATGCCGCAAACAAACGGCTCCCACGGCCAAGAGATACCGTACGACAAACCGAAGCGGTAACACGGACGCCGAGCACGGACAACGAAGAAGCGGCACCCCCGAGCATGAATCCAGCACTGCAGGCCCTCCCCATGCTCCTGCTGATGCACCACCAAGGACGCAACGTACCGCGGAGACGCAGGTAGGCACACACACAACAAGTGCACGCAAACAGCGCACACAGTGCAAGGGCGGAAAAAGCGGACAACCCCCCACCAGCGCGTGTACACAACACATCCACCATTGCATCCACATATGACACACAGGCCAAATCGTAACATCGCGTAACACATGTGTACACACCACCTGGGACTAGGAACCAACCACCCCGTCACGGCCCCAAAGCGGCGATGACGCCGCCACACATGCGCACAACGCAGAGGCCAACCGCAGCGCCATGCATGCGTCGCACACAGACACAGGGACACAACCAAGCAGCACACACATCAGCCCCACCCCGAACGCACATGACACGTGACAGGCCTGCCACAGACATGTCCCCAACGCCCAATTCACGGTCAACACCCAACCTCACACAACCGACGCACACATGTCAGTGAAGTCACGCAACAGCAGGACACACCCCAGTGTAACAAACATGGCGTAGCACACAGCGGCGGCAACACCAACTAGGAGAAGCAGGGCCCCTTCGGGAAGAGGAACGCCAGTACCACACTGAAACACCCATACCACCCTGCACATATGAACAAGACATATAAAACGGAACACCAAAGAGCCCGGGGACCGACAACAGGTGGCCCAAGAATAACATTCACACACAAGGCCCAACGCAGAGCGGAAAGGCAGCCTGCCGCCCACACAAGGGAGAGCAGACAGCACTGAATGACCTTCCATTCCAACTCCGAAACCACAGCCCTACGACAGAAGCCGGTGAATACAGCCATTGTCCAAGAATAGACCAACACAGGCATGCCGAGGAGACCGACCACAGGGCAGATAGCGCATATCACAGAAGCACACAACGGACGGGGAAGAAAGAAGAAAACACTCCCCCATGTCGGCCACATGCAAGTTAATTGGAAGGAGTCACACATCACTGACCTTGAACTGTCTGAGAAGCATGTGGGATGAGGGCCCGTGTCCTCCAAACAAGCCAACAGAACACAAGTCCTGTCTCCCTACGACTACACAGAGCTCACAGCAACCTCGGAGCGTGCACATTGCAGACTGCACACACAGCCGGAGCACGCCACCACAACGCACCGCTGCGAAATGGCAACCGCAACACACCTACCCAACTACGCCGGACAGCTCAAGCTGTACAAAACCAACCTGTTACATACATTGGGATGCGATCTCCTGTCCCTGCTGAACGTAAGTTACCGACTGACTTACCGCATCACATTGTTCAGCTGCGTCATGCCCGTCTTCTACTGTCGGAGGTGTCCCTACCAGCATCCCGTGGAGATATGCCTCTCCAACCCGGCATGTCTGAAGGCGGACCTGCTACCACTACTCCTCCCTCTGGACGCACACGACAGGGCCTGCTCTGCCTATGGGGGCATGGCGTATGTGGCCAACATCGCACCCGCACTGAAATGGGACCACTGTGCCTCCACACGACGGATCATCGAGAACAGCTACATCGAATGTCACCCAGCATGCCCCATCATGGTCCTCCAAGGGACAACTTACGAACAACACCTTGACAGCCACCATCCGCTACATTGGCTGGCAAACATGTACACCACCAATGACATGGAAGCCCTGCTGGACGGCATCGCATACCTGACAACCTGTAAATTCGTCGGACCACAACGCAGGTTCCCCGATTGACCTATGATGTCCAACCCCGCACCCATGCTTAGCTTCCGCACGGACTGGCCAGTCACCACCACAACAGCCATACCAAACGACCGGCAACTGTAACCACACCATCAACGACATCGCCATGACATCGGATATGACCGGGACATGCACACTGTTCCCCATCACATCCAGGAACACCGCATGCATCGTGGGAGGCAGTGGCATGGTGTCTGTGTATCGCACCCACATGGACGGAACTGCACGAACAACCAGGACACGACATGGATCCAGCGCCCATGGACACACACACCGCTCAGTGGACATGAATAGGTCGCCTGGAGTCTGTGGGTGCTGCACCCCTCCCACCCCCGCCCCGGGAATCCCATACCAGGACCTTTGCATGGACGACAAGTGCATACAACAACAACACGACCCCAGTGACTGTGACATGTCCAGTAACCACCACAGTGCAACAACAAGTGGCACGCCGCTGCATGCACGCAAGCACATGCCCTGATGTCATCTCACATGCACGCGTGCATGAGGAACAACCGCAGCAAACCTGTCACATGGAACTGAGATGGACTGTGCCCATGATGCCAAGCGGTCTGGTAGGCTACATGTATACCGTCTGTGTCACAGTCCGCAGCTCCGCAGCTATACGTAAATGTACATTAGCACAGCCTTGGCCAAGCAGATGTCACTCTGAAGCCCACATCCCACATGCAACAGCCAATCACATGTAACCCCACACCCTATCCCATTTGCAATCATGCTCAGTATATCCTCAACATGTATTCCGCTGCCAGTAGTGTCCACTATACTGCATCACAGAGGACAGAAGACTCAATATAATGTTTGAAACCAAAACTGTCTCCGCTGACTCATTTCACAAGTACGAATGAGAGAGGATGAGAGTATGTGAAGTACACGGCAGTCGTGACATGACCATGTAGTCCACTGGTATTGGATGTCAACGCAAATGAGTAGCACAACTGTGGAAGACACACATGTGTCGTGTGAAGTCGTATGGACGCAGTGCTCAGGTGGGTGGGTGTGACGGGTAGATGCGCACATGCCAAGTTGGAGCACGCCGTGTCGGGAGGGGTCATGAACAGTACACCACCGCTTCCCTGGGCATTGTGAGAGGACACCTGTCGGGGGGAGTGAACACGTGTGTGCACAGCAGCCGGGCACACGTACAAAGCGGTACCAGGCGCACCTCAGCCCACCCTCTGTGGACAAGCTGGATCCTGTTGTGCGTCCGCCATGCCCCTTGACAAGGCACACACAGCCCCAGTCGACCAGGTGTAACCCCAACATAGTCAATCCGCACAGGCGATACAGGGCACGGGATGGCAGTGGAGCATGGTGTGTGAGAGGTCTCCTCGCGCTCCTCCTGGTCATATCACGCAGGCAATAGAACCTCAACGTCTAGCATGGCACAAGTCAAATGGAAGTGTAGGGGGGACGCACCACAGCACGAGCAGCACTGACGTCACGGGAGGCGGCTCGCACCATCCCATCCATTGCCCATTATACCAACCACGCCACATGCCATTGCGACTAAGTGCAAGCGCGTGCGCCACCACCCCCGAGCCCTCCCCAGAGAGGCCAAAGAGTGAATGTGTGGGCCATCAGTCACAGACGGACGCGGCATGGCCGCAAGGGCAGCCACAGCCACTGGGTGTCGCAGGTGGCGGATCCGGAAGGCGAAGACTGTGATGCATAGTCCATGCAGGCCGGGTCTCCATTTGGGGCACCACGCAGGTGGACGGCGTCCCGCAACACATCATACCCTGAGACAGCCCACTCGTGCAACTGGACCCACACATACACTCCTTGCCCTCTCTGGTGCGAGCTTGGGGCTGCCTGTGCAAGCGCTAGCCTCGCAGGTGCACATGCATATTGGGGGAGCGAGGGGAGGACATGAGGGCTGGGGCGAAGATGACTGTATCACTGTCAGTGAGTACAAGGGATGACCCAGATGTGGAAAGGAAGAGACGTGTCCCGTGTGTACTGCAACTAGTCGCCAATCCAACTACCCCCCATGTCCGGAATGTAAGCCCGCACCTAGGCCCGCCCATCCGCCACATCGAACATACCACCAGCACGACAACCTTCCCATTCGAAACACTGACTGGGGGTGGCGACCAGTTAACAATCATGTGTAGCCTACCCACGCGTACATGTGGGCCCTCCATGATCCATGTCACCTGCGGCAAAGTCATGACATGCGCAATGAGGGAAGTGAGGAGAGCTGTCCGCCCCACGCACAGAAGGTGCATCAGCTCCACAGACCCAGCAGCGAGTCCAGCAGGGGTCACATGTGCAGGGGCAGCTGTGCCTGGTGTGAAGGCACATGCATATAGACAGCACATCGACCAATGTGTAGTCTGCCCACATCTACAGTCCATCATCATGCGGACATAGGAATTGAACACAGGGCAACACATCTGAGTGGGTGCACCCACCGTGACCAACAATGCGCAATCATCGACGTACCCGCCCTGTGCATGGCCCCCCACCCAACGGAGGCACATCCAGTGCCACCATCCCACACACAAGCCTTCCACGGTACATGCTGTGTCCAATGGTCAGTACAGAGTCAGCGCCCATCTGGTGGATCCTGAACAGGAGACACATGCACACACATGCCAGCTCCCACTATGTACGTCTGCCACCTGGCACGTGCAATGTAACCTCTCACCTGTGACGTGTGACTGCAAGCACACAGCCGTCTTGGCATGGGGCTGTCAATGTGGACACCTGTCAATGTTTCGGGAGGTGTGATCCGTACAGTGCTGTACATAGGGTGCAGTGCTGACACCTACTACTGTCTCATATCCCCTCGTGCCACAGGTCCCACTTGTTTTGGCCGCTCAGCCTGTGCCCACATCGTCGTCGTCGTGTGCCATACTCATCCAGCCTCGGAAGCAGTTCCATGCTCAGCAGACATTCATGTTGCCGTGGCGTTGCCGCTTGACGAATATGCAGTCAGTCGCCATCAGCACGCCCCGCAAGTCATTGGGGCCTAGATCCCCATGTGCATGCACATGGCAGTGGTCTGTATCACTAGCCATTGCCATTGTTGGGAGACCTGTGTAAGTGTATTGTGGCCGTGCCGTCCCAGCTTGACAGCTGGGCTGTGGCTCATGTGCTTGCTCAGTCATGTCAGTGATGTGTATGCGAAATTGCTATGTGTCGTGTTGCTTTGACATGTGTCCACTGCCATTTTCCCTAGGCGGAGACCGAACATTGACCGCCCATACCAATTGCTGGCGGACATGGACGATACAGAGGTCATTAGGAAGTTTCGGCTGGACAGGCCAACCCTGCATCGACTGTGTGCCATGTTAGAACCCCATCTCCGTCCCCGCAGGGTGTATCCGACAGCTGTCACCCCCACGGCTAAGGTGATGGCCGCCATGCATTTCTTCGCCACTGGGTCATTCCAGCACACAGTGGGCAGTGGAGGAGGGATGTCCCAGCCCATGTTCAGCAAGGTGCTGAGGGATGTACTGGCAGCCATGATGCTGTACCGAAACAGGTACATCCGCTTCCCCAGGGCTCGTGAATTGGCGGCAGTGAAGGGTGCATTCTATGCCCTTGGCAGAATCCCACACGTCGTTGGAGCCATTGACTGCACACATGTTGGCCTTGTTCCACCACAGGCCACTGAGCACCTGTACCGCAACAGGAAGCACACGCACTCCCTGAATGTGCAAGTGGTGTGCCTTGCGGACATGGTGATCACCCACGTGTGTGCAAAGTTCCCAGGCTCGGCCCATGACGCACACATAATGCGCAACAGCATCTTGCCACGACTGATGTCCAATCTGCAACAGGATCGTGGCTGTATTGTCGGTGAGTATGTGGAGTGGTGTAGCGTGCTGGTTGTGCGATGCTGTCCCCTGTCCAGTTGGAATAGCAACGGTTCTCTGTGTCCCTCACACCCAGGTGACTCTGCGTACCCGAATGGGGCATGGCTGCTCAGTCCATTGAGGAATCCTCGCACCCCAGCAGACGATCGCTACAATGAGGCACATGGGAGGACCAGACGTGTGGTCGAGCGTACCTTTGGCCTCCTCAAGTCCAGGTTCAGGTGCCTGGACCGCACCGGGGGTGCGCTGGCGTACTCCCCACAGAAGGTGTGCCAGATAGTGGTGGCGTGCTGCATGCTGCACAATCTGGCCATTCGGAAGCAGATCCCCCTCATCGTGGATGACGGAGATCAACCAGGGCCCCAGCCCGCAGACCAGGACAGCTCGAGTGAGGAGGACAGCGGAGAGGAGGAAGCTGGTAATGTGCGGCAGCAGCTCATCGCCCACTA
Organism: Calotriton arnoldi; assembly: GCA_963921515.1. Taxonomy (NCBI): domain Eukaryota; kingdom Metazoa; phylum Chordata; class Amphibia; order Caudata; family Salamandridae; genus Calotriton; species Calotriton arnoldi. The sequence goes on from CAWUFW010007571.1 coordinate 171,515, forward strand.
CTTCACTTGACGGTGAGTGTCCATGTACGACGGCTGATGTGGCTGTATCTGTGCAGGTGTGTGTGTGCTGTGTCAGGGTGGCCGTTTGTTCACTGCGTGCTGTGTGTCAACGCTCCATGGCCAGGGTAGTATGCCACTGTTGGTGGCTGTGGCATTGTGCCCTATTGCTCTGTGCGATGTGTGTACATTGCTTGTAGTTGTTGACATGTACTGTGTGATGGGTGTGTGACACACTCATTGAATGTGCTCCTGTTCTGTCTCCCACCCCTAGGTCCCTACAGGCCCTCCGGTTCCATTGCCATGCCACGCATCAGGTGCCTTTCCGCCCAAGGTGGCCGTTGTATTCCGTACAAATAAAACACAGGGCACAAACAGCAGTTTGTGTAAGAGGTGCATTTATTTCAAACTGTGACATGTGATTGTGTGTAAGGTGATGACAAAAGTGGTGCGTGCAGTGACAATGAGCTGTCGGTCATGGCTGCGTGATGCTCAGGGTGTACCCACTGGTTCAATGTCCATAGTCCAACACACACATGCCATCGAGATGGCTGTGTGGATTGGGATCGTAGTCCAAGTCAATGCAGTGGCTGGTCAAGGAAGGCTGGCTGGCTGCCTCACTTGCGTCTGGAGCGTGCGAAGTCCTCCCGGGAGATCTGTTTCCACTTCGGACGGCCCCTTCCACGTTTGCGAGGGGGGTGCCTGCTTGCGACATGCTGGTGGTTGAGGTGTGCTCACTGGCTGTGGACGCAGGGGAACTGGACACTGCTGCTCGACCCTGCGCCCCGGCAGGTGGTGGCGGAGGGGGAGCTGCTGTCCCTGGCTGTGACCTCACCGCCACCACCAGCTGGCCCATGAGGTCCACGAGTTGGCCCATACGGGCGTCCATGGACCTCAGCACCCCCAGCACCTCACGCGTGTCTGTAGCTGACCTGGCCCATTGTCCTTGGGCCTCTTCATAGGCCCCAAGGACTCTGGCCATTTGAGGCAGGGCATGGCTCCCAGGGGAGGCTGGCGTTTGCCTGACCCTGCTCCTCCTACCAGTCCTGCTGCCACCGGCCTGCCCACTAGCCACATTGCTCACCACGGTCCTCGCTGTGGCTCCCAGGGTGGATCCAGTCGGCCGGGCCACCACCTGCGCTGGGGCTGGTGCCAGCGAAGACGTGGTGGTGGTGGCGGCGGTGGTGGTCGGTGCGGCGATGGTGGCGGTTGCGGCAGTGGTAGTGGCCGCAATGACCGTGGGTGTGGCCGCAATGACCGTGGGTGTGGCCGCAACGACAGTGGCAGCAGGGGGCTGGGAATGTTCAGCAGCCCTGGATGATGGGTTGGTGGGTAGGAGGAGTCCTGGGGAGCGGCTGGGCCCTGCCACACCAGATGGGCCTGCTTGGTGGTCCGTGTCCGAAGAGGAGGACAGATCCTCCACATCCGTGTGTCCTCGTTGGGGGCTTGTAGGCTGGCTGTGCTGGCTGCTGGCTCCATCCCCAGCATCCAGCAGTTCGTCACCTGTGGAGAGAATGAGATTTGTTATTGTGTTGCACCTTGCGAAGTATGTATTTGTCGTCTGACATTAACAGTTCGTGCAATCTCGTACATGGGTTTCCCGGAGGCGTGTGTGTGGCTGTACCATTTGTAGTTGTGTGTGCTTGGCAATGGGACTGTGTGCTGTGCACATGTGGCATGGGACGGATTGGCCATGCCGATGGGTGTGTTGCTGTGCCCCTACTTATTGTGACTCTGGTGTATGCGGGCTCCTGGCCCATCCTGGGTCTGGTTTGTACTTTGCTTTTGGGGTTCAAATGGAACGCTTAGGAACGCATATGGCAACATGGGGGCCATGCCCCAGATTCGCATTTGGGATGGAATATGCTTTTGGGGTTCAAATGGAACGCTTAGGAACGCATATGGCAACATGGGGGCCATGCCCCAGATTCGCATTTGGGATGGAATATGCTTTTGGGGTTCAAATGGAACGCTTAGGAACGCATGTGGCAACATGGGGGCCATGCCCCAGATTCGCATTTGGGATGGAATATGCTTTTGGGGTTCAAATGGAACGCTTAGGAACGCATGTGGCAACATGGGGGCCATGCCCCAGATTCGCATTTGGGATGGAATATGCTTTTGGGGTTCAAATGGAACGCTTAGGAACGCATGTGGCAACATGGGGGCCATGCCCCAGATTCGCATTTGGGATGGAATATGCTTTTGGGGTTCAAATGGAACGCTTAGGAACGCATATGGCAACATGGGGGCCATGCCCCAGATTCGCATTTGGGAGGGAATATGCTTTTGGGGTTCAAATGGAACGCTTAGGAACGCATATGGCAACATGGGGGCCATGCCCCAGATTCGCATTTGGGAGGGAATATGCTTTTGGGGTTCAAATGGAACGCTTAGGAACGCATATGGCAACATGGGGGCCATGCCCCAGATTCGCATTTGGGAGGGAATATGCTTTTGGGGTACATGCTGTGAGCCATGGGTGCCGAACGTGACATGTGTTGTGGCAGCATGACAGTGCATGGTCTGAGGTGTGTGCATGCCTGACATGGCCTGCATATTTGCTGTCTGTTGTGATTACTGGACATGGCATTGGACGCATCGTTATGAGTGAGTGTTGGTTGTGTGCCAGCCAACGTATTGCAGTTGTCCCATCTCCTTGGTGTGCGTGCTGCCCTGTGCCATGTGCATCACTGCAGTGCTCGGGGGGGTGTGGCCCATGTTGTGTGTTGTTGCTCACAGTGTGGCGTGCGCTTCATTGACTTCTGGCACATGGTTGGTCATGGGCATGTATCTTAGCGTGACTGCTGTATGTGTGGCAGCTGTGCGGATGACATGCCTTTCATGAGACTGGGGCTGACGGATGGGATGGATGGTATGTTGTATGTGCATGGTGTGTCTGTGTGTTTGATGGGTTCAGTGGTGTTCGTGTGCATTTATGTTGTTCCACTCTGTTGCGTCTAGTGTTGTTTGTCTTACATAGGCGTAGTTGTGGGGTGTGTGGTTGACAAGCAGTAGGGGCTACATGGACAGGACTTCAATGGTGTTTCGGTTGTGTGTGATGAGTTGCACAGTGGCTGCCGTGTGGTACTATATTCAGTGTGGCTTGTGCATGCAGACGTGGCTCCTTGGGTGTTGCTGTGTCTGTGATGGGTCATGTGAGGTGTGAGTCTGTGGTTCATGTCCATGTGCACATTGTTCACTTGTTCGTGACGGTGGGCGGTGTTGCGTGTTCGTGTGCTACGTGACATGTCCCATGTGTTGGTCGTGTTACGGTCCTCATGCCTCCAGTAATCCAGCCCTGTCCAGTTTCCCACCTGCAGGTTGTTCGGGCGTGCACTATACTGGATGCCACATGGTTCTAAGCGGGGGGTGCTCCATGTTGCAGGTCTGTGGGGGTGGGGGGGTGTTGTGGGTCGTGGTGGTGGCTGGACACCCACTGACTCCGATTGCTGTGGACCGTGATGTCAACCTTTCGGCTGTCGTTGTGCACTGCGGTGGCTGACACGTGGCTGTGGGGTGTGGGGGATGCTCCTCCTTGCTGTGCTGTGGGACTGGGGCCTGGTGTGTGTTGTACTTGGGCTGTCCACCCTCCCACCCACTGCACTTTGTGTTCCTGCCACTTACCTGTTACTTGTCGGTTAGTGCAGCTGTGGCGGACACATGGGTGTGGTGGGTGCTCGTTGTGGCGCTTCTGGCATATTTGGGGACCTGTTGGTGGTTACGTGGCTGGCTGAGTGTACACATGTCCCCACGCATCTTACAGTTGTTCGGTTTGGGCTGTGTGTGGTGGTGTCTGTTGCATGTGTGTGTGATGTGTTGTGTATTGTGTGCTGGACATGGGGGTGTTTGTCCCTGGGAGCTGTGGCATGGTGGTAGTGCATGTGAGTACATAGCGGTGTGCTGGTATACATTAGTTTGTACTTACCAGCCTCCACTCCCCTGCTAATCCGGCGAGGATCTCGGGATGTATTATGACTCGCACCTTCTCCTCCCACGCTTTGAAGGTCTTGAAGAGCGCGGAATTCCCTCCGCCAGTGACGGCTGCCAGCTCTCTGTTCTTGGTCTCCTTCTTCTTGACCAGGCTCTTGACGTCATTCCACCGTTTATTTATTTCGACTTTGTTCCTGGGCAGGGTCCCGACTGCATTGACTTGGTCTACGATCCAGTTCTACATTCTGTTTCTGGTGGCTAGTGGTGTGTGCTGGACCATGTTCCCATAGATTTGTGGGTGCACCTTGATGATCTCGTCGACCATGACCGTCAGCTCAATGGGCGTGAACTTGGGCATTCTTTGTGGTGCCATGGTGTTTGTGGTGCTGGTGCGGTGTGTGTTGTGCACTGTGCAGGGGGTTTGTGGTGCCGGTGTTGTGGTGGTGGTGGTGGTGGTGGTGGTTGTGATGTGTGCGTTTCTGTGGTGTGCTGCTGTCCTTGCTGTGTCACTGTGTCGTCTCCTCTCCTCTCTAGTTTGCAATGTTGCAAGGGGTTGTGGTCTGTGGGAGTGCTGCTTTTGTACTTACCTATGTGGGTGTGTCCTCATGGTCTGTTGTTTTCAGGTGTGTTGTGTCTGGGGTTCTGGCCTTTGTAGTTTTTGTTTGTCCAGGGGGTGTTTTCGGGATGTGTACTGTGCTTGTGTATTTGTGCGTGCCTTGCTGTGTGGACTTGTTGGCCATGTTGTGTGCGATTGTTTTTGTCAGCGGATGGTTTCTGTGCAGGGACGTGGGCGCCATGGCTTCTGCCGTGTCGATTCTCATCGGCGTTGTTTGCGCTGGCGGGCGGTATATTTGTAGTTTTCACGCGCTCATGGCGGTGCGATCGTAATCTCACGTGCGGTGTGTCGGCCGTGAGGGCGGGCGGTTTTGTGTTGTCGTGCGTGTTTCCGTCCGTGGCGGGCGGTTTGACTCCGACTCGGACGATGGTGGGCGGTATTTTGTGTGATTTTTCCGCCGATGGCGGTTTTCGGTTTGTGTCATCGTAATGGCGTGGTCGGTGTTCAGACGGTGTGTGCGGGCGGATTTTTGCCGCTTCCATGCCTGGCGGATTTTTTTACGCCGGGTATCGTAATGGGCCCCTAAACAACTTAATATTCTTGAAATGTAGTAAGAACAATATTCACATATAAAAACATCAATAATAAAAATATTATAATTTAAAATTTAAAAAAAGATGATAATATAAATAACAATATCAAATAAAAAATAAAATATAAAAAATTGAATAAATATACTGATCACACTACAATTTATTTTAAACTACCTAAAGTATTATAATAAATATATAAAAAAGTACAATTCCCACTTCGCGCAATGCAAAAATAAAAAAACTTGGTCAAATTCACAAATCTCCCTCCAATAATTACCATAGTAGTAAAAATATTTAATTACAGATAGGTTTTATTTACTATAACCATTTCAGCCACTACAACAGAAGGAAAACCGTTGCAGTACAGAAGGGTAAAATGTACTACTCCCACTCCAATCAAAACAACAGTAGGGAAAGTGTTGGATTGCAGAGCAGTAAAATTTACTATTCCCACTCCGCTAAGTACAACAGTAGGGAAAGTGTTGGATAGCGGAGGTGTAAAATTTACTATTCCCACTCCAGTCAGTGCAACAATAGAGAAAGTGTTGGATAGCGAGGGGTAAAATTTACTATTCCCACTCCGATAAGTGCAACGGTAGGGAAAGTGTTAGATAGTGGAGGGGTAAAATTTACTATTCCCACTCCAGTCAGTACAATATTTGGGAAAGTGTTGGATAGCAGAGGGGTAAAATGTACTATTCCCACTCCAGCAAGATCAACAGTAGGGAAAGTGTTGGATTGCAGAGGGGTAAAGTTTACTATTCCCACTCCAATTCGTACAACATCAAAAAGCAACAAAATATCTTAAACAAAATAAAATTACTTCAAAAACAAATTAAATAAAAAAAATATAAATATATTGAAAAAATAAACAAATTTATTTAATTTAAAAAACATTTAAAAATAAAATATATTAAAATGTTAACTACATAACACATAGGGGCCGATTCCGATTCAGGCCGGAAATCTCTCCGACCGAGCCGGACACGGAGAGATTTCCGACCGAATCGGACCCTAGCAGTCCGACCGAACGAGTACGATGCGTTTACATGCTATCGGACTCGATTCGGTCGGACTCCCATTGAAGTCAATGGGAGCCGGTCGTACAACGCGTACGCGGGCTCCCATTGACTCAATGGGTGCGAGGCAAACAAGGGCTCCCACTACAGTGGGTACGCGTCGAAGCGCGTCGCGCCGTACATGCACAGGTAGGGGGGACCCATGGGTCCCCCCTGTGTGCGACTCGCGCGGCTATCCGTACAGGGGGGTCCGACACGGACCCCCAAAGTGCGGCTCCGACTGCTCTTTCGAGCCGGACGGCGCGAGTCGGTCGGACTGCTTGCGGCGCGCATCGTACTTACCAGGCCGGGGAACGTCTCCATTGCGCGGTGCGAGTCGTGTCCGTGCGAGTCGGTCGGAGCGGTTGGGTCCCGCGAACGAGTCGGTCGGCGATTTCGCGTACGTTCGCATCGTACTCGCTCGCCCGGACACACGTCCGACTCGGTCGGGAAACAGGGCTCCGAATCGGAGCCGGTAATGCCGAGTCCGATTCGGAGCCCTACCGGCCGAGATCGGAATCGGCCCCTAAGTCCTACAAATATTATTATAAATAAAATTCAAAATACATTTTCATACAAATAAACTTTTTAATTTAAAAAGTATTTTTAACAGGAAAATAATTATTACATAAATTTAATTTGCTTACTTACCACCATATAACCTCACAAAACTCTCAACTTGCACCAAAACATTTACTTTAAAAAATATATTTACACTATTAATACAAATATTTAACAACAAACCAATAATCATTAATTAAATATGAATTATTAATTAGTTATAATTAATGTACTTCCCACAATATACCCCCACAATACACATAACACACGCATAAAATCAAAAATAATTTACACAATTAACACAATTAATTATCGATTTATTAATTAATAATAATTACAAAAATATTCCTTACTTTACATTAATTTGCTTCCCACCCCATACTCCTACAAAACCCACAACCCACTTATACAATCTAAAACAAATAATGTAATAACACAATTAACATAATAAATTATCAATTAAACAAATATTATTTATTAAAAGCTGAATATAAATTCATTAAAATTAAATAACGACCCACCCTTTACCCCTATAAACCTCATAACCATACCTAAAATCAAACAAAAAAAATTATTGCATAATTAAATCAATTAATTATCAATTAAATAATTTATATAATTTAACAACTAATTATTAATTAATTACATTGAATTTACTCCCCACCCTTTACCCCTATAAACCCCACAACCGACACCAAAAGAAAATTATTACACATTTAAACATAATGAATTATCAATTAATTAATTAATTGTCATCACTAAACAATTAATAATTAATTAAAAATAAATTTGTTACCACCCTTTACCCCTATAACCCCACAACCAAAGAAAAATAATTATACAACCAACACAATTAATTATTAATTAATTTACAAAAAAGTATTAATTAAAAATAAATTTCTTCCCACCCTTTACACCTTTACACCTATAACCCCACAACCTGCATCCAAAAACATTTACACAATTAACATATTTAATTTTGAATTAAATAATATTAATTAACAGTTAATTAGGGGCCCATTACGATACCCGGCGTAAATAAATCCGCCAGGCATGGAAGCGGCAAAAATCCGCCCGCACACACCGCCTGAACACCGACCACGCCATTACGATTACACAAACCGAAAACCGCCATCGGCGGAAAAAGCACACAAAATACCGCCCGCCAACGTCCGAGTCGGAGTCAAACCGCCCGCCACGGACGGAAACACGCACGACAACACAAAACCGCCCGCCCTCACGGCCGACACACCGCACGTGAAATTACGATCGCACCGACATGAGCGCGGAAAAACAACAAATATACCGCCCGCCAGCGCAAACAACGCCGATGAGAATCGACACGGCAGAAGCCATGGCGCCAACGTACCTGCACAGAAACCATCCGCACACAAAACCAATAGCACACAACATGGCCAACAAGTCCACACAGCAAGGCACGCACAAATACACAAGCACAGTACACATCCCGAAAACACCCCCGGACAAACAAAAAATACAAAGGCCAGAACCCCAGACACAACACACCTGAAAACAACAGACCATGAGGACACACCCACATAGGTGAGTACAAAAGCAGCACTCCCACAGACCACAACCCCTTGCTACATTGCAAACCAGAGAGGAGAGGAGAGGACACAGTGACACAGCAAGGACAGCAGCACACCACAGAAACGCACACATCACTACCACCACCACCACCACCAAACACCACCACCACCACCACCACCACCACCACCACCAAACACTGGCACCACAAACCCCCTGCACATTACACAACACACACCGCACCAGCACCACAAACATCATGGCACCACAAAGAATGCCCAAGTTCACGCCCATGGAGCTGACGGTCATGGTCGACGAGATCATCAAGGTGTACCCACAAATCTATGGGAACATGGTCCAGCACACACCACTAGCCACCAGAAACAGAATGTGGAACCGGATCGTAGACCAGGTCAATGCAGTCGGGACCCTGCCCAGGAACAGAGTCGAGATTAACAAACGTTGGAATGACGTAAAGAGCCTGGTCAAGAAGAAGGAGGGCAAAAACAGAGAGCTGGCTGCCGTCACTGGCGGAGGGAATCCTGCGCTCTTTAAGACCTTCAAAGAGTGGGAGGAGAAGGTGCGAGTCGTAATCCATCCGGAGATCCTCGCCGGATTAACAGGGGGAGTGGAGGCTGGTAAGTACAAACTAATGTATACCAGCACACCGCTATGTACTCACATGCACTACCACCATGCCACAGCTCCCAGGGACAAACACCCCCATGTCCAGCACACAATACACAACACATCACACACACATGCAACAGACACTACCACACACAGCCCAAACCGAACAACTGTAAGATGCGTGGGGACATGTGTACACTAAGCCAGCCACGTAACCACCAACAGGTCCCCAAATATGCCAGAAGCGCCACAACGAGCACCCACCACACCCATGTGTCCGCCACAGCTGCACTAACCGACAAGTAACAGGTAAGTGGCAGGAACACAAAGTGCAGTGGGTGGGAGGGTGGACAGCCCAAGTACAACACACACCAGGCCCAGTCCCACAGCACAGCAAGGAGGAGCATCCCCCACACCCCACAGCCACGTGTCAGCCACCGCAGTGCACAACGACAGCCGAAAGGCAGACATCACGGTCCACAGCAATCGGTGTCAGTGGGTGTCCAGCCACCCCCACGACCCACAACACCCCCCACCCCCACAGACCTGCAACATGGAGCACCCCCGCTTAGAGCCATGTGGCATCCAGTACAGTGCACGCACGAACAACTTGCAGGTGGGAAACTGGACAGGGCTGGATTACTGGAGGCATGAGGACCATAACACGACCAACACATGGGACATGTCACGTAGCAGACGAACACGCAGCACCGCCCACCGTCACGAACAAGTGAACAATGTGCACACGGACATGAACAACAGACTCACACCCCACATGACCCATCACAGACATAGCAACACCCAAGGAGCCACGTCTGCATGCACAAGCCACACTGAATATAGTCCCACACGGCAGCCACTGTGCAACTCATCACACACAACCGAAACACCATTGAAGTCCTGTCCATGTAGCCCCTACTGCCTGTCAACAACACACCCCACAACTACGCCTATGTAAGACAAACAACACTAGACGCAACAGAGCGGAACAACATAAATGCACACGAACACCACTGAACCCATCAAACTCACAGACACACCATGCACATACAACATACCATCCATCCCATCCGTCAGCCCCAGTCTCATGAAAGGCATGTCATCCGCACAGCTGCCACACATACAGCAGTCACGCTAAGACACATGCCCATGACCAACCATGTGCCAGAAGTCAATTAAGCGCACGACACACTGTGAGCAACAACACACAACATGGGCCACACTCCCCGAGCACTGCAGTGATGCACATGGCACAGGGCAGCACGCACACCAAGGAGATGGGACAACTGCAATACGTTGGCTGGCACACAACTATCACTCACTCATAACGATGCGTCCAATGCCATGTCCAGTAATCACAACAGACAGCAAATATGCAGGCCATGTCAAGCATGCACACACCTCAAACCATGCACTGTCATGCTGCCACAACACATGTCACGTTCGGCACCCATGGCTCACAGCATGTACCCCAAAAGCATATCCCCTCCCAAATGCGAATCTGGGGCATGGCCCCCATGTTGCCATATGCGTTCCTAAGCGTTCCATTTGAACCCCAAAAGCATATCCCCTCCCAAATGCGAATCTGGGGCATGGCCCCCATGTTGCCATATGCGTTCCTAAGCGTTCCATTTGAACCCCAAAAGCATATTCCATCCCAAATGCGAATCTGGGGCATGGCCCCCATGTTGCCATATGCGTTCCTAAGCGTTCCATTTGAACCCCAAAAGCATATCCCCTCCCAAATGCGAATCTGGGGCATGGCCCCCATGTTGCCATATGCGTTCCTAAGCGTTCCATTTGAACCCCAAAAGCATATCCCCTCCCAAATGCGAATCTGGGGCATGGCCCCCATGTTGCCATATGCGTTCCTAAGCGTTCCATTTGAACCCCAAAAGCATATTCCATCCCAAATGCGAATCTGGGGCATGGCCCCCATGTTGCCATATGCGTTCCTAAGCGTTCCATTTGAACCCCAAAAGCATATTCCCACCCAAATGCGAATCTGGGGCATGGCCCCCATGTTGCCATATGCGTTCCTAAGCGTTCCATTTGAACCCCAAAAGCATATCCCCTCCCAAATGCGAATCTGGGGCATGGCCCCCATGTTGCCATATGCGTTCCTAAGCGTTCCATTTGAACCCCAAAAGCAAAGTACAAACCAGACCCAGGATGGGCCAGGAGCCCGCATACACCAGAGTCACAATAAGTAGGGGCACAGCAACACACCCATCGGCATGGCCAATCCGTCCCATGCCACATGTGCACAGCACACAGTCCCATTGCCAAGCACACACAACTACAGATGCTACAGCCACACACACGCCTCCGGGAAACCCATGTACGAGATTGCACGAACTGTCAATGTCAGACGACAAATACATACTTCGCCAGGTGCAACACAATAACAAATCTCATTCTCTCCACAGGTGACGAACTGCTGGATGCTGGGGATGGAGCCAGCAGCCAGCACAGCCAGCCTACAAGCCCCCAACGAGGACACACGGATCTGGAGGATCTGTCCTCCTCTTCGGACACGGACAACCAAGCAGGCCCATCTGGTGTGGCAGGGCCCAGCCGCTCCCCAGGACCCCTCCTACCCACCAACCCATCATCCAGGGCTGCTGAACATTCCCAGCCCCCTGCTGCCACTGTCGTTGCGGCCACACCCACGGTCATTGTGGCCACTACCACTGCCGCAACCGCCACCATCGCCGCACCGACCACCACCGCCGCCACCACCGCCACGTCTTCGCTGGCACCAGCCCCAGCGCAGGTGGTGGCCCGGACGACTGGATCCACCCTGGGAGCCACAGCGAGGACCGTGGTGAGCAATGTGGCTAGTGGGGCAGGCCGGTGGCAGCAGGACTGGTAGGAGGAGCAGGGTCAGGGAAACGCCAGCCTCCCCTGGGAGCCATGCCCTGCCTCACATGGCCAGAGTCCTTGGGGCCTATGAAGAGGCCCAAGGACAATGGGTCCGGTCTGCTTCAGACACGGGTGAGGTGCTGGGGTGCTGAGGTCCATGGACGCCCGTATGGGCCAAATCGTGGACCTCATGGGACAGCTGGTGGTGGCGGTGAGGTCACAGCCAGGGACAGCAGCTCCCCTCCGCCACCACCTGCCGGGGCGCAGGGTGGAGCAGCAGTGTCCAGTTCCCCTGCGTCCACAGCCAGTGATCACACCACAACCACCAGCATGTCGCAAGCAGGCACCCCCTCGCAAACGTGGAAGGGGCCGTCCGAAGAGGAAACAGATCTCCCGGGAGGACTTCGCACGCTCCAGACGCAAGTGAGGCAGCCAGCCAGCCTTCCGCCAGCCTTCCTTGACCAGCCACTGCATTGACTTGGACTACGATCCCACTCCACACAGCCATCTGGATGGCATGTGTGTGTTGGACTATGGACATAGAACCAGTGGGTACACCCTGATCATCACGCAGCCATGACCGACAGCTCATTGTCACTGCACGCACCACTTTTGTCATCACCTTACACACAATCACATGTCACAGTTTGTAATAAATGCACATTTTTCACTAACTGCTGTTTGTGCCCTGTGTCTTATTTGTACGGAATACAACGGCCACCTTGGGCGGAAAGGCACCTGATGCGTGGCATGGCATTTGAATCCGGAGGGCCTGTAGGGACCTAGGGGTGGGAGACAGAACAGGAGCACATTCAATGAGTGTGTCACACACCCATCACACAGTACATGTCAACAACTACAAGCAATGTACACACATCGCACAGAGCAATAGGGCACAATGCCACAGCCACCAACAGTGGCATACTACCCTGGCCATGGAGCGTTGACACACAGCACGCAGTGAACAAACGGCCACCCTGACACAGCACACACACACCTGCACAGATACAGCCACATCAGCCGTCGTACATGGACACTCACCGTCAAGTGAAGTAGCGGGCGATGAGCTGCTGCCGCACATTACCAGCTTCCTCCTCTCCGCTGTCCTCCTCACTCGAGCTGTCCTGGTCTGCAGGCTGGGGCCCTGGTTGATCTCCGTCATCCACGATGAGGGGGATCTGCTTCCGAATGGCCAGATTGTGCAGCATGCAGCACGCCACCACTATCCGGCACACCTTCTGTGGGGAGTACGCCAGCGCACCCCCGGTGCGGTCCAGGCACCTGAACCTGGACTTGAGGAGGCCAAAGGTACGCTCGACCACACGTCTGGTCCTCCCATGTGCCTCATTGTAGCGATCGTCTGCTGGGGTGCGAGGATTCCTCAATGGACTGAGCAGCCATGCCCCATTCGGATACGCAGAGTCACCTGGGTGTGAGGGACACAGAGAACCGTTGCTAATCCAACTGGACAGGGGACAGCATCGCACAGCCAGCACGCTACACCACTCCACATACTCACCGACAATACAGGCACGATCCTGTTGCATATTGGACATCAGTCGTGGCAAGATGCTGTTGCGCATTATGTGTGCGTCATGGGCCGAGCCTGGGAACTTTGCACACACGTGGGTGATCACCATGTCCGCAAGGCACACCACTTGCACATTCAGGGAGTGCGTGTGCTTCCTGTTGCGGTACAGGTGCTCAGTGGCCTGTGGTGGAACAAGGCCGACATGTGTGCAGTCAATGGCTCCAACGACGTGTGGGATTCTGCCAAGGGCATAGAATGCACCCTTCACTGCCGCCAATTCACGAGCCCTGGGGAAGCGGATGTACCTGTTCCGGTACAGCATCATGGCTGCCAGTACATCCCTCAGCACCTTGCTGAACATGGGCTGGGACATCCTCCTCCACTGCCCACTGTGTGCTGGAATGACCCAGTGGCGAAGAAATGCATGGCGGCCATCACCTTAGCCGTGGGGGTGACAGCAGTCGGATACACCCTGCGGGGACGGAGATGGGGTTCTAACATGGCACACAGTCGATGCAGGGTTGGCCTGTCCAGCCGAAACTTCCTAATAACCTCTGTATCGTCCATGTCCGCCAGCAATTGGTATGGGCGGTCAATGTTCGGTCTCCGCCTAGGGACAATGGCAGAGGACACATGTCAATGCAACACGACACATAGCAATTTCGCATACACATCACTGACATGACTGAGCAAGCACATGAGCCACAGCCCAGCTGTCAAGCTGGGACGGCACGGCCACAATACACAGGTCTCCCAACAATGGCAATGGCTAGTGATACAAACCACTGCCATGTGCATGCACATGGGGATCTAGGCCCCAATGACTTGCGGGGCGTGCTGATGGGGACTGACTGCATATCCGTCAAGCGGCAACGCCACGGCAACATGAATGTCTGCTGAGCATGGAACTGCTTCCGCGGCTGGATGAGTATGGCACACGACGACGACGATGTGGGCACAGGCTGAGCGGCCAAAACAAGTGGGACCTGTGGCACGAGGGAATATGAGACAGTAGTAGGTGTCAGCACTGCACCCTATGTACAGCACTGTACGGATCACACCTCCCGAAACATTGACAGGTGTCCACATTGACAGCCCCATGCCAAGACGGCTGTGTGCTTGCAGTCACACGTCACAGGTGAGAGGTTACATTGCACGTGCCAGGTGGCAGTCGTACATAGTGGGAGCTGGCATGTGTGTGCATGTGTCTCCTGTTCAGGATCCACCAGATGGGCGCTGACTCTGTACTGACCATTGGACACAGCATGTTCCGTGGAAGGCTTGTGTGTGTGGGATGGTGGCACTGGATGTGCCTCCGTTGGGTGGGGGGCCATGCACAGGGCGGGTACGTCGATGATTGCGCATTGTTGGTCACGGTGGGTGCACCCACTGAGATGTGTTGCCCTGTGTTCAATTCCTATGTCCGCATGATGATGGACTGTAGATGTGGGCAGACTACACATTGATCGATGTGCTGTCTATATGCATGTGCCTTCACACCAGGCACAGCTGCCCCTGCACATGTGACCCCTGCTGGACTCGCTGCTGGGTCTGTGGAGCTGATGCACCTTCTGCGCGTGGGGCGGGCAGCTCTCCTCACTTCCCTCATTGCGCATGTCATGACTTTGCCGCAGGTGACATGGATCATGGAGGGCCCACATGTACGCGTGGGTAGGCTACACATGATTGTACACTGGTCGCCACCCCCAGTCAGTGTTTCGAATGGGAAGGTTGTCGTGCTGGTGGTATGTTCGATGTGGCGGATGGGCGGGCCTAGGTGCGGGCTTACATTCCGGACATGGGGGTAGTTGGATTGGCGACTAGTTGCAGTACACACGGGACACGTCTCTTCCTTTCCACATCTGGGTCATCCCTTGTACTAACTGACAGTGATACAGTCATCTTCGCCCCAGCCCTCATGTCCTCCCTCGCTCCCCCAATATGCATGCTCACCTGCGAGGCTAGCGCTTGCACAGGCAGCCCCAAGCTCGCACCAGAGAGGGCAAGGAGTGTATGTGTGGGTCCAGTTGCACGAGTGGGCTGTCTCAGGGTATGATGTGTTGCGGGACGCCGTCCACCTGCGTGGTGCCCCAAATGGAGACCCGGCCTGCATGGACTATGCATCACAGTCTTCGCCTTCCGGATCCGCCACCTGCGACACCCAGTGGCTGTGGCTGCCCTTGCGGCCAGGCCGCGTCCGTCTGTGGCTGATGGCCCACACATTCACTCTTTGGCCTCTCTGGGGAGGGCTCGGGGGTGGTGGCGCACGCGCTTGCACTTAGTCGCAATGGCATGTGGAGTGGTTGGTATGATGGGCAATGGATGGGATGGTGCGAGCCACCTCCCGTGACGTCAGTGCTGCTCGTGCTGTGGTGCGTCCCCCTACACTTCCATGTGACTTGTGCCATGCTAGACGTTGAGGTTCTATTGCCTGCGTGATATGACCAGGAGGAGCGCGAGGAGACCTCTCACACACCATGCTCCACTGCCATCCCGTGCCCTGTATCGCCTGTGCGGATTGACTATGTTGGGGTTACACCTGGTCGACTGGGGCTGTGTGTGCCTTGTCAAGGGGCATGGCGGGCGCACAACAGGATCCAGCTTGTCCACAGAGGGTGGGCTGAGGTGCGCCTGGTACCGCTTTGTACGTGTGCCCGGCTGCTGTGCACACACGTGTTCACTCCCCCCGACAGGTGTCCTCTCACAATGCCCAGGGAAGCGGTGGTGTACTGTTCATGACCCCTCCCAACACGGCGTGCTCCAACTTGGCATGTGCGCATCTACCCGTCGCACCCACCCACCTGAGCACTGCGTCCATACGACTTCACACGACACATGTGTGTCTTCCACAGTGGTGCTACTCATTTGCGTTGACATCCAATACCAGTGGACTACATGGTCATGTCACGACTGCCGTGTACTTCACATAATCTCATCCTCTCTCATTCGTACTTGTGAAATGAGTCAGCGGAGACAGTTTTGGTTTCAAACATTATATTGAGTCTTCTGTCCTCTGTGATGCAGTATAGTGGACACTACTGGCAGCGGAATACATGTTGAGGATATACTGAGCATGATTGCAAATGGGATAGGGTGTGGGGTTACATGTGATTGGCTGTTGCATGTGGGATGTGGGCTTCAGAGTGACATCTGCTTGGCCAAGGCTGTGCTAATGTACATTTACGTATAGCTGCGGAGCTGCGGACTTTGACACAGATGGTATACATGTAGCCTACCAGACCGCTTGGCATCATGGGCACAGTCCATCTCAGTTCCATGTGACAGGTTTGCTGCGGTTGTTCCTCATGCACGCGTGCATGTGAGTTGACATCAGGGCATGTGCTTGCGTGCATGCAGCGGCGTGCCACTTGTTGTTGCACTGTGGTGGTTACTGGACATGTCACAGTCACTGGGGTCGTGTTGTTGTTGTATGCACTTGTCGTCCATGCAAAGGTCCTGGTATGGGATTCCCGGGCGGGGGTGGGAGGGGTGCAGCACCCACAGACTCCAGGCGACCTATTCATGTCCACTGAGCGGTGTGTGTGTCCATGTGCGCTGGATCCATGTCGTGTCCTGGTTGTTCGTGCAGTTCCGTCCATGTGGGTGCGATACACAGAGCCCATGCCACTGCCTCCCACGATGCATGCAGTGTTCCTGGATGTGATGGGGAACAGTGTGCATGTCCCGGTCATATCCGATGTCATGGCGATGTCGTTGATGGTGTGGTTACAGTTGCCGGTCGTTTGGTATGGCTGTTGTGGTGGTGACTGGCCAGTCCGTGCGGAAGCTAAGCATGGGTGCGGGGTTGGACATCATAGGTCACTCGGGGAACCTGCGTTGTGGTCCGACGTATTTACAGGTTGTCAGGTATGCGATGCCGTCCAGCAGGGCTTCCATGTCATTGGTGGTGTACATGTTTGCCAGCCAATGTAGCGGATGGTGGCTGTCAAGGTGTTGTTCGTAAGTTGTCCCTTGGAGGACCATGATGGGGCATGCTGGGTGACATTCGATGTAGCTGTTCTCGATGATCCGTCGTGTGGAGGCACAGTGGTCCCATTTCAGTGCGGGTGCGATGTTGGCCACATACGCCATGCCCCCATAGGCAGAGCAGGCCCTGTCGTGTGCGTCCAGAGGGAGGAGTAGTGGTAGCAGGTCCGCCTTCAGAAATGCCGGGTTGGAGAGGCATATCTCGACGGGATGCTGGTAGGGACACCTCCGACAGTAGAAGACGGGCATGAAGCAGCTGAACAATGTGATGCGGTAAGTCAGTCGGTAACTTACGTTCAGCAGGGACAGGAGATCGCATCCCAATGTATGGCACAGGTTGGTTTTGTACAGCTTGAGCTGTTCGGCGTAGTTGGGTAGGTGTGTTGCGGTTGCCATTTCGCAGCGGTTCGTTGAGGTGGCGTGCTCCGGCTGTGTGTGCAGTCTGCAATGTGCACGCTCCGGGGTTGCTGTGAGCTCTGTGTAGTCGTAGGGAGACAGGACTTGTGTTCTGTTGGCTTGTTTGGAGGACACGGGCCCTCTTCCCACATGCTTCTCAGACAGTTCAAGGTCAGTGCTGTGTGACTCCTTCCAATTAACTTGCATGTGGCCGACATGGGGGAGTGTTTTCTTCTTTCTTCCCCGTCCGTTGTGTGCTTCTGTGATATGCGCTATCTGCCCTGTGGTCGGTCTCCTCGGCATGCCTGTGTTGGTCTATTCTTGGACAATGGCTGTATTCACCGGCTTCTGTCGTAGGGCTGTGGTTTCGGAGTTGGAATGGAAGGTCATTCAGTGCTGTCTGCTCTCCCTTGTGTGGGCGGCAGGCTGCCTTTCCGCTCTGCGTTGGGCCTTGTGTGTGAATGTTATTCTTGGGCCACCTGTTGTCGGTCCCCGGGCTCTTTGGTGTTCCGTTTTATATGTCTTGTTCATATGTGCAGGGTGGTATGGGTGTTTCTGTGTGGTACTGGCGTTCCTCTTCCCGAAGGGGCCCTGCTTCTCCTAGTTGGTGTTGCCGCCGCTGTGTGCTACGCCATGTTTGTTACACTGGGGTGTGTCCTGCTGTTGCGTGTCTTCACTGACATGTGTGCGTCGGTTGTGTGGCGTTGGGTGTTGTCCGTGAATTGGGCGTTGGGGTCATGTCTGTGGCCGGCCTGTCACGTGTCATGTGCGTTCGGGGTGGGGCTGATGTGTGTGCTGCTTGGTTGTGTCCCTGTGTCTGTGTGCGACGCATGCATGGCGCTGCGGTTGGCCTCTGCGTTGTGCGCATGTGTGGCGGCGTCATCGGCGCTTTGGGGCCGTGACGGGGTGGTTGGTTACTAGTCCCAGGTGGTGTGTACACATGTGTTCTGCGATGTTACGATTTGGCCTGTGTGTCATATGTGGATGCGATGGTGGATGTGTAGTGTACACGCGCTGGTGGGGGGTTGTCCGCTTTTTCCGCCCTTGCACTGTGTGCGCTGTTTGCGTGCACTTGTTGTGTGTGTGCCTACCTGCGTCTCCGCGGTACGTTGCGTCCTTGGTGGTGCATCAGCAGAAGCATGGGGAGTGCCTGCAGTGCTGGATTCATGCTCGGGGAGCCGCTTCTTCGTTGTCCGTGCTCGGCATCCGTGTTACCGCTTCGGTTTGTCGTACGGTATCTCTTGGCCGTGGGAGCCGTTTGTTTGCGGCATCGTAATTTATGCGCCGGGCGGGACGTGTTTCGTCGGACGGTGTGTGTCAGTTAGGCTGCGCCGCTACATGTACGGGCGCACTTTGATGGCGGACGGTGTTGCTGGCTTGCCGGCGGTGTTTGGCCTACTTTTCGCATCGTAATTGGACGGGCGTGTGGACTGCTGCGTGCCGGCGGTAACTGGTGGTTTTTGCATCCGCCAGCACGGCGGTGGTGCTTCCGCCCGCCATCGTAATGTGCCCCTTAATAATTATTCAAAAATAAATTACTTCCCACCCTTCACCCCTATAAACCCCGCAACCTGCACACAAAATGTACTTAAAAAATAATAATAATACTATTAACATAATTAAATATCAATAAAATTAGTAATTTTAATTAAAAATAATCATAAATTTGTTATCATTAATCTACTTCTCACCCTATACCCCTATAAAACCCACAACCTGCTACGGAACTAAACACAACATTTAATTACATTAAATATAATAACTACCAAAAACGTAACAAATATATTAAAAAAACATAAACAATAATTATACAAAAAATTACATCATATACATTTAAAATATAAACTAAAACACATAACAATAATTTAAAAAATGATATTTTAAACAACTATATTTTTGCAAACGATATTTATGACTTCTACATTTTAAAAATCGATATTACTTACCTTAATATTGATATTCTTGACATCGATATTCTTGACATCGATATTCCCATGTCACGATTTTTTAGACCCGATATTCTTCTACATCGATATTTTCAACTCGATATTTTGTATGTATACTGGGTCAGACAAAAATATATCAAATCAGGGTCACATCTAAAATGATACCCACCCAAAGATGTTACCTACTTTGCCTTACATCTTGCACCCCAAGGAAGTGTTACCCACCAAGGGACCATTTTGCTGGCCAATGGGAAGTGGTGGGGGGGGGAATGCAGCTTCCGCTTCACTGGCCTAGCCAACTCTATCTAAGCGAGTCTTAAAAGAGACAGGACACGGAAGCGATATAGCTGCTGCGTTCCTACATACTAACTCTAAGACTTATATTTGTAATGTTGGCTGAATGTCTGAATGTGTCTCCAAGATATGTGCCTCAAGTGTAGTTTAGGAGTGGTACCTTGTGACATGCTTTCACTCTTTCTGAGAGCTGCCTCAGATGTGATGACAGGTGTATGTTTCAAGAGAGGTTACCCATGTAATAAATTAGAGATGGCAAATATTATCTGTGTATTTTGTGCCCTTTATTGTCCCATGATGAAGGTTCAAACAAAAGTTTTATCTCCGAGTGGAGAGCCAGTCCCATAAATGCCCTTTGTGTTTTCCATCCTTCAGTGGTCTTTGTAAAAACGTTCTATGACATTGTGTGTGAAATTTGTATCTCATAGGATGGATTTTACCATGTTATTGCTAGGCAAGGACCAACCAAGTTTAGGCAAGAGGTCAATGGTTGACTGATCCTGTGACGTTTATAACAAAATGCTTGCTCTCTCATATTCAAATTGTGATCTAATTTCAAGTCTGAATACTATTAGCACTTGTAGAGTGCACACTCTGCCATTAGTATGGCTTCACAGCATCTTTAAAATACTCTGGATGGACCTGCAACGTAGCACTTTAACGGTATTTTTAGGTCTGGCTTGACAGCGCAACTGCCACAGTTGTAATGTGATGAACCTAAAAAAGAGTTTTCAGGAGTGCTATGGCTCCTCCCATATGTTGGCAGCGAGGAGTATATGCTTTGATTGAGCAGAAAGTGGGTGCTTCCACAGGAAAAAGTGCTTCCTTCCCACACAGTTGTGATTATTTGCCTGAGTGAGCAATAGCGTGGCTGCCTGAGCTTGAACTTTCAGAGGCACATACATAATATTGTAATGCTGTTAAAGTGTCTTAGATAAATATATAATTTACAATGTTTGTTTTCTCTGGCAGCAGCATAGATGGGAAGAAGGCAGTCTTGATGAATGTAATGCAGATCTGCAGCCTCCCCTTCCATCATTATTTTTAAACTTCAAAGTGCAGTTTTCTTGTTTGAGAGCAGTATGTGATGCTCAGGGCTATACTAATCAACGTGTTTTTTTTGGTCTCCTGACTTTATGTGATCAACAGAAAAGAGCTTTCAGAGTAGTAGTAGCATAGCCTTATTTCGGTTACAAAATGTAACCATAAAAGTACATTCATATAATCACATATATAAAATATCTACAAATAAACCACAGAAATAACACAACACTAACAGAGTGCTTGTTTAAAAAGTAATCAATACACATTTGATTATTAAATAAACCAATCTATATACAAAGTTCTGATGCTCAGATTTGCATTAATGACCTTAAGTGTCATATGCCATGGCAATTGATACTATACGTCACTGTACAGCCCAACTTTAAACAATATAGAAACCCTAATCAATGGCCGTCAAGATAATTGCACTATTATGTACAACTTTCTTAATAAATTAAAACATCATATGGTAGTTAAAAAACATCATTACTAATAAATAAGAGAGCTTTCAGAGTACTATTGCAAGAGGAGCTTAGGCTCCATCCACGTGTTGATTCCCCTGAGTGCAGAATTTGATTGTGCTGAATTTGTGTGCTTCCATTAATACGGCTGCTTATATTGCACTTTTTGGCTTTTTGGCAAAGCATATGCACAATACAGTAGGGCTGAGTTGTTTAAGATGGCAAGCCAATGATCATGTTTATAGGCCTGATGTCTTTATCATGAAATGTTATGATAAAGTCACTAGCCCGATATATTTATTGTGAAAAGCATTTGTTTAAGTCAATAGGCATTAAGGGGCTCATTACGATGGCGGGCGGACATCAGTCCACCCGCCATCGTTGCGGTGCTGGGACCGGCCGCCAGACGTGCGGCGGTCCCGCACCACCAATTAGGATGCGACCGCCACCGTGGTGGTCGCATTCCGCATTGTTGACATTGTGGCGGGTGCTGCTTTACAGCCGCAATGCCAAAGAGGCATGTTGTGCATTGCCATGCACAACGTGGCAGGCACCGCGCGGTGCCTGCCACCTTGTGCATGGCAATGAAGGGGGGTACCGTAGGTACCCCCCAAGTGCAGCCCCCACCCCCCGGGGGCCCGCAACGGGCCCCCAAAGCAATTCACCGCCAGCCTTTCCATGGCGGCAAAGCCGCCATGGAAAGGCCTGTGAAACCCAGCATCCTAATACGGATGGCGGTGCCTACTAGGCACCGCCACCACATTAAGGCCCCAGTCCGCCCGGCCGGCAATCGGAACGATTGCCGACCGGCGGTAAAGCGGCGGACGCACTTTGCGTCCGCCGCGGTACCCCCCCGCCATTATAATATGGTGGGGGTGAATCGGGTGGAGATGGCGGGCGGACCGCCTCCGCCTGGCTGGCGATGGCGACCCGCCCACCATCCTAATGACCCCCTAAGTGTGGATTTTTATCATTCAATATTAAAGACAACAGATAGGTATTTTGTTAATGGAATCATATAGCTTACCATAGTAGGCAATGGTTTTGCTTTTGGTGATCCATGTGACAAGCTGTGGCTATAGAAGGCTTGCTCTGTGGGAATCCTTGTCAGGCCCTCTTAGGGGAGATATAATTTTGCTATGCAACTGTAATCTGTTTACATTTTTATTCTGATGAAAGTGTGTCTAAGTGTTGCCTTGTGGAAATGCTTATGCTCAGAACTGTAGGCCTGATTTGGTTATGGTGAAAAGCCAATCATAAAGGCTATGGGCTTGAATGTTTATTATGAGAAGCTACGATAAATGATTTAGATTATTAGGTGAAAAGTATGTGTGAAACTATGGTAATTTAAGGGTGAATTACTCTGAAATAAAATCTGTTTTGTTACATGGAATCTCACAGATTACCTAAAGAGGCACGGGTATTGGTATTGGTTACCCCATCTGTCAAACCATGCGCATATGGACGATTTACACTGTGAGAATCCTTGTTAAGCACTCATAGGAGAGATAGTATTTTCCTTGCGCCAACTATAATTTTGTAAACATTTGCAATTTTATGAGTGTTTACCTGGTTGTTGACTTGTGGGAAAGCTTGCGCTTAGGGGGTCATTACGATGGCGGACGGACTGGAGTCCATCCGCCATCCTGGTGGAGACCGGGACTGTCCGCCATACATGCGGTGGTCCCGCACACCAAATCAGGATGCGACCGCCACCATGGCAGTCGCATCCTGCCATTTAACATTGCGGCGGGTGCTGCTGACTGCAGCACCCACCGCGATGCCAAAAAGGCACGATGTGCATTTCACTGCACTACGTGCAGGCACCACACGGTGCCTGCCACGTTGTGCTGTGAAATGTAAGGGGGTACCATGGGTACCCCCCAGTGCACCCACACCTCCCCCCACCACAAGGGGGCCCGCAGCGGGCCCCCGTAACTAATCCCCACCAGCCTTTCCATGGCGGTATCGCCGCCATGGAAAGGCCGGCTGTAGCCAGCATCATGATTTGGTGGACGGTGCCTGCTAGGCACTGCCACCATTTTATGCTCTCTGGACCGTCCGCCAGGCAATCTGTATGATTGCTTTTGGCGGACCAGTGGCGGACGGTCTTTGCGTCCGCCACGGTCCGAGCGCGATTCCCTCCGCCATCGTAATGTGGTGGGGGGAATATCGCGGTACGATTGCGGAGGGACCGCTACCGCATGGCTGGCGGTGACGGGCCTTCCGCAATCGTAATCGGCCCCTTAGTACAGTATTCCTGAGTTGGCTATGGAGGCAAGCTAATGATAACAGCTATAGGCTTGATTGGTGTGCAGAGGAATTTTATGCCTGATGCCTTAGGAAAAGTTAATACAAAGGCAGCAGGCCTGGCTTATTTATTGTGAAAAGCATATGGCAAAGCCAATAGGACTTTAACAGTGAATTGTGGCCACATCATGTATTAGTCCGTAGAATGTTATTTGGATACATGTAATCTCACAGATTACCATAGTAGGCGTGGGTTTTTGTATTGGTCATCCACTCTGGCAAACCCTGGGTGTAGAATTTCACTTTGATGATTCTTGTTTGGCCCTATTTAGAGGAGTGTATATTGTTTTGCCTAATGTAATTTTGTACATATTTGTAATTTGTTTCATGTATGATGGATGGTTGCCAGTTTATGCATACTTCAGTAGCCTGTGTTATGTATAGTGGCAAGTCACTAGTGAAGGCTAGAGGCCATAACAGTCCACTAGGAATGTTATGTAAGATTCCTTAGATATGATCTGTTTATAATGAAAAGCTATGACAAAGCAAGTAGGCCTTACTTACATGTGTGAAGAGCATGTGTTAAAGGCAATAGACTTTTAAGGGTGGATTTTTATTACATGAGGCTTTCGAACCATCAGTTAATCTTTACCAGGAATATTATCGATTACTGGTAGTCATTAAATCCAAAGGGTCCTGTGCTCCAAGCTGTGACACTGGTATGCAAAACGTTCACACTGCAAGTGCTCGCCAAGTTCTCAGCTGTGCAATTCCATTAGCTCTTGTAGCTGGGCTGAATGTAAACATAATATAGCTGGACATCCCCTCATTTCTGAGAGAGAGCCTTCTAGGATGAATGTTCCTCACCGAAACTAGCAGAGCATTGGTTTTCTTTAATCGTACAATTCGCAGGGTCCAGCTGCCAACCTGGAAGCTTTTAGGGGCACATGCATTATTGTGTGCAATTGCGATTCCATAATTGCGATTATTAAGGAATCGCAAATATGGAATCACAATTGCCAATGCATGTAGGTTTCGCTAAATTTTTAGCGATTCCTACATATTCCTTAATTGCGAATTGCAAATTGCGATTCGCAGTTAAGGAATAGCTTCCCATTCATTCCTATGGGCCTAGAGGCCCAAAGGAATGAATGGGAATTGCATGCGCAATTTGCGAGTACCAAATAGGTACTCGCAAATTGCGCATGCAATTTCAAGGGTGCCAAAAGGAAACCCCACATGTTGCGCACACACAAGCCCCAAGGGCATGTGTGTGTGCAACATGGAACTTTGAAAAATGCACTTTTATTGCAGTTTTCAAAGTTTTCGCAAATTACCATCAACTTTGAATTGATGGTAATTTGCGCTTCCTATTTGCGAAATGACAATTTTTTTTCATCATGCATTGCAGTTAGGGAAACGCAATTTGCGATTCCCTAAATGCATTCGCAATTTAAGTAATCGCAAATTTTGCGATTACTTAAATTGTGATTTTGCATTTGGGTTGATGCATCCCAAATGCAAAAATACTGTTCGCAAAGGGGCAGATTCT
The DNA here is from genome assembly GCA_963921515.1 of Calotriton arnoldi. NCBI lineage: Eukaryota > Metazoa > Chordata > Amphibia > Caudata > Salamandridae > Calotriton > Calotriton arnoldi. Next base: position 196,717 of record CAWUFW010007571.1, read on the forward strand.
GTGAATCTGCCCCTTTGCGACGGGTATTTAGAATGATGCATGTGCCCCTTAGACTTTTGAGTTTTGTCATGGAACACTTTTGGCGCCACTGGATATAAACCTAAGCTTGGATATAACGGGAGTGGAGCCTGCTACTCGAAGTTCCAGTAAGCTTGACATTTGCATCCTACTCGCACCCCGCTGCTGTGTGTCATGAAGTAGTTCATAAAGGTGTAAGCATGGCACACAGATCCTGTTCCATGCATATTAGTGCGCAACAAACAAAAACAAATGCTATTCTCTGGAATATTTGGACTGTAAATATTGTTGCAGCCAAAAAAGCCTTTTTAATAATCTGATGAAATACAAAAGTGTCCAAGAAAACTGGATGAGATATGTGAAATTAGCTAGTTCACAGAAAATACTGATTTTCATGTTCCATCTAAAATAATGCCGAAATATAGACATGGATTCTATGTTTTATATTTTTCTTCCAGCGCGTTGCTTTAGTGACATAGAAGAGTAATTTATTGACCTAACGGTATAGAGATATTTGATCTCTCAAAGCCCTTGGTTTTCATTGTTCTTGGCTTTAGGCCAGACCTTTTGATTTTTAAAAAAAAACAACCCCCCCCCAAAAAACAAAATATATATATATGTATGTATGTGTAAATATATATATATATATATATATATATATATATTTATATATATATATTTATATATATATATATATATATATATATATATATATCATACTTACTAATAGCAGCTTTCAGCCAGCCATCTTCATCCATTTGTCTGTTGTTGAGTCATTCACATTTTTGTTCCACCCACTGCAGCATACAGCAGGGGTCAGTGAGTGAGCCCACTTGAGCTATTGGCTAGCTTCACTGTGAGTGACAGCATTCTGCTTTCACAAGGAGCACATTGGCACACAAAGTAGTTCTCTTCTGTGCAAGGGACCATCATGACGATGTGGGCTGTTTTGAGACCCCAAAAATAATTTTGCGTTTAGATATTTTTTTAAAATATTGGCAAGGGCTTAGCAAGTCCACCAACTATAAAGTTATAAACAAATCATGGCAAAACATAAGATGCATTGGCAAAGCCAAAATGCTGGCGGCCAAAGACAGATCTGTTGGTGTTGCCAACGCTAGTTCCTATGGCCCTGAGTTCCTCTGTATGTTTCCTTTTTGCCTACGTTTATGGAACTCCTAATCCTTCAAACTTTTAATCTAATATAACAGTGTAAATATATGAATTAAAATTCTGTAATGAAAAAAGAGATGAAAAACCTATGTTTTTTTAAATGTCTAAGAAAGTACATATCCATTTTGTTTATTTTTATTTTTCTCATGTAGTGAACTTCATGTCGAATAGGTCTCCACGTAGATGGATGGTAGCACTTAAGATAATGAAGACTGTTGGAGGAATGAGTCGGAGCAGAACTGAAAGCCTTTTACCCACAGATCATTCAAGTTAATTTGAATCTCTTCATTTTTCCTACACTAAAAATGACTATTACCTGCCACCCATGGCATTCCTTATAGCTTTGGGGGCCTGGAATAGTCCGAATTGTCACACTTGTAGGAGTGTAATGGTTAGTAGCTGTGTTGTTACTCTCATTGGCAACATGGCAGGGGTACTGTGTGGTGCAAGCAGCAGTGGCCTCCTGACAAGAGCCCTGGCACTTTTTATAAATTAAGCACTGGTGCACAAGACAGCATTTGAATCATTATGGATGACCTTTGTGAAAGCACAGATCACACTGGGGGCATAACATGGGATTTGATTCTTTTGTTGATAGAGAGAAAAAGATTCAGAAGAGAAGTAAAGTAATGGAATGACTTTATGAGCACCCGCACATTGTAAAAGATGGACCTTGTACGTAAGCTCAAGATGGACAAGACACACGTGCTCATCTTCGGCAAGCACACCACCTTATGAAACAACTCCTGGTGGCCATCGGAAAGCGGACCCGCCCCACACCAAAGGACCACGCCCAAAACCTCTGCATCATTCTCAACAGCGAACTATCCATGAAATGTCAAGTCAACACCATCTCCTCAGCCTGCTTCCGCACACTCTGCATGCTCCGCAAGATCTTCAAATTGCTCCCCATCAATTCCATGTAAATGGTAACGCAGACCCTCATCACCAGCCGACTGGACTACAGCAACACACTCTATGCCGGCACCAACACCAAACTCATGCAAAGACTTCAGTTGATCCAGAAAGAGGCAGCTAGATTGATCCTCAACATATCCAAGAGAACCCACATCACCCAACACCTGAAGGACCTCCACTGTCTCCCAGTTGAGAAGAGATGCCACTTCAAGTTCCTGACCCATGCCAACAAAGCCCTCTGTGACCAAGGACCCAGTTCCATGAGCCATCGCCTGCAATTCCACCAGCCACACAGGAACCTCCACTCAGCACACCTCACCTCGCAGAGATACCATGCATACGCCATGACTGCACCGGAGGATGCTCCTTCTCCCACCTTGCCGCCAAAGCCTAGAGCACCCTACCCTTCCACCTCCGCACTGCACCATAGCTGACCGAATTCAAGAAGGGACTCAAGACCTGGCTTTTCGACTAAGACCAGCAGCTAGTTAGTGCCTGGATACCCTCTTGGGTGACAAGTAGCGCTTTAGAAATGCAACTTAATTGATTGATTGATATGTTCTGCTCCAAGCCATTTATCGCTCACACTGAGGAACACTTATTCTCCTGCTATGTCCTCAGCCAGTGATACTGCTGCAATCCTTCAATTCAAATCATGGCATAAAGCCACTAGGTCAGGACCACATTTTTTTTACATTCCTTTAACCAACTTTAAATCGATCCCTGCTGCATTTATGACATTTATGACAGACTAACTGCATAACATAGATTTGTTAATTTTGGAAGGTTTACAACTTTTGGAAACACATTACACTAACCCCTGAGACAGAATTGTGAATGAGCACTTATTACATTTTGGCACAGTTGAGTTTTAGCACCACTAGGTGGAAAATATTTTAGTTTATCTTTAAAGAAATTGTAATTGACTACTTGGAAGACAAGTAGCTGGCGAGTTCATAACAAAATATCTTACTTTACTCACACAGCAAAGGAATGATTGCATTGCCTCACACTGCAAAGGAATGCTTCCATTCCAATATACGGACATTCCAGCAAGCATTCAGTGCCATGGAGGCCGCTTTCACACACTTTATACTAATTGCTTTTACCATTTTGCAATGATAAGCAGGCCACATCTAACAGTGGAATTGCCAGTGGTGATGTGCCCAGATGTGATAATATTAGTGGTTTCAGTATCACATATGGACAATGGCATTGTGTTTGGGCTCCACACACATGACTGATGCAATAAGTAGCAAGGTTTGAAGTTTCTTTATTTGGCAAATATCTCTTTCCAGGTATATATGGGTCTCCACATGAGGAGCTGATCTCCTCACTTCGTGCCTTGTAGACCCCGCCTGCCCTGACCCCCCCGTCTTCTTGTTCCCTTCCTTTTCACAGGAAGTTCTCCATTGAGATCATCAGCTAGACCGCTGACCTCTCCTGTTTCCTATGTAATTTATAGACAACATTGCAGGACATGGCTCTTTTATAATGCTCATTTGTAAGTTGTACCTCATGTGTAAGAATGCACAAGTGCAGTGGGCATAAGGTTTTCTTAGGCGGTTATTGCCAAATGCTGACATTGATTAATATTGAGGCTGCATAGCGTTCCCTCCTCTTCACTTTCTTCCTCCACCCTATGCTTCCACTCTCAGTATCGCACTCATACAGGTTCTTACATTAGATTTAGAGGCCTCCCATTGCGTACCATTGGTTAGATTTATTGTCAATCTGAATTACTTGCTTCTTATTTGATAGCTTGCTTTCCTCTTCTTGTGTTTGTCCTTCCGCAGGAGCTTAGCCCCTTTACTATTCTTTTAATTGGTTGACTTGTAGCCTTTCACTGCTCGCATTTAGGGAAGTGTGTATTTGCTTTTTCATTACGCACTGCAAGCGAGTGCTTTCTCTCTCTTGTGTGCTGTTTATCTTTCCAACAACCTCGACCCACTGCTTTCCCATCCCGGTTCCTCTGTTGCCCCCTTCATCCCTTGCGGTCATTTGAATATATTTTCTTTTTATTTTATTAATACTTTTTGGAGGGCCTTGTAGCTGCCATTTGCTACAAGCTGCTCCACATTCTAAGTGCTTTCAAGCACTTATGTTGTTCCATTGCTTGTCCCTGTCCTTAAACTGCCCCCACCCGCTCCTTTGTTGCTCCCCCGCTACTCGTGGTTATTTTATTTCTATTTTATTTTTTTGTAGGCCCTGACAGCTGCCACTGCTTCCAGTCCACTCCGCTCTGTGAAAGCGCTTTTGTGCAAATAAAATTACTTTTTTTACTGACCGTCCTTAGTGGTGTCCCTCAACTTGGATCAGTAAATTTAAAAAATGGTCATTCCATATGCCTGGTAGTACATGCAGCCTCACACATCATCAGGCATGTGCACACCTATAGAGTGACAGTCCTGCAACTGTGGATGCATCATTGCATCTTTATTTTTTATTTTTTATTGATTGTGCAAAAATCGGCAAAGACGAGACCTATTGCCTTTGCTGGTGCTTGTTCTCTCTTTTCTACCTTTCTCTCTGTTTCCCCTGGGTCAAAGTCTGATGAGGAAAAATAAGTCCTGGTCCCAAACATTGAATGGTAGTTCGCTCCATCTGCAAGCACCGACACAAAATAAGCACTGGTTATAAGCGAGTACGGCAAATCATGCCTGAAAACTTAGAAAACGCCACAAACTGAAAATACAGCAGGTATTATGCGAGGATGGGAATGCAAAATCAATGAGTTTCAAAAACGTTGAAGTGTACCTTATGTGATTTAACTAGAGGTGTCCAAGTGCCAGTCAAAGGGCTCTGGCCGCCCAGTTCGGGTGATTTCTGTTGCTTGAGCATTTATTGTAACGCAAGCATTTCAGACCTGCGTCCTTTCACCAAGGCAAGGTCGTAGAATTGCAAACAAAAGGCTGTTTTGCACAATGCGAGGCATTCGGTCACTAGGGCAGTTTGTAGCAGATCAAACAAGAACACTGCACAGAACTCAACGTGGATTTTTTTTATAGATAAGCTTTCAGAAAAGTTGCAAGACCAAGGTGACACCGTAAGACCGGCGAGGACAGAGGCAGGGGGGTGCGGGAGTTTCTAGAAAAAAAGGTTTAGTTGTGAGAGGTATTAAACGTACATTTGGTATATTTAAGTGTCAGGTTTACTGGGTTCCCAAAACGGACATTAGGCTTCTGGGGCCAGCAGGGCCGCCTAGTTTATCTACAGGCAATTCGCCAATCATGCAGGCTAGTTAGCGGGGATGTAGCTTGGTCATCAGTAAGATTGGAGGTGGGGGGGCGCTTCAGATTTTCCAACAACCACGCCTGCATATAATGTTAAAATACTTTATTTTGTGTGAGCTTAAGATTTTCCTACAATCACGCTGGGCTGGCATATAATGTTAAAATACTATATTTTGTAAAGTAACCAACATTTTTGAAGACTTTCAAAACAGAGAGGGAGTGAGAGTGTGTGCTTTTTGTCTGTGTGTATGGAAACATTCCTTGTGAAATCCAACAGACACCTTACCATACCCGACTGAAAGCACCTGTACCCAACTATTTACCGGAAAATACATTTATTAGGGGAGTGTAACACCCCAACAGCCCCCTACCCCTCCAAAGCTCCGCCCCTGCTAGTTAGGGGCCTGGGAATCTGCAGCAGACCGTGTCCAGTGAAGTATTTGATCCGAAAGGAGCCACTTGAAATGCACCCTCCGCAATGACGAGCCTGTCCCCAGGCATGCTAGACTAATGAGAGGCTTCAGCAGACGGGACAAGGAGCTTAATTTGCTATGCCTCAATGCCAGGCACTACTTTCAGATGACATGGTAGCCCAGGTATTTAGAATCATTTACTGAGGAGCCCAAAGGTTGTGGGAGGAGGAGTCGCCACAATTGCGTGTCAAGTCCTGGAGTGCACTTCCTTGGTTATCTCTACATCCAACCTGTAAGATATAGTCTCAGTTTGAGTTTTATAGGTGAAAGTTTCTGCCACATGAGAGTCCATCATAATACATTACCCTAAGTTCTAGTTCAAAAATGGACTTAAAAGAAAGATGGAAGAAAGGCTGAGGAAAAGCTGATGGTAGAAATGAGTCTTATAAAATTGATTGAACCCATTGGGACTTAAGGGTTTATGATTTGCTATGTGAGTCTGCAGTGCGATATTGCATACAATGGGGTACAATGCAAAATGTGTTGCGAGTACGTTAGAATTTCCTCCAACTTTGGCTGTTTCACAGACACGGGGAGGTCTTAGCCCACGTATGGAATCAAAACTGATTGTACCCCCTTCTTTTGCTGCAGCAGTTTATTTTACGCATATGGTTGGGTGTTCCATATTCAGGTGCTGCATTTAAGAATTCTAGGCACCGCATTTAAGAGGATCCTCGATTGCACGTTGATGAACCATAGATATTGTGAACGGGTCCTGCATTGGAAGGTTGTAAGACATTTCAGTGCTTTGGAGGTTCAACCTCGTTGGCAGGTACTAAGGGTTGACCAGTAATAGGCTTGGGTTAACTTTTAACTACGTGGATAAATTTAGCAAATTTGCACCTCAAGTAGAAGTGAGTAGTCCAGTCTGTGGCCTCTGCACCATACCTAGTGGCATAGTAAAACATTGCCAAGTTCTTGAGCCTAATGCCCAGGCTAACATGGATGGGGCATTAGGCAGCACAAATTTGTTCTGGCATCTAAAATCTCTCACTGCAAAGCAGAAGAACATATTAGATATCAAGGTGTTGGCATTTGGATGTGGTAATTCCAGCTAGGAATGGGGTATTAGGTGAAATTACGAATGGTTTCCTTGGTTTCAAACTAGGAAACTTGGAATGAGAACATTTTCCTCACCCACATTCTTCCAGGAAAAGGAAATGGAGGCATACATTTGTGCAGCTAAATACTGCGGGTGCATCATAATTTCACAAATATCAATGTTGTAATTTGGGTGCAGCCCTCACTTGTGCTTAATTTCAGATTTTGCATGGCACTCGCAATGAGGGTTCTTGTGGGCTTTTGTGTCACATACATGGTGTCAGTAAACAAAATGGATACAGCCACAATAGCCATTATGTCACCTTCTGTATCACAAACACATTGAAGATATTAGCCAGAACAACACAAAGAACCTGTCAGATTAAAATCCATAAAAAAAAAAAAACAACGTTGCCCAGCCATGCCACATAGCATGCAACACGCACTCAGACTACGTAAACGTAATAGACGCCAAGTTTCTAGAGGCCCTGTTTAGCACACTTTAAATAATGTATGGAGTACACCAGTGAGCATGAGAGGAGTAACCAGCCATAGATTAGCATTAATGGAGTCCATTCAGGAGCTGCTGAGTTCAACTCAAAGAACTGGCATTATACACCCAGCTGTGTTGTGTGGGCTGTGTAGTGCCCTCAAACCACTGGTGAGGGCTGGTGTAAAGAAACCCTAAATGTTAAAAAATGCACCAAACAAAAATATATTTTGTTTAAAGAGGAAAAAATATATTGCACAACGACATTTGAAGACTGACATATTGCATGTTCCTAGTCACTGTGTGGGACGTGCCTCTGGAGCACCATCTTAGAAATTGTTTATTTATATAATCCTTTCTCTAATACGCAGACATTTATCAAAGATATGACCACACTATAGAGGTAAATAAAGAAACACAAGAGGTGAAAGCCCTGGCTAATCATGGCTTCTTTCACGTGCGACTTCAGCCGTCCGCAATAGTGAATGTCTGTGGGGTCACACACTCCTAGGTTGCTTGTTGGCACCATTATAAACCTATATGCGTTCCATGTAGCTAGAGGTAAGTTCAAAAGGAACATTAACCACTGTAGCAATATCAGCATGAACACTGTGACAGCGCTTTTTCCTAAATAATCCTGGGAGCACCCCCTTGCTTACTTTCGAGTAGCATGGTCTGGCATTAAAGAGGCCACATTCTAAATTCGACAGAGTGATTGTGAAGTAGATGGACAGGAAGATGACTGCACAGCAATCAATGAGCTATAAGATGAAGGTTAGACAAACTGAAAAGACTGGGCGCAGTGGTAACTTTAGTGGTCTACTGTGCCTCACCATAAAACCCCGTATGGGTGAGCAGTTGCTTCTACAGATCCCATCTGCTGCAATTCATGTTACAAGTTACTTCATAATGACTGTATTCAGGATTGTGACCATTTGTGGTTCATAGAATTATTTACACTCACGGAGTCACACAAAAATGTGCACCAACTCATTTTTTTTTAAAAGAACAATAACAAACATTGGCATAGCCAATAGGTCTCGCTTTTGAGACCTTATAAGTGTTTAGCCATGACGGCCGTGAGTGCTTCTTTCCCATTAGCTAGTCTAGTTTGCATTAACATGTTCATGTTCACAAAAAGGCAACGATTATTACCATTGTCTCTGACCCTGCTCGCAGGCAGGTCGCTCCCCACGCTGCTGCACGGCTCTGCCTGCATTGTTTTTGCCTAATCCTGTACTTTTCCCCTGTGCCTAACTTGCTTTCTTGCCCAGACTTGTTTTTTTCCCCCTGTGCCTAACTTGCTTTCTTGCCCAGACTTGTTTTTTTCCCCTGTGCCTAACTTGCTTTCTTGCCCAGACTTGTTTTTATTCCCCTGTGCCTAACTTGCTTTGTTGCCCAGACTTGTTTTTATCCCCCTGTGCCTAACTTGCTTTCTTGCCCAGACTTGTTTTTATCCCCCTGTGCCTAACTTGCTTTCTTGCCCAGACTTGTTTTTATCCCCCTGTGCCTAACTTGCTTTCTTGCCCAGACTTGTTTTTATTCCTCTGTGCGTGTACTTGTTTTCTTGCCTAAACTTGTTTTTCCTTCCCGTGCCCAGTTCTCCCGCGGCCCCGCCCGTTTTTCCCGCTGCTGCGTCCCTGCGGCCCCGCCCCCCTGCAATCCCATTTGCCGCCCCGCTCCCGCCTCCCAGCTGCTCCTCCCTCCCACATCCCCTCATATGGAGGCAGAGCAGCGGCCGCGCAGCGGACGCGCCGCTGGCGCGCCTAAGGCAAGCCCGTCTGTGCCCGTCCGCGCCTGGACCGCGCCCAGCGCCAGGACCCCTGGACCCCGCAAACGCCACGACGCCCGACACCGCTACGATGCCAGATCCCTCCACGCACTCAACACCGGACGATCACACACCTGCTTCCTGGCCGCCCCGAAGCGCACCCACAGAGCTTTCACCTGCCGGAACTGCAGCTTCACAAGCATCCGCCCCACCATGCCGCCGACCAGGAAAGAACCCAACCACCTCAGATGCGTCCTTCTCAACACCCCCTCCGCCCGCAAACATGCAGTTGAACTCTGGGACCTACTCGACTCAACCTCCCCAGACGTCGCCTTCCTGACGGAGACCTGGCTGAACCCCGCCTCAGCACCCGACATAGCCATAGCCGTCCCGGAAGGCTACAAGATCACCCGCAGGGACCGCACCAACGGAGCAGGAGGAGGAATCGCCATCGTCCACAGGAACACTCTCAGAGTCTCGACCAACACCGACGACACCCTCAGCACCGCCGAACACCTGCACTTCCAGATCCACACCGATCCCAACACCACCCTCAGAGGAACCCTCGTCTACAGACCTCCCGGACCCCGACCACAGTTCAGCGACTCCATCGCCGACTTCGTCAGCACACACGCCCTCGCCTCCACGGACTACATCCTCCTCGGGGACCTGAACTTCCACCTCGAGAACAACAACGACACCAACTCCACCACCCTGATCGACAACCTAGCCAACCTCTGACTCAGACAACTCGTCACAACACCCACCCACTCCGCCGGTCACACGCTTGACCCCATCTTCTCCGCAAGCCCCCACGTCTCCTTCAACCACACCACCGAACTCCACTGGACCGACCATCGCTGCATCCACTTCACCTTCAAGAAACCCACCACGCACCACCGCGCCCAACAGATGCCCCGCCGCTGCTGGAGCAAAGTCACCGAAGACCAGCTAACCACCACCCTCGCCCAGAGCCCACTCGCCAACCCCACCGACCCCGACACCGCCGCCCGCAACCTCAGACAGTGGATCAACAACTGTGCCAACACCCTCGCCCCGATCAAGAAACCCTCCAACAGTCACACCAACAAGAAAGCCAGCTGGTTCACTGAAGACCTCCGGGCCTCCAAGCAAACCTGCCGAAAGCTGGAGAAGATCTGGCTCCGTGAACGAATACCGGACAGCCACGCAGCCCACAAGAACGCCACCCGCAGACACCATCACCTCATCAGATCCGCCAAAAGGGCCTCCTTCAAAGACCGCCTAGACAACAATGCGCACAACAGCAAAGAGCTCTTCAACATCGTGAAGGAACTCTCCAACCCCAGCTCCAACACCAACGACGTCCCACCCTCGCAAGACCTGTGCGACTCGCTGGCCACCTTCTTCCACCGCAAGATCGCAGACATCCACAACAGCTTCAACGCCACGACCTCCCCGACAACCACTGAGACCTCCGCCCCCACGACCACCATCCGCACCAACCGCCTGCTCTCCTGGACCAACATCAACGACGCACGACACCATCAAGATCATGAACACCATCCACTCCGGATCTCCGTCAGACCCATGCCCACACCACATCTTCAACAAAGCCAGCACAGCCATCGCACCCCATCTCTGGAAAGTCATCAACACCTCCTTCGAGACAGCAACCTTCCCGGAGAGCTGGAAGCACGCCGAGATCAACGCCTTACTCAAGAAACCCAAGGCGGACCCCAAGGACCTCAAGAACTTCCGGCCCATCTCCCTGCTCCCGTTCCCGGCAAAGGTCATCGAGAAGACCGTCAACAAACAACTGACCCGCTACCTCGAGGAGAACAACATCCTGGACCCTTCCCAGTCCGGGTTCCGCAGCAACCACAGTACCGAGACTGCCCTCATCGCCGCCACCGATGACATCAAGTCCCTGCTGGACAACGGAGAAACGGCGGCCCTCATCCTCCTGGACCTGTCAGCCGCCTTCGACACGGTCTGCCACCACACACTACGAACACGCCTCCACAACGCCGGGATCCAAGAGAAGGCCCTGGACTGGACCACCTCCTTCCTCTCCGGCAGAACACAGAGCGTCCGCCTTCCCCCCTTCCGCTCCGAAGCCACCGAGATCATCTGCGGCGTACCCCAGGGCTCTTCCCTCAGCCCAACTCTGTTTAACATTTACATGGCACCGCTTGCCCACGTCGCCCGTCGGCACGACCTCAACATCATCTCCTACGCCGATGACACCCAGCTGATCCTCTCCCTCACCAAGGACCCCCACACCGCCAAAACCAACCTTCATGAAGGAATGAAGGCCGTCGCTGAATGGATGAGGAACAGCCGACTGAAGCTGAACTCGGACAAGACGGAGGTCCTCATCCCCGGATCCACCCCTTCGGCCTGGGACGACTCCTGGTGGCCGACCGCACTGGGAACCGCCCCAACATCCACCGACCACGCACGCAACCTAGGGGTCATCCTCGACTCCACCCTCTCCATGACTAAACAGGTCAACGCTGTCTCCTCCGCCTGCTTCAACACCCTCCGCATGCTCCGCAGGATCTACAAGTGGATCCCCACTGAAACGAGAAGAACGGTCACCCAGGCCCTCGTCAGCAGCAGGTTGGACTACGGAAACGCCCTCTACGCAGGAGCCTCGGCCAAACTCCTGAGACGGCTCCAACGCATCCAGAACGCCTCTGCACGCCTGATCCTCGACATCCCTCGCCGCAGCCACATCACACCCCACCTGAGAGACCTGCACTGGCTCCCGGTCAACAAGAGGATAACCTTCAAACTCCTCACCCATGCACACAAGGCACTCCACAACACCGGACCAACGTACCTCAACAGACGACTCAGCTTCTACACCCCCACCCGCCAGCTCCGCTCCGCCGACCTCGCCCTCGCCACTGTCCCCCGCTTCCGAAGAGCGACCTCCGGTGGCAGATCGTTCTCCCACCTCGCCGCCAAGACCTGGAACACCCTCCTCATCCACCTACGGCAGACCCAAGACCTGCTGACCTTCAGAAAACTCCTCAAGACCTGGCTTTTCGAGCAGTAGCAGCATTCCCCACCCCAGCGCCTTGAGACCCTCACGGGTGAGTAGTGCACTTTACAAATGATATGATTGATTGATTGATTGATTGGTAGTAGTTAACCATTGTCTGCCTAAGGTAAAAAGGGCCACTGTTTGTTTGTAATCAAATTCTTTTTGAAATGTTAAGAGGTAATGGGGCAGTCTTACTCCTGCAGAGCAGTGGCAGGAAGGAGGAGCCAATAGGAGTCCACTCCTTTGAGCAGATGTGCTGGCAGTTCAGAGCCAGGGATTAGGCTCTCCAACCTTTTCTGTAATAAGAGCTACTTAGGTTGAATGAAAATCATCACAAGCTACTATTATTATAATTATTAGTGCTGTAATAATGACAATAACAGAGATTACATTAGTGACCCCTATACACAAGATTACTAGCAGTGATCACCTCAGTTCATCAGACACTCTTGCCAGTGCTTGTGTAAAAAAGGTGTTGTCACTGTGGAATGCCTGTACCTGGGTAATACATAACATACAACATAGCTACAATGAACCACTCAAATAGCTGTGAATATAATTTGGAAATTCAATGATTTTGGTCCAAACATTTGCTTATGAGTTCTGAAAATACATACATTTACATCTTGAATATACACTTTTAAATGTGGATATACATATATTAATGCAACCAAGCAAATGTATCTCATAGGTTTCAGTAAGGGCTGCACACAGAAGAGCTGCTTATGGGTAGCTGGAGAGCTACCAGTAGCTCATGAGCTACTCATTAGAGAAGCTTAGATTAGAGAGTGCAGACCAGTAGAGTGACAGGGGCTAAGAACCACCAAGTCTGAAGGCTACTCTGCATAACCAGTCCCTTACCATCATTTAAAAAAAAAAATTCACAATGAAATAATAATCCCTTCCAGCGCCAGAGGCGTAGCTCCCAATAGTGCAGCAGATGCACAATGGTTTCAGCGACCCACTGCACCTAAAAAAGTGTCTTTTTTTTTTTTAATACCAACCAAGCAGATGAGAGGCAGTTTGCCCCCCTACTCTAAGGCCAATGCCATCCTTGCTTTGCCACTGTCCTGGCTTTATACCTCCACCACATTCTATGCTGATAATGGGCAAATCTTACAAATAAATTAAAAGTGACTTACTATCAAAGAGTGTACTTTCCAACATGTCTTTGTAAATGTGTATGATAAAAGGCTACAAAGTTTCCATGGCACATGAGAAAGTAGTCCAGCTACTCCAGGTTTTTTTATGTACTCTGGGACTTATTCAGTTTTGGGACTTATACACCTGACTTACTACTGGATAAGAAGAGTATGATAAAACCTAGCCTGGATTACTTATACATGCTTGGACAAGGGAAATATGAGAGTTCAGATTTGTATTGTTTTAATGTGCTTTTCATAGCGTCTCTCTACAAAATGTAAATAGGTTGGGTTTTGTCAGACTGTGTTCTGCATTGTACAAAAGCACCCAAAAAACAAACCTAAGATAGCCCGGCCCTGTGGAGCGGGACGAGAGATTAAATCTGAGCAGTGAGTGCAGGACCAGCAGGTGTGGGCAGCCCTGCAGACCAGTGGGTGCAGGGCAGTGGGAACAGTACTTTATCCCCATAGAACACACAGTGTAGAGTTTGGATGAAGGATACTCTCACCCTACAGAGGAGTGTGTGAACAGCCTGCATGAGAGGTATTGTAGCCCCTTGAAACAGTGGGAGGGTGCTTACGGGAGGGGGAGCTCCGCAGAGCACTAGGTGCGGGGCTGGCGGTAATGGCACTTTAGCCTCACAAAGCAATGGATGCCATGTCTGTGGGAGGAGACAGCTTCGAAGAGTAGCGGGTGCAAGGCCTGTGGGAGGGGTACAGTAGAGAAACAGAGCAGTGGGTGCAGGCCTGCCGAGGCATTATTATAGCACTGTGGATCAGTACGAGTTGATCTGCAGGAAGGATACTCTAGCCCTGTAGATCCGGGTGAATAGAGTCTGCGTGAGGATATTCAGGCCACACACACAGCAGTGGGTATCGGGTCTCCAGAAGTGGTACTCAAGCCCCACAGAGCAATGCGTATGGACCCTGCCTGAGAGGTACCCTATCCTTGCGGAGCAGTGGGTACATTGCCTGCAGGAGGGGTATCTCCATAGAGCAATGGCTTTAGACCCTGCAGGAAGGGTTCTCTAGCCCTGTTGAGCAGTGTATGCGATGCATGTGGGAGGGGGTAGCAGTTTGGGGCAGTGGGTGTGGGACTTATAAGAAAGCTATTCTAGTCCCACAGAGAAGTGGGTATGCTGTTGTGTAGTTCCTACGACCCCCCAGGACCTGCACGTTTTTGATGACCTAAACTGAGGGCTTAGGGTGCAGACAGACTCTGGACACCCCCACAGGATGAGTCAGCCATTAGACCAGCTAGCTCTACAGTGCCACTACCACCCCCCTGTATTCTACAGCGGTGTAGGTAGTTTCTGGCAACCACGGAACATGACAACACTGATTCCTCAGGTATCGTGGAAACAATACGGTATCTTTCGCTCAGTCACTCGTGCTTACTTTTTTCAGAATACACACAGAATGACGATTGGAACAGTTTCAATAATTATTTATTGGTCAAGCGTCAGTCTAGTATGAAACATATTCACTGCGACAATCAAAAGGCAGGAGCAGACAAATGTGATCGCTAGCACTAATATCGTAAATAGTAAATACATTTATACCATAGTGCTAGTAAGATGAATATAAACAGATTATATAAAACAATAGCATTCGCGTACTCCTACGATACGTAGCCTACCTAAATGTACCTAGCCTAGATATGTAGGTGAAGCATGTGTATGTAAGTGCTAGGATATATCCTAATGGAGCCAAGAAACCCCTGGGGAAGTGCTAACCCCTCACCTGATAGTTCTGAATGAAGGACCCGGTCTCTGCGTCGAGGATGGCACCCTGCAAGGGATGTCAGGTCTCTGCCTGTCGAAGGATCAGCCTACAGAGTCTCGGTCCAGCCTGGAAGGGGGAGTGAGAGTCTTTTATACTAAAGTGGTCACTCCAGTGTTTCTTCTAGAATCGATATGTTTTGAAAACATTCACTAATCTTCTGCTAATCCTTTTCTAAACAAACATGATCATGCACAGGTGGCTGTTGGCCATTGATGAAACAAGCATTGGCATAGCCAATAGGTCTCGCCTTTGGGACCTTATAAGTGTTTAACCATGCAACAGTTAATGTTGTTGCAGTAAGGATATTGTGCTGCATAACTAAATACTTATAATGTCCAAAAGGCGAGACCTATTGGCTATGCCAATGCTTGTTTTTTAATGTGACCAGATGACCTTTTAAAACTTCGTGCCTACCTGTGCCAGCCTGGAACACATTGGGATTGCTGGTGTCATTCTGGCACACACCATATCTGCCTGATCAGTCTGCCACCATAGCTGCCTGAACAGTCTTGCACATACTATGCATCTCTGGCACTCACCGTGCCGTCCTGTGTCACTCTGATGCACACCATGCCCAGTTTTCCCTCCATCTCCATTCTTGTGCCCTCCATTTTATTTTAATTTTTCTTAGTTCGGGAGAATACCATGGGGCGGATGGATTTTTCCTGTAGCTTTTTCTTATTTGTTTTTGAAGCTAGCTGAGTGACTGCAAAATCAATCCAATTTGAAAAGTTGGAGGTGGCAGTATCAATATTGGCGGCATACCACTTTGACACATTCCCAGGTTTACTAGAGTTAGTAAATCTGGGAAAGCGCCAAAAACCATTGGTGGATGTGTGTCAACACCCACGCTCCACCCATGGAACGCCTTTCCAGGGCAGAGTAACACAAGGCAGCAACTTGCGCTGTATTCATCACTCCAGACTTTCTATGCCATTTAGAGCCATGCAAGGTGGCTCTGCGTGGTATAGTAAATCTCACTTAAGGGCTTGCATTGCCCTTGCGTCACCTTGTGTGTCACGTGGGTAATGCAAGCCCTTGTTAATTCTGGCCCCAGATGGAGTGTGTGAACGGCACACAGTTGAACACCTGGGCTACAGACTGGTGTTAGTAAGGCTGCACAGTGGGTGAATGCACATGCCGCTGAGGTCATTGAGTAACTTGAATATCACAGGTTCTATTTTCATTGGATAACTCGCGGAATTACTGTGCCTGGTATGTGTTACTCCAAGTGTAGATTGTGGTGTGCGGGGATCTACATGGAGGAACAGGATTGTTATAGGACAGGACCGAAGTGAACAGACAGAGGTGAGTCCTAGTGCTGGCATAAGAGGGTCAGGATTGGCATGCAGTGGCATTGCATTGTGCAGGTCCCATTATTGGATTTTCAGGTGGTTAAACTGAGGTGCCATGCAGAGCTTTGTGTGGGACGGACATACTGGGAATGGCGCTTGGTGTTCAGTGCTCATACACCATCCACTCACAACTCCTGTCTTGCCCTGGTGGGTCTTGGAAAGAACAAGACCTGATTCCACACTCCATGTGAATGGCTCTTCTTAGCAGCTCTTCAACACCCAGCCTTCCTGGATGCTCACCAACACCCAGTCAGAAATGAGTGAAACGGGGAGTGATGGAGCAGCTACATTTCCACAGGTGTCTTGAAGACCCATCACAGGCAATCTGGCCCCACAAGCCCTGCTTCCTTACCTCAAGAGTATTATGGCCATAAAAAGGGTGGGTGGGGGGCATTGGAGATAGCTTTGCTCATACATTGTTTAGTACTATTGCTCTAAGCCTGGCCAGGTTGTTGCTGTTGGATGTGTGCATTGTTGAACTTCATTTCTCTCCCATTTGAAATAAAAACTTAATTTAAATTACTGCAATTTACTTTAGATTATCTTTCCTTGTGATGCTAGGCAGGCTAGTCCAACAATACACTAAGAATAGAACATAGCTTGATCACATGTCCTGGACAGTTGGGGAAGTTATGATATACTGTTTGTTTTTCTCTACGAAAATTGAATAAAGATGTATTTTAAAAACAAAGAATAGAACATAGCATATGCATCCAACACAGCTCAGACATGCTATTACGTGGCTTCGAAAGAACTCAACAGTTACACAACCTTCTACAGAAAACATTAGGCAGAACTCTGTACAAGCAGGCAACACATACCTGGGTGGTAATCTGCTCCCAAAAGCACTGTCCATTAAATAACAATACATAAGAACAATCAACACAACACATTTGACAGAACAACTTGTTAACATCCAACACTGCATGGATGTAACATTTAATACGTATCAGTTTGCGCAAAACAGAACTCTCCCATATCAACAACACACACCATCAAACAGCAGTACACATCTAAAAGAACTCACATTATTCACCCAACAAAATCCCGGTAAGCTATCAGATGAGAGCCAGGATTCTGAAACACCACCCAATACTTCCAATTAATTCACACACATACAAACCTTCTGGGCAATGTACACATCAAATGACATAGTTATTGTGTATGTATTTTGAGTAGTCCACCAGCCACATCCTGCAAATGTATATCACAACAAATTAGGTACATCAAAACATCAGACAACTTTCCTGCTACTTATTACAACTTACTGATTGAGCCATGATACCATCTTTAATGAAATCCTTGAAACCATGCTGAGAAGGAACCAAAGCTGATTGGAGCTCTGAGGCCATATCAGTGGCACAATGAGCACCATATAAATAGTTTAATATAACATAAGACTTAAAATCTCTTTGCTGGGCTGGCTGGTCACCCCACCTCTCCCTCCTCCCGAATTAGCATTTTTGGTGAAAGTCGGTGTGTTGCATAAGCAGAGTTATGGATTGTAATCCTTACTTATTTTCCTCATCCCGCATCATTTTTTGCAAGGATTGAGTTGGACATTGTCAGTAGATGTCAAACTGCTCTGACTATGTGTCATAACAGAATTGACATTCCTGTTAGTAAAGTATAGTCTAATGTGCAAAGAGTCGATTGATAAATTGAGAAGTGTTGAGTCTGACACTTGAAACGGGTAGACATTTGAGCTATCCTTGCAGATTGGTTGCTTAGATTTACATTCTTAATGCTGTTGGAATCTATGCCTAAAGTTGCTCACCTCAAGTTTTATTTTGTGGAATTTTGCAAACAACGTTGCTTATGCTGGTGGACTGATATGTTTATTTTTTAGTCCTACCCAAGTACCTTTTAAAAGACCATGCAAGCAGAGTAATCCTGTATTTTTGCTTATTATGCAACTATGTGAGCAAGACAAGCCTTTCGCCTTCCATCTACTCAGACTCGCAATGGCAACATGGGAAAAAAGCTTACATACTTTATTGTAATCTGAGAATTACCGAGAATATGAGTTTGAAGCACTTTGCTGCTATTATTTCTAGCCCTATGGGTCGATAGCAGGAACTTGTGGGATGAAGCCAAGACGGTCCTGTTCAGAAGGCCAGGTGTTGTTAAGGCCCCTGTTTTATGTGAGGATGGAAGCTTTTGTTTCTGCTGCCGTTGCTATGCTCTATCTGGGACTCTGAAAAGGTGCACAATGATTCCGCCTATATTGTTACTAATGCGTGCCTGAGGGACTCTTCCAATTGTCGTTGGGCTTGGTAATGTGGCTGGCATTTGAAGCTGTTATTGGGCATACCATGACTGGCACATGATTGGCTACCGTTGGAACCGTGACTGATGCATTTATGACATATACTGGCAGCAGCCTAATTAGTATATTCTTGGTGATTGAAATAGCCATACTTAGTTTAGCCATTTTTTGCTAACATTGAACTTATTATCTAAGTTTGCACATATTTTAGTTTTCTATTTTCTTCAGTGATTTACTTTCTGGATGTCATCAGTGTCAAAGGGTATATGACATCACTTCCTGTAATGCACTGATGCCTGATATGTGATGTCATTTCCTCTCCCGTCATTGTGAGTGGGTCAAAGGGCATGGGATGTCACTTCTGCTACCCCTAACATTTTGGTGAATCGACGTCCATTCAAAAAGTTCTCTACAGGTCCACTTTTGACAAAGAAAAAATGCCAGCTGGCTGCCATGTAGTGGTGGACAGCTCTCCATTTTTTTTTCCAGAAACAATCTGCTTACTGGAAAACAAAAACAACAGTCCTTGATGCGCAGGGAAGTTTTACCATGTGAACCATGGTAATTTTACATTATTTCATACTAGGAATGTCCGCATTTTGGTTCCAGGCAAGAATAACAAGTATTGGTAAGCCCGACCTAAACGGGGCAGTCCTTCGTCGCTGAAATGCCGGCGGCCCTTTAGCAGGTGAGCTGCCTGCTTGCCTAGGGGGTTTCCGAAGGCAGGCTACATTTGAGGCGGTAGAACCGAGATTGTAGCAGATGAGGCCGGATAGGGCATTAAGTCGTGGCTGCCATCAGATGGTATATTTTCATATAATCAATATAGCACTAGGTGTAAAAAATTTGAAAATAAACATGCACTGGAATCTAGCACCGAGGTGGGGAGAGGGGGCTCTAAAAAACGTGGTGAGGTAAGAAAATAGGGAATTAAAACACAAATAGGGCTGTCCCTAGTTGGGCTTCCTACAGGTTCCTACAGAATCTCTAGAGATGCAAATCCACTAGGGGCATCTCACAAAAAGTGAAGGACTGGCCTCACACACCACCT
Source organism: Calotriton arnoldi (assembly GCA_963921515.1). Taxonomy (NCBI): domain Eukaryota; kingdom Metazoa; phylum Chordata; class Amphibia; order Caudata; family Salamandridae; genus Calotriton; species Calotriton arnoldi. The sequence goes on from CAWUFW010007571.1 coordinate 216,470, forward strand.
GAAGAAAATAGGGAAAACAGGTTTCTGTGAAAGCCTATCCTCTTTCCGCCATGGCTGCTGTCGTTCAAGATTAAAATCTCCCGTCTCTGCCTGACTCGTTAATGGTGATCGCTGGTGCCATTCGGGAGCTGAGTTACATCCGGCTGATGGAGTCAACGCAGATCAACGTCAGCAAAGTGAAAGTGACACCGTGTACCTGCAGCATGTGTCTATGCTGGTCTTGGATCGAGGCAGAAAGGCCCCTGAAGGGAGCAGGCCACTGCACAAACATGAAAGCAATATAGCTGGACGGATACCCACCGCCCTCATGTTATACTCCCCGTGTGGGCACTGGGCAGCGTGCCTGAGTGAATAGTGCTGCGCAAGATATTCTGTCATCGAGGGGTGTGCTGGTCTCTTGCGAAAGAGGCTTATTTTCTGATGGGGAGGGGGGTTGGTAAAGCCCTACCCATGACTGTTGTCAGCTGGCCCGGGCTTGTGAGAAACTTCTGGGTGCCCACGGTCACACGTTTTGAGACAATATGTGGGCATATCATCTGAATTTTCGAACATAGCGTCTCAAGTCTGTCAAACGGTTAATTCGGGCACACATTTGGCCCAAAGCATGGATGAACAAGCATTGGCCGCGCGGCCGTGCGAGACGCGCTCTGTGGTGGGGGAGGGGGGAGGAGCGGGAGAGCAAGTGACGCGCGGCCGTGAAAGTGACACGGCCGCGCGGCCCCGAGAAGCGCTCTGTGGTGGGGGAGGGGGAGGAGCAAGTGAGAGGAAAGACATATGGCGCCTGGAGCATGCGAGGAATGCGCGTTACTATGCGCGTAATTGCATGCTCTAGGCCAGCCAAAAGTTGTGGTCGCATTTCTGCAAGCCCACTACAAAATGTCTCGCCCAGAGCCAGCGCTGAAGCGCTGGCTTTCAGGGCGAGACCTAAAAAGTGGTGACCCTTCTACAGAATAAATCTACTGTGCCTGGGGACATGTTTATGTACGTCAGGTACAGGGATTAAGATAGGGTACCAGGAGCCTGATGTCGGAGAGACAGAAGTAAGCTATTAGGTAAAAGGTCACCTGTGTTAGGACCGTTATGTCGTGTGGATGGGACAAAATGTATGTAATTGGTATGTACATGATGGGACTATCCTAAAGGACATGACAGTGCAGCCTCAGGAAAGGGCACTCCAACCTCATGAAGCAGTGGGTATGCGGCCTGTGGGAGGGGCAGCCAGTGGATGTGTGGCCTGCAGGAACGAACCAATCTGTGGAGCAGTGGGTACAGGACTGAACAGCCCCATGGAGCAGTGGGATTGGGAGTTTGGGAAGGTTACTCTAGCCCCATATAGTAGTAGATGCAGGTTTGAAAGAAGGACATTCTATCACCAGAGTAGTGGCGGCAGGGCCTGCAGGAAGGCTCCTTTAGCCTCACAGATCAGTTGGTATGAGGCATGTGGAAGTGGGTCGCTCTGCAAAAAATGGCTGCAGAGCCTGTGGTAATGGTATTCTTGCCCAGCACAGCAGTGAATGTGGGTTCTGCCTGGGGGCTACTCTGGCCTCACAAAGTAGTTGGTGCATTACCTGTGGGAGCGGACAGCTCTGGAGAGTAGTAGGTGCAGGGCTTGTGGAAAGGGTGCGCTAGTACAATGAAGCAATGGGGGAGAGGACTGCAGAGGCAATATTCTAGCCCCGTCGATCGCTGGGCATGAGTTCTCTGGGAGGAGTAATCTAGTCAAGTGGATCAGTGGATGGGAGATCTGCAGAAGGCACACTTTAGTCCCTCAGGTCGTGAGAACGGGGTCAGCAGGAGAGGGTACACTATCCAAAGAGAGCAGCAATGGCAGGAATACAGGGGGATATTCAAGCCCCACAGAGCAAAGACTATTGAATCTGCCTGAGGGGTACCATATTCCAGCCGAGCAGTGGGTGCAGTGCCTGCCATAAGGGTACTTTTGCTCTGTGGAGCTGTGGGCACGAGTTCTCTGAGAGGGGAGAGCCCTGTGGAGTTTTGGGTGCAGGGTGTGTGGAAGCGGGCAATCCACAGAACAGTTGACGTTTAACTTGCCTGAGGGGAACTCTAGCCCTGCAGAGCTGTGGGTGCCACTAGAGCCTGATGGAAGGGTTCTCAAACCTCACGAGATTGTGGGTGAAGGGCCTAAGGTAGTGCAGCTCTCCTCTAACCACAGGGCACTAATACGCAGTGGGGAGCAGGGGTAGTCCTGCAAAGCAGTGGGTGCAGGATCTGTGAGAGGGAGTGGCCCTGTGGAGTTGTGGTGGGGGGTACAGCCTCGCGGAGCTGTGAATGCAGGGCCTATAGGAGGGGACATCCCTGTGGAGGTGTGGAAGCTGTGAGAGAGTACAGCCTTGTGGAACAGTAAGTGCAGGATCTGTGTGAGGGAAAGGACTTGTGGAGTTGTGAGAGCTTTGAGAGGGTACAGCCTCACGGAGCAGTTGGGGACGACCTCCCTGGGGTACTGTGTGTCCACAGAGGGTCAGCCCTGCACTTCCCCATCAAGGAGCCCACTGTCAGACAGATGGGACGGGAAGGAGGATCCTGACCATGCCTACAAGAAGCTCTCTGCATGTGCTGCACCCGGAACCATGGTGGGAGAAGCCACGCATCGTGACCTCCCCCCAACACTGCCTCTGCCGCTCTGGGCACTGCATCGTGCCACAATGCTGCTGGGGTGCCATTCCTGTCACAAGATGCTCACCTGGAAGAAGAGAGTACACTCACCAGCACCAACAGTGCTCTCGAGGCTTGGGAGCTCATCCTGCTGGCATCGGCTCTCCCACACACAATGCAGAGCACCGGTGAGGAGTCAAAAAGCCCGCTCACTGACAAAGGAAAGGGCGGGCCTTCTGAAACACATCACATCCAATAAGCAATAGATACACTGTACAACAGCTAATCAGAAACCACGACAACTTCTTTGACACTGCTCAACTAACGAGCAACAACAAAATGTTTTTCTCGGCCAATTACAATGACCACTTGAGTTGAGCACTTTTAGACAACGCTCAACTCAAGTGGTCATTGTAATAGGCCGAGAAAAACATTTCTTTGTTGCTCATTAGTTGAGCAGTGTCAAAAAAGTTGTTGTACTTTTTGATTAGCTGTTGGACCTTGTATCTATTGCTTATTGGACGTGATGTGTCGCAGAAGGGGAATCCCAGAATTGCCACTTGTACCTACTTCCTGCCTATATGACTGACACTTTTGTGGCAATTAATTGATCAGTAAGACAAACGGGCCGTCTCAGGATTTTCTATTGGAGATACTCAACAGCAGCCTGCCCAGTAACGTCATTTCCCGGAACGTTTGACAGTTCACTTGCAGGAATCGAAGCAACGCCGGAACGCATGCGCAGTTGTAGGAATACTAAGCACAATCAAAATGAAGTGCTATGGGTATAGAACTCCTGCCCTCTCCCGTCCTGTGAAATCGCAGATCAGGACACTCATGCCAACTTTTGATAAGATGACTGCAGCAGTCAGTTGTATCCAGGGTCCTAAAAAATAGATTTCAAGCCAAAGGGGCCGATTCCGATCTCGGCCGGTAGGGCTCCGAATCGGATTCGGCTTTACCGGATCCGATTCGGAGGCCTTTTTTCCGACCGATTCGTACAGTCGTCCCAGCGAGCAAGTACGATGCGAGCGCACGCGAAATCGCCGACCGACTCGTTCCCGGGTCTGAACCGCTCCGACCGACTCGTACGGACACGGCTCGCACCACGCAATGGAGACGTTTCCCGACTGAGCGAGTACGATGCACGCGTTGGACGGCCGGATCGAGTCGGAGCGTCCGGCTCGCAAAAGCACCCGGAGCCAGACTTGGGGGGTCCGTGTCGGACCCCCCTGCACGCGTAGCCACACGAGTCGAACACAGGGGGGACCCAAGGGTCCCCCCTACACATGCATGTACGGTGCGAGTCGCACCGACGCGTACCCACTGTAGGGGACCCCCCTGTTCGCGACGTGCCCATTCAGTCAATGGGAGCCCGTGTACGCGTTGTACGACCGGCTCCCATTGACTTCAATGGGAGTCCGACCGAATCGAGTCGGGCAGCATACGGCCGCATCGTACTCGCTCGGTCGGACTGGGGGAGTCCGGCTCGGTCGGAAATCTCTCCGGATCCGGCTCGGTCGGAGAGCTTTCCGACCCAGTTCGGAATCGGCCCCAAAGTCTTGCACTACTAAAGATAAAACAAGCACACATCAGCTGCACTCCCAGGCCGAGCATTGCACGTAGGGACTGCATGTGCGTCGCTGCTCATGCCCGCGGCAAAGAGATCATGCAGTCCTTTCTACAGTTCACCATGAAGATGGAGAGGATATGGAATTTACACCCTCCACATGGGAATGCGCATTGCAATACACCTGGAGTCTTCGGGGATGGGGACGAAGAATCCTTTTCCCGATCCCCAATTAGTTCCAGGTGGATCTGTAGGCCTCTGCCTAACCATCACTCCAGACCTCGTAGGTTTCAGCCTCAGCTGTCGGCGGAAGACATCCTCGCTCTTGTATTCTCATATAGTAGAACGGGGTCTTTTGCCTCCTCTAACTCCTTTATTAACATCCCCGCTATTTCCCCTGACAGGGAACCCAGGGTCAACTCCAGATCGGTAAATAAGGAAAACCTATTCCAAATAACTACTGCTCATATTGAAGAGATTAACACCTCCCCTCACATTAATTTGATGCTGCTCAATTGCATATCGGCTGTGAAACATGCTGCTGACATTTCAGCACTCATCCTAGTGCAAGATTTGAACTTATTGATTCTCACGGAAACATGGCTCAACGATGCCTCCTCCCATGTTCTCGACATTTTAGTACCGCCTGATTATGCCATTATCCGATGTGATCCGCCGGGGAAAATGGGGGGTGGCATTGCCTGCATTCATCGCTCCAGCCTAACCATAAAGCAATCTCAGAAGGCTCCGCTATCTTCCTGTGAGCAACTAATGACAGAAATTTGGAATAAGGGCAAGATTGTCTGTGTGCTTCACACGATTTATTATCCTCCGGGTGACAATTTGATCTTCATAGAGCAAATGATGGAGCTCATTAGCTCATGTTCAGATCAACTATACCATATCTTCCTTGGAGACTTTAATCTCCATTGGAATGACACCAATGATCTTTTAGTCAGCTCCTTTAAGACTTTCCTCCACGATCTCAACTTCTCCTAGTTCTGTAAGGGACCCACCCACAATAAAGGTGCCACCCTCGACCTCATTATTGCTAGAGATAATCTCATTCAAATGAGTGACATCCTACCTTGCGACTGGTCGGATCATCGTCAAATTGCCTTCCACATACTGGAAAAGACCACTAGCAGAAAGGGACAACCTCTTAAAGCGAAACAATGGTCTCGCAACATGAGAGACGTCAACATCAATGCTCTTACTTCCATCACTATGAATAGACTTCAGCCTCCCCCTAACATGACTAACCTGGATGATCTTTCGGATCATTACATTAGCACTGTGGCTAATATCTTTGACACCATTGCCCCGAAACAACTTAAAAGGATTCCTCTCAAACAATCCAAACCTTGGTTTAATGGTTCCGTAAATGACGAACGCCGTAAACTTAGGCTTTTAGAGAGGACCTGGAGAAACGAGCCTTCCACCACCAGCCTCTAGCAGCTAAGGAAAATGAGAAGCTCTTACAATAAAAAAATCCGCATTGCTAAAACTGACCATTTCAGGGCGCAGCTGGACGGCGCTAAAAACAGACCCAAGATGCTATTTGAAATCATCAAACAGCAAGCAAACCACACTTCCAACCCAAACCTGTCTTCCATGACTACGCTTCCTAGCGGGGAGGACTTCACTGTGCACTTCTCTGAAAAAAACTAGGAAAATTGAATTGGAGCTGCAACCTGTCACTCCCATGGTGCCGCCTCTAATCCTCACCACATCTCCAGAGGAACTTGTGGTTCCCTCGGCAGTTTCCTTTTTTCTCGGTTGTTCTCCCAAAAATGACGCCTCTTGGAATGCCTTTATCCTGCCAGATTGCACAGAATTACTCCACGATATGGCAACTCTAAAACCGGCCAATCACTTCAATGATCCAATACCTGCTAAATTTTTTAAAGACCTCAACTTGGCCATTCTACCTCTTTGGTCGCGGATTATTCATGAATCTCTCCTGCAGGGGAGCATCCCTGATTGCCTCAAAAATGGGCAAGTCACTCCCATCCCTTAGAAGCCCAACTCGGATTTATCTGATCCCAACAAATTCAGACCTATCACTAACTCATGACGTTAGCCAAACTGCTCGAAAAATGCGTCCACAAGCAGCTCTGCAACCATATAGAGAAATTTCAACTACTGGACCTCTATCAATCCGGTTTCAGAGCAGGGCATAGTACTGAAACTGCACTAACGCACATTGAGGTTGACGCCCTGAAATCCCTTGATCAAAATGTCCCTTGTCTTCTGATCCTTCTGGACCTGTCTTCTGCATTCGACACCATCAAACATGAAACCTTGATTAATCTTCTTCAACGTAGGATGGGTCTAGCGGGACCGGTCCTAAAATGGTTTACCTCTTTCTTACATAACCGCACACAAAGGATTAAACTCAACCACTCCCTTGCTTCCAGTACCCAGGTCAGGATTAGAGTTCCGCAAGGATCTGCACTCTCGCCCACGCTCTTCAACCTTTTTATGGAACCTCTCACTGTCATTCTGAACCAGTCTAACATTCATTACCACATGTATGCGGATGACACGCAACTTTACTTGAAGATCTCCTCTCTAGATGACATTAAAACTTTAAACGAGGCTCTTTCGCAAACTCAACAATGGTTAGCCCAGAACCATATTTTATTGAATACCCTCAAAACTGAATTCCTGCTGATTGCCCCCCACAATCACCCTGCACCTACCCTGGACTGGCTAAAGCAACTCACAGCCCTTAACTGCACCCCTCATGTGGTTGATTCCACTAAACGTTAGGCATTACCTTGGACAAATACCTTAATATGCAAGCTCACATCAGTGCCACTATTAGGGGTGCCAATTTTCATCTTAACACCCTCAAGAAAATCAAACCTTTCCTTCCGACCGAAGACATACAGCCTGCAGTACAATCCCTGGTGATCTCACGTCTTGAATATGGTCTGGTGACCCTTGCGGGGCTGCCTAAAGCGAGCTTGGCCCCTCTCAGAGCCACTCTCAATGCATCGGCCAAGCTCATCACAGGCTCCAAAAAGCACGACCACATTACACCTGACCTTTTGCAGCTTAACTGGCTGTCTATTGAAGCGAGGATTCGTTTTAAAATAGCTTGCCTCACGCATAAAGCCTTGCATTACAACTCTCCGGCCTATCTGGCGAACAAGCTCGTTCTTTCTGGCTCGGGTCGGAACTTAAGAAGTACGTCCACACTTCTCTTGAAACCTCCCAAATTCAAGAAGAAAAGTACGTACAAACGTGCTTTCTCCGGCCTTGCGCCTAGAATTTGGAACGCTCTTCCAACTGAGATTAGAGCCAATCCTTCCACTGCCTATTTCAAGAAACAGGCCAAATTGATTTTCCTGAGTGATCATTAACTGCATCATCGTGTTCTCTTTTACATATCCCCATGCTGACAGTCTTGACATTTATCCCAACATATCGTTCTCCATTTATTTTATGTTTGGTTGATTATTGTTATTTTACCCAGGTGCCCGCACCCTACAGTTTTGTCACTTATTTTATTATGTTGTGTTGAGTTCACTTTTGTTTGTTTTGCTGAATGTTACAGGAAATATTCTACACACTAGGAGAAATTGATCTAGTGTGGCCCATTACCGGTTCCCTGATCTTGATTGTGTACTCCTTGTTGTGTCACTGTGTTGACCTCTATTGTACGGAAATTATTCATACTTTCGCCTTGTGTTCAGCGATCTGATACCCGCAAGGGTCATGTTCGCGCTTTATAAAACTTTCTAAATAAATAAATAAAATACTCCATGGGAGTAAACTGCTCAGAAAAGGTGGGACATGCACCCACCATTAGCCATTTCCAGGCTACGATTCTTAAATGACACATCCAAAAGCCAAGCTAAAACGTCAGAGGAGTCAGACCCCACAAAGTACAGACAACAGATCGCCTAACAAAGCAAGCGCTGTTTAGGCTCGACCTAAAAATAGATGTATCTCAGGAGGTAAGGCTGAGCAAAATGGAGACTGACAGGTAATACAGAGAGCTCCTTTAACATTCAGAAAAATTTGAACAATATCCTGCCTCTAAGCGACCATCCACAAGAAAATGCAGTAACATGAGGTATTCGTTAGAGCGCTGCAATAAAACCCAACGAAACAATTACCTGGGAAGGTGGGAGAAACCGTAATTCAGATAAAACAGCTCCCAGAGACAACAAAAGATGAGCAGGTCAACTGTAATATGGTGACTGCAGCAGCTAGACGCAAAAGAATGGGGCCTACTTAGACATGCTGAGACCTGTGCCTTTTGATTTTGGCAGCAGCATGGCAGAGAAAAGCTGCACCAAGAAAGATACCTATTGGGTGGCAAAGAGCCTAAGACCCACCCGTGGAGGCAGACCGCAGCACAGAGCATGGCTGATGCGCATACGTGCCGATCCCTCGAGGGTGAAAAGGGTCAGTAGATTTGAGGGCATGGTGGACGTATGGCATCCTGGAGGCCAATACCGTTGCCACTGAGGCACTAGGCCAAGCCCGGGTGTGCATGGCTCGAGCAAGGAATAAAGAGAATTGGAAGACCCCCAGACTAAACAATAAGAAAATACTCTTACCAGGAGGAGGGGAAACAACAGGAATGCCCGGAAAAGATGAAATGGGGGTTGATAAAACTGGAAGCTAAATACGTTAGTGCTGACTAGTTGAGATCTACTGAAAATCAGTAACACTACATAACTCCATTGTCACAAACCTGACGATCCGGGTGATCCGGGGACTGGACCCGGCTAGGCGTTTCTCGCCCACCCCGGAAGACAGGCTGAGGGGAGGGGCCAAGGGGGGTTTGGGGGGCAGCCGACCAGCGGGAGGTCTGCCCCCCGGGCAGATTGGGAGGGGGTGGGGCAGGCCGATCGGTAGCCATTTTGTGGTTCTGTTTTGGGCTACATTGGGAGTAGCCCAATTGTAGCCCAATTTTCAGCGGGGAGCCCAAGGGGTATTTATGGCATTTTCGCGCTGACCCAGCCACCATTTTAGGTGTGGTGACCTGGTGGCTGGGAGCGCTGTAGTGTAGGGCAATTTTTCTTTCTGTGAGGTTAGGCCTTGGGTGTAGGGGTAGGCGTCAGTGTAGGGGGTGGTTGTTGCGGCAGGTAGTGGTTTATCAAATTACTGTTGCTATGGCGTGCGACGATGTCAGAGTGCTCGAGGCGATCCGCCTCTTGAGCGAGGCCGGCCGGCTGGATATGCGGATGCCGGCGGCCTCATCTGGTGCGCGCCCGGCGAGGCGCGCGTCAGCTGGGGTGGCGTCAGCGATTGCCTGCTCGCCGCCGCGCTCGTCACGGGATGGACAGGTGAGTGCAGGGGGCCGCGCGTGTGTGGTCGCGGCGGCCCCGGGGGTTGTGTTGGGTGTCCGGGGAGGCCAAAATGCGGGCTGTGGGGGTGCAGAGAAGTGCGCGTGGGGGAGCGCCTCGCGCGCTAACCCCGCCTTATGGGAGCACGAAAAGGGGCCGCTTCAACAGTCGTGGAGAAGCCCCGAAGGGGGTCTTGAGAGCGGAGCCTCCGTGTGTGGAGGAGGTTCCGTTGGGGACCAGCAGGATGTAGGCGAGTGAGGGGCAGGAGCGGGGCAGGAGCGGGGCCTTGCGCAGGACGGCTCCGAAGCGGACGGTTGTATCGGGGCCTCCTGGGTATTTGGAGGCCTCGGTGGTGTCGGCGGTGGGCGGGGCTTCGGGAGGAGGGCGGAAAGGGAATCAGGCGCGGGTGGCAGCGCTGAGACGAAGTGAGGTGGGAAAAGGAGGGGAGGACTTACACAGTTTTGGGGGTAGGGAGCCAGTTCAGGTTTTAGGTGTCAGGCACAATGGGGGGGGGGTTGGGTAACCAGACAGTTTGGCGAGCTGGGTGTATCCTTGGGGAGGGATCAAGTATTCGAAGGGGTGCAGGCACAAGAAGAGGAGGAAAAGGGGGATGGGGGTAGCGATATAGCAGACGAATTGGAGTCTGTGGGGGCGTCAGGGATTGGGGAGGGTTGGATAAATGTTACCTCGTGGCCAGTTGGGGGAGTGAGGGAGTGTGAGTCCTGGATAGGGTGGGGCAGTTGGACACGTATCTGGGCTGTGGGGGTCGCTGGGTCTGGGAGGAGTGGGGGCGGGGCAACAGGCTCTGGGTTTTTCAAGGGCATTGGGTGAAGGGAAAGGGCAGGGCTTCGCGGGCCGGGATTGGAGCGCTGAGGAAGAAGGGGGGGCCGGGCTCAGGGTGTCGTGGTAGATTTGACGGCGGTGGGGAGGGCTTGGGCAGCTAGTACGGTGGGAGTGGGTACGAAGAGAAGTTGGGATGGGAGAGAAAGGAGAGGCCCAGCACACCAGACCACCCCTTTTGCTTGTAGGAGGCGGATCAGCGCAGGGCGCCCGACTTGGCAGGGCTGGGAGCGGCCCGTTGGCGCCAAGGAGAAGGGAGGGTAGAGCATTGTGCGGCGTACCCAGTACCGGCGAGGGACCCCGTCGTGGCTGGTATAAGTAGGCCCAAAGCGGGCTCACCGGCCCCATCACCCATCAGACCTCCACGGTCTGGGGGACAACGAGGACGGAGGAGCGATGAGGCCAAACATTTGTGTGGTGTTCGGAGGGCGCAATCGGCCCCTCCGGTGGAGCGGGCTTGTGTTTTTGGGGAGGAAGAGTTAGATTATGAGGAGGGTGGCATGGAAGAAGGAGAGTTGAGGGACATGGAGGGAGAGGGGGGGGCGAGTAACGCTGTGTCCAGTGTTTTTCAGGTGTCCCGACGCCAAGCGGAGCCCACGGGTCGGACATCGCGCTGAGAAAGACGGTCGCCCCCCTTGTATGACGGGCGGAAGGAGATTGGACAGTCTTGTTACAACCAGGTAAGCAAGGGGTCTAACGAAGAGGGATGTGAGTTGGCTAAGAGGCCGAGAGCACCGCTTACTATAGAAAATTGGACGGCGGCATTTTGTATCTATGCAAGTGTGTACTGGGGACAAATCTCCAGAGCGCGGTGTGGTCATGTTCAAGTACATGGATGTTATTCGGAAGGCCCAGATTACGTGGGATATGCCTGGGCACAGTATGATGAGGAATTTAGAGCACGCATGGCGTGGGATCCGAAGGCAAAATGGGGTGAATTGGGTACAGATTTATGGCAGCACACGATGGGGCTGGCCGGAGCGGGGGAAAACTATATTTACGGCCAGTGGACTTCTAGTCTATCGGAACTTTCAGGGGCGCCCCGCCCGTGGTGGGGTGGGGGGCATGGGTCGGGGACAGGCTGGGGGCAAAAGGGTACGGTTGGGATTCCAACAAGGGCATGTGCACGCGGGAGTACTGCAAGTTTAGGCATGTATGCTCGAGTTGCGGAGGCAGACATTAGTTGCTCAATTGTTTTGGGGGTGGGCAGGGGCAGCAGCAGGGGGGCCAGCAGTGGCAAGCGCGAGGGTTTAGGGCAGGGGGCAGTGGCAGCAGAATTTTACGGGTGGGAGAGGGGCTAAGGGGCCTGGGCCAAAGGCTCGTATTCCGGTTAAAGTAGACAGGTTGATCGCGGCCCTGGGAAACTATGTCAACACAGAGGCTGCGGAACGGTTGCGGGGGGGATTCCTGGAAGGTTTTGGACGGGGTTGCGTAGGGCCTAGGACTGGATGGTGGGCAGACAATTTGAAGTCCGCAAAGGAGCACCCGGAGGTGGTGCTAGAAAAATTGGACAGGGAAGTGTGTGAGGGTCGCATGGCGGGCCCCTTCGTGGATTGGCCACTACAAAACTTGATGGTGTCACCGATGGGTGTGGTGCCTAAGAAGAAACAAGGGCAGTTCCGTTTGATACAGCATTTGTCTTGCCCGTTAGGGGGTTCGGCGAATGATTTCATCGACGAGCAGGAGGCGTCGGTGACTTATTCGTCAGTTGACGTAGCCATGTCACTGGTAGTGACCGCGGGCGCAACGGCGATGAGGGCAAAGTGCGACATGAGGTCCGCTTTCCGGGTGCTTCCAGTCCATCCGGATGATTGGGATCTTCTGGGCATCCATTTCAAGGGTAAATGGTACGTGGACAAAGCATGACCGATGGGCGGCTCTATGTCTTGCGCACTTTTTGAATGTTTCAGCATGTTCCTGCAGTGGTTGTTTACGGAACGGACGGGTCACCAAGGAGTAACGCACTACCTGGATGACTTTTTCTTTGTGGGCACCTCAGACTCCACGGACTGCCAGGAGGCTCTGGACAGTTTCAATGAGATCATGAGGGGACTGGGGTGCCATTGGCACTGGAACAGACGATGGGTCTCTGTACGGTATTGTCCTGTTTGGGAATAGTGTTGGAACGTGGACAAAGCATTACCGTTGGGCTGCGCTATGTTGCGCACTTTTTGAATGTTTCAGCACGTTCCTGCAGTGGTTGTTTACGGAACGGAGGGGTCACCAAGGAGTAACGCACTACCTGGATGACTTTTTCTTTGTGGGCACCTCAGACTCCACGGACTGCCAGAGGGCTCTGGACAGTTTCAATGAGATCATGAGGGAACGTGAGGTGCCATTGGCACCGGAAAAGACGATGGGTCCATGTATGGCATTGTTCTTTTTGGGAATCTAGTTGGGCTCACAACTGATGGAGGCAAGATTACCTGAGGACAATAGCAGCAAATGTTGGGGCTGCTGGCGACAATGCTGGCGGAAAACAAGGTGACAGTGAAGGAGATTCGGGTGCTGTTGGGCCACCTTTAATTTTGCTTGTAGAGTGGTGCGGGTAGGACGGACAGTTTTTTAGGCGACTGGGTAGGGCATTAGCTGGACAGAGACCCCCTCACCACCATGTGCGGCTGTCTGCGGGTGTGAGGGAGGATTTGGGTATGTGGCAGTTTTTCTTGGAGAATTTTACTGGCATTCCCTTGGTGCAAAGGGTGACCTGGATTGGGATGTACAGATTTTCTCGGATGCGGCAGGCAGTGAGGGATTTGGGCTCGATTGGCAGGGACATTGGTGTGCGGAACAGTGGCCACCGGAGGGGTCGGGAGGGGTAGGAGCATATCGTTTCTGGAATTCTTCCCCCTTGTCGTGGCACTCACATTGGGGGGCGCGTGATTGGCACACAGGAAGGTTACGTTCCGCATTGACAACATGGCGGTGGTGCAAGTGGGAACCGACGGTCGGTCAGGGATGAACAAGTTCGGAAATGACTGAGGGTATCTGTGTTGGGGTGTTTACGTTTTGATATTGCTTTTCGCGCGGTGCATGTGCCAAGAGTGGACAGTGACATAGCGAATGCTTTGTCTCGTTCAGTGGGGGGAGTTTCAGTGGGTTAGATAAGGATGCGGACAGGACCCCGACTGGCATGCCGTAGCATTGGGGGTACGTAGGCAACACAGGATGTTGCAACTGGTTTTAGGCTCCTTGGCTCGTTCCACGAGGATTGCGTACGGAACAGCATGGGAGGAGTTTTTTACGCTCAGGGGCTCGGCGGCGGGATTATCCGGGGCGGTGCAGGGAGGATGTGATTCCAGTTATATTGGTCTCGATTGATAAGGGGCTCACGAGAGAGACCATTACGGGGACACTGGCAGGCATTGCGTTTGGGGGGTAATTGGGGTGGGGTTATGCGCCATCCGCAGGAGAAATTGGGGCGTGGAGGCTGGAAGGTTGGACCTGTGAGGGTGTGCGGGAGAGTAGGGTTTGGAACCCCATATCTTGAGATTTATTGGGAAGGGTTTTTTGACGTTACCAGGGGATGCTCTGATGGGTGCGAAATCGGTCTTTTCTCCACCTTGATGGTGGATGTTTGGTGGGTCTTTTCGGGTCTCGGAACGGTTGGGGCTAAATTGGGGGGGGGGGCTTCATTGGAAGGAGGTGTACCCTGGCAGGAGTAGTGTCTGTATTTGGCTGCGAGAAGGGAAAACAGATCAGAGGGGGAGGGGGAATTGGGTGGTGTTGCAGGCTGCCGAACTGCAGCTGACGTTCCCGTGCAGGAGGGAAGCGAGGCGAGGCGGCTTGCGCCCAGCCCGGGGGGGCTTAGTTGTTATAAATGCTAATGGGCGGGGTGCAACAGCTTACCAGATTGTGGCGGACCTGCGAAAACGGCGGGCGGAGTTGGGGCTTGATGGGAAGGGTTTTCGGCACACATTCAGTCCGGATTGGTGCTCTATCAGAGGCCAGTAACAGGGGCTGGGGGCGAAGGGACATCATGAAGCTGGGGAGATGGATTTCAGATTGCTATCGGCGTTATGTGCGCAGCGAATCGGGGGGGTGTAGCGCGGTTTTGATGTTTCCCCTGCTCATTCGTGTTTCTCGTTTCAGGTTCGGTGATGGGTCCCCTCGCCAGGGAGTTGTTTAGATGGATGGTTGGACATTCCTTTGTCAAGTGGACACAAGTCCAGTCCCGCTCCAGCTATTTTGGGAAAATTTGGGATTTAATAAAGAGTTATTTACAGTACATTGGAGGGGTAGGGGGGGATGCCTTGGAAGGAGTTGGTGCAGGTCCTCAATGACGTCATGGGGGCTGGTAGGTGCCTGACGTACTCCTGATACATCTTGGGGAGAATGATATGGTCAAGGAAACGGGTTTGACGCTTCTGAGAAGTATGAAGAGTGATTTGAATCTTATAAAGCAGCAGGGGGCAGGTTGTGCAGTAATTGGGACTGAGTTTGGGCCACGTAGGGTCTGGAGGGAAGCAGTGCATCCGGCAGCGGGGATAAGGCCAGGAGGAAACTTAATACGGGAATAGTACGTTTTGTAGGCATCTGGGTTTCCATCGGATTGGGCATGAGGACATCAAGTGTGATACTCCGGAATTTTTTAGGGGGATGGGGTCCACTTATACAGATTAGGCATGGATTTGTACTTACTGGAGGGCAGGGAGGTGCTGGCCAGGTTGTTACATGCACTTTGAGCGTAGGGGGAAATACCTAGAGGGCAGGGGGGGCAGGAAAATGGGGAGGCGGCGTTTCCGCCTACTCTCCCGCCTTTTCCTGGGTGGCGGGGTTTGTTCAAAGTTGGCCAAGATTGGATGAAGTTTTTAGTTAAGGGTTGGTAGTTTGTGAGCAGGGTCAGGGAAAGGGTAACCAGGTAGGCTAAGTTTACGATAAGTTTAGACTAGATGTTTGGTAGTTACAATTGCACAAAGGCAGGTATGGGTTTGGGTCAGTGGACGATAGGATTGGGAAATGCAATATTGGGTAAGATTGTGTAATATGGTTGTTATGTAATGTTATGGATTGTTATTTTGTATTCGGCAGGGTGGGGGATTTGATGTGGGGATCGTAGGGGTGGGGGGGGAAAAGGGGTCAGGTAATTTATTGTATAGTGAGGTTTTAGTTTTGTAAGGCAGTTGCCAGTGTTAATAAATTGTGATATGCACCTGTTTCAATAAAGCGGCCTTTTACACACACAAAAACTGGTGTCGGTCTGGCTTGCCTCCCCTCCCTCCCAAGGGGGGTTTGGGGGGCAGCCGACCAGTGGGAGGTCTGCCCCCCGGGCAGATTGGGAGGGGTGGGGCAGGCCGATCGGCGGCCATTTTGTGGTTCTGTTTTGGGCTGCATTGGGAGTAGCCCAATTGTAGCCCAATTTTCAGCGGGGAGCCCAAGGGGTATTTATGGCATTTTCGCGCTGACCCAGCCACCATTTTAGGTGTGGTGACCTGGTGGCTGGGAGCGTTGTAGTGTAGGGCAATTTTTTCTCCCCCATCTCCCATCCCCCTTTTCCTTCGTTTTCGGGGCTTGTAGGTGGGTTCTAGGTTTTCTCTTCTTAGGCGGTTATTGGAACAGGTTCATAGGGGATGACTTTGTATGTAGTTGTCGCTTGGAACAGGTGCTGGCAGGGTTTGTTCAAAGTTGGCCAAGATTGGATGACGTTTTTAGTTAAGGGTTGGTAGTTTGTGAGCAGGGTCAGGGAAAGGGTAACCAGGTAGGCTAAGTTTACGATAAGTTTAGACTAGATGTTTGGTAGTTACAGTTGCACAAAGGCAGGTATGGGTTTGGGTCAGTGGACGATAGGATTGGGAAATGCAATATTGGGTAAGATTGTGTAATATGGTTGTTATGTAATGTTATGGATTGTTATTTTGTATTCGGCAGGGTGGGGGATTTGATGTGGGGATCGTAGGGGTGGGGGTGAAAAGGGGTCAGGTAATTTATTGTATAGTGAGGTTTTAGTTTTGTAAGGCAGTTGCCAGTGTTAATAAATTGTGATATGCACCTGTTTCAATTAAGCGGCCTTTTTCACACACAAAAACTGGTGTCGGTCTGGCTTGCCCCCCCTCCCTCCCAAAGTCCTCCTCGCGACACCGTAAAGCTGGAAGAAAGCGGGCAGCGTTTTTTTTCGGGAACACCAAGAAAAAGAGGAGGAAAGGACGAAGGAGGGGTTGTCGGAGAACAGGAGGAGAAGGCGGCTGGCGAAGCGGTTCCCGAGGAATCTGAAAACCCGGGGAAGGTGTTCAACGAAGGGTTAGTGCCCAAAGAGACTGTGAGAGCACCAGAAGGAGAAGCGGAGTCTCCTGTCTACCGATTGCCTCCTGATCCACGCCACGCCCCAGGAGGGACGTGGCTTCACCAGGTGTGTGCACGGCTCTTAAGTCGGGCCGAAGGGAACAGACTAGCGGGAAAGAGGGAGGGCTGGGGGCCAATAAGAACGACATTAACAAATTAAAGTAAACAGTCTGAAGAATTGGGGAATTAGTATTCAAAAGCTGGAAAAGGCATGTTTGGCCACTAGCTTCCATAGGATAGTCTTTTTTTTTCTTCTCTCACAAATTTCTTTCTCCCTTCTCTTTTCTTCCTCAGGAATTACAGTTTTGCTTTTGAGGTGTGCAGGTTCTTTAAAGAAATAAAAAAGGAAAAGTCCTTCCTTTCCACTTTCTCCCCCCCCCACTTCCTATTAATAATCACATCCCCGCAGAAAGAATATAAAGAGAGCACCTCACTAACCCACCGCATAGTAATTAAAACTCTACTAAGGATAGGTTCTTACCTGCGTTTCTTCTTCTGCGAGGGTACTGGCGGACAAGAAGTCCAAAAACCCTGCAAAGAAAGAAGACGTCGTTAATCACAAAGCTTGAGACTCTTTTCGTACTTATACATATTTTTTGTCTCTCTTCTACTAAAAATAAAACAAAGAGAATGCAATAAACCCTCCGAGTATTTACTGGGTATTAACCCCTCACTACCGGCGACATCCATAAATAGGGACTGAGAACTTCAGAAAGATTACTTACTGCACAACACTGAAGGAGAGATAAAATGCAGAACCTAACCCTGCTAAAGCAAATTTACAGATGCATCATATAGATACCTGAGCAATCTGCAAGACGAATATTGCAAATTGAAAGGTGGGAAAATAAATAGGTGCATATCATGATAAAGGACACACTGACAGAAGGGTGCAAGGCAGCACAGAACCTCAAAACCTGGTAACCATTTTAGAAGTGATAAAAGACACAAGAACCCTTGAAAATAAAATAGTCACAATAACAGAGGTACTGGAATTCAACTAAGCAGATTTGAAAAAAGTCACCTTAAAAACAAGAGCATATGAAAAAGCTGTGGAGGCCATGGAAACAAATGTAAAATAGGTAAAAGACAGTACATTTCAGCTACAGGAATGCAATTGTAACTTACAGGAACGGGCAGAAGATGTTGAAGGAAGATCACAGAGAAACAACCTCTGCTTCATAAGTTTCCCGGAATGAGCAGAATGACCGCCTGCGGAGCTGCTCTTTGAACAACCATTTCTTGAAACGTTGAGAACAAAAGGGCTGTCTAAATTGTCCTCAATAGAGCAGACACATTTGGCACTGTGGACAGGGCTTAGACCTAGAATGAGCCAATAGTGATGATTGCCCTGTTCCTTAATTACCTGGATAGGGATTCAATCCTGCTAGGAATACGAAAGAACGCCTGGGCACAATACGGATGTACAGGTCTTCCCCGATTACGCACAGCTTGTCGTTCCTTAGAAGGAGTCAACTGGAAACTGCTAGAACTAGGTCTAAAATATATTGTTTTTCCCCAGCAAAGCTCAAAGTGATACAACAGGGCAAGCCTTATTTCTATATGACAGCAGAAGTGGCATGTGACTTGCTTAAAGAATGGAACCAAAAGATGTTTAAACCTGTAAGAACACCGAGAGAAAGAAGAACCATGGAATCACAATAAACACTGCCTACAACGGAGACTGGAAAGGATAGAGTGGAAGGGATTACCGATGATGAAACAGTGACAGTGAACAAAGATGGGACCCTAGGTATAGGACAGGAAAAGTAGACACTGGAGGTAAGGGTGAAAATGAATGCATCATGGCCAAAGCAAAGAACCATTTCTATCCCCCGAAAGAAACTGTATGGCCTCATTTATGAGGCCCCTTGCGCTGCCAGAACTTCACTTTTTGTGACGTTCCATGGCGCAGAAGCCTGCTCCATATTTACGAGGCAGCACTAAGCCACTTTTTGTAGCTTAATGCTGGCTTGTAAATATCATTCCCTTTAACGCAGTTTTCTGCGTTAAAGGGGCGTGCAATGGGTGTTGCTGGGGGCGTTCCCAGCAGCATCCATGTCTTTTTGACACTGCCCCAGATTTATGAGAAATCGTAACTCTGAGGCAGCGCCAAAAACTTACACCGAGGTGTAAGGGAGGCACAACGAGGAGAAATGTCTTTATTTCTCCTTGCTGAAAAAGCCTCTTGTGATTGTTTTTGTGCAGGATGGTTTTCCTTCCTGCACAAACATAATCATCCGTGCAACGCAGGCACCCTTGCACCATGGTGCAAAGGTGCCTCATGTTGCCGCACGGCAGCCCATTGAGCACTGGTGCAGGGGAAAAGGACAGAAATGCACTGTATCTGATAGATATGATACATTCATGCCCTTTTCTTTTGCTGGACGGCAGTTCAGCAGGAAGGCCTGCGGTGCTGCCCTACGGTAAAACCTCATAAATGAGGTCCTATGTATTTTGCTGGCGACGGACCTACACCCCCTGTTGCAAGCGGAGGTGGGACCCCACCTTAAATATGTTTCTCACTTAAAGTATCTGTTATTGTTTTTGTTAAAAATGTTTACCATAGTAGTTGTTAATTTATAATGTTCCCGAAGAACAGGAACTATTGAAGACATTCGAAGGATGAAAATGAGGGAAATACTATGGTTGTGGAACTGGGATTCCCGAAATAGGAATAGGGGCCCAAATCTGTGTCACAGGAGGGGGAAGGAAGAGAGATCATGCTTGTTGCATGAAAAACAATAAAAATATTGTGAAAAGACACATATAATACTATAAAGGCAAGAACGGATGGCAGAGGATGTTAGAGACCACTGGCTGGTTAATGTACAATACAACCATTCAAACACTACGACAGGCACAGTCAAAATAATGACTTATAACACAGAGGGGCTAAATAACTTTAAGAAAACAGAGCTGTGACTTTACCTAAAATTCCAAGGTGTGGACATTGCCATGCTCCAAGAGACCTAGTTAACAAACAAGAAACTAGCCATAGAGCGGAGGGGGGAACTATACTACTCCTCATGGTCATCATACTCGAGAGGGGTGGAAATAAAAGGAGTGATCGGTGTGCCATTCTCTAGAGCAAACTTCTGTACAGATGAGGAGGGATGGTGCGTGGTATACTGGAAGGAAAGTTAGACAGGCAGGACATCACCCTATTGAATACCTAGGTACTAAATATGCCAGGTAAAGAATTCCTAACTGGAGTGTCGGAGAAGATCACTCCTGGTCTTGATAAGCCAATATTATGGGCAGGAGATTTTAACAATATAATATGTAACACACTAGACAGACATCCCCCTAGAAATTAGGATGAGAGTAGACCAGCCACACAATTCAGAGAGGTTATAGAGAATTTAGACCTAGTGGGCGTCTGGCAGGAACTTCATCCCAATGACAAAGTATATATATATATATATATTTTTTTTAAATAAATCTTTTTTATAGAAACAAAACAAGAGCAGCATAAACAAAGAATAATAAAGTGCGGTGCAGCGCAATCTTCATCAGTTTCGACAGTCCAAATGCAGTAGAACAACATTTTTCAAAGCAAATCAACGGAACCTTAAGGCGATCGTTTGTCATGTACAATACATCGTGTGCAGGCATTACTCAACATCTTGGTCAACTGAGAATGGGGAAGCATCATATATATATTCTTTTTACTCACCCTGCCACAACTCCTACAGCAGAATCAACTACATCTTCACATCCCAAATCATTGCAACAGGGTGCTGAGATGCAAATTATCCAGCTAGATTATGTTCCGACCTTGCACCACATTGCCTAGTATATAAATGGCACTGTTTGAAACCTAAAGTGCCAACATGGAAGTTAAGGGCGGAAAAGTTGACAGATGTTTATGTTTATGTTTAGGATTTGTAGAGCGAATGGCTACCCGAGGGCTTCCCCACGCTGATGAGTGCTGTACTGGGTGGCTATACTTGGTAACCAGGTTACTGGGGGAACAACCAGGTCTTGAGTTTTAATCTAAAAGTGAGTTTGTCTTCTAATAGTCTTATTCAGAGTGGCAAACTATTCCATAACTTTGGTACCAGGTGTGCAAATGATCTTCTGCCCCATCTCGCTCTTTTAATTCTAGTAGTGCTAAGAAGGTGTGATCGAGACGATCTTAGGAGTCTGGCTGGAGCATAGGGAGGGACCAGACCTCTAAGTTTAGCTGGGCCTGTATTCTTTATAGCCTTATGTGCAATGCAAAGAGATTTGAACTAAATCCTTGCTTCAACAGGCAACCAGTGGAGCTGTTTCAAAAACTTGCTTACTGGGTCATGATTTGGGAGTTTGAGGAGAAGCCTTGCTGCAGCATTTTGCACAACCTGGAGTCTTTTTATTACATATTTTGGTGAGCCCACATAGAGAGAGTTACCGTAATGCAAACGGGAGACTATAAGGGATTGAATCACTGTTTTTCTTCGATGCTCCGGGATCAGTGCTAGTATCTTCCTGATAAGTCTTAGTAGACCGAAGCAGATGCCAGCCAGTTTTATGGCTTGGTGGTCCATCGTGAGGGCTCTATCCAACCACATTCCCAGATTTTTTATGGGGGATTTGGGATCTGGTGTGTTGCCAAGGCAGTTCGGCCAGCTGTCCAATGGCCTGGGTATGACCATGTTCCCTAGAATCATCAGTTCCCTTTTATCGCTGTTCAGTTTCAAGCAGCAGTTCGTCATCCAATTGGCCACTCTCTCCAGGCAGTGTACCAGTTGTTGATGTTCAAGGTTCGGCCCGTTTGCCAAGGAAACCACCAACCGAGTATCGTTTTCATAAGAGATAGCCGAGATACCGAACTCCTGCACAATTGTTGCCAGCTGTCGAACGTAAACATTAAACAGGGTGGGGCTGAGCGACGATCCCTGTGGTACTCCATAGATGCAATATTTAAGGAAGATATAAGGCAGGTATAGTCAAAGTACTTTAAAAAAACTGGGAGACTGCACTTGGTCTATAGAGTGGAATGCCACAAAGGCAGTTATTAGAGGAGCCTGTATAGTCAAGACAGTGGGAGTGGTTAGATGTCTGTAGAAAGACATGCACAAGACTGGGCAAGATGCTGTTACACTACAAAAAGAGATACTACATAGACCAAAATTAGGCGGACGCTGAGGGATAAACCACAGAATTCACATGGAACAATGGACCAAGTTAGATAAATGTACATAGACATCATATAGGCAGAAACTATATAGAAATGTAGACAGAGCAGGCAAATTGTTGGCCTTGCTGCTAAAACGTGAACAAAAGAAACAGGCCATTATGACACTTAGAGATGAGAAAGGATGGATCTTGAAGATTAACTAAATCTTCCATGACCATTTAAAACAAATATACAAGCAGGCCAACAACAGCGATGTGCAAGAGATTAATATATACTTAGCTAAGTTCTGCCTTCATGACTCACCGTGGGCAGAGAGAAAGCCTTGAGGCCGGCTCACTAAGGATGAATTATTAGCCACTTGTCCACAACCCCGGATTGGATGGATAATGAACAGAGTTGCATCAAGAGTATGCCAAAACCTCATGGAAAGTTTCCTAGAAGTGTGTCATGAGAAGCAGTTGGTTGAGGCAGACTACCTGAGACTATGGCAGACGCATGCATATTAATGATGCCGAAGCCAGGGAAGGACCCATTCTTTTGTTGAGCATATTTGCCATTCTCAAAGCTCCTGGTGGACATGAAAATAATAGGTGGTCCAGTAGGATACTGGTGGTAATCCCTTCCTTGATTCACCAGAACCAATCAACATACATGCCTAGATGCAGTTAATACATAACCTGCGTAGAATGGCACACAGCCAACACGTGCTGGATGATAAAGAAGGAGAATATTTGGTTACAATACTAGATCTACAGAAAGCATTCGATACATTGGGTGGGAGTTCCTTTTCCAGGTACTAGAAACATACAGTTTTGGCCCCCACATAATGCAATGGATCAGGCTCTTGTGCAACAGACCGACAACTCAAGTGAAGAGCGTCAAACTTGCTTCAAACAGGTGGATATTGGAGAGGGGCACACAGGTGGATATTGGAGAGGGGCACGCGACAAGTGTAAGCGATCCCCAGTATTGTTTGCACTAGCAGTAGAACCCTTGGCACGAAGGGAAGAACTGCCAGAATGAGGGTCACAGTGGGAAGCACCGCTCATATAATATCATAATAGGCAACCGACACATTAATATTTTTATAAGTCCCTGAGACATCTGTACTGAAAATGCTCCAACTACAAGAATTTAAAAAGGTCTCTCATCTGCATACAAACTGGAATAAATCGAGGTTGTTTCCCCTAGGACACTGAGCACAGCAGACACAATATACCTGAACTTGGGAGTCAAATAGGAACTAAAAAAATCAAATATAAGGGTATTATACTGACACACAATTATGAATGGTGAATTTGAGAAAACAGAGACAAGATAGTGATGAATATTAGACATCAGGCAGAGTTCTGAAAGAAATAACAGCTCTTAATAATAGTCAGAATAGTTTTGTTAAAAATGGTTGTAGTACCGAGATTTCTGTATGTATTTCTGGGAATATATGTATTGCTGACTAGGAAAATATTTAAGGAATTAGTATATTCAAAGAGCTAAACTGGGCATTTAGGAGACCAGATCAGATTTAATGCACTACAGCTGTCGTATAAAAAGGTGGGAACCAGAGACCCTGATATGGAAGCTTACTACTTGACCCCGTAGAGGCAGTATCTGCATAAAGCATTGAGCAGTTTACGACAACAAGGGGAAAAAAGACTATTATAAAAGTGTTGAGGTGCTGCAAGAGACTCTGTTGCAGAACAGGCGTCATTATGGGACCTTAAAGAATTTAGACAATTTCTCCTGGAGGCCAAGAAAATAGGACAGATAGAAGCAGGAATGCAATACATGAGGACATATATGCAGAAGAATCGTTTCGCACAATTGCAGAGACAACAGTATACTTTGACATGCTCAGGGGACACTTTCTATGGTATACTAGACTGTGAAAGGCGGCAAGTCAGTCATCGGGAGGATGCCCAGGTAGACTGCAGGAATCATCCACATTAATGGCAATGAAAGCACCGACAAGGGGAAAACATTAATGACGTTGTACAAGGTCATCAACTCAGAATGGCCAAGATGGTGAGTTTAAGAAAACGTAAACCTAGATACCAGGACCATATTGGCAGACTCAAAATTGAAACGGATACAAGACTATCCTCAAAAAGTGTCCAATAACACAAGACTCAGACTTATACATATAAAATATCTACATAGAGTATATCAATTCAATTCAATTTTCATCTTTATTCGGGTACAAAGGTATCCATTAAAATGCAATAAAAGCCACATACAATGTGCACTAAAACATATAAATAGTTAAAACATTCAATTCATAAATAGAGTATATATGTTACCGACAATCAATAGCAAAATAGACCCAGGAGCAGGCTCGACTGCCCCAGGTATGATATGAATGGAGTGGATTTCATGCGTTTGGTGAGGATGTGTTCATTGGTTACTGTGTACTGGAAAAGTGTAGTTAGAGATTTACAAAAATTAGGACAAACCATGATAGACATGGACATGAAATAATGTATATTGAGACTACATAAACGCCCAAAGGGAAAAAAATGCAGTACAAATTCTTTGGTCCTAGGACTGATTGTGGCATGCAGAATGATAGTGATACATTGGAAGTGGACAGGGGAACCTGCATATGCACTATGTAAAAAAGATATATTGGAATGAACATTGGCAGAAGAACTGCACTTGAAAGTGGTCCATAACGACCCTAAAGCTGAAATGGATATTGCAACATGGAAATAACTGTTGTATACTGTGAGTTCACAAAATATGGAAGAAGACTACATAATGTTTATCTCCGCACATGAGAAATGCCACTGCAGACCCATAAAGATAACTGTGTGTAAGCATGAACTGCCAATGTAAATAGCATGGGAAATCAGAGTCATAGATGTGTGCTATACATGTGTTCATTCCTGGTAGATATGTAAAATATTGAGATTTGCTGGACACGTATATTGAACATGATAAGTTAAACATTAATAAACACATTTTGTGGTTTCTGTGTAGTGGTCTGTTGATGGCGTATCATTTGAAGTAGTAACTTACAAAAACACGTACACACGACTTAGAGAATCTACAGTAATATCAGAGACTCTTCTTATTGAGAAACCGATGCATGTATTTGATGTTACAATGGCATCCACAAAACTCCGTCCACAATCTCAGGAATTTATTATAGATTTCAAAAGAACTCTGGTGCGTACAGTGTTACTGTTCGTAGAGGTGAGCACCTTGTGCTACATTTCAAGGATCTCTGTTCATGTTCTGGTGTCCATTGTAACACTGAAACTTTGACTGGACGTTGAAGCAAAACTGAGTCCATACAAATTGTTGATTCAAGTGTTCCTGAGGGTTTGCAAATCCTGGCACCATTGATTCTATAGGTAGCAGTGCCTCACCACTATCTAAGATTATGCTATGATAAAACCGGAGCCATAACTTGTAAGAGCATACACTTCCGCTTTTGCTTTAAGTATGTATTTTAACTGTTAATCTAAGCCTGTGTCAAAGACATCATTTTCAAAAGTGTTTGAGCTGACAGGATATAACCTTCATTGATTATGATAACTTGTAGACTGGAGTGTATATGGCACCAACATGCATAGCATCTCATTTGATCACTGCATCACAGCTATCACTGACGAGTTAAGGCAACACATTTCTTGGCTGGCCTTTGCAGCCTTGATATCCGGAACCTTGCACCAGTAGGAAGAACATGCAGGTTCACTATTGACGCTGCTGGGTGCACACTTCAACCATTAGGATCTAGACGATATAGCCTGATCAGGCGTGATCAATCCGTAGCCGCTGTGTAAGAACGCAAAGGATTAGGGAAACTGAAGGAGAGTTAACTGCTGATTAAAAGTGTTTTAATTCTAAAGTTACCTGGAGGCGAAATGAATGGTATTCATGAAAAAAAGAGTACTGGGGACAGAAAGATACAAACTATATTTAATGCTGGACCAATGTAACAAAGGGCAGACGCAGAAGCCAGCTCACAACAGAACATGTAATAGAGGTCACCTAGTACTTAAACTAAAAGCACGACGGCAAGCCGTGCTACAGGGGAGCCCACGTGAAAGTGTGCTCAGACTCAATTGGGTTGATTCACAAAGGAAAACGCACACTTTTGTGTAAGTTTACGTTTGTTTTGGAATTCACAAAACTGCATTTTAATAGTAAAGTTTACAAGTGCGGAGACTCCGCAGTCGGGGCGCAGAACCCCGCACATAAAAAGATACGACATGCCTATCTTTTTATGTACGGAGTTATCACTGCGGAGAGTCCGCACTAGTAAACATACTATTAAGATGCAGTTTTGTGAATTCCAAAACAAACGTAAACCTTTACAAAAGTGTACGTTTATCTTTGTAAATCAGGCCCTGAGAACCTGATTTACGAACGGACCTGTGTGCGTATATGTCGACACACATTGCTGTAGGTCTACTACCGTGAATATGTTTCAGAATAAATAGTATTAACATAGTATAAGATGGGACTTCTGCCTGTGCGTAGCCCTATTTATTTGTATTTTTGCAGTTTTATGTAGCACGAACTTGGCCTACTCATGTTTTTTAGGCATGGAGAGGTTAAATGATTTGCCCAGTCACAGGATGTTGAGCGGGCACCGGGACTCCAACCTGGTTACCAATTCCGGGCCTACAACCTCGCTATCAAAGCCTAATTGTGTAATTTTCATGTTCAACGCCAATGCCTTGAGCTACTTTAATTGCCTGGGTACAGGGATGAGGTCACAGGGAATAGTTGCTATTACTAGGCACTTTAAACACAAGGGGTACCTCAGACACCCCCATTATATTGAGACCGCAGCCCCCGTCACACAGTAATTAAGACATGAAAACAGTGTTAGGGCAGAAACAGTGTGAAGGATTTTGCCATTGCAAGAAAATTAAGTGAAAATGTGTATATGATCAGGCAATATATCTTAGTAGTGTTTTTTTATATTATTTTTTGCTGTGACGCTATTCCGAATTTATAGCCGGGGCCACTGGACTTGTGCGATCAGGGAAAACCAAATTACGGAGCAGGGTTGAGTAAATTATGTGGCAAAATAAGCCAAAGTACACTGCCTAATGCAGCACATTTTGTGATAGTATTACTTCATTATTTTTAGATGTTTAAACATTAACACTGTCTCGTCGTTAGTACTAGTTTAACACCAAAATACAGCAACAGGCAACTGAAAGGTGACCTTTGCAAAGGGCCTTCTACTGCACAGCAACACGTGTTGCTGCGTTTGTAGTAACTTTTGATCCATTTGAGTGAGAAACAGTTTTTTTGTTAAAATTTGCAAATTATGCAGCCGATGATGGATTATGTGACAAATGTGGCAAGTCCATAACTATGTGGAATTCGCTGCAGAATCGCATAATTCCAGTGGCCCCTTTTATGGCACTATATTAAGTAAAATAACAATGACAATGGCACAGTTTTGACTTTCCTTAAGTGAAAAGACTTGTCAAGTTTCACTAATACAACACAGATACAGAGTAAGAATGAGCAGTGAAAGTTCCTATTATACTAAGAAAAGCAAAGGCAACAATTCCATGACTGTACTGATAACATTTGCCGCAGATGGCCTGCCTACTCTCAATCACCTGAGGTGCTCACAGAAGGCGGAGCTCGCTAGTATAATTAGAAGGAACTTAAAGAACAAACACCCCACTTTGTGGCACTTGTGACTGTGCATTTATTCTCTCCTAACACATTCTCTCATTTTATCACATGAATAGACAGAAATGGATTATAGTCAGGGCCACTGGAATTATACGATACTGCAGACACAGCATTTTATGCTAGTTATGGATTTGTCACATTTACCACATAATTCATCATCTGCTCCACAATATGCAGATTTTAACAAAAAGCCATCTTAAACATATCAAAAGTTTCTAAAGACGCAGTGACATGTTGCTGCACAGTGGAAGGGCCTTTCACAAAGGTTTGCTTGTCACCTTTCAGCTATTTATTGCTGTAGTTGCCTTTTAAACTGGTACCAATGTGGTAACACTTTTTTCAAAACAGTGTTAATGCGTAAAAAAAAGTCAAAATAATAAAGTCATACTACCCCGCATTACACTGCATAATTTAGTCAACCATGCTGCATAATTAGGTCCTCCCGCATTGCATAATTCCAGTAGCCCATATTATAGTGCTGCTGTTGTTCCTCAGGTCCTAAACTGATAAGAGAGAAACGGGTGAGATGGACAGAGGGGACGGTGAAGCAGAGGGACAGGAGGGTAATAGGGAGGAGGCTAAGGGAGGAGGGATGGTAGCGAGAATAAAAAGAGGATGGTGAGGGGGAGAGAAGGTGGCCGAGTCAAAAAGACAGGAAGGTGGAGACCAGAGAAAAGGGGGAGTAAAAGAGAGAAGGCTAAGGTGGAGAGAGAAGAGTGAAGTGGAAATAGAAGGGTGAAGTGGAGTGAGAATAAGTTCACACACAGAGAGAGAATGGTGAGACCATAGAGAGAGAAAGTGGGGTAAGATGGAAAGAGAGGAGGGTGAGGTGACAGACGTATGAGAGTGAAGTGGAGAAAGAGAGAGGCACAGCACAGTGTTTCTGTGGATAAGGTGGATAAGGTGGAGAGTGAGTAGAGGGTGAGGTGAAGGGATAGCATGGTGAAGTGGAGAGAAAGGAGTGTGAAGTTGAGTGAAAGTAAGGCGAGACAGAGAGAGTAAGGAGAGTGAGCTGAAGAGAGCAGAAGAGATCAAGCTCATAGGTTTAAATCTCTAGAAATATATTATAGTTAAAACTAGTAGACAAAACCCAGGACTACGTATGGAACGCAGCTCACGCCTGTACAGATGATACAGCATGCATAGACCCAGCTCTCTGACACCTAGGAATCTTTGGACAATCCCACTCATCTTTATGGCCAACCATTCTTCTTCATGGCCCTC
Source organism: Calotriton arnoldi (assembly GCA_963921515.1). Lineage (NCBI taxonomy): Eukaryota > Metazoa > Chordata > Amphibia > Caudata > Salamandridae > Calotriton > Calotriton arnoldi. The sequence continues at coordinate 245,097 of CAWUFW010007571.1, forward strand.
CCAGATCCCAAATCATGGAGCCAGATCTCGTGGGTGGAGAGAAGGCCTTAAAATGAGAAGATGCAGTTAGCTTCTAGGGGATGATCATTTTGTTTTTTCTGCACTAAACCCCTAGAACGTGTAGCCCAAAATAATTGAATGTGCTAAATTCTCTCTTTTCAAATCCCAGCTGAGTTGACCAAGTGTTGAGATTTATGTGACAATTTGTTTGCTTCTCAAAAGACATATATTTTGTATTTATTCATGGTTCTTAGTGTAAATCTATACCATACCCACAAGTCTGGAGTGAAGATTGGAGTGAAAGTGCCTTACTCAGCAATGTGGAAATACTATCAGGGCACAAGCAAGATATTAATGGCATGATAAGCAACCAAGGTACATAGAAAGGGTAAGAACAAGGAAGCTAGAGCGAATAATGAACAATGCTGTACAACAAGAAAGTGTTATAGCAAACAAATGATGGATGGAATGCTGACAATGCAAACATTCTCCCCCAGTCAAAAGATCTGGGTTAAATCCATCGTTCTTTTGCCCACTACGCCACCCCAGTTTGGACCCAGCCATATGCAAATCAGTCTTGACCCTGTGCCTCATGGGAACAGTCCAGACCGAACTGCCAAGCCAGGTCCTCCCTGGACCGGGAAACAAGCATCCTGGGACCGGTTTCAGGGTATGTCACCCTTCTTCAGCCAGGCTAGCTTGAATCCAGTGGCACAGTGAGCAAGGGACCCACGTCTGGGCATACCCATCCCACTTAGGGCGAAAAGTGTTACAGCAAACACATGATGGACGGAATGCTGACAATGCAAACATTCTCCCCCAGTCAAAAGATCTGGGTTAAATTCATTGTTCTTTTGCCCATTACGCCACCCCAGTTTGGACCCAGCCATATGCAAATCAGTCTTGACCCTGTGCCTCATGGGAACAGTCCAGACCGAACTGCCAAGCCAGGTCCTCCCTGGACCGGAAACAAGCATCCTGGGACCGGTTTCAGGGTATGTCACCCTTCTTCAGCCAGGCTAGCTTGAATCCAGTGGCACAGTGAGCAAGGGACCACGTCTGGGCATACCCATCCCACTTAGGGAGAAAAGTGTTACAGCAAACAAATGATGGACGGAATGCTGACAATGCAAACATTCTCCCCCAGTCAAAAGATCTGGGTTAAATCCATCGTTCTTTTGCCCACTACGCCACCCCAGTTTGGACCCAGCCATATGCAAATCAGTCTTGACCCTGTGCCTCATGGGAACAGTCCAGACTGAACTGCCAAGCCAGGTCCTCCCTGGACCGGAAACAAGCATCCTGGGACCGGTTTCAGGGTATGTCACCCTTCTTCAGCCAGGCTAGCTTGAATCCAGTGGCACAGTGAGCAAGGGACCCACGTCTGGGCATACCCATCCCACTTAGGGCGAAAAGTGTTACAGCAAACAAGTGATGGACGGAATGCTGACAATGCAAACATTCTCCCCCAGTCAAAAGATCTGGGTTAAATCCATCGTTCTTTTGCCCACTACGCCACCCCAGTTTGGACCCAGCCATATGCAAATCAGTCTTGACCCTGTGCCTCATGGGAACAGTCCAGACCGAACTGCCAAGCCAGGTCCTCCCTGGACCGGAAACAAGCATCCTGGGACCGGTTTCAGGGTATGTCACCCTTCTTCAGCCAGGCTAGCTTGAATCCAGTGGCACAGTGAGGAAGGGACCCACGTCTGGGCATACCAATCCCACTTAGGGCGAAAAGTGTTACAGCAAACAAATAATGGACGGAATGCTGACAATGCAAACATTCTCCCCAGTCAAAAGATCTGGGTTAAATCCATCGTTCTTTTGCCCACTACGCCACCCCAGTTTGGACCCAGCCATATGCAAATCAGTCTTGACCCTGTGCCTCATGGGAACAGTCCAGACCGAACTGCCAAGCCAGGTCCTCCCTGGACCGGAAACAAGCATCCTGGGACCGGTTTCAGGGTATGTCACCCTTCTTCAGCCAGGCTAGCTTGAATCCAGTGGCACAGTGAGCAAGGGACCCACGTCTGGGCATACCCATCCCACTTTGGGCAAAAAGTGTTACAGCAAACAAATGATGGACGGAATGCTGACAATGCAAACATTCTCCCCAGTCAAAAGATCTGGGTTAAATCCATCGTTCTTTTGCCCACTACGCCACCCCAGTTTGGACCCAGCCATATGCAAATCATACCCAGATCTCTGTTCTGCATTCTGTCCATCAATTGTTATTTTTGCATTTGTCACCCCGAGTGGGACGGGTATGCCCAGACGTGGGTCCCGTGCTCTCCATGCCACTGGAGTCAAGCTATCCTGGCTGATGAGGACTGAAAGTCCGAAACCGGTCCTAGGATGCTTGTTTCCAGTTCAGGGAGGACCTGGCCTGGCAGTTCGGGCTGGACTGTTCCCATTTGGCACAGGGTCAAGACTGATTTGCATATGGCTGGGTCCAAACTGGAATGGCATGGTGAGCAAAAAACGATGGATTTAGGCCCAGATCTCTGTACTGGGGTGAATGTATGACATTGTTCTGCATTCTGTCCATCAATTGTTCTTTTTGCATTTGTCACCCCGAGTGGGACGGGTATGCCCAGACGTGGGTCCCGTGCTCTCCATGCCACTGGAGTCAAGCTATCCTGGCTGATGAGGGCTGAAAGCCCGAAACCGGTCCTAGGATGCTTGTTTCCAGTTCAGGGAGGACCTGGCCTGGCAGTTCGGGCTGGACTGTTCCCATTGGGCACAGGGTCAAGACTGATTTGCATATGGCTGGGTCCAAACTGGAATGGCATGGTGAGCAAAACAACGATGGATTTAGGCACAGATCTCTGTACTGGGGTGAATGTATGACATTGTTCTGCATTCTGTCCATCAATTGTTCTTTTGCATTTGTCACCCCGAGAGGGACGGGTATGCCCAGACTTGGGTCCCGTGCTCTCCATGCCACTGGAGTCAAGCTATCCTGGCTGATGAGGGCTGAAAGCCCGAAATCGGTCCTAGGATGCTTGTTTCCAGTTCAGGGAGGACCTGGCCTGGCAGTTCGGGCTGGACTGTTCCCATTGGGCACAGGGTCAAGACTGATTTGCATATGGCTGGGTCCAAACTGGAATGGCAAGGTGAGCAAAAAACGATGGATTTAGGCCCAGATCTCTGTACTGGGGTGAATGTATGACATTGTTCTGCATTCTGTCCATCAATTGTTCTTTTGCATTTGTCACCCCGAGTGGGACGGGTATGCCCAGACGTGGGTCCCGTGCTCTCCATGCCACTGGAGTCAAGCTATCCTGGCTGATGAGGGCTGAAAGCCCGAAACCGGTCCTAGGATGCTTGTTTCCAGTTCAGGGAGGACCTGGCCTGGCAGTTCGGGCTGGACTGTTCCCATTGGGCACAGGGTCAAGACTGATTTGCATATGGCTGGGTCCAAACTGGAATGGCATGGTGAGCAAAAAAAAGATGAATTTAGGCCCAGATCTCTGTACGGGGGTGAATGTATGACATTGTTCTGCATTCTGTCCATCAATTGTTCTTTTTGTACAACAAGAAAGAGCATATATATAAATGTAAAAGTTATGTACCATCAGCGGTGGCATACCTCTTCCTAAAGAATGCTGCAAACATACTGCCAAAGCCAGAAAGTGCTTAATCTCTTCTCCTTAAATTAGAAACCCTTCCTAAACATTTCTACCATTTGACAATCTTGCTCTCATTAAAAATTAATGTGATTTTTGCTACTTTCCCTGTCACCTCTTCATTTGCACAAAATAGAAATCTAAGCTCTTCTGAGTGGATCTTTTCATATCTGTTAAAAGAACTCTAGTGATCTGCTTGAAAGAAACCATCCATGGCCCTCGGAACTGGCAAACAGGGAACCAACCAGCAGGCTCCCTATCCTGGGTGAGATCCTAGAGAAAAGAAATTGCACTGCAGTTCCAATAAGCTGAAAAACCCAAGGTATGTGTCACTACTTCTATTAAGGTCCCTTCCTTTAAGAGAGCATACATTGCTCTATCTCTAAAAGATCAATCTTCAAAGCAAAGGCTTTCCATGCTGTGGCTGCTGGATGTCTCAGTCAATGTTGATGCTGTCAATCCTTGCCCTTCGAGAGTGTCCAGGAGGCGGTACTTTCTGAATTAAGGCAAGGCTTGGGAATTGGGTACCTTGAGGATGAGGGTGTAATAGACATTGACTTTAGATGGGAAGCAAGGTTTGGGAGTGGTGTCTTGCCTATTGAGAGCAGTGAATGTTTGACAATTCATTTCTGGGAAAGAAACTATCTCCTGCTGCTTCTGTTGATGGTGATTCTGGTGACTCTGGAGGGACAGTTTGTTTAGGGGCATAGCTTGGTCAGTAAGATTGGGGGGTGAGCTTTAGATTTTCCAACAACTCACGCTGGCATATAATGTTACAATATATTATACACAAGCAGGGCACATGAAAGTGGCTAAGAAGGCAGTGGAAAGGGAAACAAATGCAGATTCGTAGGGGTACTAAGTGAGAGAAAACACAATATTTTATAAAATAACCAACATGCTTGAAGCCTTTCAAAGCAGAGAGGGAGAGAGTGTGTGTGCGTATTTGTCTTTGATTATGTAAACATTCCTGGTGAAATCAAACAGACAACTCACCATACCCTGCTGAAAACAACTTTACCCAATTTTTTTATTAGAAAATACATTTATTAGGAGGGTGCAACACCCCAAACACATCCCCTGAAGCTACGCCCCTAAGTTTGTGACTAGTCGCAATGGCCCTCAAGCGATTCCAGCCAGCTAGATCAAGAAGTTTGGCATTATCAATGACAGAATCATTAATGCAGAACCCCTCTGAGTTCCACTGGTGCGGTTGTGTTTCTTACTTGCTCCTCTGAATTCACCCTGGGTGGCTAATCCATTACAAGGCCCCTAGAGTGCTGAAGTTTATATTCTATGTTTCAGATTGTAGAAAAGATGTTCACCAACATACATGATCAAAAACATTGCTGCAAGCCACAAAATTGACAACAAGCGATGGATGGCATCACAAACCTGTGTTGATAAGAGTGACAAAGTGTCCTGAATTTGGTTGTAGAAAAACACAATGTACCATCATGTAATTTAGTGTAGTCTAACCCAGTTTTAGAGGAGCGAGACTCTGAATTTGGAGAGAGTTGCCTAAGCTATCTACCCCATCATAACATAACATGTGTAAAAGCGCACGTTCACCCCAGCAACGGGGCATCTTGGCGCTGAATAACAGATGTTTATTGTTACCCAACTCAATGGCACTCATTTTATCGACCTCAAATGGATGAAAGGCTGAGTGGACCCGCCGGGATTCGAACCTGTGACCATGAGGTCGAACACAGGCCCCTGCAGTGGATGCATTAGTCCACTGAGCCACCAGACCCGGCCTGCAATGTAGCTCAGCGAGTTAAGCGCTTGCTGCTAAGTTCTGCATGTAATTTCCTTATTCAGGCTCTCGGGTCGATCAACTGCTTTCCATTCACTTAAACACTAATAGCACCGTTTACAGCAATACAAAAGAGCAAATAATATATCAGGCGCTATAGAAACACAAATTCATATTATCAAAGTTGGGAGTCTGGGCCATTGCCCATGCGCGCGCCCCCTAAGGCACCTCTGTTATTCTCCCTATAGTTTACAACATGAAGCAGGCCTCGGAAAATGGGGCAGTCCACTTCCTTCAATTGTGAAGTTCCATCCCTACACTGTCGCAATTCACCCCGCGGTGACCCCGCCCCCTAGATTCATCTGCTTGATCCCTAATCAATAAACTCTCGGTAATTGGCAAGTCATTACTAGTGATAAGATCTCTGCTCCCGGGCTCCCTGGGTAACATCAGTCCATCTAATGAAGGCATTGTCTGCCCGGCCTGGCCAGCTGAGGAGCAGGAGCCGGCGACCCGGCAGAGGCGGGGGCGGCCTCCAATTACCAGAGCAGATTGCATTAGGGGTGAGGGTCATTCATCCTGACCTCAGAACACCTGCCGGTGTGTATCTCTATCTGCACATTTCCCTCCCCTGGGGGTGAGCAGACGGGTGCTGGGGGTGGGGTTTCAGAGCTGCACACAGGACGCAATGTATTATCCATCTGATCTGTCTGTCCATTGTCTGCTCTTCTGCCTTTCCCCACCTGTTCCCGCAATTGTGTATTCAGTCAGAGTGTTCCCGAAAGTTTTTCTACGGAAGCCCCTATAAAACTTTCAGTTTCATGTCCAGTCTCCTGGGGAATTGTTGGGTTGCCCCATTTGTGTTTAAGGAACCCTACCTAATTTGTCACATTTTTCTGCATCTGCTAAAAACTGAAATGTTGCCTGTTCGTTGTGATTTATCAGTCCCACTGGAGGTGGGAGGATCGTTTTTGCATATTTCGCGTTTCTCCGGAAGATTTCTCCCTGCATTAATATTGACACAGTATTATGATTCCACTCATTCCAGGATGAATAGTTTTTGACGTGCATTAAACAGGTGTAAGCCTTCTACCGCTTGTACCACAGACACCTATCATTAGATTCCTTCATTCACCCATTCTGTTCAAGAGGTTTGGTCTGATTAAACTTTCACGCATATTTGAAACTCTCATCATATATATTAATGCCTGTAAGAGATTGGGGTGTTAATTGAGGAGTTATGTAGCCACCTCAAACAATAACCACAATCCTTGTTAGGGTAAATCACTAAAGTCACTGAATTCACCTGAGCTCAACCCTCTGGTAGCCATTGCACAGAGCAGACAGCCTTAACTTAGAGGCAAGATGTAAAGAATGTAATCAGTAATAAAGTCAAAACGCAAAACAAGAAAAATCCTAACCCAATTTATGATAAAAAAACTACATTTTAAATAATAAAATAACACCAAAACAACAACAATTCAAAGGGTGAAACTGGAGTTGTACATTTTTAAAGTTTAAATACAAAAATAGCACCAAAAATTGTTAAGTGCCAAATGCGGTCATCTGGTTGTGCTTAACGGTTACCTACGCATAAGTTAAGGCTGACCACAATGGAGCGTGGGTGGGATACAGAGACTAGATACGACCGGGTCAGAACTTTTACCATCAGACTTAGGACCAGATATACCAATCATTTGTGTTGTCCTTGCATCGCGCAAGGTGACGCAAGGACACCGCAAAGGCATCAGTAAAATTTACAAAGCTGCACAAGGGACGATTTGCGCCGCATTGTGTGGCTTTGTAAAAGAATGTAGCGCAATGCAGCAGCTTGCTCTGTGTTGTGTTACGCTAGGAACTGGTAGGCGTTCCATGGGTGGAGCGTGAGTGTTCAAGTCCATCCACTGATGGATTCAACACAATTCCAGATTTACAAAGTTTGTAAACCTGTGATTGTGTTACATCGGTACGCCCCCCAGAGGGTGGCATAACAAGGAGAATTATTCCCCTTGTTATTTCCTCTTTCTAATGCCTCTTTGGATTGTGCAAGGAGATATCATCTTCTGCACAAAAACAATCCTGCCCATAAAGCAGGCACTTTTACCCTATGGTGCAAGGGTGCCTGTGTTGGTGCTAGGCATGTTTGTAAATAAGGAGCATTTCTGCTCTCTCCGTTTCAGGCAATGCAGTGCAGCAAGTTCCCTTGTTAAGCTGCGTTGCATGAAATATTGGTAAATATGCTCCCTAGTCTCTGAAATGTAAGTCAAAATTCCTCAGCCATGCAAGGCTGCAGTCTGTGTTTGAAAAGAGCTATACATTGTCGTATAGCCACTGTATGAGGTCTTGAGGAAGCAGTTGACTACTGGCAGAAAAGGTAGAGTAGTAGAAATTGGAATTCCGTGCCCATGGAATGTCCCTTTATGGTCAGATACTTTCCGCACCTTTTCCTGGTGAAGATTTCTCCCTTCTGACTTAGTCATTTTTGGAGCTCAGACTCTTCAGTAGGGAATTGCTGTAGCTGAAGAGGGCTTCATGAGGCCAGATACCTTCTCATCGAGGCCCAGCTGAATCGGATTTGCTTCTTCGGGAAAATTCACAGCCACAGAAACTTGAATAGTTGGCCGAGCAGCAACACACCTTCATTGGATCGACTTGGTCTTGGTCCTCCAGAGGTCTTTGGAGCCGAAAAGTTTGTAAGTTCCAGGTTTCAAGAAGAGTTATGAAGAGTACACTTTGACACCAGCCAAGAGCCCAGCACCTTGGGGACATCACTTGGTGGTCAAGTCTCACCCAGCAGAGGCCAGCAGCCAGGTCTAGGCAGGTCCAGTAGGAACTAGTCAGCATGAAAGTTTCAGTAATGAATCAATGAATCATTTGTAAAGTGCTGCACTGTCACCCCTTGGGGTATCTGGGCGCTGTAGTTGCTATGCCTCTGTTGAAAAGCCAGGTCTTGAGTTTCTTTCTGAAGACTGCCAGGGAGGGTGCTGTTTGAAGATGTAGGGGCAGGTTGTTCCAGGTCTTGGTGGTGATGTAGGGGAAGAAGCGGCCCGACCACGGCAGCAATGGTTGCAGGGGCTGTGGGCTCGGGTCAGCAAGGAGGAGCGCAGGTGTCTCGTGGGTAGTCTTGACTATGGCAATGCACTCTACACAGGCACCACCCACAAACTCCTCAAAAAACTTCAGAACATTCAGAATGCCACAGCCAGATTGGTTCTCAACCTCCTTCGCCGCAACCACATCTTGGAACACCTACAAGAACTCCACTGGCTTCCAGGTAACAAAAGAATCACTTTCAAGCTCCGCACACATGCCTACAAAGCCCTCCACGATGCTGGACTTTCATACCTGAACCACCGCCTCTCATTCCACACACCCACCAGACACCTCCACTCTGCTCAACTGGCCCTGGCCACCGTCCCTCAGATCCGCAAGACCAGGACTAGAGGAAGATCCTTCTCCTACCTCGCCGCCAAATCCTGGAACACCATGCCTCTTCACCTCAGGCTCTCCCTGTCTCTGATGCAATTCAAGAAGGATCTCAAGATCTGGTTCTTCGAATGAACCACAGTGCCCAGTCTGACCTGCAACCCCCCCTAGTGTCTGGAGACCCTCACGGGTGAGTAGCCATGCTTAACAAGCACTGATTGATTGATGGAAATTCAGTCCATGGTTGATGTAGGCTGGTCCTTGATCGGGCAGAGCTTTGTAGACAAGAGTGAGGATCTTGAACTGCATCTCTTCTGGATGTGGAGCCAGTAGAGGTTTCTGAGGTGGGGGGTGATGTGGGGCGGTCCAGGATGAGTCTGGCTGAGGCATTCTGCGTGGTCTGTAGTCTTCTGTGGAGCTAGGTGGAAGAGCTGGCATAGATACCATTGCTGTAGTCAAGATGGCTTGTTACAAAGGCCTGAGTGTCGGTCTTTCTGGTGTTTACTGGGATCCATTTGAAGATTCTATGGAGCATGCAGAGGGTGTCCGAGTTCTGCTGGCCACCAGTTGTAGTCCCAGATGGAGGTGTTCTTCCTGAAGATGAGTACTTCTGTCTTGTCGGAGTTGGGTTTTAGGAAGTTGTCTCTCATCCAGTTGGCTACGTTGATCGTGGTGTCGCAGAAAGGTGTTTTAATGTTGGAGGGGTCTTCAGTGAGCGAGAGGATTAGTTATGTGTTGTCTGCGTAGGACATTATGTTGAGACCGTAGGCTCTGACGATATTTGCGAGGGAGGTCATGTAGGTGTTAAACAGGGTGGGGCTGAGAGACGATCCCTGGGGTACACTGCATATGATGTTCTTGGGTTCGGAGGTGAATGGAGGCAGTCGGATCCTCTGTGTGAGTCCTGTGAGGAAGGAGGCGATCCACTTGAGGGCCTTTTGCTGTATGCCGATGTTGCAGAGTCTGCTGATGGGGGTGTGGTGGGAGACGGTGTTGAATGCAGCGGAGAGGTCGAGGAGGATCAGGGCCACAGTTTATCCTCAGTCGATGAGGGTTCGGATGTTGTCTGTGGCGGTGATCAGTGCGGTCTTAGTGCTGTAGTTGGTGCTGAATCCTGATTGGGAGACATCAAGTGGGTGGTTTTTCTCCAGGTATTGGCAAGCTGTTGGTTGCTGGGCTTATCGAGTACTTTGGCTGGGTAGGGGAGCAGGGAGCGCAGATGATAATTTTTGAGTTTGCTGGGGTCGGTGGAGTGTTTTTTTACGGGAGGTCTGACTTTAGTGTGTTTCCTTCTGTCCGGGAATGCTGCTGTGGAGATGGAGGTTTTGATAATGCTGGTGAGGTTGAAAAAGTGGTGGGGGCAGGGGTTAGAGGGCGCCTCGAGTGAATAGATGCCATAATGGTCATAGTGGCTGGGCGGCGATCAGCGACCAGGTAGTGATAATTCAGTCGGTGTGAGCTGGCGGGTTGTGGTTGTTGAGGTGGGTTGGGAGGGTCAACGTTGTTGTAGATGGTGGCAATCTTGCTGTGGAAGTAGTCTGAGCTGGTGTCGCAGAGTTCTTGGGAGGGGTGGATGGAGTTCTCTGTGGCCGACGGGTTGGAAAATTCCTTGACTATTCAGATTTCTTTCGTGTGGTTGGCCGCTGTGTCGATGCGGTCTGGGATGGCTGCTCTCTTGGCTTCTTTGATGCGCCGGTGGTAGTTGCTGAGAGCTGCCTTGTGAGCTGCTTTGTCAAGGGGTTCTTTGTGGCTCAGCAACATTTTCCGAGTTGGTTGCAGGAGCACTTGGTTGTTCTGAGCCCTGGGGTGTACCAGCTGGCTTGCTTGGGAGCTATGTTGGTTTTGGCTGGTTTCAACAGATCAACACTGTCGGCGCAATTGGTGATCCATGCAGAGAAATTCTGAACGGGCCTGGTCCTGGACTGATGAGGCTTCAGGTTGGGCAGTGCTGAGGCCCTGTGTCCAGTGTGCCTCCGTTGCTCTGCCCCAGTTGCTGTGGGAGGAGCTGAGATGCTTGGTGGTGGTGTGCTGGGCATCGGAGAAGGTGAAGTGGACAATAGGGTGATCGTCCAGGCGAGTTCTGTGACGTGGGCAAAGTTCATTCTGTCACTCGAGGTGAAAATAGCGCTGAGTGTGTTTCTAAAAGTACCTTTTCTAAAATATTTACCACAAATCCGACTTCCCCAGTGAATTGGGCTTGTGATAAATATTTTAAAAATAATACATTTGTAGTAGTTTACTAGCCTTATATTACATTATTACATTTGATATTGTATCCCAATTCTTTCCTATGGAACAGCCATCCCTGCTACAGTGAAAATAGCTTTCAGTTTTTTTCACTATTAAGGACAAGTTTAACATGAAACTTTTACATGTCCTACTTTTAAATACCATACACCCTGCCTTATGGGCAGTAAGTCTTACTTAGGGGTGACTTGTTAGTATTCAAAAGAAAGGCTTAGGTCTGTCAAAAGGGGCTATTTTGACACGTCAAAATTGCAGTCTTAAAACCGCACAGCCAGGCTACAGCAGGTAGGCATGTAATCATGTTTCACTGTCACTGCAGTGGATGGCACAATGAGTGCTGCAGTGACATGTGACATTTAACTTACAGGCCCGGGTACACTTTGCACCATACACTAGGGACTAATAGGTCGGTTAAATATGCCAATTAGGGGTATGCCAATTTCATCATGTTGAAGGGGGAAGAACAGACACTTTACCACTGGTTAGCAGGGGTAAAGTGGACAGAGTTCTACAGCCAGTAAAAACGGTGTAGGCAGAAATCTGGGGGTACACCATGCAAAAGATGGTCATTTCCAAAAATGCCTATGAGAGACTGAGGAGAGCCTGAGGACCTGGGATGTTTCTATATACCTCATTATACATTGAATACCTGTGTGTAATATGCACACTTGAACTATACAGAACATGTGTTAGAAGTGGGTGCTTGACCGCAGCGCAGTGCGGTGCAGCACAGTGTTGTGAAGGATGACTCAAAGTTGGAAGGAACCTTTTGATTTTGAGAAAAGCCTGACAATTTTACTCTCTGGTAAAACCACCAATAAGAGTCTAGTCAGAATAAATTGTGATGAATTTGGAGGGCGGCACCTTCAAAGGAAACTAAAAAACAATCCTTCTCAACCTCTTCTCTTCTTCCACTTCTGTAAGGTTCTCCCTCTCCACCTGAGGCACCTGGTATTCAGAAATGGATTTAAGACCCACCTTTATGGTCTGGTGTTAGCCAAGACTTCTTGATTTAATAAAATGATATATGTAATATACTTACTTAAAGAGGCTTTCAGAGAGTAGTGTTCATCCATTGGTATGATGTTTTGTCATTGACATTTTTCTTCCATCCACTATAGGATACAGCATGGGGCAATGGAATAGCCCACTTCACAGTGAGTGATGGCATTCTACCCTTTCACATAGAGCATAGCTACACAGAGTAGTACCCTTCTGAACCAGCGAATGCTAAGGTAAGGTGTGCATTGTGAGGCCAAATAATTTTTACTATAAGCCAATGTTTTTTTTTTATATTGGCGAGGCAGCTCCTCAGAAAATAAAGTATTCACAAAAACCATGACAAAACAAAAAAACAAGCACTGACAAAGAAAAAAGGCTGACAGCCAACTCATACTTATTGGCTTTGCCAAATCATGCATGTCTACCTCCCAGTGCCCTAAATTGTTGGCACAGGCAAATTGGCAAGGCTGTGTGAAATATATGGACGAATGGCTCCCTAGAATCACAGATTCCCTTACTTTGCTCTAGTAATATAACTCTTCACAATTCCTGTAAATGTATGATGAATTTGCTAATCAAACTATGGTGTTCAATATGCTAACTTTTGTAAACATGTCATGTGATAGTATGTAATTCTGTGCGCAGAGTAAAGTGCTCGACTGCCCTTGTGAATAGGCCTGCGCTACACGAATAACTCAATACAAGTGTAAAACAAATATGAAAATGTAAAAAAATACATAAAATGTAAAAGAATGATAAAACCCACAGGAAACTGGACATATACCACCAAACTCCTTGGTGGTGTGACCTTCAATAAACAGATTGCTGCCCAAGTCCTTGGTCGGATGTTCGGTCATTAAAAAAAAAGTACCTGATGCAGTGAGCAGCTCATAACTACTGTGCCATGCCTTAAAGAATCTGTTAAACCGAACATTTGTAGAACATGCAAACACATTCAAGGTGCCATAGAATTGAAATGCGTTGGGGATCTTGCTTTGGAGGAGGACATGAGAGACAAAAGACTTGGTGTATGTCTCCAAGGGAACACTAACCTATACAGGATTTGAGGCTATTTCTTGGCAGCTGGCTTTATGTCCTACTTCCACATCTGGCACAGGGTCAGAATAAATCGTTTTCCCAGTCAGAATCAAGATGGTCTATTTAGTCCCCTTCTATATCTCAGGACCTCTCTTTTTCTGGCAAGATGTCCAATCGAAAATAAAATTCTGAGTTTGGATATAAAATGTTATCAGTACTTATGTTAGTGGTTATTAGCAGAGAATGACCACTCGTATAGAATGAATGTTTAGAGGCTACCAGAACTAAATGCTCACCCAGAAGAGATGAATGGTTACCAAAAGTGAATGATCACTCAGATGGACATGGTGGTTAGCAAAGTGAGCCATCATCCAGAAGGAACTGATAATTAGAGGTTACAGGAAGAGAACAAACACCCGGAAAGGAATGTATTTAATTATTTATTTTGAGGAGTTGTACAGTGATGTATGGTGCCTTTCAGTTACTTCAATGGTTACTCAGCTTCGCAGATCCTGCACAAAACATTTCTGGCTGGGGCAAAGCATGGTGCCAGGTTCTGTAGTTATGCTGTGCCCGTTCCCTGGTAGGCTTTATTAACAGGGCCGGACTGGGAACAAAAACCGGCCCTGGCAAAGTGCTCGGCCCGGGGGGTCGGGGGTGTGGCCGAGCTGTTTGCCAGGGCCGTTTTTGGCCGATTTTGTTACAGGGGGCGATATTTCAGCTATGCTGCAAAAACAGCCCTGTAACAAAAGCGGCCCCCAGGGGCCCAAAACCGGCCCCACCCTGGCGGCCCACCGGAAAAATGCCCGGGGCCCGCTACCTCCAATCCGGCCCTGTTTATTAACATACCAAAAGCCTTGAACTTCATCCTTGTAATTACTTGCAGCCAGTACAGTGCTCTTGGTATGGTCATGCTTGCAGAGGTTGGGCACATTCTGACTGCCAGGTTCTATAGCCTTTGCAACCTGCCAAGGAGTTTCTTGGGGAGGCCACAGCAGACGATATTACTGTTGTCCACATAAGCCATGACAAGGGCTCATATTAGCATTGTCTGTTTGGAGTGGCTGGATTTTCTGGAGCAGAGAGAGCTGCAGATTGACACACTTTACCACTGTGTTGACTTGAGGAGTGAATGAAACTTCAGAGTCTCATAATATCCCCAAGTCCCTTCCCTTTAAACATGTCTGTTGAAAGGTTCTTAGTCTAGGAGTGAGTTGAAGGACAATTAATCAGGCTGTCTTTCTACCACTACCAAAATATCTGCTTTGGCTCAATTTCAAGAGACGAAACTCTACATTTCCCAGTGTAATACATGGCCCAAGCATGAGGTGATGTTGCCTCAGTTTCCTGATCTGTTATCCAATCGTAGTAGATTGGTTTAGGTGACATTTGTATACATTTGGAAATTCACCAGATTATCCTGTTTAAGCAGTGCCAGGCGGGCATAGGTAGATGTCAAAACGTATACGAGAGAGGGATAATCCTTGGGCAATGTAGCACAACATTGGGTGGGTAGATGACTTGAACAGCCCAATCAGAATTTCTAGGCTGTGGCCAATGATAAATGATTGGATCTATAGCAGTGCAGGTTCAGAAACAGTGTCATAGGTAGAAGAGGTCAAGGAGCATAGGAAATGTTTTTTGTGGTTGCCCAAACACAGCAGGGCTCTTTCCTTTAGATTGCTGTGGTGGATTCAGTGCCCCTCTCTGGCCTGACTTCTGACTGATGGTTACAGAGAAGATGGTCTGTTTACAAATGCTTTTGTAGAAACGTTTCCGGGTTGCTTGCAATGAAACATGTAGAAATAGAGTTGCAAGGAGTATATATTGACCCAAAAAGTATATCGTAATTTAAGAGCACAAGATAGTGTATCCAATGTCAAATTGTAAGTTGAACCAATGTTAATTATTTTGCAACCTGTATTCTTAGAAAAAAACAGTGTAGTTGAATTAATGTCCTCTGGTTTGGACTGAGTGGGTGAAGTGCACAGTCCTAAATGGAGAGTGAAGATGGAGTTACAAATTGTTCTTTGATGGCCAAGTTTTGAACAAATGTAGTGACAGAAACCATAAAGACTGACTAGAAGGTCTCTAAAGAGAATAGGGGAGACAGAGATATTTTGAGAGATTTTGTATTTTCCTACTTGTTTACTATGTTGGCTCAAAAGGCATAGAAAATATGGAATGCTATTCTAAGACCAACCATTTCACGTTATATGATGCTCTTTACTTATATACAGGGCCACTCGAATTATGCACTGTAAGCCCAGATAGTGTTAACAAGTGAAAAAATGATAAAATAATAAAGTAATACTATCACAAAATGTGCCGCATTACCCCATATTATTTGACTTTTCTTGCCACATAATTTAGTCAATCCTGATGCCTAATTTAGTCCTCCTCTGCCACACAATTCAAGTGGCCCGTGCATGTATAGATCTTAATGCTCCCACCAGGTCACCTCAAAGTTCTGAGGGGGCAGGAGAGCTAAAAGTAGCAGTAGAGGAGAAAGGTGGGAACAACATCAAAGGTAAGAGGAGGAACCCTTGGGGATTCAGAAGACTTCCCCAAAACACTGTTATCACACCAGGCAGAAAATTAGGTGTTTTCCACCAGGGGATATTGATACTGACAGAAACAGACTTCTACAATATCTTTATTTTGGACAACAGAGTAACAACAAATATCAGTGTTGAAAGACATGGTCAGCCATTGCACTCATGGCTGTTGCGAGTATGAACTTTTCCTGTGTGTGTCTACACACTGCCTACTATGACCGTTTGCCTTCGCCACTCCCCATTGCTTCTGCTTGTGCATTGGAGAATGCATGCCAAGTGACTAAATTACAGTAAAAGAGTCCTGATTAATAAACATATGTTTAATGATTTTCACTGGCTATTTGTCGTAATACATCATTTCAAGGGTTTTCACATGGGTACAGGAGTTATGTTTAAAAAGTAGACATGCACACATGCTAACATTAGGAATCAGGAAAGAGGGAAGTTTTGAAAAAAAAAATTGGATTTTTACACCATTCTCTTACATTGAAAGGAAGGCAATTTTAGGTGGGAGACATCTAAAATGAAGCAGTTTGTGGTTTGGAAAATTAGGAATCTCCCACCTGAATCAGATGTGGTGGCAGTATGCACATGGTTCTGTAGAAAGTAAATAACTAGTAGTTTAAAGCTTGGATACAGCTACCACCATGTTAGCATTTTACTGACAGACCATATTTTTTTAATAAAAAAAGGCTTAAAAGAGTGTAATCCTGAGACACCAGCTATTAACCGGTTAACTGCTTAGAACGTTCCGCGCCAGTGCGGAACGTTCTATTAAGCGGGCGGGGCCGCGTCGGCCAACGGACGTGCGCAGCACTACCGAGGTAGTGCTCGCGACGGCCGTTGGCCGACAGAAGCACTTAACGGGTTAAGATCTCGTCTACAGTGTTGAAGACCTATTGTGGAGAATATCAATATGTACAGTAGGCTATGGGTCAGCCCGTTGCTTACCATTAGTTTGCTTTCTTGTCAATCTCATTTACATGCTTCTCATTCTATAGCTTTCATTCCTCTTATTGTTATTGCTCCCTGGAACACAGTTTGTTTAGCATCCTTTTCTTTGGATGACATAGATCTTTCCACTATTTATATGCAGAGAAGTTTTTTTTCTTTTTCTTTCAGCTCTCCACATGAGTGAGTGTTTTCTTGCTCTCTTCCTCTTGTCCTGCTTACCCTCATGCTCTCCAGGTTTCTCTCCCTCCCAGCTCGTCTATTGCTCGTCTCATCCCTCCCATCTGACCCGGATTCTTGTTTTTTTCATTTTTAAATTCCCCGCTTCCTACTCCTCCATTTCTCCCTCCACTGCTCCTGTCGCTCACTACACCACCTCTTCCACCAACTTCAGCATTGCTTCTCTCTCCCTGTGTCTGTGTTTTAAAAAATAAAAACACACACACACACATATATATATATATATATAGCTGCCCCCCTGCGCAACACGGAACTTATTCCTTTAAAGCATCAAGGTGGGCATGTTATAACCTTTGGATTAAATGTTCTTATCACGGCAAATGTTGCAATTGACTTTAAATCAGACGGATGTGATGCTGTACTTTACAACACTGTTGCTTTGCATGCTGGTCACTGTAGTCTATAAACAAGCTATACTGGGGCTAAAACCATACAAATTCGGACACTATTTTAAAAATAATGCACTGTCAATGAAATGAATAAGAATATTGTGCAAGAAAACCAGTGGTGCAGTCCCAGACTAAAATGACTAAAAAACGAAAATAAGTAGTGACTGGCTCTTTTAAGTAAATGTGTGCAGACAAACATCCCTCTTCACTTTTTACTAACAGAGTGTATTTAAATTCAAAGCCACTTGTTCCTCACAGCTGCATATGATTAAGACACTGTTGTGTTGAAACTCGTTATGCTTTTACTATTGAGCTGCCTGTTGGAATAAATCTGAGTTACTTACCTCTCGACTGGATGGGCTTGTATTTCATGCTGGAAGGAAGCGTGATTCTTCATGTGGAATATTTGGGCGGTGACGTCGCCAGCAAGCCCCGACCTGACAGGAAGGGCATCCAATTCGTCAAGTTTCATGTGGATATATATATATATATATATATATATATATATATATATATATATATATATATATATATATATATATATATATATATATATATATATATATATATATTCATTAAAAAACAAAGATTACAGGGACATTATAGTTAGGATGAGATTTCACTCATACAAAATCAGTGAATTGCAGCAGTTATAGTTACCTGAGCTAACTATAGCTTACGCCCCCACAATGCCCTGCTTATGACCTCACATATTACATCACTCATGACATGGTCAGTGACATCATTGATGACATTTAAAATGACATCACTGATGACATCACCTACAGAACCACTCACATCCCCATAGAACCTCTCATACGCCCACTGACACACCCACACAACCACTCACATACCCATTCACAGACCCATACCAGACTCATATACCCACTCACTCCTCCATAGAGGCAGTCACACACCCACTCACTCACTTACACACTCACTCGTAGAGCCAATCACACAACCATTCACTCACCCATACGGCTACTCATACAACCAGTCACTCACCCGTGCAGCCATTCACATAGCCACACACTCACACATACAGCTAGACACACCCACGTATTTACCTATACAGTTACTCACACACTCACTCACTCACCCATACAGTCTCTCAACACAGCCACTCACTCACCCATATAAACACTCTCACACACCCACACATACCCATTTCACACATCCATACAGGCACTCACACATCTGCTCACTCACCCATACAGCCATTCACACACACTCTACAATACAGCCACTCACACACCAACTTACTTCACCAAACACCCACTCAAACAGCCACTCACTCACCCACACAGCGAATTACACACTGAGTCACTCACTCAAACAGTCATTCAGACACCCACTCACTCACCCATACAGTCACTACACATACGCACCAATACCGCCACTCACACACACCAACTTCTACATGCATACTGCCACCTACACACCCATACCCACAAGGATACATACAGTCATGCAGCCACTCACATAATATATGTTAGAAGTAGTATCACTCAGTAGTAGTGCACCTAGTATACTAATTTAACTTTTGTAGTAGGTTAGTATATATGTTTAACACCCATTACCTCTTGAAGACACGTACACTCACTTGATGATGTCATCAGTGATGTAATTTGAGATGTCATCAGTGATGTCACTGACCATGTCATGAGCAATGTAATATGTGAGGTCATAAGCAGTTCATTGCAAGGACGTAAGTGATAGTTAGCTCAGGTAACTATAACTGCTAAATTTCACTGGTTTTGTATGAGTGAAATCTCAGTCTAACTATAAGGTCCCTGTAATCTTTGTTTTTTTCTGTGAATTTCCAAGGTTTTTAACTTCTATTTTCTAACTATAACGTCCTTGTAACCTCCTTTGTTTTTTTCAGTGAAATTCTACGCTTTTTAAAATTTTGATTTCCTAACTATAACGTCCCTGTAACCTTTGGTTTTTTAAGTGAATTTCTATGGTTGTTTAACTAGTAGTCACGTTAGCAGAGTGGTGGAGAAAGGGGGCGGTACCTCCAACCAGGTCTCACGAATCTCATTGTAAGGGACTTACTGGAGGTAATTGGAGGGCTTTTTTGCCCTCAAGGTCCCTCAGTAGCCAAGGGGACTTCATCCCCCCAGCAGTAGTGTGCCAGGACGCACGTTTAAAGAGTGGTGGAGAAAGGGGGCATGGCCCCCAAAGTGCTTAAACAAATTGTGCTCTGTGGGACTTACTGGAGGTAACAGGAGGCCCCCCAAGGACCCTTTGGACCCAAGAGGACTTCATCCCCCAACCAGCAGTGCGCATTTGTAGAGTGGTGGAGGAGGGGCGTGGCTTACGATAACCTCTCAGCAATCCCGCTGTATGAGACTTACTGGAGCCCCCAAGGACCCTCTGGAGCCAAGGGGACTTCATCCCCTAACCTCCAGCACACCAGGAGTCGCGTTTACAGAGTGGTGGAGAAAGGGTGTGTGGCCTCCGAAGTCCTCCCAACAATCAGGCTGTGTGGGACTTACTGGAGGTTACAGGAGGGCTTGTGGGCCCCCAAGGACCCTCTGGACCCAAGAGGACTTAATCCCCCAACCGGCAGTGGAGGTGCATTTGCAGAGTGGTGGAGGAAGGTGACGGGACGTCTGGCGACTTCCCGGTCTTCTTTTTTCTTTATTAGGGGAGGGGTGCTGCGTGGCCCCACTTCCCTTGGTCAATTTTTGCCCCGGGGACTCAATCCCCCCGGGACCAGGCCTATTTTGAAAAGGGGAGGGGGGCGCGCAGCCCCCCTCCCTGGGACGATTTAGGCCCCAGGGACCCCATCCCCCACGGCCTGGCCTTTTCTTTTCTTTGTTTATAATTTAAAGGGAGGGGGCCAAGTGTCCCCCCTCCTCCCATGCTGATTTCGGCCCCGGGGAACTTATCCCCTGGGCCTGGCCTCTTTTTTTTAATTAAAAATAATAATAATAATAATAATGGGAGAGAGGGCCACGCGACCTAATCCCGGGCTGATGTCAGCACCGGGGACCACATCCCCTGGGGCCCAGCCTCTTTAAAAAACAGATTGAAATATATATTAATAATTGGAGGGGGGCACGCAGCCCCCCTTCGGGCCGTTTTCAGCCCTGGGGACCCCATTCCCCAGGGCCCAGCATCTTTTTTACATTTAAAAATAAATAATAATAATGGTAGGGGGGGCCACGCGGCCCCCCACCCGGACCAATTTCGGCCCCAGAGACCTCATCTCCTGGGGCCTGGCCTCTTTTTTAAATTAAAAAAAATTGTAATTATAATAATGGGAGGGGAGGTGTGTGGCCCTCCTCCTAGGCCGATTTCGGCCTCGGGGACCAAATCCCCCGGGCTCGGCCTCTTTTTTAATAAAAAAATTATAATAATATTGGGAGGGGGGCCAAGGATGATTTCGGCCGACAGGACCCCATCTGGTTCTGGTACCACCCAGGGCACCCACCTGTCACTGATGGGGACCGCAGGGACAGCCTGAAGACCCCCGCGGTCCTTGACGGCTCCCTGCGTCCTGTGGGAGCAGGCATTGCTTTTGGACGAGGGAGCTGCTAAACATGAAGCTCCCTTTGTCCAAAAGCAATTCTGCTCTGCTTCTAGTAAGCGAGAGCATTTTTTATGTTCTCGCTTGGTAGAAGCGAAGCAGAGTTTGCTTTGGGCCGAGAGAGGTAATGCTCCCGCCAAGCCATAGCAAACCGCAATGTCCCAGAGGTGGGCACCCTGGGACATTGCAGGAGCCGGCCCTGGGGGGTGGCGGTCCCCAGGGCCATTATTGGCTCCAGAATGGGGGAGGCGCACCACCCTCCTTTTTTGTCATTTGCCCCGGAGACGTGGTGTTCCCCGGGGCTGCGCGGCCAGCCACATTCAAATTTAGAAAAGCCCTGGGGAGGTGGTGGCCCTAGGGGCTGGGGGGTCCACGCGGCCCCCATTCATTAAAGTTAAAGCCCCGGGGAGGTGGCAGCCCCTGGGGCTGCGGGGTGGGTCCACACGGCCCCCGCAATATTTTCAGGCTAGCCCCGGGGAGGTGACTGTCCCCGAAGCTGGGTGGATTCAAGAGGACCACCATGTAAAAAATAAATAAGCCCCGGGGAGGTGTTTGTCCCCGGGGCAATATTAAGCCCTAGGAGGAGGTGCTTGTGTGCCCCCTCTCATTAAAACAATGCCCTGGGACCTGACCCACCTGGGGACCGATAAAAAAACGAAGCGCAGGAGACTGTGCTTTCTTTTTTTTTTCATTTTTGGCCGGATCCACGGATCCCGCCGAATTTATTTTTAAAAATTATTTTTTGGCCCTGCAGGGTCCCTCCGGGACCCCCCCAAGAGGCCTAGGGTGTCAGGGTATTATTACCCCGCCCCCTTTTCCTTTTTTTTTTTTACATTATTTGTGGGACTCTGCCGAGATGGCAGCCAATCAAATTTTTGTAGGATTTCAGTAGGATTTTGGGCTCCCAGATATCTATATTTTTTAAACTTAAATATCTCTGAAGTGACTGAACGGATTTACACCAAATCACAAAAACATGCTTTCTGGACCAACATCTAGCTTTCTGATACAATTGGTGTAATTCCATTCAGCGGATCGGGCTGTAGTTGTGTTAAAAAACTGAAAAATCCCTACAGACATAACATAGGAAAAACGCGTTTTGGGACTCCCTTTTTTCTCGCCCCCCGCTTGACAGATCACCTCGAAACTTTCAACACAGCAGCTAAACCAAAAATGGGAAGTTTTTCTAAATTACGTGAAGATTCGTCAAGTGGTGCCAAAGTTGACAAAACAAAAATCGCTTTTCCTATGGAAACTTTGGTCCTAACTATAACTACCTACTCGCTATCACCAGTAGGATATATATAAGCAGTGTGCTCCCACCCCTTCCTGTTTGAAAAGGCTCCCTTGAGCCATTGAGCTGACGAGCTTGTGGAGATGCACCTGTGCGCCTGTGAGAGGTACTGAGACCTGAAAAAATTGTGGCAGCCTGTTCAGCAACCCCAAATTAAATTCATTTTTATCTGTACTGATGACGGATGATATCCAGAAACACGTGTCTACAGATTTACAGCACTAACCTGCACCAACTTTGGTGGAATACTCCAGTGAAATTTGAAGTAAGCATGTACCATGAACTGCATTGACCAGAATGCTAAGGGGCGAACTGTGCTGGGAGGTGAAGCAGTGTGCTCCCACCCCTTCCCAGGATATATCTATCTATCTATCTATCTATCTATCTATCTATATATATATATATATATATATATATAGCTGGTCCTCCAAAAGCAATTAGAGCACACCTACAATTCCAGGGTAATATTCTGGTTGAGATTTATTGACGATTTATTCATAGTATGGTGCGGCAATGAGCAGAGTGCAGTTGATTTCATTGCACAAATAAATGTAAATAATGTTAACTTAAATTTTACTTCATCGATCAGCAAGGAAGAAGTGACATTTTTAGATGTGCAGGTCCAAATTGTTAACAACCGTTTGTCTACATCGCTATTCCGCAAAAAGACCGCAGGGAACACATTGCTGCATGCATCTAGCGCACATACCCCCCACCTCATTAATAGCATTCCGTATGGGGAGATGCTACGGATTAGGCGAATTTGCAGTGACAAGGAGGACACTATTGTCAAGCAATCAGAAAGCCGGGCACGTTTTCTAGCCAGGGGGTACAAAACGGAGGTAATAGATGCAGCCATCACTAAGTCAAGAAAGAGAGCCAGGGAAGATTTATTGCAATATATTGTAAACTCCCGGGGTGTAGCAAGCGGTACATTGGAAAAGGCCAACGAACCAACTAGATTGATTTTGTCGTACTCTAGGCAGGAAAAGCAACTCAGAGCCATTATCAGGCAGAATTGGCCAATAGTGTTGGACGACCCCGTAATAGGAAAACTTTTACCACCTAAGCCAGCCATTACATATAGAAAAACCACTACTATGGGTAATGCGCTTGTTAAAAGTAGCCCAGAGGACCAAGATAGGGGGAGTTGGCTATCAGCTAGGAAAGGCTTTTTTAAGTGTTCTAGTTGTAAAGCCTGTCAACACGGCGTAAATAAAACTTCGTACCAAACTGCATTCAACAGCAAAATACAGGTTATTAAACAACACTTAACCTGGAAATCTGACTGTGCAGTCTATGTACTGGAATGCAGTTGTAATCTAAAATACATAGGTAGTACGAAGTTAGCTGTTCATAAGAGAATCCTCCAGCACACAAGGGCCATTATTAATAATGATGCAAGCTACCCGGTTGCGAGACATTTCAAGGAATGTCATAATAGTGATCTCAAATATTTTAAGTACTATGTGATAGATGCAATACCACCGCAGAGGAGAGGTGGCAACCGGGAAGCAAAATTGAGACGCCTAGAAACAAGTTAGATATTAGAACTGGATACCAACCAACCAGGGGGCCTGAATACTAGTGAGGACTTGTACACCTATTTATGAGAAACTGAGTCGATTTATGCATAAATTGTTTACAGTATCACTCTAGCTCCAATGGTCAATTGGATCAACGATTCTAGAGGAGTGAATTGATTTTTAATACTTTATTATGCATAATATGATGGAATTAAAATGTATTTGGCAGCTAAGATTGTCTTATCTATGTGATATGTGAAACTTTAAGTTTTGGATTTTATTCACGTGTATATTTATTCATTTTAGACAGTTGGTTTGTATTTATATTTATATTTATATAGATATTTATTTATTTATGTATTTATGCATATGGAATGGAATCAACTGCAAATGGAATACTCATGAATGTAACCTTGAACCTGTTTCCGCACACTTTTTGCACTTTAGATCATGTTACCGGAATGTAGCATCAGGACATTATGTCAATATGGATGCTGCTGGTGGTATGTAGTTTTTAAAGCACTTTATTAGCACTTTTGAGATTTATTACCGGTAAAGCATTTGAAACATTATGTACAACATTGTGTGCTTCCGGTAGCATTATGTATTTAGCACTTAGCACTTTAGGATTTTTTAGCACTTTCGGGAATGATTAAGCACTTTGTCACTTTGTGGGTATTTTTTAGATAAGGCATTGGAGTCATGAATTATTTGGGTAATATACCAAGTATTTATTTATGCAACATGCAACCATAGTAGTGAATGTTAATTCATAACTACATTGAGTATTTATATGTGTTCGTTTTAAAAACTGAAGCATTGATGCAGCTATTGGATACTATGTGATAGTATGTTGTTTATGCCTATTATTATGATTTGTGCCACTGGCACTTTAAATAGGGGAGCCGTGCTCTCAGCGTTGTCATGTGATCAAGGCTGGTAATCGGCCGAAACCCGTCATGGCGTACTTTGTTCGTGAGAAATAAATAATAATTGCACAAAACCTGGGTCTACGCTCGTTTTTCTCCACAGAGGAGATTCAAGCAGACGAGGATTTTCGATATATATATATATGTATATATGTATATAGATAGATAGATAGATAGATAGATAGATAGATAGATAGATAGATAGATAGATAGATAGATAGATAGAATGGCTCAGCAGCTGCAATTTACTGCCTGGAAACACCTTTCTAGAAACAAGCCTGGGCACAGTCAATAGGTCTCACCCAAGGAACCTACTTGCTTTGCCAGTGACTTTTGGCAATACTCTACAACATCAGGCTTTTTTCCCAAGCATCGTAAAAAAAAGTGAGACAAATCCACAACTGCTGGAAGTCATTCCACTGGTATGTGTGTTCATGATGACGCATGCACCCGCATGCTTTAGAATGCTTGTATGCCAGGGAAATGATTTCAAATTTTATTTACTGGTCCAAGATGGTGGATGTCAATTGCACATAAATAAAGAAAGTATGTTTTTTTGTGCAAAAGTGTAAAATTTTAAAAAAAGGAGGTGGGGTAAAAGATGAGCAAATGGGAGCAGTAATTTGGGTGATGGGAAAAGAAGAACTTATGGAGAGAAGAACACAGAGCGCAGTGGTTGGTGGAGAAAAGAACAAAGAGGGCAGGGGATGGAGGAAAATCAAGAAGCACACAAAAGTGACGCAGCATAGGTAGCGTGAGGGAAGCACTCAGGAACAAGAACAACATGAAGTGCAAAGGGGCGGGGAGAAGTACTCGAGAGAAGCAATTATTGTGGGGGTGGGTATTGGGGAGCACATGAACGGGAGAACAACACAGAATGCGATGGGGCGGGCAGAAGTACACAGGACAGAAATATGTAGCGTGGAGTAGGTATTTTTGAAAGGAGCACACAAGGTACAGGACAAAACTGGAAAACAGCATAGCTCCCCTGGAGCAATTAACCAAAAAGACAAAAAAGTTCCCTATAAGTGGGCAGTGGAAGGATAGAAGGCAGTCAATCATAGAAATGGTAAAGAGGCCATGCTCCAGGACAGGGACAAACAAAAGATGGACAAGCTGAGACTAGGAAATCCATTGAATAAGAAGCAAGCAAATTACAGTGACAATATAGCAAACCAATTGCAACCAATGTGCTGGCTGTAAGCCCCTTGTAAATTCCATTTAATCCTACAATTGGTCTTTTTCAACCAGCTTGAGCAGTCAGTCTGGCATGCTCAACCTAAAAAATACACTTTAGCCAACATTTAAATGTTTTTGTATTTACCATTCTACGATGGGCATGGCACTGTTGGCACAATAAATACATTTTTTTTAAATTGGCTGCCCATCATGGTGCATTGTGAAACCTGGGAAGCACCCATATATCATGGAGCATCAATGCTTATTCATCATCACGTTTTTTTTTTTTCTTGCTGATGCTGTTATGCTTTTCCAGTAACTTTTATTTTGCTCATGCTGACCGACATTGGCAAAAAAGCATTGACAACGACAGAAGGGCTGCAGTATAGACATAGTCGAGACATAATGGCTTTGGCAATGCTGTTAAATTCTGCTAAATACAAAGATGAAGTGATAGCAGAAAACTCCTGTGCACACCTAAATCTTCTACGAGTGCCGCAAAAAATATTTTGTCAATGACCATTGAGACTTTTCCCCGGATAATGCCAAGAAATTAACTACATCTCTCTGTACACCCAAACCACGCCTTGACTGCCCTTCCTACTGTCCCTTTCTTTGCCTCAGTTCCTAGTAAATGCGTGCCCTACTCCTCATCTTACATTGATTCAAACTCCCACGCACCTTGCCCAAGCCCGCAAATACCCGTAGACCGGCATTTGTGTGCGCAGACTGCGCTTCCCAAATGTATTCCTTGTCTCTCTGTAACCCCACCTCACTCCCATGTTATACTTCCTTTCTTCCACTGGGTACCCCTACCCAGGGCTTTAAGTGGGATGAAAAAACTGGGGGGTCTCTCAAAGGGGCGTGGCCAATGTAATTAAAGGTGTGGCTTAAAAACACGTAAGCTAAAAAGCTGTGCTTAGCGTAGTGTGCCGCCCGACTTGTATTTTTCTGTTTCTGTCCATGCATCCAGATATATGATACAACAAGATCATACCTACAACAAGTCAGGGCTATTGGCTTTGTCAATGGTTGTTAGTTGCATAAGATAAATAAGCAGCAACTATGGCTTGTATATAGTATTGAAAAAGCTTCCACTTAAAGCCCTGGTGACACCTCGACAATGTAGCTGCTCCTGAGTTTCGAAAAGAGAAGAGAAATCCAGAAAGAAAATGACTCTTTAAAGGATTTCCCTTCCCCTACAACGCTCACCTGGCATGACATCATGCCGTAACTTCTCCACTAGTAAGAAGTGAGCCGTATGAGCAGGCGCACATCGATGTGCCTGCTGCCACTACAGTCCGGTAAAAAACGGACCGCCAGGGCACCCAACAGAGCCCGATAGAGACCCGTTTCGAGGCCCCCTTTAAAAAACTGCAGGTGCTCAGCACCGGTGAGACCCGGCCCACTTAAAGCCCTGCCCCTACCTCCTTTTCAGTATATTCCTTTTCCTGGGCAAATTCTTTTGTTCTGCCCAACCGTTCTGCCCTAATTTCAATTATCCTAAAAATGTTTACCGTAATTGTCCGCCCCGCTTCTCACTTTCTCCTTATTTACTTCGATCTTTCCTCAATGCACCACCTTCATCCTGTCCCAATCTTTAATTCCAGCCCTCCTCGTGCCATCTGAAGCTGTTAAAGTCATCTGTACTTTACCTTAATTTCTTACGCCCCACACCCCACACTCCCCACTTCACATCTTACTTCCATGATTCTCCTGCTGCGCTCCTGTCACCCTAACATATTCCCCAACTGATGCTTCCAGTACTCTGGTCTCCCCATCATTACTTGATTACTCCCAACGTGGTCCACCATTCCGACGACACTGTCCCCTCTTCCCCTCACTTCTTCACGTTTCACATCATTCTGAAGTGAATAAAAAGCGCCATCTTGGCGTATACACAGCAATGAAAAGGCATGAAAGGGTCTGCATTTCCAAGTTGCCGGCCAACAATCATCCAGCCATCTCTTCCGAGGCGCTTCAGGTGCTGTGAAGTTGTCGTGAGACAATCCATATTCATCTAATCCGGTGCTCCAAAATATGGAATCACGAAGAAATGGAGTCCAAATTTGTTTACATTTGACCCGTTAGCTCGATGGTAAAGGACTGAAAGGGTTGAGTTTGGATAGGATGCGGTCATAACAATTACGCTGAGGGCTGTCAGACGCTTATCTCTCCCCCTTTCGCTCTGCTGTCTTCATTCATATCACCCCCACCCCAGCCCCTCCCCCTCCGCTCAACGACACACAAAGAGCACCCCTCCTTCCAGGGGCATCTATGGCAGCAGATGGTTGGAAAGGAGGCAGCCTATTCCCAGGTGACTGGCGAAACTGCCAGCTCAATGCATATCTCCGGGTTTCCATGGAGACACCTGGCAGCTCCCGCCCCTCCAGCCCCCCTTGTCTACTCCCTCAACACCTGCTCACTCCTCTAACAGAAATTACAGCTCTTTCTGTTTCCCTGTTTCACTCCTCAATCCCCAGCTTCTGAACTTTACCTGAACCCAAGCAGGCCTCAAAGTGTAATAATTGAAAACCTTCTTCGGCCAGACCGAACCTCTGCGCGATACCAGACTGATCAGAGCAATCACAGGCAGGCACGCAGCTATCAGGGATGGATGCTGCATGTTTAGTGATACTGGGGTCCAGGAGTTTGTGGAGCCCGCTGGGTATTGTAGTTTACCGCGCAACACGCGGCCAGTGTCCATTTTCCTTTCTTTCATTACAGGACCCATGGCACCGTGGCTATGCGATGGTTTACAGGTTCACTATGGGTATTGTAGCTGCAGTAAGCTTCCTTCACACAGTGAAAAGGCACAGCGTAGGCGGCAGCGTTGCAATATTGGAT
This sequence comes from Calotriton arnoldi, assembly GCA_963921515.1. Classification (NCBI taxonomy): domain Eukaryota; kingdom Metazoa; phylum Chordata; class Amphibia; order Caudata; family Salamandridae; genus Calotriton; species Calotriton arnoldi. Next base: position 273,652 of record CAWUFW010007571.1, read on the forward strand.
ACCCGCACACGGAAAGGCTTGGATTTAACAAGGCTTTGCGCCAGTACAAAGCAACGCAAAGTCTCCCATGGTATTTGCACGGCCGCGCAAAAGGTGCTTTGCGCTGGAAGCGTGCCCTTTTCTCAGCGCAAACGCTTTGCTTCTCTTTGTATCAAGGGGGCGTTACAGGGGCAGATCAAAGGAAACACTCATAGCTTTTGATGCATAGCCTGGTCTATGAATAATAGCCTGAGCAGGCGTTGTGTCAGGCTCTAACGCTTACTGGAAGGAGATGTAAACAGGGTAAAATGTTCTAATTTCTCAAAAAATAAATAAATAAATACTGCATTGCATTTGTGCCGCAGTGCAATTCACACATCCAGTGCATAGGATCCCTCTGAGTTGTCTTGACATGGGTATGTGTACTGGAAGAGTAACAACACACACTCATCTCTGTGCCATGTTGCAAGTCTGTGAATGACTCAAAGCAGCCATTGCAGGGGGTGACAGCTGCAGCAGGCCAATCGTAGTAAATATGGCTCTGTTCTGTTTTCCACCTTGTGCAATGCAGGACATTAAATTTGGTTGCTGTGTTGTGTTGCATGAAAAATGAGTAAATCTGGGCATAGAGTACACAATAATAACGCTACAACGGCAAACCATGCTCAATAAAGGTAGTGTCAGAGCATGCTTCCTTCCTCAGCAGTTTGCATAGAGCACAGGCAACAGCAGAAGTCTATCCTGGTGAGAGAGATTATGTGCCTGTTTGCATAGAGCACAGGCACTATCCTGGTGAGAGAGATTGTTATGTGCCTGTTTGCATAGAGCACAGGCTGGTCCTGGTGAGAGAGATTGTTATGTGCCTGTTTGCATAGAGCACAGGCTGGTCCTGGTGAGAGAGATTGTTATGTGCCTGTGCGGCCTGTGATCTGCTCAGGTGCTGATGCCCATCCAGTGAAAGAGCGCAATGTATGCTTTTCCGTTCATCCCTACTTGGTAATTACAAACCAGCATCTGAACTAACTTCGTTATGTGACCCCACCATCTAATTTGATGCTTTAATGTGTACGACCTTTGGCCAACGGCTCTAATTGTCTCGCGGTAACTCCTGCACGTATCTACCGATGTAAAGGTCCAAGTTAAATTACTGGAACTGGCTATAACACATGTATCCTACTACTGTTGTAAAGCTCTCTGATGCCTTTGGGCCATGTCTGCGTAATATAAACTTGCAAAAATATAAAATAAAATAATAAACAGAATGCCAAATAGCATTAAGCCTTTTTTCAAGTGGGAATCCCACAGTCACACATAACAAGCACTGCACAGCCAACAGAGCACAGTTTTTCTTCACACTTGTGCAAATTGATACCCTTTGCCTCCTGAACTTGCTTTCTGGATATTTTATGACCGAGCTTATTTCCCATCTCGCAAGGCTGGAGCAGCTGGTATGCTTGTGAATACAGGGCACGTCTGTGCATATGGATGTACATCCCACAGGCTCTGTTGTCTGGGTTACAAAGAGGAAGGCATCCCAGAATGGTATGCACGAACCGGCCTAGCCTGTCTCAATAACTGTTTATTATAACTCCGCTCTCCGGCCTCCCAGATCCTGAAGTTTTAAGAGCCATCTGGCAGGATGAAAGGTGAAACTGCACGTGCTCCAAATCGGGCAAAATGGTGAAGTAAAACCTGGCCAAGTGAGAGTAAAAGGCCGCTTTATTTGGACAGGTATGCAGTTCTAAAACATTTTATAATTTAGAATTCATCGCCTCACTAATACAATAAACAAATTCTAACACCCAAACCACCCCCCAACAATAAAATCCCCAAACCATTTTTACAACTTTCAATATTCACCATCCCCTTTCTTTCATTCACTGACCTTCACACATGACTCAATCATCACTTCCCTGTGTTCCCTCCACCAAAGCCTACTGTGCAATGCCCCCCAACCATTCCGGCCTGTTGAAAGCTCCTTAATTTCAGCCACCAGGAAAAACCCTGCCACAGCATTTTCATGTCCCCCCAAAATTTGCACAACAAGGAACAATACCCCTCATCTCTTGAAAAAAATATGTCGCCAAAACAGCTAGCATATCTAAAGTGCATTCAGAGCTAGAAAATCTGGCTAGCACCAGAACAGCCTAATAATTGTTAACACCACCTTTGAAGAGCTAAAGTCAAGTCAAATTTTTCCCTTATTTCAAGTAGATATAATTAATTGCCCACAAATGAGAGGTGAACTCCATCTTGTCTAAAAAACTGAAAATCTTCTTCTTGATGTCAGTGTGTTCCAAACCAACCTCTACTACCCTACCCCTACACAAACATTGCATTTCCCGGTTAGATTTGCACCCCGCTCTTTCAACTGTTGTAAACTTAACTGCATCTCGCCAAACTCTTCTAGGCACCAAATCTGTTAATGTTTTTTCCCAGACCAGGACTGCCCAATACTGTCAAGATCTTTTTTCATATCTAACATCAGACCCAAACCTGACAACTGCACCAGATCGTTCTCACCTAAATGTAAAAGTAAGACATTAGGGCACATTTGAACTGAAACCAGATTAGATAAGCAAAGTAAAAGTTGACCCCATTTCATAGCCCCCTCACCCACCAATCAATCTTGATTTCATCACTTCGAAAACCCAGATTCCTTCCAAAAGGACGGTTCTTGGCTTGCTTCGCAGCCCATTTAATGAAAGAGTGCCTAACTATCCAAATGGAAAAGAAAGCCACCACTAGTCCTGCCACACAATCTGCAATGAGAAAGAAGAGTTAAAAACCACTTACAAGCATCCTCAATCTCCATATTGGACCGCAGACAACAATAACCAACGTCCCAATCTTTTTACCTCACTGAGAGATAACACCAACCTGGCTGCTTCAGAAGTAGCGCCAATTCTAAAAGAATGAGTGCCAAAACGGAAAGGGTCTTCACCAACATGACATAACACCCTTCGCATTACCCCCAAAACCTGTGATGCACACAGCCGCTAGCTGTCTTGGTGAGCATCAGCTATACCTGATTTAGCCCCCCCTGTTGCTTTGAAATCTTGCCAAGTAAGCACTAGACACACCAACCCGTCTATCTTGTTCAGTAACACCTTTGCCCCCGTACCTCATTGGACAGTTTTGGATCTTTTAAGAAAGATCTGTATTGCTTCCCCTGTCACTGAAATATTTTCTGCTCTCATACCCCCAAATGGCTTCTCCCTAAGAGCTCAGATGTCCTAAATGCTCCAAAGAACAACCAAGACATGCACAAACTGAATAACAATTGTTCAAATTAAGAAAAACATATGGAAGAAAGTCCCCTTACCATACGTAATAACAATTTCATGTGAATGGGATCCCTGATAAGACAAACTTTCTGGTGTTCTTTTGCCCAGCCTTGCAACATTCTCCTACCCATCTCACCAGCTGAAGGCTCATAGCACCAGAAAAACCTGCCATAAAAACTCAAACCAGCTAACTTACCAGCAATCGTTGTCGCTGAAACTTTCTTATCAATATTACTCATGCAAAAGCCTAAGACATCATCTATGCGCAGTAAGCACTCCTACAAGATGCGCCCATCCTCAAAAATTCTTCCCAAGCTCTCCTGTAAGATGTTCTAGTACTCAGTGCCAGATATTTTACAACCAGTTCAAGCATTCTCAGTCTGCTAGCTTCCATACCTCCTGCGGCACCTGTGTTTTCTGCAAATCTGCTCCGAGGGCCAAACCACGGAATCTCTGCCACTGCGAACGAGACAATGCATCTGCAATATTATTGTCCACACCTGCCACTTCCTTGGCTCTAAAAACAATATTCAGCATCAAACAACCTAGCATGCATCTTTGCAGTAGCTTTAAAAGATGATTGTCCTTAACTTTCTTACCATTAACCAAATCCACAACTGTTTTGTTGTCTACACTAAAAGTGACAGTGTTGTACTCCAGTTTCTTTCCCCACTCTGACAAAGCCCCCATCAAAGGAAAGAATTCAAAGAAGGCAATGCTTCTCTTCTCTTCAACCCACTTCAATGGCCCCTTCTCGGCACACCATCTACCTTCCCAGAATAAACCAAAACCGCTGAAGCCAGCAGCATCTGAGAATATCTGAACCATCCAAATGAAATCCAAATGCAAGGACTACATGGTGATGCCAATAAAGCCTCTCAAGAACATTAACCAAACTTCGAAGTCCGCGCGGATCACCTCAGCGATCCTGCTCCTGTGATGTGGTAACTTGGTTCCTAATGTAGCAAAACCTAGCCGGTGACAAAAAGTCCTACCTCCTCTTACATCACGTGAAGCAAAGTTGAGATGACCTAACAACTGTTGAATTTGCTTCAGTTGTAGCTTGGGTGATGTCATAGCTTCTTCGAGTAAGGCAACAATCTCTTTAACCTTCAATTCAGGTAACCTCGCCTCCATTTAAACTGTATCCAATTCCATCCCAAGAAAAGCTATAAAAGTACTAGGACCCTTCGTTTTTTCGGGAGCCAAAGAGACACCCAATTCTTCTGCCACATCCTGTGTGCCTCCTGCACCTACAAACAAAAAATCTACCAAATAATGGGTAATCAATTCATAGCCTGTTCTGTAAAAAGCACCACTGCCAAAAGGTATTAAATGACTCAAACAAACTGCAAGAGATGACACACCCCATCGGTAACACTTTGTCAACATATAACTGATTTTCAAATTGAATACCCAACAACGAAAAGTCCATAGGATGAACTGGGAGTAGATGAAAGGCTGACTTAATGTCGCATTTTGCTAGCTTGGTTCCAGGGCCCACTGATCTGAGCAGGTCTATAGCTACATCCACTGAAGCAAACTGTATCGCAGTGTCCTCCCTTGCTATATAATCATTGACTGACAAACCCTGGGGCCATGAAAGGTGATGAGTCATGCGAAATTGCCCGCAGCTTTCTTAGGTACTACCCCTAGGGAAGAAATCATCAAATCAGGCAAAGGCCAGTATGAAAAAGGACCTGCCATTCTTCCTCTGCTAACTTTTTGTTCAGTTTTTGTGCAACTATAGGATGGTGTTCTTTTGACAACTTTAAATTCTCTGCAAACCTGCGCGTCCTAGTGGTCCTATAACCAAGTCTGAAACCTTCTCTGAAACCCTATTCTAACCTTGTTGCCTCATCTCTGTTAGGGTAAAATTTCAACCATTAACTCAAATAATCTAACGTAACTGGTGTAAAAGCCTTTGTAAAAAATACAGCGCAACCTCCCACGTGACCTTAATTTCTTTAGTACTGGCTAACCTGTAGCGTAGAAACGGGTCATGATTCTCATTGTAACATTTCTTTTGCATTCTTTCTCATTCCCAATATAACAAAGAAGATATTTTTTAAAAAAGTTATACATTTTTTTTGATAATCATGATCCATCTGTGCATGCAGTGTTGTACTCTGGGGGTATGAATGCGTGCAGTATGTGTCAGTGATACGAGTGTGAATCAGTGGAATGAGGTGGGAGTCTGGGGATATTGTTTTTTGTTTCTTGACTGGAAAATGATTTTAGTGCCTAACAGGTGAAATGTTAATGAATCTTCTGTATATATATATTACACATGGATCATGATTATCCCCCCAAAAATGTATAACTTAAAAAAAAAAAATCTTCTTTGTTATATTGGGAATGAGAAAGAATGCAAAAGAAATGTTACAATGAGAATCATGACCTTTATTCAATTGTTTTTAATGATGTGAAAAATAAAATAAATGAAATATGAAATATTGATTTAGGTGTGGAGAAATCATGAGTTAATGACCCGTTTCTACGCTACAGGTTAGCCAGTACTAAAGAAATTAAGGTCACATGGGAGGTTGCGCAGTATTTTTGGTTTATTTCCCCCTTATTCCCATACCTATATAGTTTTGTCCTTTAGGGGGGGCGCCTTTTCTAAATAGTAAAAGCCTTTGTAGCCAGGCTGGAAGGATCCCCCCTGCCCCTTCCTTGCCCGTTGCCCCCAAAACTTGCCTGCTCTTCAAAACACTAAAGGACTGCGTGCTTACCCCAGCATTTGGAACACTCGTGTTTATTCTTACAAGGGTTTCTCGGACAATAACCCCTGTTGAAACTCTAGCATGCACCTGAATTGGCCCTCTGGCCTCTACCCCATAGTCGGACTGGACTGCTCCCATGAGGCACAGGGTCAAGACTGATTTGAATATAGCTGGGTCTGAACTGGGGAGGCGAAGTGAGCTAAAGAACGATGATGGTTTTAACCCAGATCTGTGACTAGGGGTGAGTGTCTGAAAAGTTTCAGCGCTCCGTCCATCATCTCCTTGTGTTTGCTTTGTTCGCCCTAGGTTGGCAGGGTATGCCCAGACGTGGGTTCCTTGCTCACTTTGCCACTGGATTCAAGCTAGCCTGGCTGATGAGGGGTGTTACCCCGAAACCGGTCCCAGGATGCTTGTTTCTGGTCCAGGAAAGACCTGGCTTGCCAGTTCAGGCTGGACTGTTCCCATGAGGCACAGGATCAAGCCTGATTTGCATATAGCTGGGTCTTAACTGGGGTGGGGAAGTGAGCTAAAGAACAATGATGGATTCAACCCAGATCTGTGACTGGGGGTGAGTGTCTAAAAAGTTTCAGCACCCCATCCATCATCTCCTTGTGTTTGCTCTACCCCATATTCCCACCCACCACCTCCCGAGGTGGGTTTCCCCCCCAAAAACCAGTGTGGGACTGCTAAGCCACTTGGAGTGTGCATTGTCGGAGCAGGTCTCTGTGGGTACAACCATTGAACCCATAGCTCGTTGTCCACTTCCCCCCATGGTTTATCAGGTATAAGCACCATATGGGCCCTAAACTCCTTTCTGTAGTGCAACCATGCAAAACCCCCAAACTCCATATGGTATCTATACACTTAAATATGGACACCGCCCTCTCTGGAAATTTTTCACAGTGAAGCTGGCAGATATTAAAAATGCTTATGTCCATGTGTCTATTGTGGTGGGCACTCTAGGTCTTTTTGCCCGTTCCCAAGCTTCTTCTCTAGAACCTTCCTTGGATTGTATCTCTCTATGTAGTAGTTTGTATACATCAACAAATTCACCCCTCCAAATCTTCTCTTTCCTCAGATTATTCAAATGTACCCCCAAAGGCATAGATATCCCCATGTAAGGCAGTTGTTTCAAACCTTCCGTTTTACTCTTTACCCCATCTCCTTTTGATTGCGAATCTTTGTCTGTCACCGACTTAGATGTATCACCAGTGTTACCCCTTACCTTGGTATCCTCTCCTGCACCAGCCCCTGTATCTTTCTTACCTGATATTTCTGCATCCTCAGCAGTAGAGTCTGTACCTACACCCTTATCTTCTGCTATATCTCCGGTGTCCCTTTGGTCTTTTTTGTGCTGCCCCTTCATGTTACTCCCCTCCCAGCTACACCACCATTGAGTTTCATCTGTTCTCAGTCTGCTCTCCGGTTTGGGGATGCTTGCCTGCATCCGCCTTTTTAATGCAGTCTCTTAAGACCCCATCTTCTATCCAGAGACTCCACTAATGAATCCCCTGCATGCAAGGTATGACATTTGGGAAAATATTTAGCTCCCCTACTTTTTTTGTCCCATCCACTTTATTGATCTCTTTAAGTTCTTGCCAGCATGGTATTTCCCTCTCTTCCAATTCATCTTCCTCATAATCCAATTCACACACCATTTGCTCCTCCACATACGCAGAACTCACACCAGGACATTCCTTATCCCCCATAAAAATGTTTCCAATCCACTTTTTTGGAGCCTTGGGGCAGTGCAGATTAAGTCTTTTCTCCCGTGCTGTTAGAATGGTTGCGCCAAACCTCTCCCCCTCTTCAGGCTGATCCTCCCAGGTCACTGCAAACCCAGCCGGCTGGACCTCACTCCGTCTGTTGGTGCCATGCAGCATTCTCCCTCCGATGCCCTGCAAGCTGCCACAACCTGCAGGGACTGTGGTCTTGTTCTCTGCCTGACCTCCACTGCTCTGACTTAATTTTGCCTCACCAGAGGCCCTTACCCACCTACTGACAGGTAAAGCTCCTGGAGGACCACTATGCCCCTAAAAAACTCATTACTTATCTCTTTGGGACCCGTCCTGAAACTATCACCCTGGCTGATCAATGCGTTTCGTTCAAAAGTCTGAATATAAATTTCTTGACCAGTTCTTACCACCTTCTGATCACTTACAAAAATATTTGCCTGGGCTACAGTCTTTGCCATATCCCCTTCTGATGATCAAAGGCTGGAAGTGCCTTTTCTAAATTAGGGCCAGTCTCTCCTTGTGAAATGCCTCTATTTAACAAGCTTTTAAAGAAGGACATATTCTTACTTTGAGTGCTCATGCTAAACAACATACGCAAGTACACTGCTGGCCCCTGCCGCCCTGTCCTCTGCACCGCATGACTGACAGGCAGGGCAGACGCAGTGCGCTGCTTCCAGACTGCTCACCCAAATCTCCCGGGGCCCGCCTTTCACTTGCTTGGCGCTTATCTTTCGATGCAAGTGTGCGCGTGCAGCCCCTGCCTCCTCTCACTACAAGCGCAGCCTGTTCTTCTTGCAGTGAGTATAATAATTCACCCACTTCGGCCCAACCTAGCGGCATCAGCACGCTTTCTTACCCTTAACAACAAACCCAGAGTGCCCAAACGGTAATTTAACCCCATCCTCCAAGCAAAATAGACCAATGAAAGATCCCCTAGGGCCTGGACCTCACTATTCGCCCGAAGCTACTCGGGGTGAACATCCAAAGGATGCCACCCCCTGGTGCCCCCATTGTCCAGGATACTGGGTGTGACACTTTTAGTCCTGCCGCAGTCAAGGCTACTGGCTTGCGTCTGCAGTGGCTACTGCCATTAAACACCAGTGTCTTAAGGCCAAACAACTGTTGTTCTCCAATGGAAAGACCAAGTTGTGGAGGAAATGTGCCATAGTGGTGAGAGCTACCGACCTCTGAATATGGGCAACCAGTTTTGAAAATGAGCCTTGCCTCAACATAGTGGCTAGAGCTGCAAACATCCAAACATGAGGTAGCAGGTGCAAATCCTGGACTTGCTCAACATCCTCTGATACTGAGTACATCATCTAATATCCACAATATTGAACACTACCAGAGGTTAAGTGTGTGGCAAGGTGTACATCTGTTTGCATGCAAAGTCCTGGCTGTAGTAATCATAGGTGTATTGTGTTACAGAGTCACACTCAGTGCTTTGTTTGTAAAAGAATAAAGGTCGGTATGTAAAGACTTGTTCAGCAGACCTTGCCAGCGCTACCGAAGGTCGAGGTGCAGAATGCCCAGGGTGCACAGCAAGAGCTCAACTAGAGCCAAACTTCGGCGGGGGTGAGGGGCTAATACTTCCAGCAATAGAGCAGGACAAGCATTTCCAGAAGTGGGGTCGGAGCTATCCTCATAGCCAATATGAGAATAACAAGTGACAAACTGTGCAATTTAAATATATTGGACACACTTGATATTATAATGAGCATGTTTTGTAGATTTGACACTGTGACTACGCTATTCACAGTGATCTTTGAAAAACAGATTGAGTGGAGTGACAACTAAAAAACAGCTTCTATAAATTTGAATCCAAAGCACATAAGACATGTTTTCACAAAGTTATTAAAAGACAACACCCTTTTTGCCAATTCCCAGATTCCTTCTATGCAGGACAATTTGGTGGTGAAATATTTACAATTGCAAGTCCAGAAATGGGCTCTTGCCTCATTAATGACTGAAGGTACAATTTATTTGACCCAATTGCAATTTGCAAAATATTCATTGGTGAGGCTGCTCTTATGTACATGTATCAAAATATTAGGCTTAGTGGCAGTGCCTAATTAGAGCCAGTGGTTGCAGCTGGATCCCACTTGCACAAATATTTGGTGTCCTGCACTAATTTCTCCTCATCAGACTTTGTTCCAGAACAAGGGAGAAAAAACACAAAAGAGGGGAAAGAGAAAGAAAAATTATGACAAAGTGAGAAAGCAAAAACGAAAAATAACCTGCAAGAGTGAGATAAAGGGGCAGGGAGTGCCAGGTAGTGGTTGAAAGTGGCACACAGTAGAATCACGTCTAGGCAGTCTCCCCTGACATTTGAAATTGCCGGACACAGGCTTGTGAGCCAACCTTTGGCCCGGCCTTTATTATTTTACGAATTAAGGACTGCTTTGTGGGTTCCCACACGTTAAGTTGGGGTAGGTAACCAGCAAGTCACAGGTTTAATTCTCCAAATACCATTCCTTCTTTCGCAGTTAATTGTGTGCCAATGAGTGGGCAGTGTTTCTGCATGTAAATGCACTACCACCCACCTGCTCTACACTACACTAAAAAAAATCCAATGGTTATTGTTAGCTTGCCACATTGAGCATTTCCATCTATGTAAGCATATTGAGCCACATCCAGGCAGGAATGCACCAGGCTGTTATTCACACGCTGGCAAAAAAAGTTGCCTTGTAGACTGTAAAAGGGGCAGAGGTGCCAGTCTCAACAGCAGAGGTCTAGCTAACTACAGATATAAAGTTACTTGTTCAAGAAGATTTGTCCAATTCCAAGTCCCTGTAAAGATGGACAGAATCAAATGCAAGGGAGAGATCAAGTAATAGGTATGCCGGTACTCCATTTGAATAAATTGCAGTGTTTAAATCATCCCGTGTGGAAGTCAGTACTTCTTTTGTGCCACAGCCATACAGAATCTGTTTAGGTAATCTAAGAGAAGGCTACTTTCTTCAATAAATGTTAATATTTGTTTTGAAGCCTATCTTTCCATCTTTTGCATAGAAATAGTTTGTTATTGTATGAAAATTAGAAGGAGCCATTGTTTGAAGACTTCTTTGTTTTAGGGAGTTCTTTTGAGAAGAGACCTTTATCCAAAGAGTTGTTGATAGTTCTGGTTAGATTAGTTGCAGAGCTACTAATGAGGATATTCTTGCATATATGAGCAGGACATGTGTCTACTGGCTACAAGCAGCCTTAATGAAGTCCTGTGTGGTTAGCAGAATAAAGTTGAGTTACTGGTGGTTGTTTCATAATTTATTTTCTAGTGAACTGTGCAGCACTGCTGGAATTGTGATTGAGCAATGAAGAGGGAATCAGGGGGTGTAAAATCATTTGGAGGGTTGAAGTAATACAAGTGTGTCAGGAATACAGCAAGGGAAAGTCTAGAGGCCTTTGACTGTGCTGCCAAGGCATCAATATGTCCTAAGGTACTACCACTTCAGGTACTGTGATTAGAGGACCCTTTTAACCTTTTAGTGGGTCTGTCATTGTGATCTAGAGGCCCATCGTCAGCTCTCCCTGTTCAGATCTCCTGTCTCATATTTAGGTCTCTTGACTACGGTCTACTCTTCAGGCCACAGGTCATCTCTACAGGATATAGGGCAGGTTCCTCTGAAACAAGGCAGGCATCAGATATCTTAGCTTCAGTCAGCTTTGCCTGCTACCTACTCCTATTTCTAATACAATTCCGACATGACAACTGTGCACTGTGCACTGTGCACTCCCTAGCTACACGTGGTCACTGTCATTCACTTACAAAGATTTCAATGAGAGATAAAGGCACAGTGGGGGCAGCTAAGAACTCTGTAAGATTATTGGCAATACATGCATGAAAGGAAAGAAATTAAAACTGTGATTTTGAATACAACTGAGAGGGTTAAAAAACACTGCACTGCTTCTGGAGAATGAGTTATGTCATGGCAATCTATGACATAACTCCATGCAGTAGTCTAGAAAAGTTAAGATACTTGTATAGTGCGGTGATGCACTTTTTTAAAGCACTATCACAGCATGATACAAGTAGTTGCACTATTGGAAACAAATTAATCCACTTTCTAAAAATAAATATCACAGCATCCAATTGATCTTGTGAAATGCTTGACTCCTTTGGCAAACGTTTTTTTAAATCCAATAACACTTTGCATGTTGGGATTTTCAGACCCAACTTACAATGTAAAAAAAACAACACATTCCTAAATTTCATTGCAGTGAATGGAAAGCCTGAAATGTCTGTAAGTATAACTCAGACCAATGGGCAACTATGTAAAAAGTTTAAAAACAGGTTTCATTTTGTGATTTTCCACCTAATTTTTTTTAACCAATCAAAGATTAAGCAGTGTAGTGGTAAAAGTGCAAATACTCCATGTCATGTGCAGATGTTAGAATTCAAGTGATAACTGTCAAACATTCAAACTCCTCTAAAATACAAAGCTTGCTAAAAATGTACTCCCTACCACAGTGACAGCTCTAAGGGGTTATAGGGCCAATGCTACAGCATCACCTGAAACCCTTTGGTCACGCTGTGTAGTAGCAGCAACTGAACGTGTCTGAACTGAGAAGATGAACAGAAAACATCAATGCTGGCACCTGTGGTCCCATGCAGAGCCAAGCTTTGGTGTCCTTTCACGAGCCCCAGCCTCTCAGCTGAAATGTTGTTGGTACTTGAGGCCAAGTATCCTACAGAAGCTGGTGCCTTTGCGCACAGCCTCAGACAGCTCTCCACTGTGGTACCTGCCTCCACAGATCACTGCTATCACGCAGGTCAATGGGTCCAAACACTGAGCTATGTCATGGCTTCAGCAGCAGTGAAAACACCAGGCACCTATGTAGACCAAGGGCGCCCAGGTGAAGGATTAAAAAGTACCTGTGGAGCCAGTGCTACTTCTCCCACCCATAACGCACCATTGGCTTAAAGTATTTTTTGCCATCCTACATCTTCAGTCCACTCTCCCCTCTTGCACCTGCCACGTGGTTACAAATGGAACAGACTAGGTATCTAGCTCAAACTGGTATTCTGCAGGTGCCTTTGTAGAAATATGTATATTTATGACAGTTGGGTAATTTTTAGGTCTCGCCTGTGACAGCGCATGCATTGTTGTGAATGCACTCTCGCTTGCAAGACATTGTGTATACAACAAGGGCTTTGCCAATGCTTTTCATGTGTGCAGCATAAGAGGTGTGCTCATGTAAGTGCTGGGTGATTGTGAATAGTGTGAGTGAATGGAGCATGAGTGGTGTGAGTGTATGATGAAAGATGTGAGTACAGGGCGAGCTACATGAGTGCAAGGTGAAAGAAGGGCCCATGTGAGTGCTGGATGAGAGGACTGCATACAAAGTGAGAAGAATGAGTGAAGGGTGGGTGGTGTGAGCGGTGTAAATGCAGCGTGAGTGGTGTGCCTGTTTGGGTGCTGAGTGACCAGTGTGCCTGTGTGAGTGCAGGGTGAGCAGCAAGAGGAAAAGATGAGATGTGGGAGTGACTGGTGAGCGCATGGTGAGAGAAGTTAGTGCAGGTAGTAGTGTGTCCTTGTCAGTTCTGGCAGTCTATTGTGCCTGTGTGAAAGCAGCGTGAGCTGCATGAGTGATGGATGAATGGAGGGCCTGTGTGAGTGCAGGCTGAGCAGAGTGCCTGTACAAGTGCAGGGTGAGAGAAGGGAGTGCACGGTGAGCGGTGCGAGTCCAGGGTGAGTGTTGTGCCTGTTTGAGTTGTGTGAGTGCAGGGTGAGTGGTGTGATCATGTGAGTGAAGGGTGAGCTGTGTGAGTGACTGAAGTGACCATGTAAGTGTAGGATTAGTGATGTGCCCATGTGAAAGTAGGGTGAGAGGAGTGAGTGCAGAGTGAGTGATGTGAGTGTAGGGTGAGTGATGTGCCTATTTGAGTTTGGGTGCGGATAAAGTGTAGGGGGAAGAGTGATTGCATGTTGACTGATATGCTTGTTTGAAACTGAGTGCAGAGTGAGTGGTGAGACTACAGGGTGAGCAGTAAGAGTGACAGGTGAGTGGAGTGCCATGTGAGTGCAGGGTGAGTGCTGTGCTTGTGTGAGTTCAGGGTAAATGATGTATGCAGGGTGAACGGCGTGAGTGTATGGTGAGTGGTGTAAGTACAGTGTGATCGCTGTGAGTGCAGGGTGAGTGGTGAGATTGCAGGGTGAGAGTGACAGGTGAGTGGAATGTCATTTGAGTGCAGGCTGAGCAGTGCGCTCCCGTAGGTGCAGGATAAGAGGAGGGTGAACGCATGATGAGCAGTGTAAGTACAGTGTGATTGCAGTGAGTGCAGCGTGAGTGGTGAGACTTCAGGGTGAGCAGGGTGCTCAAGTGAGTGCAGGGTAAGACGGGGACAAACAGCATGAGTGCATGGTGAGTGTTGTAAGTGCATTGTGGTCGCTATTTCTATTATGGCATCAATAAGAGATGGAGGGTGGAGGAAATATGTATGATATATTGGTATGCTTTGAAATTGGAAAGGATGAAGCATAACTGCTAGAGCTGCTGGCTTTGAGTTGGGGAACCAGTTTCGATGTTCGTGCCAGCTCAATATCCTGTGATTCAGGGCAAATCATTTAATTTCCCCATGCCTACTAAATGAATGTGTCCTTGCATAATGTACCTGGAGCTCATGTAAGGTGCCTCAATACCTTCGTGTTGAGTTCCTGCTATATAGAACTGCAAGAAAAACAAAGCCTACCATTATTTTTTCAGGAGATAAATTCTCACAATGTGGCAGTAAAAGTAATTTGCAATTGTAAAGAATAGGCAAAGTTGAGACGCAGGGGCTCCAGAAACCGTTGAAAAAACAACCAAGCCTCGGTAACAAGTCAATGGTCTTTTAAAGACCCGGAAATTCTCAGATGAGGCTGAGATGAGGTGCCAACCACTGTCCAGCCAGCACACAGCAGCTCAAGAATTGTGCGTGTGTCCGGATAGCTGCCTCAGGCTGGGCGAAGACACATGACAGGAGGATGGGGCTAAAGCCCCTTCAGCCCTAAGGGCGTTGCGCGCCTGGTGCACAGTCCTGATTCCACCTCATGTCGCTTTCATCCACAACCCCACACTTTCGGCTTCTTTATCTCTCTCTTGCAGGTTCTTTTCCATCCCTGCTTTTTAGGCCGAGCCTAGCAGCGTGCAGGCGCTGCTCTGCAAGCATGCTGTATCTACTCTGGGGGCTTAGACCATGCCCACCGCTTTCCATTTGTTCCATCGTGTGCCTGTCTAAATTGCTTTATATTCATTGGTAAAACGTTGCTCTTTGCCCCACCTTTGAGTTTGTTTGAAATTTCGTGGCGACTCCCTCTGTCACATGTACCCTTACTCTTGGATTTATTTATGGTTTGTTCGGCGCACTCTATGGTCCCGCACCATTTCTTGGTTCCCCCGGCCGCTCTCGTTCCCGTTGCATTTTGCCTGTCTGTCCCTTCTACCCCCATCATTCATCTTTGTGAGCGTTCCACACAAGTGCAGGAGTGACCTTTGCATTGCCGCCTGATGCATTGGTCACCCCCCCAGAGCTCTGGCCATTGTCTTTGCATTAAAAGTAAGAGTGCCTGCAAGCCAACATTTTATGTTTTTTTTTTTGCAGCATGGCAAGCTGCGCGTCATCTTTATGTATGGCGGCTTCACGCCTTTCTTTTGTTCTGCTTGCCACGCGCTTCATGTTTTTAGAAGCACAGCACCTGCTTCACGGACGCTGCGCTCTGTCTGAAAATGAAAGATTTCAGTAGAAAATGCTCTCTAACTTTCAGGATTTTCTTTTCTACTTAAAGGTTGTTATGATAAAATGAACTGCTTCACCGAGTCTGTACGCAAAAAACAACTTTAGCCTTCTAACTTGAGGCGGTTGCCTATCTCATCATTAGCCTATGAGAACCACCGTAAATGTCTATTAGCTGCGGGGACATGGCCTGCTGTGTGAAGAGCTTGCTCATTAGGTCCCGTACACACTAATCCGTTTTAAAAAAAAAACATAACTGCAGCAAAAAATATCTGTTTACTAAGGAAACCTGTATACGTTTTGCATTGCACATACGGAGCGGTAGAATGTCGGAGGGTTTTTTCTTGAACAAAACATTGGTCCTGTGAGAGGAAATACAAATGGTTTTTCATGCGATTTAGAAGAGATGCCATGTTGTCAATACCCACTACCTCCCCAACTCCAACGGCTGCCATTACAGAAACAGAGGCCAGACTTGCAATGGCTTGTCGTTTGTCTTAGGTCTAGTAACAATAGCGTCCATCTTAGTACAGTTAAGGTACAAAATAACGACTGGGAATGTCAAAGTCTCTTCAGATCACTTTTCTTCTTATTTTCCACCAATTGACTGAAATATTAAACAGATATAAAGTACTTTCAAATAAAGAAATATGTATTTATTAGAAATCACATCTCTCTTGCGCGCAGCATTGTTAAAATGGACCTGTAACGCCCAAAGTAGATGTCGAGATTCCTGCAGTTTTTTAGCTGCGCATGGCCCCTACCACAATTACACACTATAACGAGCAGATTGTCACTCTTAGGAGAATTTGGTTGGACACATTCAGGCAAATCCATCTTCCATTGCGGTGGCGGGCCATATCACCATTCAAGGCGTTACATGGGTTTCTTTTCCGCCTCTGCTGCGTTGGCTGTGTTGAGTTGTTTTTGTGCTACAGGAGGAGATATGGTGTGAGCTGTACATGTACGTTTTTCTTGTGATCTAGTTTTTTTCCTTCCACAATCGTTATGAAATATTGCGCCGCTAGGCCGTTGTTTGTCCGCAGACGGTTGTGTGTAGGCACTCAGAATTCGGCGGACAAAGAAGCGGTGAACTGAGTATAGTTAAAGCCTCTGGCTCCTGCAGTGCTCATTGATCCTGCCACCGAACATGCCTGCTATTTCTGTTTAAATGAGTCGTTATCTTTTTGTATCCATAACATGAGCTTTTGCTGTTCTTTTAATTTTTTACCACACTGCTGTTCCAGTCATCCTATACCTAAAAACCTCATTTTCGGTAAATGCATAGATGATTGTCAGTTTGGTATGTGACGCCTGTCATCAATTGGTCGATGTGCTTGGTGCTGTGCATACAGGAAGATGCAGAGTAAAGGAGACATCTTCATCGGAGGCAGACTCTCTGTTGCAACATAGGACGTGACTCCCCAGAGAGGAGTGGAGTATTTCTCTGTCCCCACGTTTCATGTTTTTATGTGATGCTGACATTTTTCTGTGTCACCGCAGCTTAGACTTCCCACTTCTTGAATTGCTTTTGGGCGACTTGAGCACTTTATTTCTTTCAGTTGCTTTCTCTAACAAGCAATGTTAAGCAGTGATCCATGGGCGGTAAGATATCTGTATTCAGCCTGCATGTTACAGGCTCGACTGACAGCACTGCTGACTCAGCATTTCATCCTATTACAGTAGATGAAAATGAATACCGCTTCATTGGCTAATAATGACACGTTTCTTAAGCGCCAATGTACAATTCATTTCGTAATGTGCGCTGTATAAACAATCACTATAAAAGTGAGCAAAACATTCTCTCTCCTTTATTCGCATGAGATCAGATTATCCCCTGTGCTTCAGTTCATAAATGCCTGCAATACTCGTGCCCATGAATATGGTAATTGTTCTGTGCATGATTTAATATTGTATGTAATAGGAACCACTTTTGAGAACCATGATATTACTACCTGCTGCTGCATAGTAAAATATACCATCTGTCTTCTGTTTTACAAGCCATGCTGCACAGCATTGGTGATGCTGTACAGCATGGCTTGAACCACTGGCAAAGCCACTAGGTCTCACAAGTGCACACAAAGTGTGCACGAAGGAACATAAATCACACTCACATATTTATTTCTACCCCCTATACACACAACATCTTGCTTCAAAGTTTCATTCTCTAGCAGAACTAAGCACCATCTTACCACCAACTCAGCAGCACCTAAGCACCACCACCTCACCATGCCTCACCAGCACCACAACATCACTCAGCACCAACTCAGCATCACTAAGCACCACCTCAACATTAGCACAGCACCACCTAAACACCTCCACAGCACTAACTCAGCACCATCTCAGCATCAGCACACCACCACCACCTCCTCATCAGTGCACAACAACCAGTGCAACCAAAATCACAACACCCACCTCAGCAGCAACTCAGCACCACTTCAGCATCAGCGCAGCACCACCTCAACATCAGCACAGAACCTTCTCATTATCAGCACAACACCACCTCCATATAAAGTGCACCACCACTGGCACAGCCCTATCTCAGCACCAGCGCAGCCCCACCTCAGCAGCAACTCACCACCAACGCAGCACCACTTCAGGATCAGCTCATCACCACCTCAACATCAGTACAGCATCTCCTCAACACAGTCCCAACTCAGCATCACTAAGCACCACCTTAACATCAGCACAGCACCATCTAACAACCAGCGCAAAACCACCACCTTGGCATAACTCAGCGCCACCACAGCATCACTCAGCACCCTCAGCACCAGTGCAGCACCTCCTCAGCATCATTAAACACCACCACAGCACCAGCCCAACATCGACTCAGCACCACCTTTGCATCAGTGCACCAACACCAGAACATCACCAACTCAGCACCAACACAGCCCCAGCACAGTGTCAGCACAGCACCACCTCAACACCATTGCATCAACACCTCATTGGCAAAACCAATAGCTCTAGCTAAACACTTAGAAGGTTCCAAAGGCGAGACCTATTGGCTTTGCCAATGCATGTTCCTTTTGTCACTGTTTTCAGTCTTTCTCTTCTTCCTTCTTTCCCTCTTTTGTGTTTTTATTTCTTTTTCTCTGGATCAAAGTCTGTTGAGCTAAAATAAGGGCCAGTCAACAAAAATGAGTGCTGGTGCCACCTGCAAATTTCCTTCATCAGGTGCCCTAGTTGTACATTACTTGACAGACACAAGGCACATGGCGAGGCGGACAGGTTGCAAGAGTCGCAGGAATTAACCAAAGTACCCAAAGGACAGAAATGGTGTAATGTAATCTGGTTCTGTTGTAAAGTGGTCTAATGCCATGGGCCAGGTTTGAACAATAAAAAGGTTGCAAAAAAGGTTCCTCCATTAAAAGCACTTGACTCTGCCTGCTGCAGAGATGCTGGGCAGTCAAGGTTTAGTGTCGATGGTAGTAGTGGTCTTCAACTTCATGAGACAGAAATATTAGTAAAAACACTCCGTAAACTCAATTTCTAGTCCCATCTATTATGCACAGAAGAAATAGGTCTTTATTTACAAAAAGATAAAAGAGGTCAGTAAAAAGGAATATAACGAAAAACAAAACAAAAGCTGCTATCAATTTCTGGGGACTAAGATATAACCCTCTGAGGACAATCCCCTGCCACCAATCAACAGTCTCTCTCTAACTTGTGTAATGAGATAAATGCCTCCTTGGACACAAGTGGTAAAAGCCTCAGGTGCACCGCCCACCCACTGGATTCTAGACTCTGCTGTGTTAGGAAGAGGTGTGGCGCAGCGGCTAGGGCGGCTGACTGGAGCGCAGGGCTTACAGTTCGATTCCCGGCGGCAGCTCAGCTCAGCACCGTGTGACTCTGAGCAATAGCTTGCTTAATCTCCCCCATGGCCCCCAGCACCTTGAGACCCTTAGTAGTTAGCGCTTTATAAATACTGGATTTAAGAACAGAACATTAAGCAGCGCCGGTAGACGGATGAACTGTGGAGTCCACAGCGATGAATGAGCATAAAGCGAGTCAGACGTGTCATACAGGGCACGTTGGCAGAGCTGTGCAGCGCCTTCCGCCCCACGCTGGGTTCCTAATGGAGAATTGTGCCTCCACATCCATCTTGACCATAAGTCAGTGAAGTCGTCAAGGCCTACTTCATGGGATGTAGTAAAAAAGTCGAATCAGACAATATGTAGCACAATTATTACATAAAAGTTAAATGTGACTTTCTAGCCAGTGTTATTGCTCAGAATGAAAAAACACTTTAATAATCATCTAAGAGTAAAAATAAAGTAAAACTGAGAAAAATGGTGTCAGTGTCAAGAATCGATAACATTCCAAGAAACATATAGCAGAACACTCCTTTGGTGTTAGGGCCTGTTAGATTTGGGGGTCTCTAGTTGGCAGAGGTAGGTACCTTTGACCAAATAGGGACCTTTGCGTCTAGTCAGGGTAAGGGGGTACATTCCTAAAATAACCCCTGCTCACCCCCTTGGTAGCTTGGCACGAGCAGGCAGGCTTATCTCAGAGGCAGTGTGTAAAGCATTTGTGAACACATACAGTAATACAGTGACAACACTACAGATGGACACCACACAGGTTGTATTATAAAAATAAGTATTTTTATATACACTTAACACAAGACCAAACGACAAAAATCCACAATACCTTACTCAAAAATAGACCTTAAAATGTTATAAAATAGTTCAGTTCTCTCAAGTTGTAAATGCGACACTTTACTCTCAATGTACCTTGAATGCGTAACGCAAAGAAAACAAAAGGGTCGCAGGGAAGGTGACGCGTCGGTTCCTTACACTCAGGGGAGTGGATGCGTCGGTTCCTTACTGCTGCGAGGAGGTGATGCGTCAGTTTCTTACTGCTCTCCGGTGCGATGCGACAAGATGGCGCCTCGATGCGATACTCTTCTCCGGTGCGATGCGACAAAATGGCGTCTTGGTTGTGATGCGACACTGTTGATGTGATGCGGGCACGCCCGACGGCCATGCGGCGATTCGATGATCTTTGGAGCCGCGACAGGCCCTGCGACGCGCTTCTCTGGGGATGCGACGGCGACCTCTGTGGCGGCGTCCCACTTCTCCGGTGATGCGCCGCGCTTCGGCGATGCGATGATGACAGCGGCGGCTCGCTTCTTCGGCGATGCGACGACAGCTGCTGCGGCGGTGACACGCTTCTCGTCGTTGCGTTGCGCTTCCAGCTCCCAGCGACACGCAGTCTCTCAGAAGGCCCAGCACAACAGCAGGCACTTCAATTCCCAGCAAGGGAATTCAGGGGGGAGCTGGTTGGTGAAGTCTTGTATCCCTGAGACTTCAGGCAGGAGGTAAGCTCTAGTTCAAGCCCTTGGAGATTTTTCCTCAAGTTGAAAGCACACTCAGTCCTTTTCTCCTTTCTTTGGCAATGAAGCAACCACTGCAGGCCAACCCCCAAACACACAGCACAGGGGTAGTCTCCTCCTTCAGCTTCCTGGTTCTTCTCCTCAGCAAAGGTTCGTCTTGATTCCCAGAAGTGATCTAAAGTTCTTGGGTCTGGGTCCCAATATTTATACTCCTTTTCCCTTTGTTCTCTGAAGGCAGAGAGGCCTTTGCCTAGTCCAAAACCAGTTCTGGTCAGTCCTGGAGCACTTTGTTGACAAGACTCCTTCTTTCCTTTCACAGTGTAGGCCAGGGACATCAGACGCACCACAGGAGGTGGAGCCAGCATTGTGGAGGGAAGGCACAGCCCTATTCAGGTCCCAGGTGCAACTCCTCCCTCTCATCTGCATGCAGATCTCTCTATTCAGCCCTGTGCTAACTCACCCTGTCTCCTGGAATACCCCAGCCCTTGTCACTCAAAACTCCAGACAAGGAATACACAATCTAGCAGAGGCAGGCTTGGATAGTTAGGCAAGAAAATACCTACTTTCTAAAAGTGGTATTTTCAAACACAGAGGGGCCGATTCCGATTCGGGCCGGAAATCTCTCCGACCGAGCCGGACCCGGAGAGATTTCCGACCGAATCGGACCCGTGCAGCCCGACCGAACGAGTACGATGCGCACGTATGCCATCGGACTCGAGTCGGTCGGACTCCCATTGAAGTCAATGGGAGCTGGTCGTACAACGCGTACGCGGGCTCCCATTGACTCAATGGGTGCGAGGCGGACAAGGGCGCCCCCTACAGCGTGTATGCGGCGAAGCGACTCGCGCTGTACACGCACAGGTAGGGGGGACCCATGGGTCCCCCCTGTGTGCGACTCGCACGGCTACGCGTTCAGGGGGGTCCGACACGGACCCCCAAAGTACGGCTCCGACTGCTCTTTTGAGCCGGAGTGCGCGGCTCGGTCGGACTGCTCGCGGCGCGCATTGTACTTACCCGGCCGGGGAACGTCTCCATTGCGCGGTGCGAGTCGAGTCCGAGCGAGTCGGTCGGTGCGGTTAGACCCGGGTACGAGTCGGTCGGAGCGGTCGGGACGCCCGGACGAGTCGGTCAGCGATTTCGCATCGTACTCGCTCACCCAGACGCGCGTACGAATCGGTCGGGAAATAGGGCTCCGAATCGGATCCGGTTAAGCCGAATCCGATTCGGAGCCCTACCGGCCGAGATCGGAATCGGCCCCAGAATGTTAAAACCAACTTCACTAAAAGATGTATTTTATCATTCTGAGTTCAGGCATACTAAACTCGAATTTCCACCTAGTTCCCTGAGTCAGTTAGGATTATAAGATGTTATAATCAAACTGCCCATTCTGGCCTATGGGGCACAGGTAGCCTTGCAATAGTGAAAAACGAACATGGCTGTAATTCACTATTAGGACATGCCACACACATCAGGGCATGTCCTACCTTTTACCTACAATGCACCCTGCCCTTGGGCCTACCTTAGGGGTGACTAATAGGTATAAAAGGGAAGGTTTAGGGACTGGCAAGTGGGTGCACTTGCCCAGTCAGCATGGCACTACCAGACTGCACACAGGCTTTGCAATGGCAGACCTGAGACACACTTTTACAGGCTTCTTCTGTGGGTGGCACAACCAGTGCTGCAAGCCCACCAGCAGCATTTGAGTCACAAGCCCTGGGCACAACCAGTGCACTGTACTAGGGTCTGACAGTGAATCAAATAGGCCAAACATGGAGTCACTAATCCATACATCAATTTATAACAGAGAGCATATGCACTTTAGCACTGATCAGCAGTGGTAAAGTGCCCAGAGTCATAAAACAGCCAACAACAGGTCAGAAAAAATATAGGAGGAGGGCAAAAAGTTCAGGGATGACCCTGCAAAAAGGGCCAAGTCCAACAGGGCCCTTTTGTACAGTTAGTGCATCGGCTCAAGTTCTGTTTTGCGGTTCCTGACACAATAAAACCATGGCTTTCTAACGTGCTTGTTATTGCATGTATGTTAATTTAAAATCGTATTCAGTTATGAAAGCACTTCTTACGAGGAGCCACCCAGCCTGTACGCACACGTCCAAGCCAAGTCCTAACCAAAGCAGCATGAGGTCTCGTGTCCAGTTATTGTGAGCTGGATTGGCCACGCCACTTTGGCGACCAGGAGAAGGCTGCCCACGTGCCCATGACACTCTCAGGCACCAAGTGACAAGAAACCTTTCCCCGAGACGCCCACACAGTGTTGTGATAATGTTTTCAGAAGCTGCTGACCAAGAAAATGGACAGGCCCAACCAAGTGAATGCCAATCAGCCACCTAGCCTGGTGGCACCACCCCCAACCCAGAATGCCTTTCCTACCGCTGCTGCGGCTGCTCGGGCTGCACGTGGACTCTGTGGCCTGCATGCTGCTCCCATTCAGTGAAGTGCCAGCGCCTGCGATGGATGCGCCCTGATGGACAGCATGGTTGGAGCGCTTCACAAAGCACTTCAGTGCCATGAGTGTGACAGACTCCAGTGTAAAGCAATCTCTGCTTCTCCATTATACAGGAGAAGAACTATTCAAACTATTTCAGAATGTTCCAAATATAGGTGATGAAAACAACTTTGATTGGGCGTGGCAGCCCTACAAGTGCATTATATCCCCCAACTAAATCTCGACTATGAGAGAATGGTGCTGTGTCAGGTGCAACACCACCAAGATGAACCAACTGATGCTTTTTATGCAAGTCTCTGAGCACTGGCAATCACATGCACGGATAACAATGCAAATAAAGAAGTGTGGAACCTCCTGATTCAGGCCTGCAGTCCATCAGCATTATGAGGCTTCGTTCTCCACGAGCCAAGGGTTGTTATGAATGATATCTTCAGTCTAGGTATATTGCAGCAAGTCCACGGGCGGCTCCTCCAAGTGGGCGGAGGCGAGTCGCCGCACTGCTTTCTCGCAGTGCGAGAAGCATAAACATAAAATGGTATTTTAAATACCATTTTATGTTTCTGCTTCTCGCATTGCGAGAAAGCAGAAGGGTATGCCTGGTTGGGGGTGGGCAGGTGGGCGGTCCTGCAGAGTCCAGGGGAGGAGTGGCTTGCCCACTCTGAGTGCGCTGACTGTTTGGTCGGCCCCAGGGCCGACCAAACCAGTCATACGCACTTTGCATTTTCTCTATATAGGCTGCATGCAGCCTACATAGAGAAAATGGCCTCCCCTTAGATGCCTGTGGGGTCGGCGTCCTAGCCAATCACAACGCTGCCATTGCAGCGTTGTGATTGGCTTAGGAGAGGGAAGCTGCCTGCTTCTGCTTCCTGTGAGCAGAGAGAGGAGACGCAACGCGACGTGGGACCGGAGGCGAAGGTAAGTTTACATTTCTTTAAAAAAAAAAAAATTAACCCTCTTCTCCCCCCGTGCGACCCCCTCTCCCCGCCCCCCCCCGCACCTCCCCACGCGCGGGTCATGCCGGCTGCGACTGAGCAAGTCTCCAATGTGAGACCTGCCCACATGAAGTCCACCCTGCACGAAATTCAAAGGGGGCCAGAGGGAAGTAGGCAGATTAGATCAGAATGTGCTGAAGAATGGAGAGTACAGTGACTGGCCACCATCTGAATGCCGTGGGGTGAGCTGTCCCCAGGAACTAAGTCTCCAGCACAAATAAAGGCGTGCCAAACCACTTCACCAGAGTCTGTTGAAGAGGCAGTAGAAGCAGAACTGGAGAGGTGAGATCATTAGCAAGCGGAGCCATGGATGGCTTCTACCCTGGCCAATGACAACAGAGAAGAATGGAAATACAACATGGCAGAAGAAGAGGAAAAGGAGAAGGAGGAAAACATTTCTAATCTCCTTCATGGGTAAATCCACGGAGAACAAGAGACTGCAAGCCAGATGCAAAATTCAAATTTAGCGACTCTCAAACACAGCCCTCTTTCACTTGGGAGTCTCAATCAATGTGAAAATTCAAGTTCTACAACTGTGCCCAAGGCCCTGATTGCCACCCATCTAGCCATGTCTATAGGCCAATGGTGGCTCAGCCATAAAATCAGTGGCAGACATTTTTGAAGCCGCTGATTTGCATGGATCCAGGTCCATAAAAGAAAAACACATATGTGACAGAGAGCAGCATAGGAAACCTACTGAGTGGTGAGTCAGAGGAAGATCTAGATCTCTTCTTTTCACCCAATGTCAACACAAGAGACATTGACAGGCTATTGAAAGACTACTGTCACCTGTTTTCAGGCCTATAGTATCTATCAGGAAACCAAACCGATCTAATAGCACTATGGCAAAATAATAGGGCACATCTCGCTGAGACATAAATTAGTCTCATTTCACTTTAGACCAAATAACTGAAGTAAAGTCTGCGAAAGTCCTGGACCCACACCATGGCTGTTGTCCATGGTAGTGGCCATCAAGGTGAAACAACCTCGCATAGGACAGATCAGGGGCGGTTTCTCCATAAGGGCAAGGGGGCGTTGACCCCCTGCATGCCAGCTGTTATAGCGCACACAGTATGCCGGCAGGCAAGAGGTGTACTGCTGGAGGCGTGGTTTACATGCCGTAACCAGCTGGGGCTGTGCATCTGAACTGCGCATGTCAGGTTGGCCGGTCGTTTGCTTATGGCCAGCCTGACATGCGCAGTTCAGGCTTTCCCAGTCATCGGTGTATGTGAGCTGGAGAACCAGACACACAGCCCCATCGGTCTCCTATGGAGCGTTGTGTTCGCCTGTCCCAGCCAATCCTCGCAATTCTCTTATGCTGTTAACTATTATAAACAGCATGAGAGAACTGCTTTCATTGGTTGAGGTGCGTAGTTTCCCCATGCTCAACATGCAGAGCTCTTCAGGGCAGCAAACAGGCAGCACAGTGGATTGAAAAGAGTCGGGCCCGGCGTGGAAAGAAGATCAGGTATGGTGTTTTTTTTTTTAATGGTTTGAGTCCTGCGTAAATGTTACTACATGTTAAGCGCTCCCATACTGTGAAAGATCGAGTTCGCGCTATGGAAATACCAGGGGAAAAACAATAGACTTCTGTAGTAGCCGCATGCTTCTAATTGCAGTGTGACATAAAAAATATCAAATTTTTGATGTCACAAGGCCATTAAAGGCATCATGCGGCTGCTACACATCTGTTGTTTTCACCAGGTATTTATATAACGGAGACTCTATCTCTCACAATACAGGAGCCCATAACATGAGCAATAGTTACATTTACATCTGTAAATGTAACTAGTGCTCATGTTAAGCGCTCCCATACTGTAAGAGACAGAGTTTGTGCAATGTAAATACTGGTGAAAAACATATCCAATGTATGGCTCTCCATTTTTGAGGGGCACCAGCCGCCACTGGGACAGATGTGCATCAATATGAACCTACCAAACTTTTGTGCTATGATGACATGGGCTCTGACTGAAGCTAAAACTGTCTCTAGGCAGACCTAACAAGGCCACTTGATTGTGGAGCGGAGCAGTGCTTTAAATGGGCAGGTACTCTCCGGTACTGAGTACCTGCACTTCTTTAATGTGAAATGGAGAGTACCTGCACTTCTCTTCGCTGTTGCAATACATTTAATGGGAGAGTGCCAGCACTTCTCAGGAGCAAACAGGTACTGGAAATGGTGAGTACCAGTACTTCTGTATTTCCATTTAAAGCACTGGAGAGGAGTGAACTCGCCATATAGAGTCGCAGCTCCAGACGCCAGCTCCTCTTCACTATGCTGTCATTCATTCATTGCTGCCGCTCTCCACTTTCTCCAGTGCAGTTTCTATGGTTAGCTTCTAGACAGTGTATATGGCACCGCAGGCCTCCTTCGTATGTTTATTGATTTCCTTTAGAGACCAGTTACAGGCAAAAGTGTCAGGCCGCAGCTGAACCATAGGCAGAGCAGAACTCGACCGATCCTCGAGCAACAGCCAGCAAGCAGCAGAAGTCCAAGAAGTACCAAGAGTTAACGCAGGTCTGGGTGATTTTAAAACTTTTTAAATTACTGGAGTGAAGGTCCAAGACATAGGGGCATATTTACAATGCCCATGCTGCACATTTACAAGGCCAGGCAAAGCCAACCTGCGTAGCTTTTAATGGCCTTGTACATATGGAGTGAGGCAATGCCTTACTCTGCGTGGACGGAGCGTTCCATGGGTGTTGCTGTGGATGTTCCCATGCAACACCCATGGTTTTTGACACTGCCCGAGATTTACAACATAGCGTAAATCTGGGGCAGCGCCAAAGCTAATGCCTTCCAAAAGCAGGTGTAATGAGGAGAAATGTTTACATTTCTCCCCGTTTTTTCCACTTTCCACGTGTGTTGCTTTCTGCAGCATACATAGAACGAGAAAAATGCCTCCTTTAATTGTTTTTGCGCAGGAAGGTGTCCCTTCCTGCACAAAAACAATCATGCCAACAACACAGACACCCTTGCACCATGGTGCAAGGGTGCCTGAGTTGGAGCATGGCTGCAGTTTGTGCGCCAGCTGGCAGAAAGGACAGGAATGTGCTGTATCTTGTAGATATGGTACATTCCTGCCCTTTTATTTTGACATACAGCAGCACAACTAGAAGGCTTGTGGCGCTGCCCTATGCCAAAACATTGTAAATATGCCCCATAGTCTCTGTTTGTGGCATTTGGGACTGGTGTCACACATAGGTGTACATAGCATTAGTGCCTAGCACAGACCCAGAGCCTAGGCCCTTCCTTCACAATGCAAAGCCTTGGAGCTGTCCTGTGACCTGGAGGGGTGTACCAAGCATACCCTCTTAGTACTACTGCCCCTGTCTTCCATGTACGATGTAAAGTGGGTGGTAGTGTACCATGTTTGTGATTAATAATGTGACCAGGACTTTATCTATGTGTCAGTGAAAGAGGGACCTACTAACCGACGCTTGGGTAAAGGTCCACTGTTATGTGGCACCCAGATTCAGACGCTAATGTCCTGTGTGAATATTCAATGCATGCATGTCCAGAGAGCGTGTGATATTATCTGCAGCCAGTGGGATCTATTTTGAATGCCCATTAACTTAGCACAGCGCGGATGAAAAAAAACTTCCCGCTAAGTGAAAATGTACTGCCTGCATTCTTGTTGCAGGAGCGGGGAGATCAGGACTCTGAAGCTAGGAGGATGGAGATAGGGCTGCCTTTAGGAATTCCATGAAGACTTTGTTAGAAAGGGGCTGCTGATTAGTTCTTCCTGAGCACTGACCTTTGGTGGAAGGTAGCAGTGAGAGCTAGGCCTGTAGTTTCTGCTGTTTAAGGTGAGGAGGTTTCTAGACCTGGCCTGCCCTTTTATTGTCTCTGATTACTTGAGGAAGGTTGATGACAGCCAGGTGACAGACAGAACTCACACTTTATTGTGCCCTGATGTACATGCTACCATCAGGGCCGGCTCTAGGGCGGTGCGATCATTGCCACTGCACCGGTCGCTGACTTGGGGGTGGGGACGCCATGTTCATCGTTTTAAAAGCACCTGATGCCGCGTCCATTTTCCCAGCAATTTTCAGGCATCAATAAAAATGACAACTACGGTGATTAATGTTTTTCCTGGAGAGAGACCCGAGCTTTGCCTAGTGAAAGTTTTGACTCATCATAGCGCTGAGGGTTAATATGCCTGCTGCAAAGAACGTGTCCCATTCAAATCACAAAGTGCTCATAATATACATAGGTCAATGGGTTACCGCTTTTGTCAGAGATCCTTTTGTTACTTGCAGTTTATAAGTTAAAATCCTAATATAGAGCAATGAGCTATTAACTGCCATGAAAGAGCTGCATGCAAACTGCAAGGAAAATATTAGAGCTATATATTTTTTGCCCGGTCTTTCGTTGTCCTAATATTGCAAAAGGTGTTCATTTGGGTAGAAATTAATTCTTCTTATTAAAGAAAACCCCTAACAATGGTGTTACATTTTAAATTCTGAATTTGTGCTTTTCCAGTCCAAGGACTCTTAAACTATACTGCCTACCAGTATGGAGGAAATGTAACTCCTACTCCTTGTAGGCCTCTGTCTTATGTAACATTTCCTATATACTGATTTACACAGCGATGATTGATTGTGCAGTGTGATTTAAAGTGTTCTGACATCTGAAACTGGTATGAGTGGTGCTATAAAACGAAATGAATCTAAATGGTTATGGAGACTTGAGGGGCATTGTCAAATTGTGGTAGTGAGGGAATCCGTGGCGGAGGGGGTCATTGGGAGGGCGCCAACAAACAATGTCGCACAGGGTGCCACCAGTGCTAAAGCCGGCCCTGGCTACCATTTGGAGTCAGTCCTACTGCTACCTGTTATGAGAAGCATCATTTTACACAAGACTGTGTCTGGAGAGTAGGCTGAAAATTACATTTATAAGGGAACCCTTTCTGAAGCACGAGACTGTGGATCCACATCTCCTGTCTGGAAAATGTGTATAACATTGGGATTCATAGCACCTCACTTTGTCTCAGTTTAAAGTTTTTCTTCAACAAAGAAGGGAGTGCTCCACAGAGTACTTGAAGAGTACTACTGTGCATCCAGTGCTGGTGTTTGCCTGACAGCCATCGAGGGAACCTCCTCTAAATTCAACACTTTCTGTGGAGGGGTTGTGGGCTGGCCTAAAGGGCCTAGAAGCCTACCTGCCTGCTGAGAGAGGGGAGGAACGTGCCTGATCCTGCAGTAAGAAAGACTCTCCAGGTGGAGAAGCCCACCTAGCATGTTCCCAGTGGAAGCTGATGACTTAAGGTTGCGATCCAGGAGTGACCAAGGTGAAAAGTGAGCCCCCCCAGTTTCTCCGTGCAGCTCAGCAGTGAGCTGTACCAAGGCTGCATCAGAACATGTATCCCTGCAGGCTGCGGTGGGCTTGAGAGACAGATACTGCCACCACTCACAAGGAGACATTTTCCTAGTACCCCCAGAAGCAAAGAATCCTGTTCAACCAGGAGGAGTCTACAACTGTCTCATAGTCACTGTCGCAAGGAAACTTGACTTAGAGGCCGCAACTGCCATCACCAAGAACCTGACTGCATCTGCCCAGGATGGCTGCACTGCTGAGGTAGGGTGCTGTTGTGCCCTTCAATGCTACCCTGCAAGCCTGATTCTGCAGTGAGGCCACCATTGAAGTTTTCCCCGCAAAAGAAGAGAGAACACATGAGAGATAACATGTGACCTGTGTCTATTGCACAGACGGAACACTGTCAACAGAACGCAGGAAAACTGAGGGGCTTAGCCTCCACGGAGGGACCAGGGAGACTTATGCCCACGGGCAATACCAATGCACTCGTCTGAATCTATTGCATGAAGAAACAATAACAGGCTTGAATAGAGTTACTCCTTGAGACAGTTGGAAATAACTGAGCCATCTGCACTTGAGACTTATCTTGCCTAATCCTCCCCGTGGGAGGCAAAGATGTTAATAACTTAAACCTGACCGTAGCAGTAGGGGAGACGGTTAATGGGAAGGAGGGAGGGGATTTAGTGCCTCACTGGTAGAACACAGCTTTGGAAACCCTGTATAATGCGCCAATTGAATTGTGCAGTATTTTGTTCTGCTGCGAGATTAAAAGTATTTCTTTTTCCAAATAGATAATCTCTGGGCTGCACATTATACGATTGCATTTTTTGGTGGATTATTGAGTTATGAGTTATTGCCCACATGCTTCCTCCTTGAGAAGCCTGTGAGTGATCTTCCTTGCTACCTTTACAGTCAAGTGCAGAAAGGGTTGAAATTGGCTCACTTTGCAGAGCCATAATAGGACGAACACAGAGCACCAGTGTCAAACAACCTCAACCACCACGGTTGTGGGCCAATAGCCTGCCTGCCTGGTGCCTCCTGAACGGGGTCTGGTATATGGGCGACAGACAAATAATTTGAATTGTAGCTTTATAGACTTTCTCACTCTCCTGGACAACCAGGAGCAGATATGGACTGCATCTCACGTGCAAACCAGAGAGCACAAAGATAACCCTTTGTTAGACCTGGCATCTTTGGTGTGGTTTCCCCTGACTTTTTGCCTTCTGACCTCCTGTTTTTGACTGTTTTGCTGAATTCATTTTTTCTGACTTTAGGAATCTGGGCAATTTGGCACTGCTAACCAGCCGAATTCTTCCTCAGGCTGAAAGAGCAGTCGATAATTTTTAGGTCCTTTGAGCAAGCAAATGAAGCATTTGGGCTTAGCTGGAAACATCAATTCCCCAATGTTAAAGCTCGCGTTGAAGGAGTATGTAAAGAGTTCTGTGTCCACCATCAGTTTAGCTAGAGACATTGCCTTAAGTCAGTCAAAGTCACAAAACAAGGTGTTCTGTGGGGGTGCCTTGGGGAACAAACCACAGTCTTATTTAACATGGAACCTGCCTCACGGGGTCAGAAGGCTGATGCTCTTGTTGAGACTGCATCTGTTGCCCTTAAAAGAAATTAAAAGGATTTGGGACAAAATTCCGAAAAAGGCGTGAATCTGTGAGTTGTGTCACCTACAAGTACAAGATATTAATCACGTGATATTCGTGTGTCTGGAGTTGCAAAAGGCTAGGCGTTATTTTTTACGGCCTTTATTCCTCAAAAATTAATATTCCCTCCGCCCCTGAGGCCCGTTCTTTTATTTTCTCCCCTCCAAATAAAATGACTTGTAATAGGATTTATCTATTTTTTTTTAACTTTTCTGGGTTTCTACTAGGAATTATAATGTTTTTTTATGTAGTATTATTTCCACTCCTCATCTTTTGGGAATATGAGCATTGTAATATTTCTTGGAATGCCCTGTTTCTTCCTGTACTTAGTATATCGCACTCTGAACTTTACTGTTTCATAAGATTGTTTTATTTTCTCTTGTATTTGATATAGTACGTATGGTAAAATTATTTTAAGAGGTATTTTTATATATATATTGGAAAATTATTTATTGGAGGAAATGTATTTTTTATTTTATCTGTAGTACATGATTATGTACACCTTCGTAGGAATTCCATTTCATAAAAATAAAATAAATTTGGCATGTGTCTTTATTTAAAACATGGCAACATTGGCTTATCCACAATTGACATATTTGATTTACTTATAAGTCACTACATGTGCCCAGAGGCCTGTAAATCAAATGCTACTAGTGGGATTGCAGCACCGATTGTGCCTCCCACTTAAGTAGCCCTTTAAATAAGTCTCAGACCTGCCAGTGCAGAGCCTGTGTGTGCAGTTTTAAACTGCCTTGTCGACCTGACAAATTAACCTACTTGCCAGGCCCAAACCTTTCTTTTTATTACATAATAGTCACCCCGAAGGTAGGCCCTGTACAGCTCATGGGCAGGGTGTAGTGTATTTAAAAAGTCAGACATGTACTTTTACGTTTTACATTTCCTGGCAGCAAAATACTCTTACATTTGTTTTTCACTACTGCAAGGCCTTTCTCTCCCATAGGATAACATTGGGATTGACTTATTACATTTTATAAGTGTAATATCCAATTGGGAAAAGATGGCACCCCCGACATTTGGTGTCTCTGGAAGCACAATTTAAAAACACAACTTATGGTAAAGTTGGTTTTTAAATTGCCATTCTGAAAATGCCACATTTAGAAAGTTGGCATGTTCTTACAGTAACCATGTGGTGCCTTCTGCATGTCTCTGGAATACACATCTGGGGTGGGTGACAGCTGGTTTCCTGCTTCCCTCTTAAGAGCCACACACAAAGGAAGGGTAGGTGTGACTGAGTGGCCATCTGAATGCTGATGGGTCATCCTGAGCAGGATGGGAGGGTGGAGCTCACACTTACACCTGAAAGGGTTGTGTCCTGTCCCCACACAAAGGGTTGCATACCCCCTTGTAGTGAGTCTGGAGCCAGGGCAGAAAAGAATAGGACTCTGTGCACTTCAAACCATCTCTTTGAAGTCTCCCCCACTTCAAAGACCCAACTGGGTATAAGCACTGGTCCTCTGACACCACCCACTCAGAACACTTCTGGAACTGAGGACATTCTACTAAGAAGAAAGACTGCTGTGCTGCTGGAGGGACTGCCACTTTGCTGAACTACTTTGCTGTGTTGGCCTGCTGCCCCTAGCCTGGCAGTGAGAAGGACTGGACCTGCGTCTCTACATCCCAGAACCAAAGTATCTCCAAGGGCTTGTTGGCTTGCCTCCTGTTTTCTGGCGTCTCAAGCATATCAAAGAGTTCTTTCTTCATCCTGCAACCAGCACCTGGACTCTGTCTTCTGTGAGTCATGCTTTGCCAAGTGGTGCCAATGCAGTCCTGGCCCCTTGGAAGTGAGTACCAATTGCTGCAACAAAGAAAATCCATGCATCGACAACGTTGCGCCACTTGGAACTGTCAAATTTCCCTCAACACCAACACATCGCCGCTGCTGCCCGAACCCCGGACACCGCAGCACCAATTTCGCAGTGCATCATCCCAGTTTCCGATGCATCTTCGACTTTGCGTGGCTCAGCATCAACGCATCGCTTTGTGCTATTCGCATTGCCTACATCCCAGCAGTTCGACAACGATGCATCACCCTGATGTTCATCTCATCTTGACTCTCTACGCATTTTCTAATTTGCACAGCTCAGCACCAATGCATCTCCTACATCTGCAGGATCGACAGCGATGTATCACCTCCTGTGCTCCAAGGATCGCCCTTGACGCATCCAAAGTACTGTTCAGCAGCCCAAGAATGGTCCCTGTATCTGACCCATGCTCCAAAGCAGTTGGCCTGAACTACTGAATTTGTCCGATCAAGCGCGACCAGATAGCCCCGGTTGGTGCTATTTGTTTCTAAGCACAACAGAGCAGTTTATTCTTTAAAACTTCATATCTTGACTTCTACTAATTGGATTTTTGTTGTTTTGGTCTTCTTTTGTTGATTAAAATAGAATCTATTTTTCTAAACTGGTGATGCGTCTCTTTGTGGTGTTTTCACTGTGTTACTGTTTGAAGTGTTGTACAAATACTTTACACATTGCCTCTAAAGTTAAGCCTGACTGCTCTGTGCCAAACTACCAGAGGGTGAGCAGATATTATTTAAAAGTGTGTTACTGACTTACCCTGACTAGTATTGTGGCTCCAGCTTGGACAGAGTGCATACCTCTGCCAGCCAGAAAACCAATTCCAATCTCCCTTTATAAGGCATTTCCTTCTTGCACTTATTGGATAGATGTTGCAGGTTTCCTCCCAGCTAAGCTGCCTGAGTGGGAAGGTTTGTATACACTCGCCTAGATAGGAGAGCAGGAGGATGGACTTATATATACAGTAAACCGAAGGTGCTCACTGAAATTAAGGGCCATCCAAACTCGCCATAATGTAGGAAAAATAGGATAGTCAGCTGATATTCATCCCTGCATTCAACCACATCATAATCTGCATAGAAACAATGGGTATGATTATGAGAGGCCTCTTTTTGATGCAATAATCACTGCACCCTATAATCCTACACACTGAGTATTTTTTAATGTAATATTAATTGCCCATTATGACTTTTGGGGAATAAAATTGCGTTTAGCCAAGAGCACCAAAATCTGCGTCTTCCAGTTTATACTGGGCAGTTTCCATGGTTAATTTTCAGCATCGTTGACCTGCCAAAATTTAACAAAGCTTGTGAACTGTAGAAGGCCTGGTAATTACCAGGTGTGATAAATATTGCCCCTGTGCAAAGAGATGTTTGCTCAGGGATCACAACCTAATTAGCCACCTGCAGTCAGCCTGTAATGTACTGGCACAGGAAGTACGCATTTTTAGTGACCTGTCATCTTTACCTGACCCGTTATCGAACTACGATTCATGCTTTTCTCAGTGGTGCTGGAGCAATTTTCAGAGTAGGGGTGCTGCCATCAGTGTTACATCACTGAAGTTGTAGGGATTGTGAAAAATCCAAGTTACACAAAGAACAAGTGTAGCAAATGAACCACGCCCATTCAGCAGGAGAGTGGTATGGGTGTAGTATGTGGCTATTAATGCATTTTGAAGCCCACGGTCAAAAATATATTACCAAAGCATGTTGTGATAGTGCACTGTCGTTTGCAGACAACACATTTTGAAATGGCCACAAAATCTGCATTGACATGCAGTTTTACTGCTAAAACTATATAGCGCACCAATAATAATGTGAAAATTGGGTTTCAGCAAATGTTTATTATTTGCATATCACCAAGTAAAGTGTGTTGGTTTGTTTTCATACTGTTGAAATAATTGCTTGCATCACACTTCAGAATTATACAAAATGTGCTTTATTTGTGCTTTCCTAGCTGATGATATATTTTGAAATATTTGTACAGATAATTTACAGCTATTTAAATGTTGTTGTGTGTTAGAAAAAAACAGATGTCCTACAGTCTTTCCTTTCACACTGCCTGTACCATAGAAAGATTTGTATCTAGTTCACTTTACGAAATCCTCTGATTTAGCAGTCACAGAAAGAAGAGTAAACACCAATCTCCATGTTAAATGAATGAGCACCAACTTTTCAGAAGACAGCCTATATTTGATCTCTGTCTTTGAAGGCACAGTATATGTGACAAGATATCTTTATTGCATCTTTTTTGCTCATTCACCTTCTGAACTCCAGCATGATTATTTTGGGTGTGCTTCAGCTGCACCGGCACCCCTTTTTCCAGCACCTATGGGAGCAACCACTATTTATTTAATACACAAAGAGCAGATAGTGCACTAAGGGGCATATTCTCAAGGACTTATCGCCGATTTATCGGCACTTTAGCGCCGCAAAAGTGGCGATAGATTTATCGCCCTATTCTCAAGCTGGTGAAAATTGCCGATATTGCCAGTTTTCCAGCGATAGCTGCTGCAAAAA
Source organism: Calotriton arnoldi (assembly GCA_963921515.1). Taxonomy (NCBI): domain Eukaryota; kingdom Metazoa; phylum Chordata; class Amphibia; order Caudata; family Salamandridae; genus Calotriton; species Calotriton arnoldi. Next base: position 309,193 of record CAWUFW010007571.1, read on the forward strand.
ACATCGCCACGGATGAGAGGGACAACTAACACTAATGACATGCAGAGTAGGCGTTCCCGTGCAAAAACACCACTTCGCGATATTCTCAACAACCAGCCAGATCTGCGATGCGATCCAAAAAAAGGCGATAAGGCACGTTAGCAGCAGGGATTTAACACCTGCCTTTTACTGGTGTTAAGCAGGACGACAATCTGCAGTATAAAAGGGAGCCCAGCCCAGAGCCACATCTGAAGACCAACACATGTCACGGAGCTACTGATCAAGCAGCTCGGAGACCCAAGAGGGCCACAACACCCACCGCCACCACCCCCAGGCCCCCCCCCCGGACTACCACCGAGGCAGCGCAGAACAAGACAGCGGACCTTCCGAAAACGCACCAGCCTCAGAGACTTAATGCCAGAGGAAGTCATTGCCCACTACAGGCTCAAAAGGACAACCATCCTCCGCATCCTGACCCACATTGCCAACAGGCTGACGGTACCAACACAGCGAACAACCAACATCCCTCCGCAGACAAAACTGCTGGCTGTGCTGCACCTGTTGGCCTCTGGTACCTTCCAACCAACAACTGCCAGAGTCGGAGGAGTCTCACAGCCAGCCCTATCACAGTTCCTCACACCTGTCTTGGATGCCATCATCAGCTTGATACCCCAGCACCTTCACTTCCCCCACACTGCGCAGGAACAGTTGGAGACCAAGCAAGGCTTCTATGCCATAGCTGGCTTCCGTCACGTGTTGGGGGCAATTGACTGCACACATGTCCTACTTGTGCCCCCTGCCGACACTGCACACAATTACCGCAACAGAAAGCACACGCATTCCATCAATGTGTAGGCAATAGTGGACCACCGGGGACTCTTCACCAACGTCGTCGCCAACTACCCAGGCAGTGTGCATGATTCCTACATCTTCCGACAGTCCATCATCAACCAGCGCTTCCAGGATGGCACCTATGGAAATGCACTGCTAGTTGGTAAGTACCAAATGAACACATCACACACCACTAAACTAATAAGCCTGCCAACACAGAATTCAGAACCACCGATTGACACATATCTCTCTCCCCTGTCACAGGTGATCAAGGATATGCACTCTGCCCGTGGATGATGACACCTCTCCGAGACACGAACACCCTGGCCCAGAGGCAGTACAATGCGGCCCACAAACGCACCAGGGGCATTGTGGAGCGCTCATTTGGTGTGTTAAAGTCACGTTTCAGGTGCCTGGACATCACAGGTGGAAGACTCCTGTACAGCCCGGAAATAGTGTGCAAGATGATCATTTCATGTTGTGTGTTGCACAACATATGTGTACGCACCAATGCCCCATGGATCCAAGTGCCAGATGCCCCGGACGATGATGATGAAGATGAGGCAGGTGGACCACACCCCAGTGCAGCTGCAGCAGGATTAGCCCGAAGGAACACAATCATTAACAATTTCTTCGCATGAGCACGTCACATTGTGACTGTCCTTGGCAATCATGGGACAGTACAAAATGACCACATGAACAGCATGTGCAAATAAATTCATCCCAACACACATTCCCTGTGTGCATGTCACTCCTCTGCATATGCACATCACTCTGACAAGTGTAAGTGCAACATTCAGTGCTAACAATCTCACAAATGGCAATTAGATGGTGGGTGTGTCACCTCTGTACAGAGAGGCTGTTTAGGGTGTCACGTATTCAAAATGCCATTTCAGGGTGTCAAAGATAGTACGTGATCCCACTCAGCAGCGTATCACATCCTCTTCGTCATCAGTGAAGAGATGTTCGGTCTGCTCTGCAGGAGGTGTTGATTCTCCCTCTGCAATGTGAAGGGGAGATGCAGTTTAACATTGTGTTCACATGTATGTTGACGCATTGTACAAGTTTACATACAGACTGCATGACAATGTACATTGTGACTGTTTGGGAGGAGCTGCCTATTTGATGCGAGACAGTGGACATTTCGACAACATCACGGATGTGTGTTTGTACTTGTACATTCTCATCTCACATTTCCCTGCTATGCCAAATGTGATTGGCCAGTTTCTACACACAAGCGGCACCAGTTGTGTCCTCTGTTGTGAACGTGTTGCAGTTTGTACCACATTGTTGTCAATGTTGATGTGCTCTGAATGTTATGTGTGTGTGCTGCATTTTGTGAGAGACGCCCCTGCAGCTCTGATTTTGCTTCCCCTTATCCCTTTCAGGCGGTGTGCCTTTGACTTCTGTGCTTATACAGTGCTGAGATGTTGCATACTTGGGTAAATTGGGCTCTTGGTGGGAGTTGGGACTCTGGGGCATGGTTTGTCCGCAGATGTGTTGTTGACGTCAGGGGTTGTTTGTGCACGTGGATGTGTCAGAGTGTGACCTGCTCCTTTACAGATGTGATCCACACTCAGCCACCTCAGAGTCGTGGCGTGCAACATGTCATGATATATTGACTGCAGCCATGCTATTCGTCATGCAGTGTCTCTTGCATTGTCAGTGTGGCTCACAGACACGCCGCTTTGCTGGGTTTGGCACATGTGCATGGGTTGGTTGTGAGATTGGTGATGTGTGGGAAGGGTCCCCTCTGGGCACATAGTCGACGGGGGCCTACTTGCTGTTTCTAGGTGTGCTGCAGTGTGCCAAGGGGATCAGGGACATGATCCAGAGTCATTGTGTGTGTGCACTGTACTATACTTAATTGTGCATGTGTGCCATTGTGCCCATCTCCCCCTGTCCCCTCAGTCCCTGGTCGTTACTCACCCTGTTGCTGTTGTGTCGGGTCATGTTGAGCAGTGTCCGGTCCCCCAACTCCTGCCACCCTCTCCACACTGATGACTGTGGACACCATCTCATCCAGCTCCTCCTGTGGCGCTGGACTCCCACCTCCAGTCTGCATTGCTGCCTTCTGGTTGTTGCCGAGTTTCTGCTTGGTTTTGCGCTTCACATCATTCCAGCGCCTCTTGAGGCTCTTCCATTGTCCTCCTCAGCACTCCGACTGCATTCACCTTGTCCACGATGGACTGCCATATTGTATTTTTGTTCCCAATGACACAGTGGAGGTGACGAACAGTTGTTGATGGTGTTCTATCACCTCCGTTATCAGGATCCTGTTTTCCTGCGGACTGAACCGCGTCTTCCTCTTCTTCTTCTCCTTGCCCTTCCTGACCCCCGAGGTCCCAGGCTGGTCCTCCGTGGGGCTTGTGGGGTTCTGGTTGTCCTCTGTACTTGCTCCGGCTACCTCCATTGTGCTACGCAGTTGCTTTGGTTTTGTTTGTGTTTTTTTTTCCTACTTTTATGTTGATTTTTCCCACCTGACGTGTGTGAATTGCAGGCCTGGCGCAGCTTATCGCTGATTTTTTTATCGCGGTTGGGCCCATCGCAACTTTTTTCACGTTTAGTCTTTGGATTTTTATCGCCGTCCCGGTAATTTTATCGTGGTCATTTGACACGTTATCTGGAAACTATCGCATGTTACCGCCGTGTTGAGAATACGACGTTGACACGGAGTTATTTTCCCGCGATAGACGGCGATATGAGAAATTGTGTTAACCTATTTGGGCGATGATTATCGCACGTTCTTGAGAATATGCCACTAAGATTCTAAGCTAGGGCATACTTTTAGGTCAGTCACACGTTCTGGCATGGAGTCACTCCTACATTCGCTGTCCTGCTCAAAAGACGCTTGTTTGACCTTTGCATTATGAGTTCTGAATTTCATAAGGCCCAATACTTGGCATAGTTTACACCATTGCCCACAAATTCAGGTCATGCCAGGGTCAACATGGAATTCACCTTTCACCTGAACCCTACTCTGACTAGTCTTCTTCATTTTGCACAGGCACACTTTTGCCATCACGTACAGAGCAGCAAGGATGAACACAGAGTGGTCAGTAGACATCCATGGTTCATGAATGTCACTTGGATGACTTAGAATCTACTCTAGCTAGCTGAAATGTGGACGTACCTTGTGGAACTCGATTGGTTCTGTAAACCTGCACAGAAACAAAGACCACGTTCAAGATTCTGTGTTCCTTATGTAGTGAGAAGCATCATCTCAGATGCAAAGGGTGTTTTTTGTAAATATGATTGAGTGTGCCATTTATTACAATAGGAAACATTTTCTTGTGTGTCACAGCCCCGCGCAAATCACTTCCTATTATTTAGATCCACTGGCAGCTGGTAACTTGCAGAAGTGGTTGGATGAGCACACACAGGCAGACTCACTTCCACTCATTCACATGCACACTCATACCCATCCATTCAGAAGCACATATGCACTCACATACTCACACCTATGCACTCACAAACCACACTTGCACACTGACTCACACTCATCCATTCACAAGCAGACATGCATGCACATACTCGCATCCAACCATCCACTATCATACATGTACACACCCACAAACATCCACCAATTCACAAGTACATACACGCACACACTTGCACTCATGCGCAAACATACATCCATTCATACATGCGCACACACCCAAACGTTCAATGAGGCACTTACCAGGCTGCAGCAGTGATGGCAGGACCAGCGGGTGGCAAAAGGGGGAAGTACGACAGTCCATGAGGAGCTGCAGACTTCGGGAGGGAAAACAGAAGATCCTGCCACCTCCTCTCATTGGCTAACTTTGGAAGTGGTTAGCAAGTGAGAGTTGGACCTTCCCTAACTCATCACAGAGTACCATGGGGTTAATGAGACTTTCTGGGGCTTTTTAACAAGCCCCTTGGGCTGCCAGTGCATCACTTTTTGTGACGCACCAGTGGCGCATTTTGCTGCCCCATATTTACAAGGACAGGAAAAGCCATCCTGCATGGCTTTTCCTGTCCCTGTCAATACGGCCCCTTTACACGCAGCACTTTGCGTGAAAGGGGCGTTCAATGGGTGTTGCTGTGGGTATTCCCACGCAACACCCATGGAACCTGACACATTTCCAGATTTACGAGAATCGTAATTCTGGGAATGCGTCAGAATCCAACGCCTCCCCAGGGGAGGCATAGGGAGGCGCAACAAGGAGAAATGTATTCATTTCTCCTCGTTTTTTTCCTCTTTCTATGTGTGCTGCATTCTGCAGTACACATAGAACGATTAAATCATCTCTGGTGATTGTTTATGTGCAGGAAGGTGTCCCTTCCTGCACATAAACAATCATTAAAAAAATGACGTTTTGCAGGTCCTATGTGTGCTAATGCAGCACACATAGGAGTTGAAAAACGCCATTTCAGATTGTTTATGTGGAGGAAGGGACACCTTTCTGCACATAAACAATCATCCCCGTGATGCAGGCATCCTTGCACCATGGTTCAAGGGTGCCTGCGTCGGCACATGGCAGTAAATTGTGCACCAGCACAGGGGAGAGCAAAGGGATCCGTCATATCCTTGTAGATATGAGGCATCCCTGTGCTTTGAAAGTGCCGCAGCGTGGCGCAGCCAAAGGGCTTGCGGTGCCATGCTGCAGCACTTTCTTGTAAATGAGGCCCTCTGATCCCAAGTCACTGTGTGACGAGTTAGGGAAGGGTGATGTGAGGCATCTCTATTTAAACCGCAAGTGCCAAGGTCTGACTCTATCAGTGACTCATCCTCATGTCATGAGTGGGAGCACGGCCTTGCCAGACTAATGATATCACTTCCCCCAGGGTGGTGAGATCTTCGGACAGTAAACCGTGGCTCCGGCGGCAAGGCACCTGTGCATTAGCACTTGTAAAGCACCTTACTGCCTGACCTTCAGATGGTAAGTGTCTGTCAAGCTTGCTCAGCCTGACGGACTCACATCATGCTTTGAAAAAGGGAGGGGAGGGGCCTTGGAGCTCATAATGATGGACCACCACTGATTAAATATCTATGTGGCATACTGACATCTCCAACTGTTGGTACCCAGGGCTGACCTTGAGATCACATCTAATCCCATCTCCATTTGACACCACTTCTCAATTTAAAAACATCATGCAACTTAAACTTTATATCAGTGACATTCATGTCCGAAATGTGAAAATCTGCCCTATTGTAAGTCAGCTTTAAACTTTATAGAAGGCCAAACTAAATTTGCACTGAATGGACACATTTTTCTTGAATTTATAACTCGAATGAATAATGGCTGAAGGTACCAGGGCTTCTAGATGCAAATAATTGTTACGTTTGCCAGACACTAATGGAAATTCCAATCTTCAATATTCTAGACCCAAAAACTATACTGTAGGTAATTAGTGTAGGGGTAATTACAGGAGTACTCATTTGTACCTGATGTCACATGTATCCCCGATTTTTGGCCTATTTTGCCAGAAGATTGTTGCCACCCCTGAGACCACTGGCAACAAAGAAAATGGAGATGAGGGCACTGTATCCTTTCATCATTAGCTAAGATTTTTAGTCCTAATATCAGTAGACATTGTTGAGTACTAAGAAAGCAGACATCCTGTATGGGCCAACATTTACTTCAATATATGATGTTGTCTCCAATTCTCATTGGATTTCCCTGAAAGTCAAAAATGTTTGGGGACGAACATCTGACCTGAATTTTGGTTCTACTGATCGTCATGCTTCTAAGGTTCAAGTGAACCAAACTCCCAGCGATCTGACTTGTTGTCACTTCAGATAACATCACCACCCCAATGCACTAGTAGCCTTAGAATAAAGGTGTTGTACCACAATATCGTGGTTGAAATATTGACCTGCAAATATATAAAGATTATAACATTGATTCCCGAAATATCATCAAGGCAGAGTCAATATTAGCAAATCCAAACTTACCTAAACAATATCTCGGGTCAAAATAATTGTCATGATATACCTGTAGGTCATCATTTCAGTGGCCGATAATGTGACATGCAATCAGAATAAAGTCTAGAGGCAAACGCCACATCTTCCTTTACAACATAGGAACAGTCAAGCTTATATTCTTCAAGTTATTTTTTTGTCTGAGTTTTTCCTCGGGACAGATTGGGAACTCCAGTCACAAAGCCAAATCAGGACTTTGCAGCTGTCCTGCCTACACTCTCTCATCTTAGTTGCACACGTCTATTTAATAAAGGTTGAGTTCATTCCCCTTTTCCCATTTCACAGGTTATTGGTGTTCCCAGGTTCAATATTGATGGCCTCCCCAGTGTCCTAGGTTATGCCCATACACCATCCCATATGCACCTGCCATCCATCGATAGAAATCTTAGATGGACTAATGCCATTTCCTTCTTCTAACCTGTGATGCATAGAATTCTTTGAATTCACATGTGGAGTTTTACTGATGTTTGTGATGCATTGACCAGTGCTGGAGTGACCAAAGGCTCTTGGCAGAGTACTCAATTAGTTGATTCGGGATCCCTCACCCCTGAGTTACTTTGTGTTGGAAACAAGAATAGTAACTTCTCTACCCTTACCAGTCTAGCACTTAAAATACCCATTCCCTTTTTAGAGTAAAAGCAGTTTATACAAGCTACTTGGTGACCAACCTAATTCCTTTTTTTTTTTTTCCCATTTTTTTTTTTATTTAATCAAAGGGAGTAAGTAACAAAGGAAAAAACAGAAGAAAAAACCGAGCTTCTGAAAAAGAATCATGCTGCATTAAACAGATGAACAAATAAAAAGTGAGCAAAAGAAAACGGAGGGGGAAAGGCAGAAAAAAAAAGAAAAATACAATATTTTGACATGAGACAGTTAGTCAGTTTAACATAGGACCCCAAATTCGATGAAACTTCTTTCCAGAGCAGAATGCCTCTGCTTTTAGCTATAGCCATCTCCCTTTCAAAAATCTCCCTTAACATTGCCCACCATTCATAAGCTTTGGGTGGAAATTTAGATATCCATGCGCGGGCAATGCAAAGTCTTGCTGTTGCTATAATAATTGAGATAAAAGAACTTAATCCCAGAGCTACGTCTGGCTTATAGCCAAGTATCAAATTTTTATCCGTTAAGTATACATTAATTTTTAAACGGGCAGTTATTATACAAAAGACATCCTTCCAAAAATCAGTCAAGCCCGGACAAGTAATAAACATATGTAGGATTTTAGCAGCAACCAGTCCGCACTTGGCGCATTTGCATTTGTCATTTGAATTGATACTAATAGGGTCTGTCCATTTAGCTATACGTTCTGGAGTGTAATAGAGCATATATACCGTTTTAAATTGTTGCAACTTTAAATTAATAGAACATATCGCAGTATCTAAGCACTCCAATGATTCTTTGATATCCACAGGAACTACATCTTGTCTCAATATCTCGCTCCATTTAGACGCTGTTTTAAGGCTATCGTTCTCCCATATTTGAGAAAATAGTTGGTAAGCCTTACTGATGGTCAATTTTCCCTCTGAGTGTAGGTAATTCAGTATATCCGAACCTAAAGGGGGCCTGATTTCTCTACTCCCCCATAGACAGTCTCTAATCTGTAGATATTTGTAAAACATATTTTTGGGGATACCATATGACTTCTGAAGGTCTGAGAACGTAAGGAAGCCAGTAGCATTATATAAATGATTGAGTTGATTAATACCATATATGTTCCAGGATTTAGCTTGCATGTCATGAAAAATTTCCGGGAGCAAAGGGTTGCTCCATAATGGCATGCAAAGATGCGTCAGAGGTAAATTGCACCTAGCTGTTATATCCCGCCATATATATGCTATGTCCCTCAATGTCTTGAATTTTACTCTTTAAAAGACCAACCTAATTCCAAAACACTAAACTGTGGCCCTAACAGCAATTGGGAGTGGGAGCAATGGACCAGAACATTATGGTGTTTCCTGGTCAAAAAATGTATTTGCCAGCATCACAGAACCCAACCCTGGCACATGTACATCGTAGTCACCCAAATGATGACGGAGGTGATCCTATCTATGAATAGGTTGCACCACTTCAGGTCCTCCACCCTGAGCCCACTGCATGAATAAGTGGACGTAATATACAACTCTAACATGTTGATCCAGTGTGCCTCCCTGTGGTTACCTACAATAACTGTATGGTATAGTACATCACCCTGTCCTGAGCGGCAATAACCTCTTCACACAGTGCATAATGTTTGTTAGAATTAGACGATGTTCAATTTTTCAAAAGTGTCCATTCTTAGTGCCAATTGGTCTGGTATCGGAATATCGTTGTTAGAATATCATCTATCTGAAATATCATTCACAAAAATATTGGAGTTAATCATAGAAGATCTACACCAAATGGAATGACATTTTGTAAACAATGTTCAGGACACATTCTTTATGACAGATGATATTTCTGTAAATGATGTTCTTATGAAGAGCTCCACCTACCTTCTATATTGAATATATAAATACATCAACATTAACACATAACGTAACATAGATTAGGTACTACTCAAGTCACCAAGTGTGATTGCTTGCTTCTTTGGAGTAAATGCAGTGCAATAGATAGTATCCCACCATTAAAAAAACTCTATGTACCCTGTTGATAACACCATATGGAAACTCTCCCTTGTGGAAGACAAAGCTGGCTACACGAGGAAGATGAAGGAAACATTTCTAAAGTATAGGCTGGGAATATTGCCAGCAATTCCCCACCTCCCACCATGGTTGAGGGTGCAACCTGCGAACACCTGCAGACTATGCAGCAATGGTATCGAGGACATGGCACATTTAATCTGCTCTTGCTCTGCCTTAAAGGCTGAAAGGTTACGCTTGCTCAAACCGCAATCCAATCTTCGAGGGATTCGCACCTGGAGACAGGCCGTGATTGCATGCTTCAATCCCAAGGATCCGCAGCTTAACAGGAAATTGGTTAAATTCCGGACACAAGTAGAACTTAAGCTGGAGAGAGTAGCACACCATCAGCTCTGCTAATAGCTAATATTGCCGCTCCAGAAGTTGCAACCTTCATAACCAAGATATTACGCCAAACTGCAGGAGGTCCTTCTGGAATTGGTTTCAGTGTGGCAGACGAACAATGACAAATGAAATGGACTGAGCAACCTACTGCAAAATTCTGGGTCTTTTGGAGTTGCATAGTAAACTCATGTCACGACCACTGTGGAGGCTACTACTCGAAACACTGCCGACCCACCTTACAGGACGTAGCTGTCGAAGATTGACCCAAATTACAAAAAACTGTGAACATATTAATTGAGACGCTACTTCAGCGTATGGTCTTTTTTATACTCGCTTTCTGGTTTTACATTTTTTTGTATGAATTTTAATAGTCAGTTTTTGTAATGGTTTTAATTAATCATTTACAATAAAATAATTATTATTCTATGGATTACTGGCCTGGCCTACTGTCATTATGCTCTGTTAGTGCAGGCACGAACAGTGGTATGATGCTGATGGAGCGCGATAGTGCTCTTTAATTTGTAGGGGTGCATTATAATCACGAGTAGTCAACACCTACATTTATTCTTTTGTTGTATTAACATTTGGCCATTAGGATGTACTGGGTAATAACATGTGAACGTGAAATGTTAGGATTATTAGGTGCCATGTAAAGAAATAACGTGGCAGTTGTGTTTTGGATAATGTAACCTTTAGCGTTTGTATGCAATTGATTAACGAAGTTGCTCATTTGTAATGTAATGCATAGTTTAAACGTGCACCAGATTAAAGTTGCACAAGGATGTGGCAATTCGAGTTTACATGTGTAGAAATCATAGGCTGCTCACAATAATTTGTGCATTCGAAGTGTTTATGTAACATGAAATGCTTAAGTAAACAGCCGCGGCTGCTGCAGGTAAGAGCGGTGGGGCGGTGGGACCAGGTGAGGGGGGATTTCGAGAGACAACTGTGAGGGAAAATTAAATAAATAATTAATTTTCTCTCGTAGTCGTCTCTCGAAATCCCCCCTCACCTGACCCCACCGCCCCCACCGCTCTTACCTGCAGCGGCCGCAGCTGTAAGTAAAACTGTTCATTTATGTGCATTTCCGTAGGGCCTGTGTGTTTCATTCTTATGTTAGCCGATTTCTGTAGGCCTGAAATGTATTCTCCCTGACGGCTCTCATAGTGGGGTAGAGGGATGAATTTCATGTGTATGTTGGATTTGTTCTGCTCTCACGTTTCTGTTGCAGGTGGAGAAAGTCGTCTTTGTTAGTTAGAATAACATCTTTTGTTTTAGGAGTTAGGCTCAGGGAGGAGAAGATACTTTTATGCAAGAATGCTGATAATTGGGAGCCAGTGTTCTTTCTCACTGAAGGGAGCTGGGAATCAAGGTCATCGAGCCAGGAGCTGGGAGTATCGAAACCAAATGGAAAATCACCTATGAGAAGTGCCCCGCAGGTTGAGGTGATCGAGAAGCAAGCAGTGGGCGTGTTCTACACAGTGCCACGGGGGTTGAGTCAGGAGCGGAGGTGCGGAGATCGATGGAGAGGGAAGGAGCATCTTAGAACGAGCTCTGTAGCTTTGGCTACTAGACCAATACAACGTGAGTGCACTTCTTAGGAAGTCTTCACGAGCTGACACCTTTTCCTGATCTTGCCTGGGAAATGCTAAGTAAGGATGTCACGGTAGTGGTAGTGTAGGGATAGACTAATGCTTTCCATTTATACTCCCCAAATGAAGACAGATCTCGACGTGTGGGTAATCATTGCCTGTGTCCTGGTTCTGGAATTTGTCATTCTTTTGATGATCCAGCGTCTTCATCTTGCTCGTAGATTCGGATTTGTATTAGTTCCCATGTACTTCTACAACCTCGTCTTGAGGTGCTTGTATGTCCAGTTATTTTTGGCTTTGTAATAAACCCACTAACTTGGAATTCGGAGTCTGTGATTCTTCAGAGTCATGGTTCTTAAAAGTTGTTGGGGTTGTCTTAATGAGTTATTTCTCCCCTTTACACTTCTCAGTAGGCAACAAAGATTCACTGACCAGGGGTTCCAGAGTAAATTGGTAGTGAGGAACCAGGCCCTATCAATGCCCTTCGAGCTATGTTGTTCTATGTAGATAAATCCAGTAAGAGAAATCGAAAACACTCAATTCCAAGGAATGACACACACAGACAGACACACAAATATCCCTCCTATGGTATAAAATAGACAAAACATTACACCTACCTCTGACTCTGCCAATAAATGCATTTTAGTTGGCTACCACTTGCTTTCAACCACACTTAAAAACCAAGAGGCACCACGCACAACCATCTAATCTCACATACACCATCACAGTTTAAAAATGCAACACAGCCTGAAAAGCCAGGACTGGTCTGTTTCTAATCGTTGGCCAAAGGGCATGTTACCTCCATCACGGTGCATAAGAAATTCTAAAAAGCCAGTGGTAGCACTCTTCAATGCCAAAATCACACACCAACAGCTCTTTGAACATGACACTTCCCAGCGACCAGAAACAGAATACAATAAATACCCAGAATACATCAGCACAGGAAAGCTCGGAGTCCAGTCTGCAATAATAGCTAGAGAATCACATGCTGAGACACCCCTCAGGGATACAAAAGGGGATGATGGACGGAACGCTTGAGCCAATCAAACACTCACCCCCAGTCAACTGATCTGGGTTAAATCCATCATCATTCTTTAGCTCACTCCACCACCCCAGTTCAGACATGGCCATATGCAAATCAGTCTGACCCTGTGCCTCATGGGAACAGTCCAGCCCGAACTGCCAAGCCATGTCTTCCCTGGACCGGAAACAAGCATCCTAGGACCGGTTTCTGGCATTCCAGCCGTCATCAGCCAGGCTTGCTTGAATCCAGTGGCAAAGTGAGCAAGGGACCCACGTCTGGGCATACCCCCGCCAACTTAGGGCGAACAAAGCGATACAAAAGGGATGATGGACGGAACGCTTGAGCCAATCAAACACTCACCCCCAGTCAACTGATCTGGGTTAAATCCATCATCATTCTTTAGCTCACTCCCACCACCCCAGTTCAGACATGGCCATATGCAAATCAGTCTGACCCTGTGCCTCATGGGAACAGTCCAGCCCGAACTGCCAAGCCATGTCTTCCCTGGACCGGAAACAAGCATCCTAGGACCGGTTTCTGGCATTCCAGCCGTCATCAGCCAGGCTTGCTTGAATCCAGTGGCAAAGTGAGCAAGGGACCCACGTCTGGGCATACCCCCGCCAACTTAGGGCGAACAAAGCGATACAAAAGGGGATGATGGACGGAACGCTTGAGCCAATCAAACACTCACCCCCAGTCAACTGATCTGGGTTAAATCCATCATCATTCTTTAGCTCACTCCACCACCCCAGTTCAGACATGGCCATATGCAAATCAGTCTGACCCTGTGCCTCATGGGAACAGTCCAGCCCGAACTGCCAAGCCATGTCTTCCCTGGACCGGAAACAAGCATCCTAGGACCGGTTTCTGGCATTCCAGCCGTCATCAGCCAGGCTTGCTTGAATCCAGTGGCAAAGTGAGCAAGGGACCCACGTCTGGGCATACCCCCGCCAACTTAGGGCGAACAAAGCGATACAAAAGGGGATGATGGACGGAACGCTTGAGCCAATCAAACACTCACCCCCAGTCAACTGATCTGGGTTAAATCCATCATCATTCTTTAGCTCACTCCACCACCCCAGTTCAGACATGGCCATATGCAAATCAGTCTGACCCTGTGCCTCATGGGAACAGTCCAGCCCGAACTGCCAAGCCATGTCTTCCCTGGACCGGAAACAAGCATCCTAGGACCGGTTTCTGGCATTCCAGCCGTCATCAGCCAGGCTTGCTTGAATCCAGTGGCAAAGTGAGCAAGGGACCCACGTCTGGGCATACCCCCGCCAACTTAGGGCGAACAAAGCGATACAAAAGGGGATGATGGACGGGAACGCATGAGCCAATCAAACACTCACCCCCAGTCAACTGATCTGGGTTAAATCCATCATCATTCTTTAGCTCACTCCACCACCCCAGTTCAGACATGGCCATATGCAAATCAGTCTGACCCTGTGCCTCATGGGAACAGTCCAGCCCGAACTGCCAAGCCATGTCTTCCCTGGACCGGAAACAAGCATCCTAGGACCGGTTTCTGGCATTCCAGCCGTCATCAGCCAGGCTTGCTTGAATCCAGTGGCAAAGTGAGCAAGGGACCCACGTCTGGGCATACCCCCGCCAACTTAGGGCGAACAAAGCGATACAAAAGGGGATGATGGACGGAAGCGCTTGAGCCAATCAAACACTCACCCCCAGTCAACTGATCTGGGTTAAATCCATCATCATTCTTTAGCTCACTCCACCACCCCAGTTCAGACATGGCCATATGCAAATCAGTCTGACCCTGTGCCTCATGGGAACAGTCCAGCCCGAACTGCCAAGCCATGTCTTCCCTGGACCGGAAACAAGCATCCTAGGACCGGTTTCTGGCATTCCAGGCGTCATCAGCCAGGCTTGCTTGAATCCAGTGGCAAAGTGAGCAAGGGACCCACGTCTGGACATACCCCCGCTAACTTAGGGCGAACAAAGCGATACAAAAGGGGATGATGGACGGAGCAGCTTGAGCCAATCAAACACTCACCCCCAGTCAACTGATCTGGGTTAAATCCATCATCATTCTTTAGCTCACTCCACCACCCCAGTTCAGACATGGCCATATGCAAATCAGTCTGACCCTGTGCCTCATGGGAACAGTCCAGCCCGAACTGCCAAGCCATGTCTTCCCTGGACCGGAAACAAGCATCCTAGGACCGGTTTCTGGCATTCCAGCCGTCATCAGCCAGGCTTGCTTGAACCCAGTGGCAAAGTGAGCAAGGGACCCACGTCTGGGCATACCCCCGCCAACTTAGGGCGAACAAAGCGATACAAAGGGGATGATGGACGGAGCAGCTTGAGCCAATCAAACACTCACCCCCAGTCAACTGATCTGGGTTAAATCCATCATCATTCTTTAGCTCACTCCACCACCCCAGTTCAGACATGGCCATATGCAAATCAGTCTGACCCTGTGCCTCATGGGAACAGTCCAGCCCGAACTGCCAAGCCATGTCTTCCCTGGACCGGAAACAAGCATCCTAGGACCGGTTTCTGGCATTCCAGCCGTCATCAGCCAGGCTTGCTTGAATCCAGTGGCAAAGTGAGCAAGGGACCCACGTCTGGGCATACCCCCGCCAACTTAGGGCGAACAAAGCGATACAAAAGGGGATGATGGACGGAGCAGCTTGAGCCAATCAAACACTCACCCCCAGTCAACTGATCTGGGTTAAATCCATCATCATTCTTTAGCTCACTCCACCACCCCAGTTCAGACATGGCCATATGCAAATCAGTCTGACCCTGTGCCTCATGGGAACAGTCCAGCCCGAACTGCCAAGCCATGTCTTCCCTGGACCGGAAACAAGCATCCTAGGACCGGTTTCTGGCATTCCAGCCGTCATCAGCCAGGCTTGCTTGAATCCAGTGGCAAAGTGAGCAAGGGACCCACGTCTGGGCATACCCCCGCCAACTTAGGGCGAACAAAGCGATACAAAAGGGGATGATGGACGGAACGCTTGAGCCAATCAAACACTCACCCCCAGTCAACTGATCTGGGTTAAATCCATCATCATTCTTTAGCTCACTCCACCACCCCAGTTCAGACATGGCCATATGCAAATCAGTCTGACCCTGTGCCTCATGGGAACAGTCCAGCCCGAACTGCCAAGCCATGTCTTCCCTGGACCGGAAACAAGCATCCTAGGACCGGTTTCTGGCATTCCAGGCGTCATCAGCCAGGCTTGCTTGAATCCAGTGGCAAAGTGAGCAAGGGACCCACGTCTGGACATACCCCCGCTAACTTAGGGCGAACAAAGCGATACAAAAGGGGATGATGGACGGAACGCTTGAGCCAATCAAACACTCACCCCCAGTCAACTGATCTGGGTTAAATCCATCATCATTCTTTAGCTCACTCCACCACCCCAGTTCAGACATGGCCATATGCAAATCAGTCTGACCCTGTGCCTCATGGGAACAGTCCAGCCCGAACTGCCAAGCCATGTCTTCCCTGGACCGGAAACAAGCATCCTAGGACCGGTTTCTGGCATTCCAGCCGTCATCAGCCAGGCTTGCTTGAACCCAGTGGCAAAGTGAGCAAGGGACCCACGTCTGGGCATACCCCCGCCAACTTAGGGCGAACAAAGCGATACAAAAGGGGATGATGGACGGAACGCTTGAGCCAATCAAACACTCACCCCCAGTCAACTGATCTGGGTTAAATCCATCATCATTCTTTAGCTCACTCCACCACCCCAGTTCAGACATGGCCATATGCAAATCAGTCTGACCCTGTGCCTCATGGGAACAGTCCAGCCCGAACTGCCAAGCCATGTCTTCCCTGGACCGGAAACAAGCATCCTAGGACCGGTTTCTGGCATTCCAGCCGTCATCAGCCAGGCTTGCTTGAATCCAGTGGCAAAGTGAGCAAGGGACCCACGTCTGGGCATACCCCCGCCAACTTAGGGCGAACAAAGCGATACAAAAGGGGATGATGGACGGAACGCTTGAGCCAATCAAACACTCACCCCCAGTCAACTGATCTGGGTTAAATCCATCATCATTCTTTAGCTCACTCCACCACCCCAGTTCAGACATGGCCATATGCAAATCAGTCTGACCCTGTGCCTCATGGGAACAGTCCAGCCCGAACTGCCAAGCCATGTCTTCCCTGGACCGGAAACAAGCATCCTAGGACCGGTTTCTGGCATTCCAGCCGTCATCAGCCAGGCTTGCTTGAATCCAGTGGCAAAGTGAGCAAGGGACCCACGTCTGGGCATACCCCCGCCAACTTAGGGCGAACAAAGCGATACAAAAGGGGATGATGGACGGAACGCTTGAGCCAATCAAACACTCACCCCCAGTCAACTGATCTGGGTTAAATCCATCATCATTCTTTAGCTCACTCCACCACCCCAGTTCAGACATGGCCATATGCAAATCAGTCTGACCCTGTGCCTCATGGGAACAGTCCAGCCCGAACTGTCAAGCCATGTCTTCCCTGGACCGGAAACAAGCATCCTAGGACCGGTTTCTGGCATTCCAGCCGTCATCAGCCAGGCTTGCTTGAATCAAGTGGCAAAGTGAGCAAGGGACCCACGTCTGGGCATACCCCGCCAACTTAGGGCGAACAAAGCGATACAAAGGGGATGATGGACGGAACGCTTGAGCCAATCAAACACTCACCCCCAGTCAACTGATCTGGGTTAAATCCATCATCATTCTTTAGCTCACTCCACCACCCCAGTTCAGACATGGTCATATGCAAATCAGTCTGACCCTGTGCCTCATGGGAACAGTCCAGCCCGAACTGCCAAGCCATGTCTTCCCTGGACCGGAAACAAGCATCCTAGGACCGGTTTCTGGCATTCCAGCCGTCATCAGCCAGGCTTGCTTGAATCCAGTGGCAAAGTGAGCAAGGGACCCACATCTGGGCATACCCCCGCCAACTTAGGGCGAACAAAGCGATACAAAAGGGGATGATGGACGGAACGCTTGAGCCAATCAAACACTCACCCCCAGTCAACTGATCTGGGTTAAATCCATCATCATTCTTTAGCTCACTCCACCACCCCAGTTCAGACATGGCCATATGCAAATCAGTCTGACCCTGTGCCTCATGGGAACAGTCCAGCCCGAACTGCCAAGCCATGTCTTCCCTGGACCGGAAACAAGCATCCTAGGACCGGTTTCTGGCATTCCAGCCGTCATCAGCCAGGCTTGCTTGAATCCAGTGGCAAAGTGAGCAAGGGACCCACGTCTGGGCATACCCCCGCCAACTTAGGGCGAACAAAGCGATACAAAAGGGGATGATGGACGGAACGCTTGAGCCAATCAAACACTCACCCCCAGTCAACTGATCTGGGTTAAATCCATCATCATTCTTTAGCTCACTCCACCACCCCAGTTCAGACATGGCCATATGCAAATCAGTCTGACCCTGTGCCTCATGGGAACAGTCCAGCCCGAACTGCCAAGCCATGTCTTCCCTGGACCGGAAACAAGCATCCTAGGACCGGTTTCTGGCATTCCAGCCGTCATCAGCCAGGCTTGCTTGAATCCAGTGGCAAAGTGAGCAAGGGACCCACGTCTGGGCATACCCCCGCCAACTTAGGGCGAACAAAGCGATACAAAAGGGGATGATGGACGGAACGCTTGAGCCAATCAAACACTCACCCCCAGTCAACTGATCTGGGTTAAATCCATCATCATTCTTTAGCTCACTCCACCACCCCAGTTCAGACATGGCCATATGCAAATCAGTCTGACCCTGTGCCTCATGGGAACAGTCCAGCCCGAACTGCCAAGCCATGTCTTCCCTGGACCGGAAACAAGCATCCTAGGACCGGTTTCTGGCATTCCAGCCGTCATCAGCCAGGCTTGCTTGAATCCAGTGGCAAAGTGAGCAAGGGACCCACGTCTGGGCATACCCCCGCCAACTTAGGGCGAACAAAGCGATACAAAAGGGGATGATGGACGGAACGCTTGAGCCAATCAAACACTCACCCCCAGTCAACTGATCTGGGTTAAATCCATCATCATTCTTTAGCTCACTCCACCACCCCAGTTCAGACATGGCCATATGCAAATCAGTCTGACCCTGTGCCTCATGGGAACAGTCCAGCCCGAACTGCCAAGCCATGTCTTCCCTGGACTGGAAACAAGCATCCTAGGACCGGTTTCTGGCATTCCAGCCGTCATCAGCCAGGCTTGCTTGAATCCAGTGGCAAAGTGAGCAAGGGACCCACGTCTGGGCATACCCCGCCAACTTAGGGCGAACAAAGCGATACAAAGGGGATGATGGACGGAACGCTTGAGCCAATCAAACACTCACCCCCAGTCAACTGATCTGGGTTAAATCCATCATCATTCTTTAGCTCACTCCACCACCCCAGTTCAGACATGGCCATATGCAAATCAGTCTGACCCTGTGCCTCATGGGAACAGTCCAGCCCGAACTGCCAAGCCATGTCTTCCCTGGACCGGAAACAAGCATCCTAGGACCGGTTTCTGGCATTCCAGCCGTCATCAGCCAGGCTTGCTTGAATCCAGTGGCAAAGTGAGCAAGGGACCCACGTCTGGGCATACCCCCGCCAACTTAGGGCGAACAAAGCGATACAAAAGGGGATGATGGACGGAACGCTTGAGCCAATCAAACACTCACCCCCAGTCAACTGATCTGGGTTAAATCCATCATCATTCTTTAGCTCACTCCACCACCCCAGTTCAGACATGGCCATATGCAAATCAGTCTGACCCTGTGCCTCATGGGAACAGTCCAGCCCGAACTGCCAAGCCATGTCTTCCCTGGACCGGAAACAAGCATCCTAGGACCGGTTTCTGGCATTCCAGCCGTCATCAGCCAGGCTTGCTTGAATCCAGTGGCAAAGTGAGCAAGGGACCCACGTCTGGGCATACCCCCGCCAACTTAGGGCGAACAAAGCGATACAAAAGGGGATGATGGACGGAGCAGCTTGAGCCAATCAAACACTCACCCCCAGTCAACTGATCTGGGTTAAATCCATCATCATTCTTTAGCTCACTCCACCACCCCAGTTCAGACATGGCCATATGCAAATCAGTCTGACCCTGTGCCTCATGGGAACAGTCCAGCCCGAACTGCCAAGCCATGTCTTCCCTGGACCGGAAACAAGCATCCTAGGACCGGTTTCTGGCATTCCAGCCGTCATCAGCCAGGCTTGCTTGAATCCAGTGGCAAAGTGAGCAAGGGACCCACGTCTGGGCATACCCCCGCCAACTTAGGGCGAACAAAGCGATACAAAAGGGGATGATGGACGGAACGCTTGAGCCAATCAAACACTCACCCCCAGTCAACTGATCTGGGTTAAATCCATCATCATTCTTTAGCTCACTCCACCACCCCAGTTCAGACATGGCCATATGCAAATCAGTCTGACCCTGTGCCTCATGGGAACAGTCCAGCCCGAACTGCCAAGCCATGTCTTCCCTGGACCGGAAACAAGCATCCTAGGACCGGTTTCTGGCATTCCAGCCGTCATCAGCCAGGCTTGCTTGAATCCAGTGGCAAAGTGAGCAAGGGACCCACGTCTGGGCATACCCCCGCCAACTTAGGGCGAACAAAGCGATACAAAAGGGGATGATGGACGGAACGCTTGAGCCAATCAAACACTCACCCCCAGTCAACTGATCTGGGTTAAATCCATCATCATTCTTTAGCTCACTCCACCACCCCAGTTCAGACATGGCCATATGCAAATCAGTCTGACCCTGTGCCTCATGGGAACAGTCCAGCCCGAACTGCCAAGCCATGTCTTCCCTGGACCGGAAACAAGCATCCTAGGACCGGTTTCTGGCATTCCAGCCGTCATCAGCCAGGCTTGCTTGAATCCAGTGGCAAAGTGAGCAAGGGACCCACGTCTGGGCATACCCCCGCCAACTTAGGGCGAACAAAGCGATACAAAAGGGGATGATGGACGGAACGCTTGAGCCAATCAAACACTCACCCCCAGTCAACTGATCTGGGTTAAATCCATCATCATTCTTTAGCTCACTCCACCACCCCAGTTCAGACATGGCCATATGCAAATCAGTCTGACCCTGTGCCTCATGGGAACAGTCCAGCCCGAACTGCCAAGCCATGTCTTCCCTGGACCGGAAACAAGCATCCTAGGACCGGTTTCTGGCATTCCAGCCGTCATCAGCCAGGCTTGCTTGAATCCAGTGGCAAAGTGAGCAAGGGACCCACGTCTGGGCATACCCCCGCCAACTTAGGGCGAACAAAGCGATACAAAGGGGATGATGGACGGAACGCTTGAGCCAATCAAACACTCACCCCCAGTCAACTGATCTGGGTTAAATCCATCATCATTCTTTAGCTCACTCCACCACCCCAGTTCAGACATGGCCATATGCAAATCAGTCTGACCCTGTGCCTCATGGGAACAGTCCAGCCCGAACTGCCAAGCCATGTCTTCCCTGGACCGGAAACAAGCATCCTAGGACCGGTTTCTGGCATTCCAGCCGTCATCAGCCAGGCTTGCTTGAATCCAGTGGCAAAGTGAGCAAGGGACCCACGTCTGGGCATACCCCCGCCAACTTAGGGTGAACAAAGCGATACAAAAGGGGATGATGGACGGAACGCTTGAGTCAATTAAACACTCACCCCCAGTCAACTGATCTGGGTTAAATCCATCATCATTCTTTAGCTCACTCCACCACCCCAGTTCAGACATGGCCATATGCAAATCAGTCTGACCCTGTGCCTCATGGGAACAGTCCAGCCCGAACTGCCAAGCCATGTCTTCCCTGGACCGGAAACAAGCATCCTAGGACCGGTTTCTGGCATTCCAGCCGTCATCAGCCAGGCTTGCTTGAATCCAGTGGCAAAGTGAGCAAGGGACCCACGTCTGGGCATACCCCCGCCAACTTAGGGCGAACAAAGCGATACAAAAGGGGATGATGGACGGAGCGCTTGAGCCAATCAAACACTCACCCCCAGTCAACTGATCTGGGTTAAATCCATCATCATTCTTTAGCTCACTCCACCACCCCAGTTCAGACATGGCCATATGCAAATCAGTCTGACCCTGTGCCTCATGGGAACAGTCCAGCCCGAACTGCCAAGCCATGTCTTCCCTGGACCGGAAACAAGCATCCTAGGACCGGTTTCTGGCATTCCAGCCGTCATCAGGCAGGCTTGCTTGAATCCAGTGGCAAAGTGAGCAAGGGACCCACGTCTGGGCATACCCCCGCCAACTTAGGGCGAACAAAGCGATACAAAAGGGGATGATGGACGGAACGCTTGAGCCAATCAAACACTCACCCCCAGTCAACTGATCTGGGTTAAATCCATCATCATTCTTTAGCTCACTCCACCACCCCAGTTCAGACATGGCCATATGCAAATCAGTCTGACCCTGTGCCTCATGGGAACAGTCCAGCCCGAACTGCCAAGCCATGTCTTCCCTGGACCGGAAACAAGCATCCTAGGACCGGTTTCTGGCATTCCAGGCGTCATCAGCCAGGCTTGCTTGAATCCAGTGGCAAAGTGAGCAAGGGACCCACGTCTGGGCATACCCCGCCAACTTAGGGCGAACAAAGCGATACAAAAGGGGATGATGGACGGAACGCTTGAGCCAATCAAACACTCACCCCCAGTCAACTGATCTGGGTTAAATCCATCATCATTCTTTAGCTCACTCCACCACCCCAGTTCAGACATGGCCATATGCAAATCAGTCTGACCCTGTGCCTCATGGGAACAGTCCAGCCCGAACTGCCAAGCCATGTCTTCCCTGGACCGGAAACAAGCATCCTAGGACCGGTTTCTGGCATTCCAGCCGTCATCAGCCAGGCTTGCTTGAATCCAGTGGCAAAGTGAGCAAGGGACCCACGTCTGGGCATACCCCGCCAACTTAGGGCGAACAAAGCGATACAAAAGGGGATGATGGACGGAACGCTTGAGCCAATCAAACACTCACCCCCAGTCAACTGATCTGGGTTAAATCCATCATCATTCTTTAGCTCACTCCACCACCCCAGTTCAGACATGGCCATATGCAAATCAGTCTGACCCTGTGCCTCATGGGAACAGTCCAGCCCGAACTGCCAAGCCATGTCTTCCCTGGACCGGAAACAAGCATCCTAGGACCGGTTTCTGGCATTCCAGCCGTCATCAGCCAGGCTTGCTTGAATCCAGTGGCAAAGTGAGCAAGGGACCCACGTCTGGGCATACCCCCGCCAACTTAGGGCGAACAAAGCGATACAAAAGGGGATGATGGACGGAACGCTTGAGCCAATCAAACACTCACCCCCAGTCAACTGATCTGGGTTAAATCCATCATCATTCTTTAGCTCACTCCACCACCCCAGTTCAGACATGGCCATATGCAAATCAGTCTGACCCTGTGCCTCATGGGAACAGTCCAGCCCGAACTGCCAAGCCATGTCTTCCCTGGACCGGAAACAAGCATCCTAGGACCGGTTTCTGGCATTCCAGCCGTCATCAGCCAGGCTTGCTTGAATCCAGTGGCAAAGTGAGCAAGGGACCCACGTCTGGGCATACCCCCGCCAACTTAGGGCGAACAAAGCGATACAAAAGGGGATGATGGACGGAACGCTTGAGCCAATCAAACACTCACCCCCAGTCAACTGATCTGGGTTAAATCCATCATCATTCTTTAGCTCACTCCACCACCCCAGTTCAGACATGGCCATATGCAAATCAGTCTGACCCTGTGCCTCATGGGAACAGTCCAGCCCGAACTGCCAAGCCATGTCTTCCCTGGACCGGAAACAAGCATCCTAGGACCGGTTTCTGGCATTCCAGCCGTCATCAGCCAGGCTTGCTTGAATCCAGTGGCAAAGTGAGCAAGGGACCCACGTCTGGGCATACCCCGCCAACTTAGGGCGAACAAAGCGATACAAAAGGGGATGATGGACGGAACGCTTGAGCCAATCAAACACTCACCCCCAGTCAACTGATCTGGGTTAAATCCATCATCATTCTTTAGCTCACTCCACCACCCGAGTTCAGACATGGCCATATGCAAATCAGTCTGACCCTGTGCCTCATGGGAACAGTCCAGCCCGAACTGCCAAGCCATGTCTTCCCTGGACCGGAAACAAGCATCCTAGGACCGGTTTCTGGCATTCCAGCCGTCATCAGCCAGGCTTGCTTGAATCCAGTTGGCGGGGTATGCCCAGACGTGGGTCCCTTGCTCACTTTGCCACTGGATTCAAGCAAGCCTGGCTGATGAGGCTGAAATGCCAGAAACCGGTCCTAGGATGCTTGTTTCCGGTCCAGGAAGACATGGCTTGGCAGTTCGGGCTGGACTGTTCCCATGAGGCACAGGGTCAGACTGATTTGCATATGGCCATGTCTGAACTGGGGTGGTGGAGTGAGCTAAAGAATGATGATGGATTAAACCCAGATCAGTTGACTGGGGGTGAGTGTTTGATTGGCTCAAGCGTTCCGTCCATCATCCCCTTTTGTATCGCTTTGTTACGCCCTAAGTTGGCGGGGTATGCCCAGACGTGGGTCCCTTGCTCACTTTGCCACTGGATTCAAGCAAGCCTGGCTGATGACGGCTGGAATGCCAGAAACCGGTCCTAGGATGCTTGTTTCCGGTCCAGGGAAGACATGGCTTGGCAGTTCGGGCTGGACTGTTCCCATGAGGCACAGGGTCAGACTGATTTGCATATGGCCATGTCTGAACTGGGGTGGTGGAGTGAGCTAAAGAATGATGATGGATTAAGCCCAGATCAGTTGACTGGGGGTGAGTGTTTGATTGGCTCAAGCGTTCCGTCCATCATCCCTTTTGTATCGCTTTGGTCGCCCTAAGTTGGCGGGGTATGCCCAGACGTGGGTCCCTTGCTCACTTTGCCACTGGATTCAAGCAAGCCTGGCTGATGACGGCTGAAATGCCGAAGCCGGTCCTAGGATGCTTGTTTCCGGTCCAGGAAGACATGGCTTGGCAGTTCGGGCTGGACTGTTCCCATGAGGCACAGGGTCAGACTGATTTGCATATGGCCATGTCTGAACTGGGGTGGTGGAGTGAGCTAAAGAATGATGATGGATTAAACCCAGATCAGTTGACTGGGGGTGAGTGTTTGATTGGCTCAAGCGTTCCGTCCATCATCCCCTTTTGTATCGCTTTGTTAGCGCCCTAAGTTGGCAGGGTATGCCCAGACGTGGGTCCCTTGCTCACTTTGCCACTGGATTCAAGCAAGCCTGGCTGATGACGGCTGAAATGCCAGAAGCCGGTCCTAGGATGCTTGTTTCCGGTCCAGGGAAGACATGGCTTGGCAGTTCGGGCTGGACTGTTCCCATGAGCACAGGGTCAGACTGATTTGCATATGGCCATGTCTGAACTGAGGTGGTGGAGTGAGCTAAAGAATGATGATGGATTAAACCCAGATCAGTTGACTGGGGGTGAGTGTTTGATTGGCTCAAGCGTTCCGTCCATCATCCCCTTTTGTATCGCTTTGTTCGCCCTAAGTTGGCGGGGTATGCCCAGACGTGGGTCCCTTGCTCACTTTGCCACTGGATTCAAGCAAGCCTGGCTGATGACGGCTGAAATGCCAGAAACCGGTCCTAGGATGCTTGTTTCCGGTCCAGGGAAGACATGGCTTGGCAGTTCGGGCTGGACTGTTCCCATGAGGCACAGGGTCAGACTGATTTGCATATGGCCATGTCTGAACTGGGGTGGTGGAGTGAGCTAAAGAATGATGATGGATTAAACCCAGATCAGTTGACTGGGGTGAGTGTTTGATTGGCTCAAGCGTTCCGTCCATCATCCCTTTTGTATCGCTTGAGACACCCCTCAGGAGCTGACAGTGGCACAAGGCAACCTGTGCGCTAATGATAACACAAGATGTTTGCATAATCGGGTCTGCCATGAGCCTGCTCAATGGCACCCCTATTATCGACCTCAGAAGTATAAAATGCTGGGTTGGCCGTGATTTAATTGGATCTTAAGGCTTGCATGTAACACACAGGTCCCTGCAGCAGGTACATTACCCATCGGGGCACCTTGCCATATTGAACCCACCCCGCTTTAGAAGCAAGACTGTAACTTCCATCCCTTCTAGGGCCCTCTGCCTCTGTCAGCCTACTCGAGAAGCCAGCAGGCAGTTTTCAGATCATAGCAATGAGAATGAAATATTTGAAATAACTACTCTTTGCTGCTCAAGCCCGGGAGAGCTGGTCTTCCGAGACTGGGCAGTAAATTTGCCTCAGCCGCTTGCATTCCTGTCTCATGAGGAGCTCTTTGGGAAGCCAACGGGGTCTTAATAGATTCACGATGTAAAACGTACTCTCTGCCTGTTTTTCATTTTTTTGTTGTATGTCATGCAAAATGAGCTAACATTCCTTGCAGCTCGCAGAATCTTTTCTCCTCCAACCGCACCGCCCGAAATGTTTCACATTTTTAAAAACTGCATAACTTTGGCTTGCTGTGTTCTTCCCTCTTGAGAACCCCCTTAAGTACTCTCTGTACCCGGCCTGCGTTGCAGTGGGGCCTTGCTCGGTGTCCCTATTGCAAACAAACGGCCAGAGGGTGCAGCCGAAGCCGCATTGTACTAAATCGATAGCGGTCAAGTGAGAAAATGGAGAAAACCTGTAACATCCAGACCAAAGGGGCCCCCTCGGAAGCATGGTCGCCACTGCACTATCACTTCATTGCAGATGCAAGGACTGTCCTAAGGCTGGCTCTGGCAGTAAATGCACAAAAGATTCACTTGTCACTTGGGGTAGCCAGGAGTAGGAGTTGCTATCTATGACCTGCCCTTTGGTATTCCTGGCTCTGCCTCTGCTACTCCTGGTCTTGGAGGCCATGAAGCCATCAACAGAGAGCAAACACGACTGTCGGAGGAGCCCTGTTTACTTTTTGTAGTTTCCACGCTTTGTCACTTAACATCAGATAGGAGGCTGTTGAGGGGCTGAGGGTAGAGTGACCAGACGACCCGGATTTCCCCGGACAGTCCCGGTTTTCAAAGGACTGTCCCGGTGTCCCGACCTTTCCTTAAATTTAAATACATGTCCCGGTTTTTGGGACTAAGGTCAAGTCATCCTTCAAAGGAGATTTAAAAGGTATGCTTTCGTTTAATAATATACCTGTTTCAGGCAGCGCAGGTTCACGACTGCTGCAGCAGAGAGGAGAGCAGAGCAGGGGTACGCAGGGTAGAGCTAGAAGTCTTTACCTAGGAGGAGTTTTTTGTTGTTGTTGCAAAAATCGGGTCAGGCCAGACATACAAGTAAGGTTGAAGGCTTTAGTCCTACTTTTATGTCTAGCCTGTCCCGGTTTTTGCTTCTCAAAATCTGGTCATCCTACCTAAGGGTGGGACAAAGATTCAGCCTTGTGATGTCATCTTAGGTAAAAGGGTGTGTGATGTCACGTCTGCTACTTGGCATTTTAGGAAATTGGGGGCAGAAAAGATGCACGGAGATTTATGCATCTGCGGCATTGCTTGTGTGAATGGGACAAAAATTGAGCTATGTCATATTTGCAAACCATTGTTCTCTGATGACGTTATTGATGACAGAAGTGCAAACAGTGTCGCTTCTGCAGCGCTAAGTCCGTTAAGGCAGAGTTTTGTAGTCAGGAGCATTCCTCGAGTGTAATTGCCACTCATGCACACACAGGGTCCTACTGAGACAGAAAATAGGCTCCAAAATAAAAGTGCCCCCTCATTAATAATCGAATTAGCTAAAAACAATCGCCCACATTTGCAAATTGGAGCAGTTTTGAACTTATAAAGACATGCTGTGTAGGTGTTCTGCAAAGTGTGGGAGACTGCATGCATTTGTTCTTGCTGCAGGCAATGTTTGAGGCAATAACACAGAAATCAACAGTAAAAACTGGCCCACGAGAGCATAAACCAGGCCCACAGACAGTCAAATACCGGCACACACTTTGCCCTGTCAGACCAGCCCATTGGGCACTGCCTGATTGCTGTATAGGCCAGTCTAACCCTGCGTGCACACACACAAGAGTAACTCAGGTAATGGTGCAACTTCACAAATTCACACATATTATGTGTGGAAAATGATGAGATGTCTCACATCCGTTTCATGCCCCTTGTTTGTGATCATTTTCATCAGGTGTTTTCACTCGGCTCTGATTTGCAAATGGCCATGACAAATCCTTTGAGCGACTGACCTGTTCCTGCCCTGTAACACCCACTTTGCATCTCTAGCAAGCCAAAGTATATTTTATTTCAGTTAATAAAAACCATAATAATTTATACAGCTGGATCATCAAAATTACAAGTTCATTAAATGTGTAAAAGGCTGATTCCTAACATTAAATGGTATTTTGGACAATTTGATTTTAAACAGAACTAAATTGCTCATAAAATTGCTAATACTAGCATATTTAAAAATTCATATTCATCTAATCTTACATAAACGTTTTATCAATTAATTAAATCCAATCTTCCCTGCCTTAAACTTACTAAAGTGCGGTCATATTCATGCAAAGTCACCTCTAATCTTGGAGGTAAATAAGGATGAAACAGTGTACATCCTGTTCCTTCATTTTAAATGTGATCACATAGTGACTCTATAAAGTGCATACAAATTTAAATTAAGTCACTCCATATTAAGGCAAACTTGTCAAGTTAACAATTTCTACAGCCAATTGCAAGCTTTGATGATCAAATTAGGTTATAGCAGGGATTTTCTTAAGGTGGCAACATTACAAAGCAGTCATCAATTCCCTTTCAGTCAATAGCCGATCCGCTTTAAGGTTACATTTTATAAAGGCTGCTGTTATTTGAGGTGTCTCCCCTTTTATGCAAAAAAGTAAGGCATGCCAACATGATCTAATGCCATGCAAGTTAAAAATTCTCTTCAGTAACATTTTTCGTTCAGTTAATAAAATCAGACAGATCGATAATATGGACAAAGGGGCTGCAGCGCCCCTCGCAGGCCTCAGAGACAGGTGCGGGCCGGTATGGACGGCGGCCCAACGGTGGCCGCCGGTTCAAATTTTCACGGGTAAGTTTCCAGCGGGTGGCAACGATTGGTTGCCGGGGGGGGCAGCAGGCTGCCTGGGCGGCTTGCAGGGGTGGCAGGACAGCTAAAAGGCTGATGAGCACCTTGCTGCCTGCCTGCCCCTGAGGATTCCCGGTGCACGCTGCCCCCACCGCAAGAGAGACTTTGTTTACCCACCCTCCCATCCCTTTAGCTTCTACATATGGTTGGGGAGGCGGTTAAGGAGTCATGTTTTGACCACAAAACGGGTTGCCAACGTGGGGCATCACAGGTCTAAGCGCAGGTGGATTCAAGATGTTGTTGGTTTTGAATAACCCGGGGCAGGGGTGACACGGTCATTGGTGATGGGCTGGGGGCATCCGCTACCTCAATTGTCCCTGGCCCTAGGGAGTACCCCGTGATATGCCCCGTGAGAGTGGGAGGGGGATGGTGGCTGCGCCAGGGGACCAAGGTATGGCCCGGTTGCCCAGGCTCATCCCCCCGATTGGGTGCCAGGGGGGTGTCCCTTCACTGGGTTGCTCTGGCATGATTCTTTTTGGGAGGGCAGCTGCCTTGCTGGCCCTAGCTCCCTCTATCTTGAGGGAGTGGAGAGTTCGCCTTGTAAACGATGCCATTAGGAACCGAGAGGTGGTCAATCATGACTCCTAATGGAGTGTGAGAACATGCGAGCAGGAGATCAGTTATATTAGTAAAACGTTTGCCATATTAAACTGTATGAATTTTTGTAAATATATGGAAATGTTATGCAATATGAAGACAACTGTTGTATTTTTACTGTCGTGTTTATGGAGTGTAATAAATAGGCCAGAGAATGGGTACATTCTCAAAACGCAAATCTGGTTGTCAGTTGTGGTTTCATATGATGGGTGCAGCTGTAATGTTGTTCTGGTATGGGGAGGGAAATTTCGGTCTTCCTTCTTCAGCACACCGGTCTCGTGACGGTCCCTCACCTGTGTGTGTCAGACTTTGTTCATGTACTTGGCATAGACTGCACTTTGTATTCTGTGGTTTTGTTTGCCATTTGGGAATATATTCTAGTGTTTGACCTAAACCAATCGTAAATGGAGTAACTTGTTTTTATAAAAATGATCTAAGTAGTGTTATTCCCTATAAGTATCAATCGTTGTTCTTTTACTAAACTCTTCTTTGTCTTGGAGCCATGACAACCTCCTGATTCGTTGATTGATTACTTTTTTAAAGGCGCTGTGAGGAAGTGCCAAGTCCCATAGCTCTTTTGCTTTCAGATCTTTAAGGCTTTGTCTAAAGCTCAAGTCCAAATGTTTGGAATTTGATGTGTATTGTTTTGAATTTCTTTCTTTGCATCTCTAGCAAGAGTTTCACGTTATCTGATGCACTGCTGTTTAGTACTGCACTGACATTGATGTTCTACGCAAAAACCTTTTTGAGAATGAACATTTAGGGCCTCATTACAATGTTGGTCGGAAAGGCTCCAAACTGCATTCGGATTTTCCTAATCCAAGTTGGAACCCATGTTTCCGACCGACTGATTACGATGGTAAGTAACCGTTCGGTCTGTCCGCCTCGGTTCTGACCGGCATTCGGAGACTCCGAGTCGGTCAGAGCTGAATCGTACAGGTCTACGGACCGCGTTTCCAACCGACCGATTAGAATGTCAGATTCCGACAGCTGTTCATGGGACCCCTCTTTCCAACCATGCATAGTGTGGCAGGGACCATGGGGTACCAGCCACAAGGTGCAAGGTTTTCTGCAACTACCCCGTTTTTCAATGGGAGCCTGTGTTGTCAGTCGAAACACAGGCTCCCATTGAAGTCAATGGGAGTCCGACCGAATGGTGTTCAGAACCATCGTAATCGGTGAGTAGGACTCCCCGAACCTGAGTCGGTCGGAAACGATTCCGACAAGGAGTCGGTCGGAAGGCTTTCTGACCTACATTGTAATGAGGCCCTTAGTGTCTGTTTTAAATGTCTTTGCATTAAATGGGGAGAGGGGTGTTGGGAGAGAGAGCAGAACTAAACAGTATGTGTTTTTAGGTCCGGCATTTGGCAAGAATTTTTGATTTTACTGACATTATATGTATAATATACTTAGTTAAAAGAGCTTTCAGTCAGTAGTCTTCATCCATTCTGCTATTGTATCATTCACATTTTTTGTTCTACTGAGAATATCACACAACTTAGGGCAATGGGTTAGGCCACCCCAGTCATTGGCCAACTTCACTATGCGTGAGGGCATTCTACCATTTCACAAGAAGCACATGCGCACACAAAGTAGTTCCTTAAGTGCCAGGGGAACTACTGTGGCAATGTATGCTTTTTGAGACCAAAAAATATTTTTGTTGTTAGCCAGTGTTTTTTAGATCCAGGGCCCAGCAGCTCCACAACAATAAAGTTTTGCAAAAACCATGATACAGCAAAACAAGCACTGACAAAGCCAAAAGGCTGGAGGTCAATGTCAGACCAATGGCTTTGCGAATGCTTGTTTTTAAAGCTAACTGAAAGAAAGAGATTGAAGGCTAAAACAAATAATGCTCTATATCTGTCCTGTAGCTGCAGGGGCAATGACCTGTAGAAGCTATTGCTGCTTATAGCCTCAGATGTGGAGATAACGGGAAGACGTCATACATACACATACTTGAAAGGAATGTTTCAGAGAACTCTTTTCTATAGGGAAGATGACATCAGCGGACAAATCAAGGCCAAGGGACACTGCCACACAAATGCCCTGATAGCCCGACGCAAGGACTATTACCAGCGAGTGCCCAATCATAGCGCTCTATCCCTACTGTCTGTGGTACAGGTGATTCTCCTCACTCCGGTCAGCTCAGCTTTTTGCACTCCTGCTGCAGAGACATGTTCAAGAAGTTGCGCTATCAGCTCTGTGTTTGGGAGAGCATAGCTCAGCCTTTCATTCTTCTCCATCAGATACTCTGAGATCAAAAAAAGTTTCATCTGTCCCACCCATTCGTGTTTGCCGCTTCCTACTATCCTCTTCTTTTCCTGTTCGAACTTTGAATCGACCTGATCATACACATAGGGGCTCCACTTCTGGAATGCATAGTGTGGTGTCTTCTGTATAAATGAACTTCACAGGAACAACGAGGTAGGAGGCAGGTCAGGTTTATTCACCTCAACAGCAAATCGTCAACTGGCAAACATAGAACACAGTAATGAAGAGGTTCCACATAGAATTTACAGTGAGGTTCTACACAGAACCTGACATGATGTCACACAACTTCCCTCTTTACAACAAAAGAATGGTATTGAAGAAGAAAAAGAAGAAAAGAGTAAATAGAGGCAACAAGAGGAAGAAAAAAGAAAACTTAAAGAACCAAAGAGAACAGAGCATAGAATTAAGCTTGTCAGACATAATCTTTCATATACACAGGAAGCCTACGCACCCTCTGACTCCTCTCTCTAACATTGGTAGGCAAAACAGAAGACCTTGTGAGAGAGGGAACAGCACCTGTCGATGAGGGATAAGAGCCAGTACTACCTCTGAGGCTCTCAGCTGGAGAAAAACTGGGATTAACCAAAACCACCCGGCTCTTATTCCAAATCCTCCCATCTTCAGTCTTAACCGCATTCTTAAAGATCTTCACCACACTTCTAATTCTAGAATACTTGGACCAAGGTTGTCGCCCAACAGGAGTTTTGATCTTTACATGGTCACCCACCCTCACATCATTCGTTTGGGCACATTTCTTCACATCAAAGTACACTTTTCTATTAAACTGCTTATCAAGCTCTCTGCTTCTCCAAACAATTATCTGATTGTCAACCAAACCTTTGTTTAACCTCATCCACCCTGGGCACAGCTTTAAGTTAGATGCCCTACCCTTGAACAACTCAAAGGGAGTTCTTCCCGTGGTCAAGTGTGGGGACATGAGATAAGCAGTAATCCTGTCTTGAAGAACATCTTTCCAGTTCAAGCCATTAACCCTGGCTAATTGTATGCTCTCTTTGAGGGTCTTATTCACCCTTTCCACAGCTCCGTTAGTTTCTGGGTGGTACACAGCACATCTCTTATGAATAATGCCACAGTCTTTTAAAAACACTGAAACTCCTTAGAACAAAACTGTGGCCCATTGTCAGAGAGAATAGTATTAGGAAAACTTTCTCTCTTAAATATTTCCTCTAAGAACTTAATGACACAACCAGTCGAAATGTCTCTGACAGCACTCACTTCAATCCACCTGGAGTACAGATCCAAAAGAACTATCAAATAGGGAGTATCACTCACACCATGCAAAGGACCAACAATGTCAATAGCTATTTCATCCCAGGGATGAACAGGTAATTTTCTACAGACCATAGACATCTGCTTGGTTTTCAAAATTTTATCACTGGCACAACACTCCACGCAATCACGGACCATCCTCTCAATCCCCAAATCCATGCCGGGCCAACAAAATTGCAGTCTCAAATACTCCTTAGTCTTCACTATACCAAGATGACCAGTGTGAGCAAGACTCAGTAGTTTGCTCCGTATACCCAACGGAGGGACAAGTTTAGTGCCCCGGACAAGCACACCGTCAACAACAGACAATTCCTCACAAATCAGAGACCAAGGCTTA
This sequence comes from Calotriton arnoldi, assembly GCA_963921515.1. Lineage (NCBI taxonomy): Eukaryota > Metazoa > Chordata > Amphibia > Caudata > Salamandridae > Calotriton > Calotriton arnoldi. The sequence continues at coordinate 342,075 of CAWUFW010007571.1, forward strand.
TCGAGACGCTTGTTATTTAAAAGCATATCCATAACTTTTTAAATTTCCTGATCATTCTCAATTTCATCTTTCCACTCAGACTCACCAATTGCACCAGAAGTGATTTCACAAACATTAATAACATCATCATCCAAAATTTCTTCATCTGTGTCAAGCTCCTTAACATCAACTAACCGGGAAAGACTATCAGCAGATTTGTTGACAACTCCAGGAATGTAATCAACCTCAAAATCAAATTCCTGAAGAGAAATGACCCACTTCTTAATTCTAGAAGAAATGGAATCGAGACCTTTTTAGAGAACACCTCCTTGAGGGGTTTATGGTCTGACAAAACCTTCACCTTGGTACCCCATATCAAGTTTCTAAACGTCCTAAGTCCCCAAAAGATGGCCAAAGACTCTTTCTCGATAACTGAGTAATTAAGTTCCGAGCCCCTCAGACACCTGGACGCACAAGCAATCAAGCGTTCAACACCACAGTTTTTTTTGAAGTAATACTGCACCTAAGCCCTTTTCACTTGCGTCAGTCAATATTTGAGTCATCTCACCAGTCACAAATGCTTGTAAGGAGGGCGCTTTCTTTAATTCCTCCTTAATGGAAACAAACTCTCTTGCACACTCACAACACCAATCAAACACCACACTTTTACCGGTGAGTCTCCTAAGATTTTGAGTCTTGTCCGCATACCCTGGTATGAACTTTCTGTAAAATTCGACCATTCCTAAGAAAGACAACAACTTCTCTTTATTGGCGGGCTCACTGATTTTCACAATGGAATCAACTAGTTCCTTCTTAGGAAAGACACCCTGTCCAGAGATACAATGTCCTAGATAGTTCACTTGTTCTACAGCAAACTTGCATTTCTCCTTTTTGAGAGTCAAACCAGCCTTTCTGAGATGTTCCAATACTGCACACACTCTAGAGTAGTGTTCAGCCTTGGTGCTGCCGTAGATCAATAAATCATCTTGGTAGCACCTCACACCTGAAACCCCTTTAAAAATTTTTGACATTATAAGTTGAAAAACCGACGCAGCGGAGACAAGCCCAAATGGCATCCTACGAAACTTATAAGTTCCCATAGGTGTCACAAAGGCTGTCAAATCCTGCGAAGGTTCGTCCAGCTCCACCTGATGATAAGCTGACGCCAGATCAAGGGTAGTGAAGTACCTAGCACCTACCAAGGTGCTAACCATCTCATCGATATTGGGCAGGGGAAATCTGTCCACAATTACTTCTTTATTGAGCCAGCGTAAATCAAATGCAGAGGCGTAATTCACCACTAGCCTTCCTGGCAACGACTATGGGAGCCAACCATTCTGTCGCTTCAACAGGCTCAATGACCCCCATATCGACTAACTGCTCAATCTCTTTCTGAACACCTGCCTGTTCATTCAATGGTATTCTTCTGACTTTCGCAACCACAGGGACAGCACCTTCTCTCAATCTAATGTGATGTTTGTACCCCTTGAGACATCCGAGTTTGTCACCAAAAACATCAGCAAATTGTTCAGCTAAGACAGAGACAGAATCATCCACCTCTTGAACTTGGACTTGTGGAACCGCATTGGGATTGAGACGAACACCAAGCAAACGTTGATGGGGCCACCCTAAGAGTGCATCCCCACGCTTGGCCACATAAACTTTGCCAGCAGTCATACGTCCACACAATTCAATGGAAGCCAAAAAGTATCCCAGCATTCTAATGGGTACCCCACGATAACCCAGAGGAGAAACATCATTCCTCATAAGCGTGACTTTTCCACTAAAATACTGTCGTAAAATGTCTTCGCTAATCATGGTGAGGTGTGAGCATGAATCGAACTTTAACTCAAGTTGGACACCCTCAATAGCGACTACATGAGAAGGATGTATAGCCTTCTGCTCATCAACCTGAAAGATTATTTCCTTAACCTGAGGTTGGTCTTTGGCCAAAGGTTGATCTACCCTTTTTACTTTGCTCTTGCAACATCTAGCAAAGTGACCCTCCTACCATAGGTACTGCAAATGACACGTAAAGCTGGGCAGAAAGAAGCATTTGCCAGATGTCCTATCCTGCCATATCTAAAACAGGTGGGTTTGTTGTCAAGAGAAGGGACACCCACAGCAACAAGCGAATATTTGTCTCTATCTCTGACCACATGAGTTTTGTTTTGAACCAGACATACAACCTCTTCAACACTCGTGCTTGTAGCATTAGATTTACTTTTAACAGAACTCAACTCATCAACACATTTCATCATGTGTTCAACCTGTTTGGCAATCGTTAAAACTTCATCTAAAGGAGGCTCATCTTTCAACCACAATTCCTCTCTAATTTTGTCATGAGCACATTTCAAAACAAATTGATCCCTAATTCTTTCCTCCACAGCACCGCCAAACTTGCAAGAAGAGGCAAGCTTTCTTAAGGCTGAGACAAACTCCTCGACAGATTCATCCTTCTTTTGTTCACGAAGACCAAAATGATATCTCTCCATTATTGTGCTCAGACGAGGGAGATAGTGCAGATCCAGCTGTAGTATACTGATTTCGTATTCATTCAAAGTTCTTTGGTCAGCAGCACTGAGCTCAGGTAAATGCTCCAGAACCTCCTGTCCTTCTCCCCAAGACAGTGTAAGAGTAAGGAATGTTTCCGTTCAGCACTTAGATTTGTCCCACAGACTCTTGCATAATTCACAAATATCTTCTTCCACTTTTTCCATTTTATATTCGGTTTGCCTGGACTTGTCAGGAAGAAAGGTGGTTGAGTTATGTTCTGCATAGTATTACAATATCAACCACAGACAAGTAAGTGCCCTTTTTCACCACAAGAAATGATGGATTTAAAAAAAAAACAAAAAAAAACAGTGGGCATTATTCCCACCACCTCCTCCTTGCCCGCTCTCCTCTATTCCCCCTCATCTCCTCTTCTGTCCTCTGCAGCGCTTGAACCAGCTTAAAAACAGCATTTAAACACTATGCAAGCACTTACATACATTGACCTCAAGGTAGCAGTTAGTCAGACAACCTAGGGTGAGAGCTTAGGTGCTGAAAGACAGCCCAGAGCACACTAGACCAGGCAGTGCTCAGGCCAACCTTCAACATCTTGTACATGGTTCTTCATTGAATCCTGATGGACTGATGCACTCGGGCTTCTGAGAGGCCATATTAGCCGTCCCCACCCCTCCCGCCTCCATATTCCTATTCAACTGTGCCCACAGTAAAGATATTCAGTAGGGAGAAACTTATGTGAGAGGTCTGACCATACAAATTGTGGACTCTGAGGAGAAAGCAGTCCCCTATCCCTGTGAATCCAATGGCCTCTAAAAGCCCAATAGCCATGCCTATAAGAGCAGCACACTTTTGAGGTCACTGAGAATGATTGCACGAGGAAGCAGAGAGTACACAGGGCTTTATGTCATAAGGGAGTTCTAGGAGATGGCCAGTAACTCCTCAAAAGCTGCAGGGGAGCAGAGGTCAGCTTTGACAGACTATTTATGACAAGATGTAATTAATTCTAGGACCTTAATGAAGACAAGGAAAGGTGAGATAAAGTAAAGCAGTGTTATACCTTCTCCAGTACATTCATCTGTTCGCCGAGGTGAGTCTTGAGTGCTCAGGTTTGATAGAGCGCTTACAGCACTCTAAATTGTAGGGGTGCACTATACTCCTGATATAAACGCATTTATATGTATTTTTGTCGTGTGCAGTGTTTTATGATTATTAAGATGCATTTATTCACGTCATATTAGTATTAAAATGAAGTGAGCACGTTTAAGTAGGATTTGTGTGTATTAGAGAAACATAATTCCTGTATGTGTAATGTGCAGGATGAAATTATACTCATATAATGTAATCATATTTAGTTTAAGTTACCCGATTTGTAGGCCCAAATTGTAGGTTGTTTTGAGTTTCGTTTCTCCTTGGTTGCTCAAGAATTAGTTAAATAAATTCTGTTGTGCTCGAAGACAGTATGTTCTCATCCTACTGCAGGTGCAGGAATCCGACCTCGTTATTCTTAGATTTAAGGAGATACCCGGAATGTCTTTGAAGAAAACTGCAAGGCGAGAAGGGAGGACTCCTTTCGTGTCTGGCCTATCTGGGAACCAAGGCCACTGGAAGAAGAGTCGAAAAGCTTCTGTGGAAACTTACTGAAATTGTTTCAATGGAAAAGTTTAGTAGATGACGCATTGTGGGTTGAACATTGTCTTTTTGTATGATGCGCAGGGACAGATTCGAGAGACTTCTGCCAGTTTTCGGAGGAGAAGGAGCATCTTAAAGCGAGCTCCATAGCTTTACGCTATCAGACCCATTTGACGTGAGTACTTCTTAGGAAGTCTACACGTGCTGACACCTTTGGGATATGATACAAGGGAGATAGGTAGGATCCTCATTGAGAGCAGAGTAGGGAAAGATTTTGTTCCTTCTTAAATGAAAAAGAGAATTGGACTCCGCTTCTATTCTTTGCTGTATTTTGATTTTGGAGTTCATCATATTATGCCTTCTGTGCCGAATGACTTATATTCGTAGAATCGGCTCTGTATTGATCTTTTTGTACCTATATACTCTGATATTGAGGTGTGTTTATATTCAATTATTTTTGGCCTTATAATAAATCCACCAAATTGAAATTCGGAGTCTGTGGTCCATTACAGCATGACTAAATCGAAAGTATAATCTTGAATTGTTTTCCTCCCCTCTACCACTTTTAGCAGGCAAATAAAAGACCAGCTACATTAAATCTAGTAGGGAAAAGTAGGAGTAAAGGTTGGCGTAATCAAATGGTAGCAGAGGATGGTTTGCCTCTAAGAGTGAGGGGAGAAAGATAGTAGGAGTAGGGTCGGAAGAACATTAAGGCCCTGAACATGGAGTAGACGACGGCAGACATTGATGGAGGTCGGCGGACGTTGACGGTGCGACGGAAACAGTGGTGGCGTGAGTATGGAATTGTGTGGTGTGTTAGATTGCGGTGATGAAATATTTGTGTGATGTCTTGCGAAGTTGGGATGCATGTTGAGTGATTGTGGGTTTATTGGTTTACTGGTCCGGTCATGTGCGGGTCAGGAAGTTTGGTTAGCGGACTCAAGAGTAGTCCAAGATTCTGGGATAGTTTTGTATTTGTAATTGTCTGATCAGAATTGTGGGTGTCGTGAAGCGCTATCGACGATCCACTTGTGATAGGGAACTTTGTGTGAATGGAGGGATACGTAACGGTAGAAAGCCTCAGGTACCGGGGGTGGACTATGGCGATTGAGTGACCGACGCAGGTCGGGGGTCACAGCGGATGAATGTTCTTGTAAGCGTGTTCTACCGATCCTTTAGCGGACAGACAATTATTTGTTTTATGTAACTGGAAGTTATTGTGACTGTGTTAGGAGCAGTTACTTGGTTTAATAGCTTTGGATATACAGTTACTTGTGGTATGAATGTGTGAGTGAGTGAAATTTTAAAGGCGGGTGAGCCGCTGCAAAGAGCGAGCAGTGACGTTAGTGTGCGCGCGCTGGGATTGGTCGGTTGGTGTAACGCCGCGCTGGGATTGGTGGAAGTTCGTTCGAAGCTGAGTATTGAATTTGAAGGGCAAACAATCGATTTTCATGATGAGATGTTTTAAGGTGCTGCGGGATTTGTGTAGAGGCGACTCAGGAGTGGTGACACAGGTAGGAGAAGAAGCTCCGCCTGAGGATACACCGGCGCATTATATGGCAACAAATGTAGGACTCCATACTATAGTCTGGCTTCAAAATTGGCATAAAATTACAGAAAAAGAAGGTGAATTGGCTTTTCCTCGTTATGGGTAATTTCATATGGAGGTGCTGTATCAGCTAAGAGGAGTGATGTCTGCTCTGAAACCTCCGCCTAGACCAACCCAATTTGAGGCATTGGATGCTTGGATGAGAGCAGCAATGGCAAAGAGAAGGGAAGCTTCTCAAGGAAGAATGAAAAAAGCAATGAAGGCATATCAGGATGCCAGGTGGGATGCACAGCTGAAAAGATGGAGAGTAGATACCATAGAGGGAGAACGATTGTATCCCTTTCGGCTGCTAGAAGGTGGGTCCGAAGGAAAGAGTAAGACGGAAGAGGATAGTGACACAGATGACAGTTTTCTTGATAGATTGCTAGCAGAACGTCCTCCACCTTATGATTCTAGGCCAGAGCCGGAGCAGACGCAGCAAACTGAGGACATTCTAAGAGTGGGACGAATAGGTGCAGAGGAGCAGACCACAGGAGTAAGAGGGAGGATTTCAGTGGGAACGAACATTCCAGGAGGGTCTGGAGGGATACGGTATGCAACTTCGGAGTCAGGAGAGACTGCTTGTAACATGCGGCTACCAGAAGTTCTTTCGGTACCAGTTACTATTGGACCGGTGGTTTCAATATATAACCCTAGAGAGAGAACAAAGGAAAGTCAGCAACAAACAGAACAAGGTGAAGAGACTATCTCTGGAGGGAGTCTTACAATGAGTGGGACAGGTATGGCTCAGGTACCAGTGGAATCTAGTACTCCACTGCCTGCTACAGCTGATCCATCAAGAATGGACAGTGGGTCAGAACGAAGGCGAACAGGAGCTTTGGAAAATTCTAGGTCAGACATCAGAATGTGGGTTCCACCTGTGAGGGAGTCACAGATATTGAGGGATGAATTGGGGTTGAGAGAAGAAGCACCGAGGGTACCGTTAGGGCCACAGTATGTGTGTGAGGGTAACCATTGGAGAAGTCGAAGTTGTGAAAGAGAAAGTCGCCCAGTTGTGAGAATTGAGGAGAGTGGGGACCTAAGGAGAACACAAAGTTGTGAGAGGGAGGAATTGGGAAGTGAAAGAGGTCAGAAAGTTTTACAGGTTGCAATGAAGGCACCATTGTTAGATGTGGTAAGATTAAAAGCAGAAATAGATGAGGTAATAGAAGGGAATCTGCCATTGGAAAGAATTGAAACATATGATTCAAGCGAATTGCTATTTGTAGCTAAAGACATTACCAGAAAGGCAAAGCGAGCTCATGATGCATTGTCACAGCTGGCACGAAAGTATGAGGTAGATCTAACAAAGACTAAAATGATGCAGGGAACTTGCAGATTGCATTATACGGATAAGGAATTGGAAGAGAAGTGAACGACCGAATTAAAGGCACAAATTACGGAATTGGTGATAGGGATGCAAGCGTGGAAAGCATTGGACAGATGGGAAGAGAGGTGGGCCAAAAAGAAAAGTGCCAAGAAAGAGATAGGAGACACTCCGCCTCCGGGTGGAGGGATGGGACTAGCAGGACATTACCCTCTGAGAGAAGTGCAAAATGGGGGGTACGTTCATGTGCCATGGAGCAGGGGTGATTTGGCAGCATTCACTAATGATTTTCCTCGGCTGAGGGAAAAACCTGCTGACTGGTATAAGCAAATAGACCGGTTTGTCAAGATTTCAAAGGTGCTTTGAATTGATTTAAATACCTTGTTTGATATAGTGGTCCCAGGTGATTTATGGACGGCATGTAAAGTTGCCATTGATTGGCCCGCTGTAGAACCAGCTAGAGATCCGGTGAATCATGGTCCTTCTCCCGAAGTAATGAAGAAATATGAGCAAATGATTACATGGTTACAATCCAAGGTAGCTCCGCAAACGGTTGATTGGCTTAAAATCGATCGTACTACTCAAGATTCTAAGGAGTCGGTACATGACTATTATGAGAGACTTTTAGTAGCTTTTAAACAGCATAGTGGATTGGATACAATTGAGCAGAAAGATATGGGACAGTTTGTCTCAAAGATTGTGCTAGAACTAAGATCTGATATTAGCTTGATGATACAGACACATTTGATATGTTGGCAGAATAAGACGGTGGACGAAATCCTGCGTTATGCAAAATACTGTAGTGATCAGGTGGAATCGGCACAAAAGAAATTGAAGGACAAGTTGATGTTGATGCAGTTGAGGAATGCTGAAAGGCCTGATCAGATGCAAGGGGTTGGAGGAGCGATGGGTCGAAGTAGAGGAAGTGGTAGAGGAATGGGTCAACAGATGGTAACCCAACCTGGACAGGGAAGAGGCAGGGGAATGGATGCAGGTACAGGAGGTGATTGGGTAGCGAACCAAAAGAAGGTCACTGCTTGTCATTATTGTTACAAAATCGGGCATTGGAAGCGCGAGTGTCGATTGAATCCAGCAAATCAATTGCAGAATGAGGGAGAGGGACAGATGTCAGAGACTTTAAATACTGTAACTAGACCTAGGTCCATGTATGGGGCAGGATATGAGCCGCAAATGCAGATTCCTCAGCCTCCAAGAATACCTACTCATAATCAGGTGTATCATCAGATGCCCTATTTTGAAATACGAGACAGATTTGACCAACCACAAGATCTTCATGAGTGTCAGAGGCGGGGTGCAGGAAGAATGCCCTTTGGATGCGATCCTGGAAGTAGATCAGAGTGGACGTTTGTAGATGCAGAGGTGAATGGATACCCTGTTACCTTCTTATTAGATACTGGAGATGCGCGCTCCACAGTAAGAACTGAAGTGGTTCCAAATTTGTCTCTGTCAGGACAAACGATTCAAGTGGTGGGAGTTACCAATCAGAAAATGACTAACCCATTGACAAATGAGTTGCCTGTGAGGATAGGACCGTTCCGAGACAAACATCAATTTGTAGTTTGCAATTCAAGCCCAGTCTGTCTATTGGGAAGAGACCTTTTGTGTAAACTAAATTGTACCATATCTTGCACTCCGAGGGGTGTGGAGTTGCAAACCTATGATGATGATGCCGATTTTAAAATGGCCAACACGAGTTTGTATGCAGAAATGTTTGTGGTTCTCACGCTAGAGGAGTTGCCACATGATTTGAGGGACTCCGTTTCTCCGAAAGTGTGGGATTTCACGGGAGAGGAGATAGGATTGATTCGAGGGGTTGAACCTGTTAGGATACAGATCAAACAAAATGCAGAATTTCCACGAACTCCGCAGTATAAATTAACTCCAGAAACTGTGGCTGGAATAAGACCTGTAATTGAGTCTATGATTGCACAAGGCATTCTCAAAGAGATACAAGGAAGTCCCTGCAATTCACCTATTATGATACTGCAGAAGCCTAGTGGCAAGTACAGAATAGTACAGGATTTGCGCAGAGTTAATGAAATCGTGATTCCATGTTGTCCTGTGGTACCGAATCCAGCTGTTATTCTGTTCCAAAAACCATGTGAAGCAGAATGGTTTACAGTCATAGATTTATGTCAGGCCTTTTTCTCCATACCGTTGCATGAAGACAGCCAATTTTTATTTGCATTTAGGATGGACAATCGTGTGTTAACGTGGTGTAGAATCCCTCAAGGGTATACAGAAAGCCCCTCTATTTTTAGTCAGAGTCTGAAGAAGAATCTTGAAGGGCTGATGATGCCCCAGAACTCAGTCCTAGTTCAGTATATTGATGACCTTTTGGTCGCTTCAGAGACTGAGGATGCTTGCAGAATTGATACTGTGACTTTGCTGAATCATTTGGCAGAAAATGGACACAAAGTGTCCCCGAACAAACTTCAGTATTGTCTGAATGAAGTTCAGTATCTAGGTCACCGGATTGAGAAGGGGAAACGAAGGGTGTCACCAGATCGCATAGAGACGATTCTGCAAATGGGAACTCCGAAAACACAAAATGAAGTCCGCATGTTTTTGGGAATGGTCGGCTATTGTCGACAGTGGATCCCAAATTTTTCCTTGCAAGCAAGCCACTGTTGAGATTGCCTCGAAAGGACATTAGCGATCCGGTACCATGGGATGATGACTGCCTGAGAGCCTTCCTCAAGCTGAAAGAGAGCCTATGTCGCGCTCCAGCTCTGGGAATGCCGGATTATAATAAAGCGTTTTCGCTCTTCTGCTGTGAAAGGGACGGATGTGCGTTAGCAGTCCTTGTACAGACACATGGAGATGCTCGCAGACCAGTGGCTTAATTTTCAGCTACATTAGATCCAGTAGCTTCTGCGTTGCCCGGATGTCTCAAATCCGTTGCTGCAACAGGTGTCAGCATTGAGAGATGTGAAGGCATAGTGATGGGTCATCCGCTTATTGTTTATGTGCCTCATTCAGTAGAGCTGTTAATGACAAGAACTAAGACACAGTATTTAACGAATAACAGACTTACAAAGTATGAGCAGGTTATATTGGCTTCTGAAAATGTCACTTTGAGACGTTGTACCACCTTGAATCCTGCTACATTGTTACCTCTTCCGCAAGAGGAGGAAGAGGATTGTGAAGAGCATGACTGCCTGGATGTTACTGAGCTATCTACCAAACCCAGACCTGACATTGTTGATGAACCTCTGTCTGAAACTGATTTGATTCTTTTGTTGATGGTTCATGCTTAAGAGACAATGAAGGGTGTTTGAGAGCAGCGTTTGCTGTATGCACCATCTTGGGGGTGGTGGAAGCTGCCTGTCTGAAAGGAGTATACTCTGCTCAGGTAGCCGAAATTATTGCTTTGACACGTGCCTGTATCATTTCAAATGGAGTCCGAGTGACTATATATACGGACAGCCAATATGGGTTTGGAGTGGTTGATGACTTCGGCCAGTTATGGTCACAGAGGGGATTTTTAACGTCCTCAGGATCCCCAATCCGTAATGGAGAATTTGTGCGCCAATTGTTGGAAGCTTTGCAGAAACCCAAAGAGATAACTGTAGTAAAATGTGCAGCCCATGGAAGGGGAGAGGACTTTGTTACAAAAGGAAATAACTATGCCGATGATGTAGCGCGTTTTTGTGCTATACATGCTTGTGTTTTCAATGGAACATATGTAGGAGAGAGCACAGAAGAGTCTGAGCTCACCATGATGTTAGCTATAGCCGATACCTGGGATGAGGTAAAGCGACTGCAGGAGGAAGTCCCAGAGGAGGAAGTTGCATCATGGGTTAGAGCAGGCTGCGAAAAGAGAGAGGATGGCATTTGGGAGTCGACAGATGAGAGAACAGTATTACCTAACTGTTTATTGAGCCCAATGGCAAGGCAGATTCACGGAGTGGTTCATCTAGGGAGAGATGCCATGGTGCGAGTGTTTAGACAAACTTGGTTTAACCCACGATTTCGTGTGTATGCTGAAGCAGTGTGTCACAGGTGTGTTACATGTCAACAAATGAATGTTGGAAAGAGAACTGTGGTTGCAATGAGTCATATTGGAAGATCAGGAGGGCCTTTTAATAGGATACAGTTGGACTTTATTGAGATGCCTAGGTGCAATAGGCTGAGATATGTTTTGGTGGTAGTGTGTATCTTTTCACGTTGGGTTGAAGCCTATCCAACTAGACAATGTGACAGTCTCACAGTGGCAAAACTGTTGTTAAGGAAACTGATACCACGGTTTGGATTTCCGACCTCAGTGGAGACAGATAGAGGAACACACTTCCATAGTAAAATCATGAAATTGTTATGTACAGCTCTAAACATTGATCAGAGATTGTATTGTAGTTACAGGCCTGAGGCATCTGGCCTTGTGGAGCAGATAAATGGTACAATCAAGATGAGGGTGTCAAAGGTTTGTTCGTCAACTTCATTGAAGTGGCCAGATGCGCTACCATTGGTATTGATGAGTCTGCGTAGTACTCCTGATAGGAGGACAGGACTCTCTCCCATGAGATATTGATGGGAAGAGCTATGCGATTGCCTATGGTGCCAGCTACAGCACTGATAAACATCACTGATGATTTGGTTTTGGATTATTGTAGGGGACTGGCTGACGTGGTTAATTCTGTGTCCCATCAGGTCGAGGCTGTGACTGCATCTATCTCGAGAGACCTGCTGCATGATCTTAACCCTGGTGACTGGGTGCTTGTTCAAAAGCACGTGAGGAAGAGCTGCCTTGATGCTCGCTGGCGAGGACCATACCAGGTGATCTTGGTTACAAGTACAGCTGTGAAGTGTGGAGGATTACCAAACTGGATCCACGCTTCGCACACTCGCCGTGTTCCAGAACCTGATGAGGCAACGATTCCTCTTGTTCCGAGGAGTACAACTGAAACTGACACAGAGAACGAAGGAACAAGTCAAATCGTAAGAATTCCTGAAGGGACTGAACAATCAACTGAGCAAGAAAACCAAGATCAAGGTGCTCCAGAGTTGAGTTCAGATCATGAGATAGATGAGATTGCAGAAGTGAACTTTGAACCAGATCAAAGTGAACGGCCTGATGCAGAAGGATCAAATCAAGAGGAAGAGAGGAGACCAGGTGCAGAAGCAGAAAAGTGGCCAACAAGAAAAGGAAGGCTGAACATAAGGCTTGCATCTGAGAAAAATCTCGCTCCGATTCCTGAAACATCTGAATCAGATCAAAGTGAAACTGAGGTGAGACCGGGTGGTCTAAGACGATCCAGAAGAGAGACTGTACCGTCGCAAAAGTACGCCTCTCCTGAGTGGACGTACCTGGCTGCAAATGCAGAGACCGAAGAATTCCGGAAGGTTGGGGACTGGTACAGTGAGTTACGGAGGGGACACCCTGTCGATTGATATTCAGCAGTTGGTCCCTGGAGTTGAAGCCTTCGGAATCCTAACTTTGACAGTCCCCGATCCACCAAGGCTAAGTGGTTTGCACTTTTTGATTCTTAACCAGGTTGCTTTCCCCACATTTGGTCGACAGCCCACTGCACAGGAACTGGGAGAGATTCGTGCAGAAATTCTGCAGCTCGTTCTTACCATACTTGGATCTAATATCATTAATGATGAAGCTTGCACTTTGAAAGAAGAACTCATTAGGCTTTAGAAGGAAGATAACCTAGGCCCGAGTGGAAGAAGATTTAAATTAGGGACATTCAATAGAAGAAGAACTGAGGGCTATGGCTGACTACACCTCTACAATAGGCCGTAGATACTGGACTAAATAATGCAATAATCGAATGGGAAAAGGAAAATAAAAAGACATTTGTAAATAACAAAATAAGGCAAGAAAAGAAGAAAAGAGACTTTGATTTGTTTGCACCTCGAAACCAAAGGTGATTCAAAATGGAATCTGGAAATCCAAGACGCAAGCAGAAATGCATAATTGGTACCCTTATTGTTGTGGTGCTTATTGTCATAACTGTGGTGGTTGTTACATCTTTGATTGAGTCACACGATGCCGAAAGGAATGGGGAACAGACGACACTTACCCCACCTACTTCAGAGATCGAAGAGGGTGCATCCGCAAAAGATAGAGAGATGATTAGGGAAACTAGTCGAATGTTACATGTAGATTTGTCAAAAGGTGATTTCACGCTGAATGCATATGCTCGTTTGTTGTATGAGTATGTTGATACAATGGAAGCGAAGAATTGCTATGTGTATGCAACTGCCAGCATCTGTAGAAGAAGGCATTCGATACCATCACTTACCTTTGACCTATGGCATTACATGCAGTGTGTTATTGAGTATGTTTTATAGCAAGGCACATTTTGAGTACTACTTCTCCAATTATGATGTGGTACTCTCAGAAGTCCCCGTTCTTAAATACATGAATAAATATGATTACTATAAGCAGGTAGAGAGGATGTCTACGTATTTTGTGCCTACTATTACCTTAGATACATCTTATGCCCATAGACACAATTTGGCCTGCATGTTAACTGACATTGAAAAGAAGTTTGTGGACCAGATAGAAGATCGACATAGGCAGACCTTATTTAGACCAGATCCGAAGCACAAAGTGATCCCATGGACACAGGAGGAATTAGATCATAAGGCAAAGGGAAGTTCTGGTCCAATAGCTTTAGACTTCCAGCAAAAAGGGAGACTGTGCATTAGACACCCGTCCACATATTATGACAAAATATTTGTGGGTGAGAGTGATTGTGAACACTTTTTCTTAATTGAGGAATCCATTAGAAAGGCGCTGTTGGATAAATTGACCATAGTGCCAAACGTGTACTTTGTGTGCGGTAAAAATGCTTATGTGAAATTGCCCAAAAATTGGTATGGGACATGTTATTTGGCTGTGGTATTTCCCAAGATCTTTCATGTGGATGATTTATGGCCTTTGGAAGGGAAGAGATCTCATAGAGGAAAACGTGGTGTAAGTGCGGGAGAAATTATTGGGGATGTATTTGGAGCTATGATATCTAGTTTGGGTGTGATTTTGAATGATGTGAAGATTAGAAAGCTGGCAACTTTGGTAGATAAGCTCTCTGTGAATACAGCCCAAATCCTATTACTTGTTGATGGGGAGATGGTTTCGATAAGGGCTATGGTTCTTTAAAATCGTCTTGCTTTAGATGTGCTATTAGCAAAAGCTGGAGGAGTCTGTAAATTATTGAAAGTTCAACAGTGCTGTACTTATATTCCTAACAATAGTCGGGATATAAGGAAGTACATTAGCAATATTTCAGAGATACATCAAGATTTACGTGATCTAGCTGCTGATGGACTCAGGGAACAAATTGGCAAGGGATTTGGCAAGATAGGAAGCTGGTTTGGAAGTTTGGGACAAGGAATAATGGGATACATCTTGAAACCAATTATAATAGCTGTCATTTGTATAATTGTATTGTTGGGAGTCATTAAGGCTTACAAATGGCAAAAGGCACGACATGCTGAGAATTCTTTGGAAAAGCGAGAGCAACAATTAGAACGACTGCAGGACAGTCATTATCTGCACCTTAAAGGGTTGAAAAGATTTAGACAGGGACAGCAAGCTATAACCTCTGTTTAGGTCGGTCTCTTCTACAAGGAGTAATTTATGAGAGGGTAAAAAGGTTGGTGTTATGACACTAGTCATAAGAGGGGGGAACTGATAGAGCGCTTACAGCACTCTAAATTGTAGGGGTGCACTATACTCCTGATATAAACGCATTTATATGTATTTTTGTCGTGTGCAGTGTTTTATGATTATTAAGATGCATTTATTCACGTCATATTAGTATTAAAATGAAGTGAGCACGTTTAAGTAGGATTTGTGTGTATTAGAGAAACATAATTCCTGTATGTGTAATGTGCAGGACGAAATTATACTCATATAATGTAATCATATTTAGTTTAAGTTACTCGATTTGTAGGCCCAAATTGTAGGTTGTTTTGAGTTTTGTTTCTCCTTGGTTGCTCAAGAATTAATTAAATAAATTCTGTTGTGCTCGAAGACAGTATGTTCTGATCCTACTGCAGGTGCAGGAATCCGACCTCGTTATTCTTAGATTTAAGGAGATACCCGGAATGTCTTTGAAGAAAACTGCAAGGCGAGAAGGGAGGACTCCTTTCGTGTCTGGCCTATCTGGGAACCAAGGCCACTGGAAGAAGAGTCGACTTAATTAAAGCTTCTGTGGAAACTTACTGAAATTGTTTCAATGGAAAAGTTTAGTAGATGACGCATTGTGGGTTGAACATTGTCTTTTTGTATGATGCGCAGGGACAGATTCGAGAGACTTCTGCCAGTTTTCGGAGGAGAAGGAGCATCTTAAAGCGAGCTCCATAGCTTTACGCTATCAGACCCATTTGACGTGAGTACTTCTTAGGAAGTCTACACGTGCTGACACCTTTGGGATATGATACAAGGGAGATAGGTAGGATCCTCATTGAGAGCAGAGTAGGGAAAGATTTTGTTCCTTCTTAAATGAAAAGAGAATTGGACTCCGCTTCTATTCTTTGCTGTATTTTGATTTTGGAGTTCATCATATTATGCCTTCTGTGCCGAATGACTTATATTCGTAGAATCGGCTCTGTATTGATCTTTTTGTACCTATATACTCTGATATTGAGGTGTGTTTATATTCAATTATTTTTGGCCTTATAATAAATCCACCAAATTGAAATTCGGAGTCTGTGGTCCATTACAGCATGACTAAATCGAAGGTATGATCTTGAATTGTTTTCTTCCCCTCTACCACTTTAAGCAGGCAAATAAAAGACCAGCTACATTAAATCTAGTAGGGAAAAGTAGGAGTAAAGGTTGGCGTAATCAGGTTTAGTTTCCTAAATGTGGTTGACTATACCATGACAGACATGTTGGGAGTGTGTCTGCTCAACACTGCAGGGTACTGGTTATAGATTTCGGATATGAACCTGAATGCCATCTTGGAGGGGCAGTCAACATGGACAAGGCCGAAAGCAAATGAGCTAGTCACAGCCTTCCTGATGTAAGTTCTGTAAAACTTGCACTTTGAGGGTAGAGTTGTGTTTTTCAACTGACTTCAAGCTGTTCCTCCATTCAGGTCAAGGTATTGACTCATTAATTTCAGGGTGAAAGCTTCCTCTGTGGATCCTTAATCATTTGATCTGTATTGTCACAGTTGTCAGCTTTGATATTTAAGTCACATCAAGCAATTCAGAGCAGTGACCCTATGATGAGAATAGGCTCCCAATGTTGAATGGAGAGGAATTTTCACAGTGACGAGCAGTGTTGTTAAGGGTGATGTGGCCATTTCTACACCTCTTATGATTTGTGATATTGATTAATCAATACTAGACCATTGCATTCTGTGGAATTGAAGGCCAAAGTATGCCAACTTCATAGCATAACACAGCTAAATTCTAGAACAAAGTTTACCAACTCCAGTGCATCATCTTTGCGGGAATACTAGGCCAAAATATACTTTTGTCAACTGTAGAAAAAAGTAGCTCCGGGAAAACCTGTGCAACATTTTTAAATTCTAGACCGCAATATAGAGAACACTAAGCAATGCATTCTCACTTTGAAGTACATCAACGTATAAATACACAACAAAAAAGTACAGAAACACTAAAGCAAAACAACAATGAGAATGACAGGCTAACGTACATCAACTCTAAAACATAATATCATGGGATACCCAGATCAAAATATGCCAGCTCTGGCAAAATATCTAGGGAATGTAGGCCAGAGTGCATAACAATACTGTCCATTATCGTGGGCATACAAGGGTAGCATGTATTTATTTATTCGATTTAGTTTTTTTTGTAAAGTGCTTCCAACTCGTTTTTTGACAGGTGCTGCACATAGCTTGTAGCTGCTTGAGCACACTTTACAAGGGAAGAGAGTTACAAGTGGGATACTGATGAGTCAGCAGGAAGACCTAAAGATGATATAGTACTAAAATCCCCCGAGAGGTAAGTGTCACCCTCCGGATCAGTTATGTTATGTTATGTTACAGCTATTTATAAAGTGCACTATCACCCCACGGGTATCCTGTCGCGGTATTACGTAAGTACTGCTATTAACACATATTCCTATATAGATGTCAATTGCTGGGTGTTATCAGGCGATCTGAATTATTCCTTTGGAAAGAGCCATGTTTTAAGCCTCTTTCTGAACTGTAATAGATCTTCTGTCTGTCTTAGAGTAGACGGGAGCTCATTCCAGAGTCGTGGTGCTTCAATACTGAAAGCTCTTCCTCCAAATATTGTTGTTTCAAACCTGGGCCTGCTTACCAGGTTGGCTGATGACAAACGAAGGCTTCTGGTCGGGACATACCATTTGAATTTGTTTTGCAGCGGTATGGGCCCGAGACCATGCAGTGCCTTAAACACAATACAGAGCGATTTAAACTGTATCCTCTGTGTCAGCCGAAGCCAATGAAGCTCCCTTAAAGACATGGAAGCCGAAGATCTGCGTGGTATCTTTTAGGCTAGTTTTGCAGCTATTGTCTGAACTCTCTGGAGTCTCTTAATCAGGAAATTTGGAGCACCCAATAGCAGAGCATTACAATAATCCAATCGACTCAAGATGACACTTCTTACTACTAGTGCTCTGGCTGAGACAGGTAGCATTGGAAATATTTTTCGTAGTGCTCTGATAAGTGAAAAGCAAGTCCCAGCCGTTTTATTCACCTGGGTTTCTAGACTCAGTTTGTTGTCAAAAACTATACCCAGATTGCGCACTGCCTCTGAGGGTATCAGTGGCTTATCTGTGCGGATAGGCCAGAAATTAGTCGGGAGGGAAAGAGGAACTTTCTTTGCCATACAGCATAGGATCTCCGTTTTGTCACCGTTAAACTGCAGGGAGTTATCTTTAAGCCATCCTGCAATCTTTTGCATGCACTCGTGGAAGCTGTCGAGTGATATTGATTGATTCCTGTCCAGTGACAAGATAAGTTGTGTGTCGGCCGCATAGTTCACCAGGTTAACTTTGTATGACTTAATGATTGAAATTAGTGGGCTCATATAGATATTGAACAATATAGGGATAATTGCCGATCCCTGAGGGACACCGGGCTTAATATTTCCAAACTTAGACTGGAAGGCGGGGTAAGGCCACTGCCTGTTGTCTGTCCGACAGGTATGACTGAAGCCACTTCATTACCGTGCCACCTACCCCAATTTCAGTAAGCCTTTTCATGAGGGGTCTGTGGTTGACCATATCGAATGCAGCAGACATATCCAGTAGGATCAGTATAACTGATTGTCCTTTGTCTGCTCGCATTCTAAGTTCATCCATGACTGTTAGTAGAGCAGTTTCTGTTCCATGTCCTGGTCGGAAGCCAAATTGCTCATCTTCCAGCCTATGATTAGTTTCTAGGAACTGAGAGAGTGTTTTGCTGACCAGACGTTCTATTAGTTTCACAGGATAAGGTAAAGGGGAAATAGGTCTATAGTTATTAGGGCACATGGGGTCTAACGTGGCTTTCTTCAAGAGTGGTGTAACTATAGCCTGTTTCCAACATGCTGGTACTACTCCGCTACTCAAAGATTGGCAGCAGATCTTTCGGAGTTGTGGAAAAAGTTCCTCCTTTAATTCTTTCCACACCCGGTGCAGTAATGGATCCAGCGGGGATCCTGAGGAGACACTCGAAGCTAACATATTGAAGCCATCCTCTGTTAGAGTCTCTAAATGTTCTAGAGTCTCTATCTTATCCTTATCCACCTTCTCTTACTTCTGAGCCAGTGATAGCATCTCAGCCAATCTAACATGGCCATGTCCTTCTGATTGGTCTGTGTTGCCCGTTTCCAGACATCAATGATTTTATTAATTTTCTCCTCAAAGAATGTAGCTAAACTATCACATAGGTCCAATGTGGCGGTGATCTTATTTTTTAGGCAGTCAGGTTTAGAGAGATCAGTCATTATTTTAAATATACTTCTAGCACTATTCGACACACTTAAAATAGTGCTAGCATAGTGCTCTGCTTTTCCTTTGGAGATCTCAATTTTATAGTTGCTCAAAGCTGCTTTCAGGACTATTTTATCCTCATCCACGTAGAGCTTCCTCCACTTTCTTTCAGCCTGTTTACAGCCCGTTTTTAGGTTTTTCAGCTTCTCATTATACCACGGTGCTGACGGTCTATGTGTGTTTTTTAATTCTTTCATTGGGACTGTTGGAAATGGCCCTTTTTGCAGGGTTATCCCCAAACTTTTTGCTTTTTCCTCCGATTTTTCCCTGACCTGTTTGTGTTGGTTTTAGGACTCTGGGCACTATACCACTGCTAATCAGTGCTAAAGTGCATATGCTCTCTGTATAAATTGTGTTATGGATGGGTGTTTCCATGACTGGATATTTGATTTACCTGTTAGCCCCTAGTAAAGTGCACTGCGTGTGCCAGGGCTGGTGAATCAAATGCTACTCGGGGGCCTGCAGCACTGGTTGTGCCACCCCCAGGAGTAGCCCTGAAAACGGTAACTCAGACCTGCCATTGCAGAAGTCTGCGCGCAGTTTGTAACTGCCATGTCGACTTGGCCAGTGCACACACTGGCCGGTCCCTAACCTTCCCTTTTCTTACATGTCAGACACCCCTCAGGTAGGCCCAAGGTACCCCTGTGGGCAGGGTGCAGTGTATGTGAAAGGTGGGACATGCCATGGTGTGTGTGGCATGTCCTGATAGTGAAGTACAGCCAATTTCGTTTTTCACTATTGCAATGCTAACAGTTCCCCATAGGATAGAATGGGAGGTTTGTTTATAACATCTTATAAACATAACTGGCCCAGGGAGTTCGGTAAGAAAATAGAATTTAGTATGCCTGAACTCAGAATCTAAAGATGCATCTTTTAGTGAAGGTGATTTTTACATTCTGTGTTTGAAAATACCACTTTTAGAAAGTAGGTATTTTCTTGCTCAGTCATCCCGTGTGCCTCTGCTGGAATGTGGATTGCCTGTCTGGGTTTTGGATGACAGAAGGCTGGGGGAGCAGGAGGGGTGCCAGATGGTCTAGGTAGGTCAGGAAAGGGCTGAAGAGACCTTGGTTACGATGGGGGAAGGGGAGGAGATTTCCTTGCACCTCAAAGGGCCTGCTCTGCCTCTGACAAATGCCGTCTCCACCTCCTGCCAGGAATTCACACAGAGAAGGCAGAACTGGTCCTGACCGGGCGCAGGCCCTCTCTGCCTAAGAGATCAAAGGATTTTTGGACATAAATGCTGGGTCCCAGACCCCTGAACTTTAGAACTCATCTGGACAAGAAGACTGCCAAGAAGAAGAGCCGGAGAAGCTGCGAAAAGGAACGACTGCTTTGCTGGGTGCTTTGCTGGGCTGACCTGCAGTGGCTGCTTCTGTCTTGGGCAGTGAAAGGCCTGGACTGGACTTTCTGCAACCTAATTTGTGAGTCTCTCCAAGGGCTTGAAGTAGAGCTTGCCCCCTGTTCACGAAGTCTCAGGAACAGCAAAGACTTCAAGTTCTTCGACCCGCAGCACTGGGGACTGTGTGTTTTGTGCTGCAGCAAGAAGAACGCCAACTCAACGACTTCTATGACACCGCTGCCGACTCCGTGTCCTGAAGGCACTGCAGAGGGCACCGCCGCACCGCAACCTTGGTCTCACCGACGACGCCTGTTGATGCCGACACCGAGCCGCTGCTTGCACCGCGACCTGTGGGCACCGCACTCCGCACCGCCTTGCTTCACGCCAAAGTTTTGGCAACGCAGAGAGCACTGCTGCAACGCCGCACCGCAACCCTGGTCTCACCGACGACGCCTGATGATGCCGCCACCGAGCCGCTGCTTGCACCGCGACCTGTGGGCACCGCACTCCGCACCGCCTCGCTTCACGCCGAAGCTTTGGCGCCGCAGAGGGCACCGCCGCACCGCAACCCTGGTCTCACCGATGCCGCCTGTTGACGCCGCCACCGAGCCGCTGCTTGCACCGCGACCTGTGGGCACCGCACTCCGCACTGCCTCGCTTCACGCCGAAGCTTTGGCACCGCAGAGAGCACCGCCGCAATGCCGCACCGCGACCCTGGTCTCACCGATGACGCCTGTTGACGCAGCCACCGAGCCACTGCTCGCACCGCAACCTGTGGGCACCGCACTCCGCACCGCCTTGCTTCACGAGGACGCCTTGGCCTTCCTGATGCCGCCACTTCCCGCCGAAATTGACGCCGCTGCTTGCACCGTGGTTCGAGGGCACCGCTCGTAAGTCACACGA
The DNA here is from genome assembly GCA_963921515.1 of Calotriton arnoldi. NCBI lineage: Eukaryota > Metazoa > Chordata > Amphibia > Caudata > Salamandridae > Calotriton > Calotriton arnoldi. The sequence goes on from CAWUFW010007571.1 coordinate 363,301, forward strand.
CACACCGCCCTCATCCTGCACCGCAACCTTGGCCTACCGACGCCGGCGCCATCGACTCCAGTTCGTCAGCCGACGACAGCGCTTCAGCAACGACCATGACGCTGCTTGCACCGTGACCTGCTAGCACCGTGGCGAGCACCGCCTTCATCTCGCACCCCGACCCTGGTCTCACTGACGACGCCATCTGACGCCGTCACTGAGCCGCTGCTCGCACCGTGACCTGGGGGCACCGCACGCTGCACCGCTGCGCTTCGCACTGCAGCACCAGACGTCTGCCGGCGCCAGCGCTCCTGATTCCATCAGGGAGGAGCTCGACCTGCAACGCGAGTGACTTCAAGGGCCTCAATGCCCTGCATCTCTCTCACAGGTACTGTTTGCGGGTCTTCCCGACACCGTAGCTGGCCCGCGACCCCGCGACCAGCCAGAACTGTTGGATTTGTTGTTAACGACGCCGTGGTAGCCCGGACGGAACTATCCACACAAGGAACTCTTTTTAATCAGCGTATTTTTGGAACGGTGAACTTTTAAGTATAGTATTGTGGATTCTTATCGTTTTTGGTCTTGTTTTAATTATATAAAAATATTGGATATTTTTCTAAACTGGTGTGGTGTCCTTTTGTAGTGCGTACACTGTATTACTGTGGGTTATGTGCAAATGCTTTACACACTGCCTCTAAGATAAACCTGGCTGCTCGTACCAAGCTACCAAGGGGGTGAGCAGGTGTTATTTTAGACGTGTAACTCCCTTATCCTGACTAGAGTGGTGGTTTTTGCCTGGCTTTGGCCCACGCCCTAGCCTACCAAAAATCCCATTTCTAACAGGGACAATATGATCAAGGGTGGTTCTAATCTGTTTGCAGAATTCTAGATAATTTTCGTCCACCGATTTGTTTATATCAAAAGAACACTTATCTTTGAACACAGGGTTTTATTTTGCTATTTTCAAAAGTTTGTTCCATTCCCTGCCCTGGCTGTATGTTTGGTCGCTCTGGGGTTTCATACCGAAAGCTTTATAAGATAGTGATCAGTCCAGCATAGGGGTAGAATACTTTCCATTGCTGTAGTGTTTTTAGCTGAAAATATTAGATCTAGTATGTGTCCTCCCTGATGCGTCGGTTCCATCACCATTTGTTGCAGGGCTATGTTCTCGCAAGAATGAAGGAGGTCCTTGAGAGCTGGACCCGGGTCCCCATTTAACCATAAGTTAAAATCCCCAAGAATGATCAATCTGGCATGAGTTAGCGACATATTACTAAAGATGTCGATCAATGCCTGTTGTTGGGGACTAATTGGGCCGGGGGGCCTATAACACACCATACCAGTGAGCAAGTGCCCTTTATGATCTTTTAATGAAAACCCCAGAAGTTCTATATCCGCAGCTTCATCGATATCAATCGGGGTGAAGTTCAATTTTTCTTTAAAAATTTGTCCTACTCCTCCTCTTCCGCCGGGCCTAGGCTTATAAAAGGCCCTATAGCCTGGTGGACATGCCAGCCCAGGTTCAACTTCTGAATCTCGGCGTGTCCATGTTTCGGTCCGAAACACAGCATCCAGGTCATATAGTTCCAACAAGAGGTGGATCTCCAGGTGATGTTTCACAAGGGATCTAACATTTAGTAAACCACATTTAAGGTTATTCCCCCTATTTCTTTAAAAACTGTTCTTGAAGTTGCCTGAACCCTGTGGTTAATGTCACCGCCCCGTGCTCACCTAATGCCAGGAGTTGCTCCCTCGTATATCGGAGGCGGATAGACCCGGTGGAATTTTCTTCCAAACCGGCAGCATGGCTGGCCTTGTGCACGACCGGTGCGCGGATGGGCGCAGATGGGCTTGCCTTTGGCGCTCCTTTGGCCAGTTTTTATCATTAAATACTTAAAAAAATGTAAACAGGTTTTGTGCAAATCTCGCTATTTCAAGCAGTATGTGCAGCGTACTATTCATAATACCTGCGCGTCCGCGCTTGCATTGGCCTTAAGTAGTGAGGGTAACCTCCTCCTTCTGGTCTACTAGACCGCTAACCAAGTTGGCGTTCAATCGGTGACCCGCTCTTACCTGCAGAGTACACCAGCTCACCTTTGTTTCCTAAAGTGCAACAGCAGTTTTAATTATAAAATACTAAATTAACTTAAAACAGGTTTTGTGCAAATCTCGCTATTTCCAGCAGTATGTGCAGCGTACTATTCGTAATACCTGCGCGTCCGCGCTTGAATCGGCCTCAAGTAGTGAGGGTAACCTCCTCCTTCTGGTCAACTAGACCGCTAACCAAGATAGCGTTCAATCGGTGACCAGCTCTTGCATGCGGAGTACACCAGCTCACCTTTGTTTCCTAAAGTGCACCAACAGTTTTTATCATAAAATACTTAAAAAATTTAAAACCGGTTTTGTGCCAATCTTGCTATTTCCAGCAGTATGTGCAGCGTACTATTCGTAATACCTGTGCGTCCGCGCTTGCATTGGCCTTAAGTAGTGAGGGTAACCTCCTCCTTCTGGTCAACTAGACCGCTAACCAAGATGGCGTTCAATCGGTGACCCGCTCTTACGTGCAGAGTACACCAGCTTACCTTTGTTTCCTAAAGTGCAACAGCAGTTTTTATTATAAAATACTTAATTAACTTAAAACAGGTTTTGTGCGAATCTCGCTTTTTCCAGCAGTATGTGCAGCGTACTATATGTAATACCTGCATGTCTGCGCTTGCATCGGCCTTAAGTAGTGAGGGTAACCTCCTCCTTCTGGTCTACTAGACCGCTAACCAAGTTGGCGTTCAATCGGTGACCCGCTCTTACCTGCAGAGTACACCAGCTCACCTTTGTTTCCTAAAGTGCAACAGCAGTTTTAATTATAAAATACTAAATTAACTTAAAACAGGTTTTGTGCAAATCTCGCTATTTCCAGCAGTTTGTGCAGCGTACTATTCGTAATACCTGCGCGTCCGCGCTTGAATCGGCCTCAAGTAGTGAGGGTAACCTCCTCCTTCTGGTCAACTGAGACCGCTAACCAAGATAGCGTTCAATCGGTGACCAGCTCTTGTACTGCGGAGTACACGAGCTCACCTTTGTTTCCTAAAGTGCACCAACAGTTTTTATCATAAAATACTTAAAAAATTTAAAACCGGTTTTGTGCCAATCTTGCTATTTCCAGCAGTATGTGCAGCGTACTATTCGTAATACCTGTGCGTCCGCGCTTGCATTGGCCTTAAGTAGTGAGGGTAACCTCCTCCTTCTGGTCAACTAGACCGCTAACCAAGATGGCGTTCAATCGGTGACCCGCTCTTACGTGCAGAGTACACCAGCTTATCTTTGTTTCCTAAAGTGCAACAGCAGTTTTTATTATAAAATACTTAATTAACTTAAAACAGGTTTTGTGCGAATCTCGCTTTTTCCAGCAGTATGTGCAGCGTACTATATGTAATACCTGCATGTCTGCGCTTGCATCGGCCTTAAGTAGTGAGGGTAACCTCCTCCTTCTGGTCAACTAGACCGCTAACCAAGATGGCATTCAATCGGTGACCCGCTCTTACATGGGGAGTACACCAGCTCACCTTTGTTTCCTAAAGTGCAACAACAGTTTTTATCAGTCTTGGAATTTTCAAGTAGTTTCCACATCTTCTATGATTTTGCCTGAACGATGACAGTATAATGGTAAAGCTTTGGTGAAGACACCGTGGGTGCGGTTTCTGGTATTGCCAGGTGACTCAGGCAGTTTTTAGACTTCCGATTGCCTGTAAATAAAGCTAGGTCCTTTACTACAATTAAGGCAGTTGCAGCAGAAAACATTAAGGTAGATTGCATAGATTCGGCCAAAAGTCTCAAACTTCAATTGCTGCTACAATTCATATTTCTGTCGATTTGGCATGAATGTACACGAGAATGTACACTCTGAATCTACCAGGCCGCTTAGGTTCTACTCATGTCACCATATGGATTAATTTACTTACTCTGCTATTTTATTGTTGTTGCAATAATTGTTTATTAAGTACAAGGAAATATGGATTCGGTCCACAGAAAGCCATACATAGCCATAGTTGTAGCAACAATGGGTACAAGTTATGTTAAAGAGCATAACATGGCATGGATTTCACTGAAATCTCATACGCATTTGCCATGTTGTAAATAATTGTTCATGAAAATGGAGAAAGTAAAATAAAAAATGGTAGGGGAGAGTTTTTCCTTAAAGGTAGGGTTAGGGCTAGGGTTCCCATTGGCCAAGGCCACATGATCACTAGCACTATTTAACCTTAGGGCATCTCAGCCTGGGAGTTGAGGTTAAGGGTGGAGAGAACAAGGGCAATTGCCTGTTTGGGCCTGTTCAGGACGGGTTAGGCCCGTTTCACAGTTCTATATGACTCTCCAAAAAAGACCCACACAAACTCACAACAAACACCCACCACCCTCTGCAAACATACATTATCAATCCACACTCCACCCACTCACCAAACTAGACATGACAATAGAACATACTCACACATACCCTTATAGCCCTACATCCACAAACTCCTAGACAATCTATTACTCTATAATACAACATAACCAAATACCATTTTAACTTACTTAGTAATAACACACAAAACTCACACAAATAATCACACAAACTCCCACCTTTGCAACATGAATACCTTTCACTATACTCTCACTACTCCTAACATTGTACTTGCCAACCCTCTGAACCCTTACTACAACCATCTATCATACCGTTTATCAACACAGCAATCCTCTTCTCACACACAACCTATGACAACACGCTATCAACATTCCCATACACAAATTGGGCAAAATCATCCCCCTGCTCAGCCTACAACCATCTCTCAAATCAAATATTCTTCCTGTCTCACATTACATCGAGACTGTACTCACACACAGCCCCTCCACCTTTTCCTTCAACATTCATAACTCACCAATCCTTCACACTCAAACCATACACCTCAAATCACTCACAAAATACCAGATAATACTGCCCCTTCAAAACAAAAACAAATACACATACAAAACCTACCAGCACACACTCTCATTCATCCAACACCTCACACCCACCCGACACACATACTCATCCACTCTTCACCAAACACCACCATAAATAACGTACATTTAAAGCTTACTCAAACTCACCCTCTCTATGCAGCAAATACACCAATCACTCAATCCACAAACACACTACAATACTCATTAACACGTCTATCATCCATCCATTGCTCAATTCAGAGCTACACAACTTGACACTCATGTTCCACCACCAACCCTCTCCCACACACCATCCACCCAGTGGCCCTTCCTCCGCTAAGGCGGATGAGCGTCGCCCCACTGCTCTCCGAGCAGTGAAAAAAGGATTTTGTTTTATAATAACGTAACGTTATTATCATTTTCTTTTTCCTACTGCAGTGGCTCAATTCTTTCCTGTGGGCGGGTCTGGGCCCCGTGATGCCAGAGCACTGCAGGAGGAGGATTGGTGACACTCCAAGTGCACATGACATTCTGACTGGCCCTTTCGGGCCGCCCAAAACAGTCATGCGCACTTGCCATGTTCTCTAACAAGGCTGCATTACAGCCTGGGTGGAGAACATGCCCCAGGCTCCCAAGCTTGGTCTGAGAGCCGAAATACGGCACTCAGACCAATCACAACGCTGCACTGCAGAGTTGTGATTGGTCAGGGGAGCTTGGGAGCTCGGGTGCTTCCTGCTGCCAGACTCCAGACAGGAAGAAGACAAGAAGATGAAGAGGATCGGAGGAGAGTCAGCGGCAACACCGGCCATAGCCAGGTAAGTGTTTTTTTTATTTTACCTTTTTAATTCCCCCCACCAAACCCCCCCCCCCCACCCTGCCCTCCCTGCCCACGACGAGTCTGGTAGCAGCTGCTACTGCAGCCACCTTCGCAAAAGAACGCAATGCCACAACACTCTTCATAACTTCATATCCCCTTATTTATCCAAAAACAAACCCATCATTCAGACACAACTCCAAAGCCTAACCCCTCCAAATCAAACACACTTCCCACCACTCCCACAACCAGACCAAAAAAGGTGCCTTCTAAGTCTTTTGGAAGAAGACAGTGAAAACCATCAACAGCTCTCCCTCACTCCCCACACATTTAACACCTTGAACAATATCACATCACCCAAAACTTCAATCGGCAACATTCACCCTCCTTCAATGCAAACCACCTCCAATATACATTCTTTACACAGCCTACTGATAAATTTCTGTTCTGTTTAAAAAAACAAGTACCACATATACACCCAAGCGACAGACCTATAGCCAGACCTACTTTTCATTACAAAATCATGGTTTGGGAAAGATATGGCACTGGTATTGCATGAATCTGTTCCCCCAGGATATACAACTTTAATGCAAAATTGCATAGGCAAAAGAGGAGGCAGCTTAGCCATCATCTTTAAAGAGACAACAAATCTCAGCAAAGAAAAGGATGTTTCATTACAAGGTGTTGTGAGGCTCACCTGGTGTTTCCGCAGGGTCGAGGTGGACAACAGATGCTCAATCCCAACTTCCCTCACCCACCACTTCAGCCCAACACAGTCAAAGCCAAAGAGGAGATGGTGGGGAAGAGGGGGAACAAAACAAGGAAAGGGAGAAGGAGTAGAACTTGAGGGCACGTCTGGTGTGATGTTCCTATGGGTTGAATTTCCTAATAGGTAAAAACAAAATAACAGGAGGTAAGTAACTTCCCTGCTGGACATGCCTCTTCAATCACAAATGAAGATATGGATGAGTAGGACTTAAGGCTAATACTGTTGTGTCTAAAAAAGGTAGAAATATTACATATTAACGTTAGGACTGCAGAATTAGGCATTCTATCATGGCAAGCGTGAACAATACTAACCTTAACGGAGACCACCATAGGGATTCACTAGACCCCAAAAAAACAAGTACTATCCTGAACAACTAGGAAAAAAACCCAAAACTTATTTTCCTAGACAGGATAAAAGGAAAGAAAAATGTTGCACTAAAAGGTGATGGGTCAGGATAGGATAACCAAGAAATTCACAAATAAGTAACTGATTCCATTCTCTTATTTCACAGCATAAGAGAAGATGCGACAGTCAATCATGGCAGAGAACTAGCTCTACACTACTTGAGAAATAGCTAATCAGATAAGTATAGTTTCAGTATGCTTAGGTATATATAATCCTACCGTAGGCTGAAGGCTAGGATTCTTTAAAATAACTTCTCTCTGTTCCTCCCTTGCAGAAACAGGAAAGACAGCGTAAGGAGAAAGCTGACCAGAGGGAAATGCAGAAAACGAGGCAGTCGGCGAGGGAACGTCAATACCGCAGCGTGCCCCGGAAGAAGAGTAAGGGCGGGCAGAGAACTCTGCTCTGCCAGCGTAGTGTGCAGAGATTTGCCTACTCCGCGCTCTGCTGAGAACGCAGAGTATAGGGCAAAACTCCGACTCCGCAGCTGAGTGTAGTTAGCCAGCCCCCCTGCTAAATAGGCTCCCCGCCTCCACCCCCCTAATAAAAAATATTTACAAATTAATTTAGAATGAAATAAACACACTAACCTGTACTGGGGCCCCAGGACGTCTTGCGAGAACTGCGCATGCACGCGCATGCGCAGTTCTCGCAAGATATACGTCCGACGCAGGAGAGAGACGGCGAGGAGGAGGAGGGCAGCCCGGGGACGCCGCAGTACAGGTAAGTGTGTTTTTATTTCTTCTTAAATTAATTTGTCAATATTTTTTATTAGGGGGGTGGAGGCGGGTGGCGGAGCGGAGTTCCACTGAGTTTTTTCCCAACTCCGTGGACCTCCGCGTAGTTGCACTATGCCAGCTCCACCTGGGGTTAAAGAAGAGCTGAGACCCGACGCGTTACCAGAACTGCAGGTAAGTGCTGGGTAAATCACAGGGAAACAAGGGAGGCTAAACGGGGATCCGTGATGGAACGCAAAGCACGTTCCCGTCGTAGACCACCCCCTTTTAAGTGCCCTAAGCGCCGCCTTTGCCTGCTGACATGTCGGCAAGCGGGGCGTGCATGCGAGGCTGCGGGCGGGGCTGCATGACAGTTGTGAGACCCTCCTTATAAGATGCAACACCACAGCTACATCATCATCTTACTTTCTCCTTCTCTACAGACAACCAACTAGTAGTGAAACATTCCGAGACACATTGTGAGACACAAACTCAAACCTTCTTACAATATGCTCAAAACCATGCATTCTTGGTGATATCAACATATGGTTTGATAAAGCTAATGTGCCACACCCAAGAACCATTCTAATCGGCCTAGACACACACAACCTACAGCAACTCGTTTTTAACCCCATACATATCGCTAGACACACAATTTATATAATTTTTGCCAAGCCAAACCAAGTCAGACGCCAAAGAATTACTCCTGTCTCGTGTTCAGACCACTTACTCATTGCATTCCATCACAAGACACCACAACTCACCACAACTAAAGCCATCCTCCCCTCAACCAAATACCGACCATGATACAAGCTGAATTTGGAGGAACGAGAAAACCTGCTTACCTCCAACCCAGATCTGGTCACCATCAATTCTGTGCTTTTACCTTGGATGAATACAGAATTAAAATGATCAAACAATAAAATTCTTAGCTTCAACGCAAATGGCTCAAAAGAAACAACCCTGAAGACTAGATATGCATTCACAGACACAACAGAATATACAAGTTGGCTAGCATTATATATCTCAAGCAAAAATGTTGGATACCTATTTAAACAACAAAAAAAACCACAGCTCTAATTGATTTCCCACAGAGCTCACCAGGCAAAGGCAAACACAGCAACTATGCTCCTTCAAAGAACTATCACCAACTAAATGTCTGGATCTTGTCAAACCAAGTAAGCCAGCCAGCTGCCCCTCTGACACCTGTCCACCTCAAATCTTCAAAAACATCCTACTATCAACTTCAGCAGCCATCTCAGTAAGAACACTCCTCAACAACTACCCAATGACAGGAATATTCCCAGAAGACCTAAAAAAGGAATACATAGCCTACTTTAAAAAAAAACCTAACCTGGACAATCAAGACCCCCAACAACTACAGACCTATAGAAAATGGACTATTCCTCTGCAAACTCATAGAAAGAGCAGCTTTCACACAGACATCACATTTCATTGAAGACAATTCAATACTTTCCGACTTCCAAACTGGTTTTTGTCCAGGAAGAGGAACTGAATCAGCCCCAATCTCTATCTGTGATCATCTTAAAAACAAAATTGGACCAGAACGGAGTTGCTGCCCTTCGTCTCTTGGATCTTTCCAGCAACCTTTTATATAGTGGATCATCTTACACTCATCCAAAGACTTGAGAAATCCGGAATAGGGGGCACAGCTTTTATTTGGTTCAAATACTACCTGTGCAACAAAACATATCTAATACACGCCCCCATTCTCTTCTAAACCATACAACATTAAAGCAGGAGTCCTTCAAGGCTCAATCATCTCACCCATGCATCTACATGAAATCACTACGAGATCTAATCAATGGTTTTGACATCACCTGCTATAACTACACAGATGACAGGCAGATACTTCTGAAATTGGAAACCCAAAGCATAATAGAACATCAAAACTCTTTGATTGCCTCTGGGCCAATGACCAATGGATGGCATGGAGCCACCTCAAAATAAATGCCTACAATATTGAGATACTCATCTGTGGCCGCTGGAAAAACCTACAACCCTCTCTGTGCCTCGCCTGATGATCTAGGACCACCTCCAAAAATATCTAAGGAGGTAAAAACCTTGGAATTACCACGGACACCAAACTGCCAATAAATCCACAAGTGGATAAAGTAGCCAAATGAAGCTTTCTCACAATGAAAACACTTCACCTCATCTTCCAGCACCTAGGATTCCCACACAAGGGTCAAGCTACCATCTCTCTTGTCCTATCAAAATTGGACTACATTAATGGTCTGTATCATGGATCAAATTTGTCAACTATGAGAAGACGGCTCAGAACACTGCCACTAGATTCCTCCTACTTGTAAAGCCACAAGCAAACATCTCTGCTGCCTTGAAGATGCTATGCTGGTTACCAGTTGCCAGAAGATCCTCCTTCAAGTTGCTTTGTATCACACACAAAGCAATACATGGCAGAGGACCACATTTTATCAAGATGAAAATTAATAAATATATATAACACAGGAACCTACACTCAAGAATGGCTTCCTGCCTCATAATTTCTTCATACAAGAAAAAAACAAAAGGTGGAACATCTTTCTCTGTTCAAGCAGCCAAACTATGGGATTCCCTATACGCAAACATAAGATCCACAGACAACCGTCTCCACTTCAGAAGATTAGTCAAAAGCTGGCATTTCTCCACATGATGACTATATATGGGTATTTATATAGAAGGGTTTAATCAAGCAAACAAAGCTTTACCAAGCATCACGTGTATATTTATATATATGTATTTGTAAATTATTTAAATTTTTCTGGTATAATAAATACCCTTCTGTCCTTTCCATCCCTTCTCCCTCTGACTCTTCCTAAACCTTCTGACAACTATGAACTCCCAAACATCCTTCTCAATCTTTCACCCTTCCTTTTAAACCACACGTGACCATTAAATACAAGACTCACTACTTCCCCTTTTCAAATCCGCTCCTATCATTCTATCCCTATCCTAGACTCTACTACATACATAACAAATCAAGAGCACAATGACACCACAACTAAAGCACAAGAAAAAACAAAACAAAAATTGTACTAACCTACTATGAGAAGGCATTTGACAGCATTGACCAAGAGACCGTTTGGAAACTCCTCTACCACTACTGTGTGCCAGATAAACTAATAAGAATCATCAGGAGAGCCAGAGTCCGGCAGGGTGTTTGCTCTCGCCTTTTCTCTTCCTGCTGGCCATAGACTGTATCATGAAGACATTCACAGCAGCAAGAAGAAATGGGATCCAGTGGACACCTTGGATGCAGCTCGACGACCTGGACTTTGCAGATAACCTGGTCCTCTGTATCCATCCTTATGGCTCCCACGGGGAAACATCATCATATATCGATTCCTCAAGTGGGGTCAGACAAGGTTGTATTCTGGCCCCCTTCCTTTTTTTGTTATATATTAATGGAATTTCAAATCATTTAATCAATTTGGGTAGGGATGTGCCGAAAATGGGATCCCAAAATATTCCAATTTTATTGTACGCAGTGGATGCGCTCCTTATGGCCCACACGGCCAATGGGCTTCAGAGCTTATTGGAGGGTTTCTTTGACTTCATGGAGGGACTAGACCTAAAAGTCGATTATTCAAAATCATATATAATGACTTGTGGTCCAGTTGGCTTAAAAACAAAATGTTTTAACATGGGCGGACTTTATCTGGACAAGGCCAGGGACTTCAGTTACTTGGGGGCAACCTTCAGTTCATCCTGTTAATGGAAATCCCTTTTGCAACTGAAATCCCAACAGAGAAGCGGGAACATCGAAGGCATTTTCCGTTTCGCTCTAATATTAAAACCAAAACCTGTAGCTGAACTTATAACATTGTATAAATCTAAATTGGTTTAAAGCGCCTTATATGGCGCAGGGGTATGGGGGATCATGAAAGTTCAAGAGTTACAACGTGTTGAAAATTGTTTTACCTAGGCTGTTGATAGTTCCAAAAACACTTTTTCACAATAGAGAGTGAGAGAAAAGCAGGTCAGTTGCAATCTCCCAAATATAATCGTATCACATATAAGCAACTGCTCCCGCCTGAATTTCCTTTCGGATATCAAGCCTTTCCCGGAGGAAAAGAAAAAGGAGGGAAATCGGGTCCCAAGGTGGCATGTTGGTATCCCTCTGCCTAATCTTTGGGCGATGGTGTATCCAAAGATATTGGAGTGGACGCCTCACTCACTTATCGTGACATGCTTCATCATGGGCGTCTATTCACACCCAGGTAAGATGATACTACCTGGGCGGACTCAACCAAAGATGTGATGGGAGTTCTTATATAAAGCAAATGCTGGTCATGCAGGGAACCAGATGAGTGATAGTAAAAATACCTTCAGGCATACCCAAACAGTATGTTTATTAGGAGGGTACCTGGGGCATGAATAAAAACGTGAAAAGTTTGGGGTTTTCTGAAAATAATTGTTCAGTTGTACCCCTTCCAAGGTGCCAACATGTTTCGGCCCGCGCTAGGAGCCCACGTGGGTCTGGGGCCTTTGTCAGGGCTAGTTATCTACTGCTTAGTGTCCCTGCTTGTGAAAAAATGCAAGGATTTCATGCACTAAAGTGAGGCCTAATGTGCTCACCTGTCTTCACTGTGTCTTCAGTAGATTTTCTAGGTAGAGGAGAAACAAAAAAGAGAGGGGGGCTTCAAACCTGAACAAGTATTTAAAGCAGGCTGATTCCACCGTGATAAATCCATTTCTACATACTGGACCATGTTGTCTTAATCTTACCAACTATTCTGTGTGATGTGTTTCCAGTGGGCAAACATCCCTCTCAAAACTACATTAAACTCGTGACTTGTCATGCAAAATAAAACTTTCTATAGGTAGTAATCATTGCTGACTGTGATGGTGTTGATATGTATTTTTGACTGCTGTTTTATCGTGTGCAGACTACACTAGGTCCAGCTGTCCAGACTAGGTGTAGTGGTAATAGGTTTAATCCATACCTAAAATCCTATACAAGCCAGATTGACCTGTAATTTGAATGTCTCATGCTTACCTACTGGATGTTTGTATATAGGCAACATGCGGATCAAGTGGTTGGTGCTGCCTTTTAGTCACACTCTACGGGGAAAAGAGAAGTGTTTAAAATGCATTCTCAGTGATCATATACGGTGTGAGCTATTTAGGCACAGGAAGCTCTCATAGTCTTGTCACACATCATTCCAGATAGTATAATGCATGCGTGATTACAATCATTCTTCCTATCGTGATTCGTTTGCGTCCAAATGCCCACCGGTACATACAGTGATTCTATAGGTTGATAACGGATGATTCCTGTGTCAACCTGTTCTCGTTTTGTGCTCACGTCCACTTAGGATGTGATTATCAATCTGAAACCTCAGCGTGTGTAATCATATTGAGGTTCGCTCATAATTAGCATACAGGTTCCCGCGGGGAAGTTACAAAAGAAGGGACACCCATCACAATCATCCATGGCGAGGTAAAACCGTGCCGAGGTCACAATCATCCATGATGCAGCGAAAACCGTCCCTTATCCCCGAGGTGACGGTGGCCTTACTCGCCCCCTTCGTGGATGTTAACACACAAAGCCATGCGCCCCCACTTACTTCGTCAAAGATCTAGCACCACATGAGTACCTTCGTATCTCACTCTGTCCGTCGTCGGGTGCCAGAACTAGTGGGGCGGGTCTGTAAGTACCCGCGGGGCTGTGTACCTGTTGTGCGTCATCATGTGGCACGAGCGCCGTAAGACGAGGGCATGCTGGGAAACTGAGTTTTCTTACACGCGTGCATCCTTTCCTCGACGCATCATGTTCCTAGGTTATGACCCACTTGATTTGTGAAAATGTTACCCTTTTAATCACATTGGAATAAATGCCAGTGATCATCAAACAGTACTGCTAAAATTCACTTTTCTATTTCTGCCGAAAGACCGTTTCTTTGTGCCCAGGTCTGCTCCTCTACATAAATGTCTGCTAATTAATAGGGAGATGAGAGATCCTTGGGGAAGAGGGTGTGGAAAATATCCGTCACTCCGATCCACTATATTGTCAGGACACCTGATATAGAGTATTTGGAATTTATATCTTACAACATTATTCTGTGTGTTATGTTTACAATAATTGCATATGGAATTTCAGCAGTGTGTACCCAGGTTGTTATGTAGCAGTACGTTCACCGGGTGCTGCTCTATTTTTTTTTATTATATAACGGTCAAGTAGTTGACTCAGTTGTTACTCTTGAAGTGCCATATTTCCATGCAGATATTGGGATAGACACAGGGCCATTGTTTAGGGATGGGTTTTCAGAGTACTTCTCTCGTTTCATTTCGTAATGGTCAAGATGTTTCTTTTGATGTTACTTCTACCATTCTGTTTTTATCATGTAGATATAGGGGTTGTCACAGGGCATACATAGCGGAGGACACATGGGGCCCCTTATTTTGTCTTACATTATGTTATCACTACGTCGTGCTTGCATATCATACTTTGTTCGATGTCAATTGTAGTTAGGATAACATTGGCCATGGTATATCCTCGTTTAACCCCTGTATTGAAGTTGAGAGGCGGTAAATCCATCTCTGTTCCAATTTTAATAGCTGTTTGTCACCAACAGCACTCGGTAGTTTTTCTATCACCGTCCAGGTGAAATCATTTTCATTGTGACCTGCTGTTTGAAAATGGCGCATCATTGTCATTATTGTCTTCTCGCATCGGAATGTACTGCGGTGTTCGTTAATTCGAACCTTTATCTTACGTGACGTCATGCCAATGTACCTCAGCTGCCATTTACACATGATGACATATACTACGTTGCTGCTGTTGCAATTGGAAACATTTTTCTGTTCTCATGGAGTTTTTTTTGCCATGAAGAACTAGGACTGCAGTATTTAGATGATCTAATTGGACTGGTCCCTCTTTTGTTGTGCATTAAATGTTGGATGACCCCAGAAACAGGCTTGACAAGAACATGCATTCAAGACTGCCTAAACTTAGATAATGCAGGAAGCCTACCATGGTTAGCCTATGTTAAAAAGATATTTTATATTTTAGGCCTAGAAGAAATGTTTTTATATCCACAAATAATTGGCAAAGATGCAAAAGTGAGAGTAAAAAAATGCTTTTATGATATCAAGTTGACTGAGAGATTAGCAAGGGCCCAAAAAATGCAGTCCTTAGAGGCCTATATTCAAGTTGTAACTGTTACCCTCACTGAACCCTACCTAACTTGGTTTGAGAACTCAAATTGTTGCTTTTTACTCATCTATTTTAGATTGAATACAATCCATTTTAAGGTGGCTTTTCCAGATCATTGTTCCTGGTCTCGTGATTTGCCGCCCTGTCGCTGTAATAACATATGGTCTCAAAGCACATGTCACTTTATAATGTTCTGCACTTTATATATGCTCTCGAGGGAAGCTTACCTCATACTGGTGTTATGCAAGGCACAAATTAAACAACATCGAACAGCACTAGAGTTCTTACAAAAACTATTGATGAAAGAGATTTGTTATGCAGTTTTAAATTTTATAAAGAAAGCTATGGGCCCTAGAAAAAGATGTGAAGTATTATTTTAACAGAATTTTACATGTTTTGTCTACACAAAAGAAATAGCTGTCTTATGGCCGGTAATTCTGATTTGATATAAATGTTTTAAGTAATTTATAATATTTTGGATAATGAATTGCTTTATTCTTTTATGGCCCTTTGCTGAATAAAGATGTCTTGACTGACTTACTGACTGACAACCTGATCCTTCTCTCCCATAGCCATATGCAGATGAAAGAGAAGACCAACAATGTGGCAGCCATATCAGCACAATTTGGCCTCAACATTCACCAGGAAAAACCAAGATCCTGAAGGCTAACATGGCCAGCACAGTTGCAGTCACTCTTGCAGGCGATGCACTGGAAGAGGTTGAGGCCTTCACCTACCTGGGCAGTGTCATAGACAAGCAGGGTGGCACAGATGCCGACGTCAAGGCAAGAATCGGCAAAGCAAGGGCTGCCTTCTTTCAGCTAAAAAAGATCTGTAGCACCAAGGACCTAACTCTACAAACGAAAATGAGGATTTTTAACACCAAGTTAAAATCGGTCCTTCTGTGTGGAGCAGAAACTTGGAGGACAACAGTGACAACCAGCAACAAAGTCCAGACCTTCATCAACACCTGTCGGAGGAACATCCTCCAAATCCGCTGGCCAAACACCATCAGCGACACTGACTTAAGACACCAGACTTACCAATTCCCTGTTCATGAAGAAATCACGAAAGTATGCTGGGGATGGATAGGTCACTCCCACCGCAAGCCCACATCAAATGCCACCAGGCATGCCCTGACCTGGAACACTCAAGGAAAAAGGAAAAGAGGAAGGTCAAGAAACACCTAGTGCTGAGGCCTCGAGGCTGACTGCATTGAGATGGGTTACACCTGGAGTCAGATTGAAAGAAAAGCCCAGGACAAAGATAGCTGGAGAGTCCTTGGTGACTTTATACCCCAGGAGGGGTAGTAGGCATAAGTAAGTACATAAGCACTAATTCCTAATCTTGGGTTCTGGTGTAGTGTGCTACTCACCACAAAAAGCACTTCAATGCTTCATCATGGGTCATAAGCTCTATATAAATACATTTACAATTACAACTTAATTACAGTAAAGCAAATATGTTCCAAACTATACTCTGCCTACGTCTTGACCTTAGTCAATAATAGCTGTTTTAGCAACCAAACCACCTGTTGGGGTGAAACGTCTTAAATTCATATTTAGCATTGCAAAACATATTCACTTTATAGACCTAACTAATATTATGTGATATCTTTCAAGTCGCAAGAGACTAGAAAGAGAAAGAGAGGAGGAAGCAATTGAAGAGGAGAGGGCAGAAGATAAGAAGGAAATTAAAAGGTAAAGGGGTAAATGCGATAGCACACATTCAACCCTGATCGTCCTGTTCTCAGAACTTTGAATACAGACTCTCATCCAGTCACAGGATCTCCATGGTAGCTAAACTCTAACTAGTCCCAGATTGTAATTTAAGAACAGCTCCTCAAATCATATCCAAAGCTCCAATTTGTCATTGACTTTGTATGTAACCCTTCCACAATGAGCAATTCGATGTAATTCAAGTAACTATTCATTACAGGCAGCGGAAATTGTCTTCTGCCAATGTCGTAAAATGCAAAGTTTGGCTACCGTAAAAAAAAGTGGACAATCATCTGTGAGAATGTACTATCAGATCAGGCATATCAGACACATGAGCATAGTCCTGGGCACACGCGGTGCGGGTGTTGATAATGTGATATGCAAAACTAGCTGGTTTACTAGGCTGATGTACTATATTCAACACAGGTGTTGTTGAAATAAATAACATTAAGTTGGACAAATACTGATGTTGACCGTTGCTTTTGAATAACGCTTCTATTTTGCATATCACATTATCAACACCGCACCGCGTGTGCCCAGGACTATGCTCATGTTATAAATTGTGGATCTCATGATCCACAGATTCCCCAGGGGTTAACGGGTTATTCCCCTGATCTGGCAGCACCGCACTACCAAAGTTTCACTAATAGCACACGCAATTGCTAGAGCGCCATTTCCTGACTAAACACAAAAACCCCCATTCTAAACCATATCAGACACATCATGTAAAATTGCAAGGTGTGAGGAGGCCAATATTGTAATTTGGGTATGTGTCTGTAGCTGGTGCCAGACTGCCTTCCAATAAGGGGCCAATACTGGACATGCCCAGCACACGATAAATCTGTATGTTTCTGATGAACAGCTCCAACGTTAGTAAAGGAGTAGTAATTTTGCACACCTCAGTTTATAGGGTGTCCAATACTCGTCAATGAAATTTTTTAAATACCTTCAGTTTAGATAGGGTGTATATTCTTTACCCATAAAGGTGTGCCAACTTAATCTAGAGAGCAAATAGTAGGACCTGAGTACAATGATTTAACAAGAACTCCATACATGTATGTATACATTTATTGTTTGATTAATTACAATCATTACAATCCCTTAGAACATCAATATAAAACTCCATGGTCTAAAGTACTGTACATTACTAATGTAACTTACATCTAGCTTTACTAAAGACATGCAGTAAAAAATTTCCAAAGGATAGACCCAAGTAATATCTCAGTAATATGAAGGAAATTACATATATGAAAACATGTGCAGATGTGCTAAGTGCATATTAACCAATGGATTCTTACTCCTTACTCAAATGATGGAAAATTAGTTCCATCCTATGTTAAACATTTCTCATAGAGTAGTATAGCCAAACAATCATTGCCCATAGTTCCATCTTAGCAGTGAAATGCCAAAATAAATCTCTAAAGTGCATTGTGCATTTAAGAGACCAATCTCATAATTGTCTAACCACTGGACCATAACAGATGACTTTTCCACGAGATCAGAAAACTTTCCGTCTGTTCGGACACTATTTAGCAGTGTGGCATGTGCAAAGCATTCACAGAACAAGTGCAAAGCCTGCTAAAGTGCTTACTATTAATTCATTCACTTTTCACATTACCCACACTCAGCAGGGCATGTGCAAAACAATCACAAAACATGTGCAAAACATGCCAAAGTGCTTACCATTAATTCGTTCACTTTACACTTATGCATACTCAGTTTAAACAGACCGTTCGACTGGTAAAACCGACAATTTTTTTCCACCTCAGCCGAAAACGTAACAAACCGGCAGAGAAGTGGAATTGATTTGCAGATAAACATAAGATAAGTGCTTGAAGGCATGTTCTCACCCCTGTTTCTTAAAATAAAGGTTTCAGTAGGATTCAGCGGGCACATAAAAGACTTGGACAGACACATACTATATGTAATAGTGTTTCCGGTGGATGGCCACAGAGCCTACAGTTGCCAGTTGGCCATGCATGTAGCCAATTCGGAGTCCCATCTTTAGTTGGATAAACATCAAGTCTTAACTTTAAAAAAGTACTATTCAAGTAAGTGTGAGTGCCCAAAGTCTCGTAAGAGTTTATGACTGGCCAGGGATGCTTTTTAATTGTAATTGCACCTTTATCTACAGTGAAAGAAAGGAGTTTTGTTGATTGATTCGAAAGACTTTTAAGGCATCCTGCATTCATCTGTGAAGGCTTTTGAGTCTGTAATCTGAAGGTTTGAAAAGACTATGATAAATTTGCCCTCCATATGCCAGTGTGGACGGAGTTGTTAATTTCCTGCCAGCACATATATTTGCAAGAGAGCCGGGCTCAGATATAAATAATGAATGTAGAGATTTCAAAAATGCTGCCTGTCTCGCCAAAGCCTGCCGTTAGAGGGCAAACTATAATCTAATTTGACTCTGACTGATATTTTTCGGTATCCTAAAAATGGATTTCACAGCCTTAATTTGCAGTAAGTCCAACAGTTTGGCATCTTTCCCTCGAAAGATAACTGAGCCATAAGTTAAAGCTGGAATTAACTTAGCAGACATAATTTTCACGAGGTGATCATTGGCTGGACACACCAGTTTGTCACAAAGTGATTTAAAGGCTTAAAGATGGTAGTGGCAGTTTTGACTCTTAATAGATTAAAATGGCCTCTGAAAGAGATCATATTGTCAAACAAAATGCTAAGGTGCTTTTAGCTCTTGACTAATTAAATTTACCTCTTGAGTACCAGGACCGTGATCTAATTGGAGATGCATCGATTGACATAATTTAAGTTTTTTTGATGTTTAGCTCAAGGAGGTTGAGGGATATTTATTCATCAAGGGAGTTGATTAGACCCTGCAAACCTATGGGGGTCTGCCTAAATCGAATGGTATCATCAGCATATATATTGTAGATCTTTTAGAGACCTATTTGCTAGCTTAGGAGAATGAGAAATTATGTTTTCCAAATGCTTATTAGAATCCACCATGAAGAGATTAAATAAACAAGGGGCAAGGACGTACCTTTGTTTTAAACTATTTGATGTTTTAATTCTCCGGGTGAGACAAGTTCCATCCCCCAGCTTAACCTCAACCGAGATGTTAGTATATAGGCATATAATGAGGGCACAGCACGGCCCAAGGGGCTGTATCAAATGCTGCTTTTTAATCGATAAAACAAATATACAGCTTTTGTTCCTTAATATGGCGGTCTCAGCCGTCAGCGTTAGGACAAGCAAATTGATAGAGGTCGACTGACCCTAACGAAATCCAGACTGATTAATTGGATTAAGGTGTACTGCGGCTAACCAATCCTCAAACTCCTCTAATAGACAAGAGGCAAATACTTTTGCCTCAACATTGATAAGAGCTTTTAGACAATAGTTTGTAGGTACATCAGCAGGTCCGCTTTATAGATGGGTTGCAAAATACTTCCTTGCCATGATTCAGGAAGTTTCCATCAAAATAACGTTGCTATAAAGGGGGGTCAGGATCACTGCTCATAATTCGGGATCAGCCTTAAGAATGACATTTGGGATGCTATTTGGGCCTGGCGAAACACTAGACGTATTCCGTTAAAGAAGTGCAGATGTTTGTTCTTTTTTAAGCAGCTCTGTTATAGGGAAGATGTTGTGGGACCCCTGCTAACTGTCATAATCGAGCAATGCTGATTTTCATAAAAATAACTACCCATTTTTCCTCCAAGTTTCTCGGGAAATTGATTCTTCCAAGGAGACCTGTATTCAGGAGTAATTGCAAGTCATGATACATGCAAGACGTAATATGGTCCACCCAGACGGCTTCTGAGATATTTACACTACTGGCCCAGTTTCCATTGTTTTTAAGACCATTAATAATTGACCAAAAAACCTTACTATTATTTGACTTGCTTGCAAATAACAATTTATTCAATAACTCCTGATAATAATTATTCTTAGCATTCCATAATGCTTGTTTGTATCGCCCTCTTAGGATATTTAACTGTTGTTTGAATGTGGATTGAGAGAACAAATGCTTCTGATGAAAGACAGCCCTTGTTTCTCTATTCAGAGGTTTCTTTTGTTAGTACAGACTGAACGTTTACCACTTATCATTAGAACTAACAAGAGGGTTAGCCTTTCTTAGATTTTTGGATGCGTACTTTGAGATTAGGCAATAACTAATAGAGTTTCATTTTGCCACCATGGAGCTTTTACAGCAACCGGGGAACATTCAGATCTAATTAATATCTCGTCATGTTGCAATATGTTTTCCTGTTTATTAGACTGCCAAACCAATTGTTTCAAATTATATGAAGAAGCAACTTGTTGAAGTACATTGGATTTCTACATACGACACACAGATAAATCCAAACATAGTTCTTGCAGATTGTGGTCGCTTTCCATTCCTGGTGTTATATCTTAACCAATAATGTGAGCAAGCAAGCCCTTTGAAATAATAGTGTAATCAATTAAAGAGCTGTAATGAAAAATCTGAATGCTGGAAACGTGTTTGTGGTCTTTAAAACACATTTGTTAAGCATCAGTAGACCAAATTATTGGAGTTGTTCACGTCAGATTTGTGCAATATTATTATTTGACTTGCCGGGCATTTTGGTTGATATTGTACTAGCAGTATTTAGTTGAAAATTAAAATCACCAGAAATAGTTAGATTGACATTAGGGTATTGGAAGAGAACTGATTTAACAGTCTCACCCTAGATGGCTAATTGGGTTATCTTATTATCTTGCTTTGCACTCAGGTAGATATTTAATAGGAGTAACGGAGATGGGAATTGTAGTTTTATGCATTGCAACCATGTCAGGTCAAAGGTGAGAACTTGAAATTCAACATTTATTTCTGTTGCTACATATTGCTAACCCTCCTTTCTCTCGGCCATGGTATGATGAAAGTGTGGCATTAATAGTACACTCTTGATAGCCAATGACCAGGGTGCTCTGCTTTCTCCATGTTTCTTGTAACATCAAAATTTCAAAACTTTGCAAGAATAAAATTGCCTCTGGATCCTCCAGAAGCCTTGTTAGATCATGCACATTCCAAGAACAGATTCTCAATGGCAATTTATGTTGGTCGGAGTTAACTGCACATCATTTGTTAATGGTGGTAATTGATCCAGATAGAATAGACAAAAGCCAAGTCCAGTCTTCCATTTGGATACTCCTCTTAGAGGTTTGTTTACAGATTTGTGATTCAGAAACTCAGTTTGTACTTTAAAAACACAAAGTTTTGGTCAGTTTGAAGAGGAGGCCGATAGAACTTCGTAGGAGCGAGGTAGGCTGTTTTAATAAATTGGAGGGTAGTATAGGCTGCCTTTACCTCCTTAAAAATGAAGAGGGGATCAAAACTTTTGGATAATTTGAAGCGACATCTTTCTTATCTTCGATACTCCACTCTGCAAATTACACTCTGCAGTCAAACACTGTTCACAATTTTAGGGGCTGACCAAGTGACATGGGTAGTTTCCTGTGAGGAATTCGAAGGATCTTGCTTAAGTTGAATTGCCTCAATGTCTGCAGTCGTAAGACTGGATAAGATCGGAATCTATGCTAGCCGTTTCAAAATGTCACTTTGATTTAGAATATCATAGGAATCTCTAGATTCGTACATGGGAATTAAGATTAACCTAGTATGATTTATATGAAGGATGGGAAATCTAATACTCTCTTTTGACCCATTGCCACGGTCCATAACTGAACACAGGACTTTAGTCGCAAGAGTGCTCGAGTTTCCCAACTGAGGTGTGATAGTCATGGAATCAACCAGGTCCCCTTCTCTAGTTATGTTAAGCATTAGTTGGTTACTAGCTTTATTAGGTACAGATGTGATCCAGCGCTCTGGGCCAACTTATTTTACCATTTGTCCTCCGATGAATCTTTTCTTCGCTGCCTGAGAGGTGATTGGAGTTAACATTAAATTTATCAGTTTCAATTAACAGTGTTAGCCATTTGGTTACACAATAAGGAACAAGAATCAGTGACCATAGTTAAGAAGGTTTATTACAGATTAGCAGTCAGATTAAGGTACACAAATCTTAGCACAATGCTGCAGATTTACAGAATAACAACCGGGAAACCCAACCTCCTAAAGACGTTTAGGCGTACCAGTATGAGCCAAAGAAGTAGTTGAGTCACAGCAATACAAAAGATCAATAACAAGATTTGGTGCTTAGAAAAGAGTTTCTGATTCTCTCTTCTGTACATGAGGTAAGTCCAAAATCATCTAAGTAAAGTCCAACTAAGAGGATGGTTTTAAAGTCTAACAGGATCTCAAAAATCAGGGAAATGCAGGAAAATAGGAAAATGCGGGAAAGTACGGAAAGTAAGGGAAGGTGTCAGCATCTCAGAAGCTCGGTGAAGAGTCTTCTCAGGTCGGGGGAATTGAGTGTTAGCCTAAGCCACACTCAGCAAAGAATCAAAGGGGAAGCATAGAGGTTTAAACCTCTCAAAGTCCAAAGTTATGTAGATTCAGGCAGAGTGAGCACTAGTTATTTCCACCAGAATCCTTCAGGTAGCACCCCTCTGTTTGCATCATCATGAGTTCCATTGTCCTTTTCCATTCTCATGTTGTAAGTTGCAACATTTGCTAAATGTCTCACTGTGAACATGGGAACGACACCGTCCTTGGTCACCTGAGCCACATTGCAACAGTGCTGAATAAGACCCTTCAGTTAACGCTCTGGCTCTCCATGTTCCTTGTCTGGTTTTCTCTCTATCGCTAGTATAGGTTTGTATCTATTCTCAAACTAAAAAAACATGTAAACGCACCTGCAAGGGAAAAGACATGCACGCAGAAAATGGAAAACAGTATTGTATGCAGAATGAAAACATGCCCAGTCAGGGCAACTTTAAAGTATTAAGTCAGTGGTGCACCTTTAATATGGGTGTGCACTTTCAAACATAGATGAAGATAAAATGTTAGCATATTAGACTCATATAACATGTGCATGCAGTAAATTTTGAATACGTGTGTGTAAGTATGACTAAGAACTACATTTAAATGAAACATTAGTGCACACATTACATAAACCACTGTTGTTTCTAAAGTATTCACATTTTCATAGTGTGAGGATGACTCCGACTCAATCATCTAAACAGTAGATATCATTTAATGATATAAGGCACACGGTGTATATTGATTCTAGAATTCTACAGTGAATACACTTCAATAATGATGTCAAGTGAAACACTTACATTAATGTCATTAGCCCACATAGGAACAAGTGCTAAGTGCACATTTATGTCATGTAATTGTGACATATAAGGGTGGAGTCAAAATGACACTTCTCCAATCCCCCATCTGATGGCGAATCAAGCCATCACATCAAAATAACAATCCTTTCTCAGATTGACAAATCACATCTTGGTTTTTTCATAATTTTCCTTCTGGATTCCTCCAGAAACTTCATGTCATCATAGTATTTGCTTCCAATATTTTCTAGTACTATGTCTTTTCTCTTTCTTTTCATTCCCCTTTTAACTTGTGCACGTCTGTATCCCTTATAGATTACAAACAAGAAGAATCCACAAACAGCAATTATCACTAAAGGTTTCACAATGCTTCCAACAATTCCACTCCCTAAGTTTCCAAACCATCTGTCTATAGCGGAAAAAACATTCCCTATTGCTTCCTAAGCACCTGTTACTTCTAACCCTTTCAAATCTATCTTTAAGTCAGTAATGTAATTCTTCAAGTCTTTACTTTTCTCTGGAATGTAAGTACAACATTGTTGAACTTTTAACATCCAACTGACTACGCCCTCTTTTGCGAGAAGGAATATCTAATGCAAGTCTATTATGCAAAACCATTGATCTGATGACAACCATTTTAGTATCTGTAACTAAAACGCCTCCAGCTGTACTTGTATATAACTTATCAACAACAGTGGAAAGCTTTCTAATCTTATGCAAATTCAGTATCACTCCTACAGATGGTATTAGAGCACCAAAGATGTCTCCTACAATTTCACTAGCACTGGCACTTCTCTTAGGGCCACATGTACGTACTTTAGAAATTGCGAATTCCTAATTGCGATTCCATGATAATCACAATTAGGAAATCGCAATTTTAAATGTTTGAAACTCTATTGAGTTTCATTTGCAATTCCCAGTGGGTCACAAATAGACCTACCTCATTAATATTCATGAGGTAGGTCACAATTTGTGACCCATTGAGAATCACCACAAACACAGGGATGGTAGCATTAAAGGAAAACGGGATGCGTTTCAAAAAGAAAATGAAACGTTTTAGTTTCATTTTTTAAGAGTGGGGAGTGGCCCGTTGGGTCACTACCTGCAGTAAAAAACATTTTCGCATGCATTCACAAAGGGTAAAGAATCCGAAGGGGACTCCATCCCATTTACAAATGGGTTACCACCAAATTGAATTTGGTCCTAAAATGCAAATGTTTTGCGACTGTATTTCGATCGCAAAACATTTGTACATGGCACAGCAAGTCGCTATTAGGAAGGGGCGCCCTTAACACGTCCCTTCTTAATACTGAATCACAAAACCCAACTTGCAATTGCTATTTGGGCTTTCTACATGCCAAAAAGCCGTTTTTCTTTCGCAAACAGGCCGATTCGTAGGATCAGGCCATTTGCGACCCCCAAAAATGTTTGTACATGTGGCCCTTAGTTCTCAAATGTTGTTCTTCTGTGGGGTCATCAAGTTGTCCCATGTGATATATTTTCAGAAAAACTATTCCCTTGCTCCATACCAGCTCTTGGGTAACTTGTAATATGCATTTTTTCCACAAAAATAGTAAACTCCAGGGAAAACAGGATCTGCTCCATCCAGATATAATCCCCACTTTCCACACACTTCAAAGGTATTATCACTTTCACTGTTTCCCACATAATATGTGTCTGTGGTGGATTTTCTAATAAATATGCATGATTTCCCTTTATGATGCCAATCTAAATTGTGTCCTTCTGTAACGAAAACTGGTGCTATGTAAAGCGCTCTGATACCCGATGTATCGGGTCTAGTTCGCGCTATATAAAACTCTAAAAAAAAATCTAGAGCTAATGCTGCTAAATTTCCCACTAGCCTATACTCACTTTCCTCTTGTGCCCATTGGGGTACTTTTAAATGATTTGCTGCTTTAGCCAATATATCTCCTTTTCTGTCTTCTACTGATCTTCTCTACACCTGTGAAGGAACAAGTCAAATTATGTCTATGTGCATAAGCTGTATCTAATATCATGATGGGTCTAAAAAAATGTCCCACTATCTCTGAAGTTTAGCATCAGGCTGACGATTCAAATGCTTCAACACAGGAACTTCTGAAAAATCTGCATCACAATTTGAGGAATAATATTGAATATGACCTTCTGGAGTAAGCATTCAATGAATAGTCTTCTCTAGATGCATCTACATGTAGTATTTCTCATTTAGTGCAAGTAAACTACTGTCAGTAGGAAGTGGTGCTTGAGGGGCACTTATAGAAGTAAACTCCTCTACAGGAGAAGGGTGTGGCAAACTCAACAGAATAAGCAAATCATCATCATCAAACTGTTTATTCGGTTTTTTTGTAAAAGACAACAACAGCTGTAAAAACAGTACATAAAACAAAATTGATAGAGGCCTGTATATAAAACATTATACGCAGAAAAAATAAATAAATGTACAAGTTCTAAAACATACAATTACTCATCACGGGTGCTCCGTATAAGAACTGCAGCTCTTAAATAATTTACAAAATTTGCTATGACATATTCATCTGATAACATCTGTAAATATACAAAAGCAGGGTGAACTTGTAAAAAATGTTTTCCTTTTAAAACAGGTACGATAAAAACCCTTCTTGGTTCAGAATAAAAGGTACAAGACATCATAAAGTGCATGGAATCCTGGTAGGATTTTTTAAATCACAATTGCAAGGACCCAGAGAATGTAGATCAAAACATCCTTTTGGAGTAGCAAGTATCAGCTCAGTACATTAAATCTGAGTCTTGCAAGCAGGTATCTATCCCAATTGTTTTTTTTTTTTACAAAAGTTAAGTATGGCTCCATGTCCAGTGTGGAAGTTATCAGAACATATTTCCTAACTGAGGGTTTCAACAGCTCAACCCCTTCCCATGAAAATGTCCTCCTTTCTATAAAATGGTCCCTTACCCATTTGTACTCCCCTCTGCAGAAATCCTCAGTGTTGTTAAACAGTTCCCTCCTTCCAAGATCAGAGAGAGAATCCTTTACATACTTGAGCCATGGTATTTTATGGGCCGGATCGAGTACCATGCAATCCCTCATAATTAATCGATTCAGATCCAGCTCCCCCTGGACCAAATCCTAACCCAACTCAGCAGTGGGTGCAAAGCAATCTGGTCACTTAAATACCTGGCCCACAATTCTTCATGTACACAGAAGGTCGACGTACTCTGAGGCACACGGAGTAGACATCTGAGAAATTTATTTTCCACCACCTGGAGCTCGGGCAGGTCCAAAAAGCCCCAAATAAACCTCTAGAAGCACATGGCGTGATAAATATTAACAAGGGCTTGGAGGGTTCCCAACCTAGCAGCAAAGCTAAAAACTGCCCCTATAGTCTTCTTGAACTCCTGAGCTTTAGCCGCAATCAGGGGCTTCCATCGTAAGTTGGAATTATATAGCACTCCCAAGTAGGGGAAACTCTTGACATTTGCCAATAAGTGCCTATTCAGACTAAAGGATTTAGTTCTGGGTTCCTTGGGCCCCACCACCATGACGTGGGATTTGGTGGGGTTGACTGAAAGGTCTAAATCCCTCATAAAAGAATCAAAAGTATTCAAGAGGATTTGTAGACTATTGGCCGTTCTTACTATCAGCACAGCATCATCCGCATATAATAGTACTGGTAGGGAACGAGTACCAATCAATGGACAGTCTGCTTTTGCAGCAATTAGTGCCTGTTCCAGTCCATTAAAGTACAAAGAGAATAAAAAAGAGGTGAGGATACATCCTTGTCGAACCCCACGGCCTGTTTTATAGCTATCAGTACATAAAGAATTGTTGGAATATCCAACTCTAGCGGATGTCTCAGCATGAAGCTCACGGAGAAACAGTACTATGTTAGGGTCTACACCCAGACGTAAAAGGATCTTCCATAGCTTGTCACAGTTAACGCGATCAAACACCGCTGTACAATCCACGAAGGCCGTGTGAATTGTTTCTGAGCGTGCAACTGTATATTTATTTACCACCATGTAGAGCAGAGGTCTTCAAACGTTTGTAGGTTGAGCCCCCCAGCTGAATTTTTTTAGATGTTGGACCCCCCCACCACCTGACAAATTTCTGGAATCTGGTACACTAAATAATCGACCGCCACCCACATATCCCAGGCCATATCCGGCAAATAATGTTCAACACAATAAGAGTGTTTAGTAAACTGCAGGTTTGTGAGTGGGTGTGGTTAAATGGCAGAGGCCTATTGCATAGCTCAAAACACAGTTTTCCAAGATAAAATGTGCACAAATTGTTTTTACTAGGATGCTTTGTTTTACACATGACATAGACTGATAATAACACCACCAACATTAATGTGACGGGTGTGCCTGTTTTTTGCCACAGAGACGGTCAGTCTGTGGATGGATTTTTGCTACTACCATCCTCAGGTTTGCTCCACATCCAGAAATTCTAAGTGTTTACATATAATATTCGGGGATAGTGATGTGTGTTTTCACTGTTGTAACACAGCAGGAGCCCACTAATTTTACAGCGAATAATATCAGTGACATCCTCCAATTTCTCATATGTGAGGACCCGTTTTGATCTATAATAAACTTTTTTATGGTTGTTGCATCAAACAAACACATTTCTCTGCAAATAGTAAATAGACTCTCTCACATCAATCACATTAAAAAGAAATGAAAAAAAAACGGTATTTACAAGAATCTATTTAGGATTTATCCAGGCCTTCTGGGCAAAAACAGAGCTATCTCTATCAGGGTGCCCCCTGAAAGGCTGCATTGCAGTGCATGTAAATGTGTACCATTGTAAATTAGGACGAAAACCTTGATGGGGCACGACATGCAAATACTTGTGTACAGGGGCACAACTAGACCTGAACTTCGGGGGGGCTAACACTCCCAGCCAGAGCTGGCCCTAGCACTGGCCGCACACAGTGCAACAGTCTTTTTTGGCGCCCCGCCCCCATTTCCTCCTTCTCCCTGAATTCCCTCATTACTACTCACCAACAATGCCCCTCAACTCTCAATAGCACCTTTCTGACAAACATTTCATTTTTTCATAGCGCTACTCATAGTTTACTCACACTCAGTTCTTTGATCTGCATGGTACACATTATTTTTAGTAGGCACATTAGCCCTCTGCGCTGTGTGGGTGGCAGGAGTTCCTATGTGAGTGCACGGTGAGCGATGCGACAGTGTGAGAGTAAGGTAAGAGGAGTGACTGCAGGGTGAGTGAGGTGACCATATGAATTTAGGTGCGGATGTAAGTGGAGAGAGGGACGAATGAATGTATGGTTAGTGATGGGCTTATTTGAGTGAGATTGCAGATTGAGCAGTGAGGGGGACAGGTGAGTGAAGTGTCACATGAGTGCAGGTTGAGTAGTGTGCTCGTGTGACTGCAGGGTGAGGTACAGGGTGACCAGCACAAGTGCATTGTGAGTGCAGGTGGAGGAAATAAATAATGTGCTGATCTTGCAACAAACTTCCAGTCTTGTGATTAGGCTTGCCAGCTCATTAGATCGATGTCCCTGGCTGTACAAAAATACACAGTCACCTAAAGCCGTCTTTTCAGCACTTATCTGTGCATACTTCCAACAGCAAATATAAATAGAAAGCATTTTTAGTTGTGTTCCAGGGCTGCCTGAATGATCCATGACTGATAATTAAAGGGAACAAAGACAGAAAAGTCACATTGCAAATGAATACATACTATTTTGTTTATACCCCTATCATTGTCAAGATGAGGCCTTTGCAGGCTCTTTAAACAACAAATGGCTGGTATTTTTCTTTTGGCAACCCTGATTTGTATTCCTTTTCATGAAATGCATTCTCACACTACGGCAGTAAATGTGAAATACAAATGTAAGGAATAGGCAAAGTGGGGG
This sequence comes from Calotriton arnoldi, assembly GCA_963921515.1. NCBI lineage: Eukaryota > Metazoa > Chordata > Amphibia > Caudata > Salamandridae > Calotriton > Calotriton arnoldi. The sequence goes on from CAWUFW010007571.1 coordinate 392,866, forward strand.
CCCAGGGGGTACTGGAACCAGAAAAAAAACTACGCCTCTGTAACCAGTTTCCAAAGGTATGTAAATATGCAAATGGTCTTTAAAGACCTGTGAGAAACTGGGGCGTGCCGGAGAGAAGACTCCAGACACTGCCCAGCTTAGCCCACAGCAGCTCGAGCTGCAGCAGCCCAGGCTGAGACACACGACGGGTGGGTGGGGGGAGGCTGAAGCCCTTTAAGCCCTATGGATGTTGTGCGCCTGATGGTGTCCTACTGCTCCAACAGACAGCACAGCTCGAAGGGTGGGGGTCACTGATACAGAAGAACAGACAACAGCACACATGTAGGACATCACCTTCGAATGTGCAATGCATTGTGGGAATGGCATATAAACCACTGTTTAGGGCACATTTTACAACAAGAGTCCATGGGTGTTGCTGCCCCTCTGTCCTATACTGAAGGAAGATGTGCAGTAACTGAAAGCAAGACATATACCAACTGTGTCACTTTTACTCTCCTCCCCTTTTCTCCCGGTATTTCTCAGGTGCAGGCCTTGGATGCTGGTAATTACACCTGCATTGCCTCCAGCCAGGCGGGCGTAGCCGAGAGGACATTCATCCTTCTGGTCCAGAGTAGGTGCCCGTCGCACTTTATTGGATGACATACTTAAGTATGAAAGTCGTACGAGTAGAATAAATAGAAAGGTTAAAGAAACCTCAGCCAGAAGCAGTGGAAAGTATGGGGATCTCTGTGATTGTCTAATTATTCCTGTAGAGCAGGCAATTGATTTAACGCTCTGATAAATTTTGAAACCCCTGGGTCTCGGGTGGCGCAGGTGTAGTACAGTGGACGCCTCCGCAGATGTTATCTACCTATTTACGTATTGTATTTCAGTGATGGTACCTTGTCACCTTTTGGCACTTTGAAGCACTTCAAGACAATGCGAGAATACATACATATGCAAACTGAGATGGAACTAGGTAAATGTAGACATTCATAGCAGGCAAGCCGTGCATGGCATGTCGAAGGTGGAAGCAGAGGACATGCATTGCAGTATAATCAGTGGAACTCCAGGGTGTGGTTTATGTAAAGTGCCCTGCTGGAATTTAAGTGGTTAAAATCTGAGGTCAACGCTCTCTTAGCGCAGAATTCGTTATTCTAAATAGGGCACAAACACTGTTTTCTGCAGATTCTGAAGTTACCACAGCCCTGGAATGAGGCTATAAACAGGGGCATTGATACCACAGGAGGTGCCTGTGTAATTTAAAGAGAAACTTTGACTCCTTTCTGGGAAGAGCTAACTGTCCCAGGACGGGGTTAATTCCTAGAGCTGAAATGTTCATTGCTTTCGGTTTCAGAGCAGAGGAGACTCCTTGAATCCCACTGCAGCTGAAGCATTTCAGCTCTAGGAATTAACCCCATCCTGGGACGCTTAGCTCTTGAAAATACAAAAGCATGGGCACGTCGGGCCCCATCGATTTCCCCTCCCTCCCCCCTACAGCCCTCCGTTACCGCCGATCCCCCGCTGATTGGCTGCTGCTTCGTAGTTCTCCAATCGACTTAGACGTGGGACAGTGGAAAACAAAGGTAAGATTTTAGGGTGGAGTGCGCGCTCCCCTGAGATGGTGTCGCGCCCCGACAGGGGGGCGTGCCCCACAGATTGAAGAACTCTGATGTAGAGGTTCATATACTGGTCTATGGTGGATTTGCTCGACTGGAACCCATATTGAGAGTCAGAGATTATATTATTATCTTCAGCCCAGCATCTCAATCTTTCTAAAAGCACCCGCCCCACTACCTTAACAACTGAATCTAAAAGAGATATGGGCCTGTAGCACTGTGGATTATCTTTATCCCCTTTTTTAAAGATAGAGACTATGGCTGATGATGATGACCAGGAGGGTAGCGGGCCTGCCCACACTGCTGCGTTCAAGACCAAGGACAACTGTGGGCCCCAAAAATCTGGGTAACTGACGTATAAGTCAGGCAGAATACCATCTGGTCCCGGTACTTTTTGTCGAGTAAGGTCCTTTATACCCTTAGTTATCTCATCCAATGAGAAAACCAAGCTAGATTTCATCGGCACCACAGCCCCCTCCTCAGTCAGGGTTGACACATCTAGGTGATTATAAATCCCCTCAAAGTGGGTCACCCAATCCCTAGCGGTAATATGAGGGCACAGGGTTGGCACATTCTCATCGGCAAAACAGGGCTGATTTACTATGTGCCAAAAAGTCGAACTGATTCTTACTGTACTCGCGTGTACCAGTTCATCCTAAGCCATATCCCTCAAAGTCCCTTTCCTTCACTTCAGCTCCTCTTTATAAGTGCGTCTACAAGTCGCTATCTGGACTACGTCTCTAGGAGTTGTTTTGAGTGCATTGTTTTACTTGCGCAGAGCCTTAGACCAGCCAATATCAAGCCACTTGGGAGTGGAGATGTTATTTTTTGTATAAGGTGCATGTAATAAATAGCTCATCAGCCTTTTGGGCTATAGGACCAAAAGCAAGTAACCGCTCTGAATCTGGAGCGGAAGGGTTGAGACACGTTGATACTTCATTAGCACAACTATGAAGTAGGGAGTGAAGAAACTTCCTGGGTTCCAGTATGGCGCATCTTAATCATCTACCTTGAGAGTGTGCCTGGGGTACAACGAGGGCTCTATGGCGGCTCCTAGATTGCAAACAGGGTACTCCTAATGCTAAAATAAGAGGATTATGTTCACTAAACTCTTGATGTGAAATACTAAATTTAGTGATCAAAAAATATAATGGTTCAGACAAAAATATATAATCAATAACAGTATCACTCCCCCTTCCTGTGTACGTGGGAGTAAGTCCCTTACCATAAGTATTAATCAACATGTCTAAGGAGAAAACAAGATTAAAATCATTTAACAATGACATAAGTGCGACCCCTTCAGTTGTATGCTCTAAGTATAGCCCAGGCGAAGACAGACACTTTTGGTGGATGTTGGAATCATCAATGGACATTTTGCACAGGTGTATATTAAACGCTCCCACAATTATAAAATTCATCAACCCCCTCTGACATTTTAGAGTTGACTGAATGTGCTGTCTCAGGCTATCGATACAAGAGGTAGGTTGCTAACATGTTTGCACATTATAAAAATTAAACAAATAAAAAGCGACTCAGATAGTGTGATTTTAATAGCTTGTAAAATAGGGTCCCCAGTTTGTATTTCAATAACACGTCCCTTAATCTCCAATGACATGAAAATAATGAAGCCACCTTCAGCCTTACCAGAGGAGGATTGAACTGCTGGCCTAAAAAAAGTTTTATAACCCTCCAAGAAGAAAATATTTGTGATCGCCCATGTTTCTTGAAGGCAAATCAGGTGAAAACCCTTGATGTAACGCAACCAATTCTCATCCCTAAATTTAAAGGCAAGCCCAGCAATATTCCAACTCATCAAATGTGGGTCATCACTACAGGCAATAATAGGTTCCCCCTGAGAGCTTACACTATGACTCTCAGAACTGGGGAGGACAGAGTCTGGTGCAATTACCGCCCCTAAGGATTCAGACCTTTTTGAATAAGGGGAGACCAAGGTAGAGACAGGAACTGCATCAGAGCATACAAGTCAGTCGCAGGAGTCCAGTTGGCCAAAAGGGGCAAACCTATTTTGGGACACAATTGGATGGAGAGGGGAAAACCTATGGGACAAACTCCGCTTTGAAGGACCAACCAAAGTCCATGATGTAGAGCAAACCAGTTCAGGTTTATAATAAAAAAACAGGGGGAGTACTTGAATAGTAGAGGGCGAATCGGACCGAGGAAAATTGCTGCTCCAAGTACCTGCGCTGCTACATTAGGTCTGTCAAAATTATTAACTATACAATCACCCCTTATTTGTTTTGTTCCCTTGTCCACCAGCTAACCCACCTGACCATATTTATACGATCATAAATTACAGGGCCTAGAATCAGATTCGAGCCCAACCAATTGGTTCGGTTATTTTTTAGCTGAGTATATGATTCTAAGGTGTGACCATTTAGTGGTGGAACATTTCCAAGGACCACCAAATATGGAGTAGCCTCAGGAGGGAGATCAATCATAGGGATATCAGATAAAGTAGGCGGCCGGACTTGTGCAGCTATGGCATTAGTGGATAAGGGGCCTAAAAAGCTTGCTGCAGGCAATGCACTGCTATTATCTCCACCAAGGTGCCATCACCCCCAATCCAACATTTGTCTGCATCCTAATTTACTCTCCACTTAAACCTCAGATGTTACCCTGGATTGAGGCGTGGCTGCACAGGGCTTGTCCTTAGATATCAAATTTTCCTGTACCCCTACAGCATGTGTAACTTGATATTTGAAGTCCCAATTTAGGATATTTTATACTTTGTCAGACGATATGCAAAATGAATAATGTTTGTATAAAAATTAAGCTCATTGGGATGGCAGTACAGCATAGTCATTGTACTCTTCTGTCCACAGGTTTTATTAATTTTTGTCGTTTTTTGTGGGATAGTTATTGTTACTGTCCTGAGGAAGGTGGCTATAAGTGGAAGCTCACTGAAATGTGTCGACACTCTTAAATCAACTAAATCTGTTGCAATTTCTTGATATAATAGATGTTTATTTTGGAGTATGTCATAAATAGAGGCTAATGTGCTCAGCAGAGTGGTATTAACAGAATAGACAAATGTTTGGTGTCTTAGATGTTCTTCCTTCTTGTAGCTTTGTTTTTGTAATATTTGTATGATTTTGTTTGCTCTGCTTTTCAATATTTTATTGTATAACAGTGTTTTAACCTGTATTACAGTGGGCTGCACTTTGGGATCACTTGAACCTACTATTTTTATAACAAAAAATAATGAATTGAGTTTATGAAACACTTTATTAAACTCGTAAAGTTTTCCATATCATTGGGGGTACTAGTCTGATTGTAGGATTCCCTTCTGACTTGAGTGAGGTACAAGAAGATTGGTGTGTGGAGTGACTGATTGGTCAGTCATCAACAGGATAATTTTCCAAAGAAGAAATTTATTTTACTGTTTTGAAATAGTGCTCTGTCCCCGTGTGTGTGTGTGGGGGGGCATCTCTTTTATTATATTGTCATGGTACTGTGGCAGGCAAAGGCTCATGGAAGTTGTATAAGTTGGAACCTTTTTGTATCCCCGACTGACCATGGAGAAAGAGTGGGCGATGAACAGACTTTGTTGTTACTGTGTGGGTACTCACAAAGTGGAGAGCAATCCTAAAAGCCTGGGTTTGTAAAGGAAAGAGCCACCCCAAATAATGGTTCACTAGACCTTTACAGAGTGTGTAGTAGTCCTTTTTCCTGGGCTTCATCAGCCATTTGCCACCCTTAGAAAGTATAATAAATGGGCTACAGATATTACCATACAGTAGGAGAGTACCGGAGATGCACACTTTAAGCGGATTGGTGAAGGAACCATTTGGGGGTCTGCCCCTCCCCAGAAACTACAAACAAGGACCCTGTGGATTACGGAAATCAGTGTTCAGGTTGCTCTTTTGGTTATGTACCACTTTAAGGTAGCTAAAAAGACAACATGCGGGTAAACAACTGGAGACAGATAAAAAATAACAGGATGAGAGAGCTGGCATGAACAGTCGAGGACATTCATCCCTAGGGAGGATTTCTGACATGAGTGAATGTGACCTATAAAATGCACAGCAAGAGAAAGCTTCATATTTTTCACTATGGTACAGGCATTTACAGATAGTAGGCCTCAGAGGTAAGGCAGGTCAAGATTGGAAGCCATTGAAACTCTTAGATCTGTCAAACAATAATGCTGTCGAGCGAAACATGACCTTAAGTGGGCATAGCAGTGGGTCAAGCACTCTAAAACCAGGGTCCGACTGGGCCAAAAACCAGGCCCCAGCACGAAAATAAAAAGGGGCCCCCATTGGCGAAGCATATAGCAAAAAGATGGTAATATCAGGGAAATCAATAGTAAAAAATGGCCCATCTGGCCATAAAACTGGCCCACAGCTGCTAAAAAAAATGGCCCACACACTAATCTGTCAGACCAGCCATCGGGCACTGCCTGATTTCCCTATAGGTCAGTCCGACCCTGTCTAAGACACTACCTTCCCAAAAGAATAAACATATTTTTCTATTGCAGTCTCTCCTTTGCCACTCAGGTCAATTGCATTGCTGCTCTGGCTTTGGAATTCTCAAAATGCTTCCTGAAGTGTTTCCACTATTAACCAGATTCTGCCTGTCTCATTACTTCACACTCAAACTACAGAAACTCCCCATACACAGGGCCTGCTTTAGCGGTGGTGGCGCCCAGTGCAATAATCATATTTGGCGCCCACCCGTGATCTCCTCCTTGGGTTCCCTCACTACCACCTGGGAAAAGCCCCCCCTCATGTCTTCATAGCCCCTCTCTCACATACATTTAATTTGTTTTAAAGCACTGGTAAATGCTGGCTTTACTAATAAGAATGTTTATCTCCCCAAATGAACCCTTTTAACAACATTATGAATAGATAATAAAATACTGGGGGAAAAAACATATCATCCCAACCTGTGCTGTGAAGTTTGCATGCAGCTCTTTGATGACAGTTCGTAACAGTCACTGTTCTATATTAGGGTTGTATCTTATGAACTGCGGTAACAAAAGGATCTCTGTGACAAAAGCAGTAATCCATTAAGCTATCCACATAAAATACAGATCTGTTCTTTGGAGCAGGCATATTAACCCTCTGTGCTATTTTATGGCGAGTCAAAACTGCCACTGGATAAAACTCTGATCTCTCACTCCAGCAGGAACATTAAACACAAGAGTTATCTTGACATTTTTATTGCTGCCTGAAAGCTGGATGCACAAGGAACTCTTCCGAAGGCATTTTTAAATTGTAAGTTATAGCTGAACACAGCCACCACCTTTTTCTCCCAGGTTGGTTGGCGCGTGTACCTACGGCTAAATTAGCCCCGGACAAAAGTGGTAACGCTTTTACCTTAGATTGGTAAGTGCCTCTTCTCCTGCCACTTTGTTTGAATATAAGAGTGTCACATTTGCGTGGAGTATAGTTCACTCCACGGCTGTTGAGATGTGGTATAAACCAAGCTTGTACTTTTCTTTTCTTCTTCTGTCTTAGGTTCCATCGGTGAGGCCTACTGGACACAATCATACTGGTTCAGTATAGTATACCGAGGCACCTTCGCATTTATTTTGTTGTGCACTTTACACCACTTGCAGTATCTGTTTACTAACTGATCCTGATGAAAGCCTGATGGCTGAAACATGTTGATCTTGTATGTGTGGCTGTCTCTAATGGTGGTCAGCTTCATAACCCAGCTTATTGCTTTTTAATCCTGTCGCTAGGTAGCTTAATAAAGGTCGCAGTCAGCTAGCCTCACAGGCAGTTTTAAATTCACAATCACTTCTATTTGAGCACTGCACATTTTTCATGATTTTCTCATACACCATGCTCACATAGGGTTTTAGTATAACCCAGTTGCCCATACTAAAAACATCCCTGAGCTCCTCCCTCGTAGAGAGGGGGTTGTAGCCCACGTTAAGACTAGGTCTTGATGCGAGGAGGCACCCCTATGATGAAGCATGACACATATGGTGTGTGAGGGGAACCGTCCTGATAAGGGATATCCCCTGCGTTGCGCTTGGTCTTCTTAGTCCACTTTCTTCTCAGTCATTCATTCTGGACCTGTGGGCTCGTTGTGTGTGGCTATTTTATGGCGAGTCAAAACTGCCACTGGATAAAACTCTGATCTCTCACTCCAGCAGGAACATTAAACACAAGAGTTATCTTGACTTTTTATTGCTGCCTGAAAGCTGGATGCACAAGGAACTCTTCCAAAGGCATTTTTAAATTGTAGGTTATAGCTGAACACAGCCCCCCACCCTCCCGAGATCAGCGTGCTGCCAGACCAGTCGCACTACCCTGAAGCCAGCCCTGCCCATACCACTGACTTCCATTGTGTTTTATCAACCTACTTTGCAGCTTGAACAATACTAAAATTGCCTCCCACTTGTCAATCTGTTGACCCCCTTTCAGGGACTTACACTAGCATCGCATCCAGAAGTCATCTGTGCTCAAAGTAATGTGCATAACTCACAGAGCTATGCACCATGTTGGACCAGCTTATCTAAAATGCAAAGCAGTTCCTTCCCAATCTCTTACATCACAGAATGCCAATTTAATGCAATTTCCAATGATCAAGAGAAGAAGAATGAGCCATTCTTCCACCTTTCAATCAGCCAAATGGTGGAGAGCCTTGACCTCAGACATGATACAGATCTCCTCCCTTACACTGTTCAGAGAGAGACTCAAAACCTGGCCCTTTCAGCCGCCCTAAATATGCTGGTGAGTAGGGTAAGGCAATTATTTTAGTGCCCCTGATGGACTGCTTCACAGCAGAGCACTCTTGCTCTATACACCATGTGACATAAAATAACATATAGTAACACAAACAAGCCACCCTGGGTCAGAATTGCAGCGACGGAGTGTGGGGAAGCCCCTTTTTAAAGGACGAATTCCCTCACCCACCCATAGGTGGCATGCTGCATCATCGGTACCCTCCTTGCACTGCAAAACCTGGTCGCAGTGCGGGATACGACCCCCTCACTGTGAGGGAGGAGCTCAGGGATGTTTTTATGAAGTAGTTGGGAGGTATACTAAAACCTTCAGATGAGCCGGGCGTGGAGGGAGTGTGTGAGGAAAGTGAGGGTAAGGTTAAAACTAACTACCTGATATGTTAAAGATAAATTTTAATGGGACATCCAGGGGTCAGAATTAAAAAAGGTTTTTGGGCCACAGCAGGAAGATTCAACCTGTCATGGTCTCTAAGTGGTCAAATGGTCGACATGTTTCAGCCTAAATGCCCTCCGCAGAGGTGACGTGGCTTTCTTCAGGACCAGGTGAAGTGTGAAAAAATGTGAAGTAGTGAATACTGCCACAATACTAAATTTGGTAGGTGGGGTAAAAGGATACAACCGGCTAGTAGGTTGATGAACCAATTGTAAGGATCTGCTGGTCAGCGTCATCCTGTGAAGAGACAAGTGTTAAAAACAGAAAGTGTGTACACATTACCAGATGCACTCCTTTGTTCTCGTGCCACATATATAAATCTTTAGTTTCAATTGTGGCTACGCAAAAACTGTAACATATCAATGTTTTGGTGCTTACCCGTGTTGTCGGGGGAGCTAATGGCAACTCATCCTCGGCGCACGCACTCGAGGCGGTTTCCAAACCTTATATTAGGAAGGGGGGGCAAAAAAGGGTTGACTGTAATGTACAGTCATACATATACATGAAATATAGTCGACTTTACATGCTAGAGGTGGGAAGCAGGTGACTGTTTAATGCTCAGTATGCAAACCTCATCTACGCACACGGAGATATGGTGAGGCAATGAGCAACAGTGCAAGAATACGCTTAAAAAGGTCCCAAAGGGCAGTGTATTGATATCTTGGTATAAGATGGCACTACTGGATGTTTAGAAATTAATGTAAAAGCCTGTGTCTCAATGTTAATGGACACTAAGTAAATACACTAGAAAGGATTAGAAGAAATTAGAAAAAATTAGAAAAAAGTGTACACACATATTGCGGGAAGTACGGGATGCCAATGGACAGATCGCCTTATGGAGTTGCACTCAGACAAGAGCGAGACGCCTGGATTATGGCGATCACTCGTGGTAATTAACAAGCAGCTAAAGTGACACAACACTGTCTCTACTAAGTAATGTAGGTCTCTGTAATGGTGGAATAGAGCCTGTCTTTTCAGCCTTCCAGAAGGCTGGATTGCTGCAAAAGAGGCTGAATTCTTGGTAAATACGAATCCCGTGATTTTGTATTTTTATACCCTTCCAAAGATTCATAAGCCACAAAGACCGCCACCTGGACGACCCATCATTTCAGGCATTGGTTCCCTGTTGGAAACACTTTCACAGTTTGTCGACTTCTTCCTCAGACCACTTGTTAAGAAAATGCAGACATATTTACAGGACACCAAGGATGTCCTATGTCTATTGGAAGGACTGGAGTTTAATTAAGACACTGATCTTCTTGTCTCGTTCGACGTAGAATCATTGTATACCTGTATACCACAAGATCAAACATTACGCACAGTAGAGACGTTACTCAACAACACTGAATTGGACATCATCACTCCTGTGTCATATATTATGACTTGTGCCACCCTGGCCATGAAGGAAAACTTTTTCCAATTTGAGGAGATATTTTTCCTATAGACCTCTGGCACTTCGATGGGCAGCACATTCGCCCCCAATCAAGCGAATTTGTATATCCATTCGATAGAAGCAGAAACCATCTTGACGTCTAATAACCCTTTCCATTCCAACATCCGTCTATGGAAACGTTATATTGACGATATCCTTGTGATATGGCGAGGTACTGTGGAAGATATCGAGCTTTTTCACAACTGGCTCAATTCTTGTAATGAATTCCTGAAGTTTACCTGTGAATTCAGCAAAGAGAAACTCCCTTTCTTGGACCTCTTGATTTACACCACGAGGGCAGTCTGAGCACAGAACTGTACAAAAAACCCATGGCCAAGAACTCGCTCCTCTCATACTCTAGCTACCATCCCAAATCTTTACGGGAGAATTTGCCCTTTGGACAATTTTTGAGGATTCGGCGTAACTGTACTGATATTGTGAAATACAAAAAGCATGCATCAACAATGGCAGGACAACTTTTAGATCGACAATACCCTCATTCACTCATTAACAAGTTTATGAAGAAAGGGAGAAACAATCATCATCAAGCTCTCCTAGAGACGCATCCTGCCAAAGAAACCACAGAGAGGTTGATTTGTGTCAGTACCTTTAGCAGCAAGTCAAACCTCCTACAGAAATGTATAAACAAGAACTGGAACTTCTTGAATAAAGGTAGCCGTAGGCTAACTAAACCCATGTTTTCCTTCAAACACAGCGCCAACCTCAGGGACCAGCTAGTCCACACGAGACCACAGATTAAACAATCATCCCAACAGAATACACTTTGGAACCTGCCACCGATTAAAGGGCATTTCCCTTGTGGAAACTGTAGTGTGTGTGCACAGACCTCACACACCTCCTCCATAGATATAGGTACGGGTTGCCCCTGGGAGTTGAGACAACATACCAACTGTAACTCAGAGGGCTTACTATATCTCATCACCTGCCCATGTGGACTGAGGTGTTTGGGAATGACCATGAGGAAGGTCAAGACACGTATGCTTGAACATAAAAGCACAATACGCTGCAAAAAACAGATTAACAAATTTACCACACATTTCCTGGAAGCGAGACATGATGCCAATGATTTTTTGTGGGTTGTTTTAGACAAACCTAACATCACCCAACCCATTGCCAACATGACTCAGTTCTTATTTAGAAAAAAACAACGCAGGGTCTTTAGGTTGCACACCGACACCAGGGGCTTAAATGATGACATTCCCTGGTTCAGCCTTGGTCATTCGTAAACGGTCATATATGCATGTTATTCTTACCAACAAGGTATCCATCTCTCAGGTGCACACTTGTATTTCTCCCCCCCTTTTTCTTTGGATGGAACTTCCCATGTTTTTCTCATTTATTATGTTGGGACACATTTACTTACACCATGTCAGAGCAGAGTAGTATACTTATTGGGCCAACCAAGTCCACTACTATCCATCGTAATCTCAATAACGTTTAGAGTCTCAACTGTGGCTGGTTGCCAATATTATTTGACACTCAATAAAGTTTTTTGGTTCAACAGCGTTTTCCATGCCACTACGCTGTTCATGCCACCTATGTATGTACGTTACTTTTGTTGAGCCATTCTAATTATGGTATTCAACGCAGATATGGCTTTTCCATTCTTTTCATTAATTTTCTTTTTGCGCAATTTGTTTTTCTGCCTACCATCTCCACTATTGTATTTATTTAATTGAGGTTGAGATTCAAGATGTTTGTTCTTCTGGGTTTTTTATCCCCAGTCCCTTTACATACCATGCTGAGCCTTTTTTGCAGAACACATGATGCTTCAATCATGGCTGCCAAACTCCCATCACTTTCAACAGGAAGCACTCAGAGCCCTTCCTTTGTTTCCACAACTCTTTTAGGAGCCCCGCAAGACTTTGTAAGTGTCAAGTACTGGGTAGGTGGAGCTCAAGTTCAGCCGGACGCGATATATTGCGCGTCCTAGACTGAGCCACATTCCCCGTCTCGGTCGCACGAACAGGCCAGGAGAATCTCACCCCAGAGGTAGGCACCATGTTCCTTTTTAATTCCTTCATTCCAGCTTCGTGTTTAAGTCATTCTCCCCTCCATATCGGTGAGGAGGGGTTTCTCGACCCCAGCCCCCCTCCCCAGTCTGCAGTTATCGCTAGGACTTTTTGACACCCGGAGGGTGACTTATCAAACATAGGCTGGCCACGAACACAAAACCTTCATTCTGGTGAGAGAGACTGTTTACGTGGCAGCCTCCACCCTACAGACTCCCCATGCACAGCGGAGAGGGTACAGACTCAGACTATTGCCCTCTTCACTATTTTGGCACCTTTCTTTGCCTTGGAATCATCGGGGTGTCTGTTTGTTTGTTTGCGTAAGAATGGCCAGCTGGGATAATGTTACTTCAGCTGGTTGTACTGCTCAGGAGCTCCTTGCCTCTCGAGACAGGCTCTATTCCACCATTACAGAGACCTACATTACTTAGTAGAGACGGTGTTGTGTCACTTTAGCTGCCTGTTAATTACCACGAGTGATCGCCATAATCCAGGCATCTCGCTCTTGTCTGAGAGCAACTCCATAATCTGGCCAATGGCATCCTGTACTTCCCGGAATATGTGTGTACACTTTTTTTTAATTTCTTCTAATCCTTTCTAGTGTATTTACTTAGTGTCCATTAACATTAAGACACAGGCTTTTACATTTATTTCTAAAAATCCAGTAGTGCCATCTTATACCAAGATATCAATACACTGCCCTTTGGGACCTTTTTAAGCGTATTCTTGCAGTGTTGCTCATTGCCTCACCATATCTCCGTGTGCGTAGATGAGGTTTGCATACTGAGCATTAAACAGTCACCTGCTTCCCATCTCCAGCATGTAAAGTCGACTGTATTTCATGTATATGTATGACTGTACATTACCGTCAACCCTTTTTTGCCCCCCTTCCTAATATAGGGTTTGGAAACCGCCTCGAGTGCGTGCGCCGAGGATGAGTTGCCATTAGCGCCCCCGACAACACGGGTAAGCACCAAAACATTGATATGTTACAGTTTTTGCGTAGCCACAATTGAAACTAAAGATTTATATATGTGGCGCGAGAACAAAGGAGTGCATGTGGTAATGTGTACAAACTTTCTGTTTTTAACACTTGTCTCTTCACAGGGACGACTCTGACCAGCAGATCCTTATAATTGGTTCATCAACCTACCAGCCGGTTGTATCCTTTTACCCCACCTACCAGATTTGGTATTGTGGCAATATTCATTACTTCATATTTTTTCACACTTCACCTGGTCCTGAAGAAAGCCATGTCACCTCTGCGAAGGGCATTTAGGCTGAAACATGTCGACCATTTGACCACTTAGAGACCATGACAGGTTGAATCTTCCTGCCATGGCCCACAAACCTTTTTTAATCCTGACTCCTGGATGTCCCATTAAAATTTATCTTTAACATACTAGGTAGTTAGTTTTAATCTTACCCTCACTTTCCTCACACACTCCCTCCATGCCCAGCTATCTGAAGGTTTTAGTATACCTCCCAACTACTTCATAAAAACATCCCTGAGCTCCTCCCTCACAGTGAGGGGGTCGTAGCCCGCACTGCGACCAGGTTCGCAGTGCGAGGAGGTTCCCGATGATGAAGCATGCCACCTACGGGTGGGTGAGGGAATTCGTCCTTTAAAAAGGGACTCCCCCGCACTCCGTCGTTGCAATTCTGACCCAGGGTGGCTTGTTTGTGTTAATATATTTGATACGAGGGGAGTCGCCCTCTGCCGGTCTCTAAATCTCCTCAGGCCTCTTTTGTGTGCATCATCAATAAAATAACATAAAACATAACATATCATAACATAACATAACATAACATTAGAGAATTATGTGGAACAATACAAAACATTCAACTGCTGCATGGAAGTGGAAGGCGAGAATTAAGGATTTTAGTAACTTCATGTTTCAGGGCAACAATTTGAATCCCTTTGCAGTCACATGAATGAAAAAAAACTGTGAAGCTTCAATAATTGCGATTAATGAGACAAAACCTGATAAATAATGCTCATGGCCTCTCGAGAAAGTCTGGACTAAACAGAGTCCGATAAAAAACATTAGCAAAGCCAATAGGTCTTGCCTATGCAAGAGCTATTGACTTTGCCAATAAGTTTTAGACTTGTATATCAGTGTGGCTGCTGTTAAGCATGGCTGAAAGTTAGCGGGGTAAAGGAGAGTGGCGTGGGGTGGAGTGTCATAAGGTAGAGTAGAGTGGAGTGTTATGAAGTGGCATAGAGTGATGTAGGGTAGAGTTGCTTGGAGTGTCATGGAGTGACGTGGAGTGTTGTGGAGCATCGTGGAGAGAGAAGAATGTCGTAGAGAGGAGTAGAGTTGAGTACCATAGACTGGAGCAGAGTGCAGTGAAGTGGCATAGCGTGTCGTGGAGTGGTGCCGAACAGAGTGGCGTAGAGCGTAGAGTGGAGTAGAGTGTTGTGGAGTAGTGTAGGAACGTGGAATGGCATAAAGTGGAGTTGAGTGTTGTAGAGTGGAGTGGTGTAGAGTAGAGTAGAGTGGAGTGACATAGAGTGTCATAGAGTGGAGTGGCCTAGAGTGGAGTGGAGTAGTGTGTCGTAGAATAGAGTGGTGTAAAGTGGCATGGAGTGGCATAAAGGGAGTTGTGTAGAGTGGAGTAGTGTTGCACAGTGGCAACTAGTGCAGTAGAGTGTTGTAGAGTGGAGTGGCATAGAGTGCAGTACAGTGTCATAGAGTGGAGTAGAGTTTAATGGAGTAGAGCATCGTAGAGTGGAGTATAGTAGAGTGTAGTGTCATAAAGTGGAGTAGTGTAGCCTAGAGTGAAGTGGCATAAAGCCCAGTGGTGCAGAGTATATTGGCACAGACAGCATTCGTTTTGAGTAAAGTGGTGTAGAGTGCAGTCTCGGAAAATGGAGTGGCTTAGAGTAGAGTGGTGCGGAGATGAGTGCAGTGGCATAGAATGCAGTGGCGTAGAGCAGATTGTTTCAAAGTAGAATTACGTGGCGTGGGGTGGTTCAGGGTAGAGTGGAGTGGTACAGGGAAGAATGAAGAAGTGTGGAGTAAAATGCAGTGGCATAGAGTGCAGTGGTGCAGAATAGATTAGAATGGTGTAGAGTGCATTGGCATAGAGTGCAGTAGAGTGGTGCAGTGGCATAGAGTGCAGTGGCATAGGATAGAGTGGTGCAGAGAGCAGTGGCAGAGAGCAGAGTGGTGCAGAGTAGAATAGAGTGGAGTGACATAGAACACAATGGTGTAGAGTGGCGTAGCATACAGTGACGTAGAGTGCAGTGGTGCAGAGTAGAGTGGCGTTAAGTTAAGTGGCAGAGAGTGCAGTCTTGCAGAGTAGAATGGCACAGAGTACAGTGGTGCAGAGAGCAGTGGCATAGAGTACAGTGGTGTAGAGTAGTATAGAGTGGCTTAGCATGCAGTGGCATAGCATGCAGTGGCATAGAGTACAGTGGCATGGAGTGTTGCAGAGTAGAGTATAGTGGCATAGAGTGCAGTGGTGCAGAGTAGTTGGTGTGGAGTGCAGCGGCGTAGAGTGCATTAGTTTTGAGTAAAGTGGTGTTTAGTGCATTGGCATAGAGTGCAGTGGTTTAGAGTAGAGTGTGTAGAGGGCAGAGGAGTGGAGTAGAATGGTGCAGAATAGAGTGCCATAGAGTGGTGCAGCATCGACTGCAATGGAATAGAGTTCAGTGGTACAGAGTACAGTATTGCAGAGTAGACCGTCATAGAGCGAAGTGGCAGTAGAGTGCATTGGCGCGGAGTGCAGAGGCATATAGTGGCACAGAGTAGAGTGGTGTAAAGAGCAGTGGTATAGAGTACAGTGGTGCAGAGTAAACTAGAGTGGCATGGAGTGTAGTGATGTAGAGTGCAATGGTGTAGAAAACAGTGGCGTAGAGTGTTGCAGAGTGGAGTATAGTGGTGTAGAGTGCAGTGGTGCAGAGTAGATTGGCATAGTGTGCAGTGGTATAGAGTACATAGGTTTTGAGTAAAGTGGTGTAGAGTGCAGTGGCGCAGGGTAGAGTGCAGGGGTGCAGAGTAGAGTGGAGTGGTGCAGAGTAGTTTAGCGCTAAGTGCAAAGGTGCAGAGTGCAGTGGCGTAGAGTAGATTGTTTCTGAGTAGAGTGGAGTGGTGCACGGTAGAGTACAGTGGAGTAGAGTAGAGCTCAGAGTAGATTAGGGTGGTCTAGATTGGATTAGAGTGCACTGGCATAGAGTGGAGTGGTACAGAGTAGAGTGCATTGGCGTAGAGTGCAGTTACATAGAGTGCAGTGTTGCAAAGTGGAGTGGCATAGAGTGGGGTGGCTCAGATTGGAGTGGTGTAGAGTGCAGTGGCGAAGATTGGAGTGGTGCGTAGTAGAGTGGTGTGGGTAGAGGTCACTGGCATAGAGTAGAGTGGTCTATAGTAGAGGTGTAGAGTGAAGTGGCATAGAGTGGAGTGGTGCAGAATAGAGTGCAGTGACGCAGTGTGGAGTGGAGTGGTGCAGAGTAGATTGGAGTGGTGTAGACTGGAGTATGCATGGTGTGGTAGCACACTCTCATTACAGACAACACACCTTCAATTAAAATGACCATTACATTTGCACAGACATACAGTTTTACTGATAAAAGCATACAGTGCGCAAACGATAATGTGTGGAAAAGTCATCACGTAGTGTATTGCTGTGTTTTGATCACACGAAAATACATTTGTTTCTACCACACTTCAGAATTACCAGAAAATGTGCTTCATTTGTACTATTTTATTTATGAAATATTTGGGTATATTCTGAAATATCTGCACAGTTCATTTACAGACAGTAAAATGTTGTTGTGTGCTAGATAAAACAAGCATTGGCAAAGCTAATAGGTCTCACCTATACAAGAGCTATTGGCTTTGGCAATATTTTTTGCCATGTTGTACACCAGTGTGGCTGTTGTTCAGCATAGCTAAAAGTGAGTGGCGTGGTGTGTCCTAGAGTGGAGTAAGGGGAGAAGAGTGCTGTAGACTGGATTTGTTGGAGTAGAGTGTCGTAGAGTGTCGTAGAGTTGAGTAGAGGGCAGTAGAGTTCAGTGGTTCAGTGGCAGAGAGTGTTGTAGAGTGCAGTGTTATAGAGTTCAGTGTTGTGGAGTGGCGTGAGTGGAGTGGGGTGGAATAGCGTGAGTGGGTTGGAGTGGATTGAGGTAGCGGGTGGATTGGATTGGAGTAGATTGGGGTGGATTAGATTAGGGTTGCGTGGTTTGGATTGAGTCAAGTGGGGTGGATTGGAGTGTGTAGACTGGATGGGGTGGATTGAAATGGGGTGAGGTGAATTAAATTGGATTAGAATAGATTGGATTGAGTGGATTGAAGTAGGATGGATTAGATTGGTTTGGGGTGGGGTGGATTGGAGTGGGGTGGGGTCAATTAGAGTGGAGTGGAGGGGGGTGGATTGGACTGGACTGGAGGGGGTGGATTGGTGTTGGATGGATTGGATTGGAGTATGGTGGATTGGAGTTGGGTGGATGGGAATGGTGTGGCATAGTGTGGCGTGGATTGGATTGTGGTGGGCTGGATGGATTTGATTGAGGGGGTGGACTGAACTGGGGCGGGTGGATTAGATTGGGGTAGAGTGGGGTGAATTGGAGTAGAGGGGGTGGATTGAACTGCAGTGGAGTGGGGTGTACTGGATGGGGTGGGTTAGATTTGAGTGTGGTGGATTGGATTTGGGTAGGGTGGTCTGAAATGGGGTGGATTGGATTGGAGTGGGGTGGTGTGGGGTGGATTGGACTGAGTGGGGTGGACTGGAGTGGGTGGACTGGAGTTGGGTGGGGTGGAATGGAGTGGAGTGGGGTGGAATGGAGTGGGGGTGAACTGGAGTGGGGTGAATTGGATTGGCATGGGGCGGGGTGGACTGTAGTGGAATAGATTGGATTGCAGTGGGGTGGACTAAATTGGAGTGAGGCGGATTGGATTGAGTGGGGTAGGTTGGATTGGGGTGGATTGGATTGAGGTGGATTAGATTGGGACGGGGTGTACTGGATTGGGGTGGATTGGAATGAGGTGTATTGGATGGGGGTGGGGTGGGGTGGATTGGAGTGGAGTGGGGTGGGAAGGAGTGGATTTGAGTGGGGTAGATTGGATTTGGCTGGATTGGGGTGAGGTGGATTGGATTGGATTGAATTGTAGTGAGGTGGATTAGATTGGGGTGGGCTGGGCTGGGTTGGGTTGGGCTGGGTTGGGTTGGAGTGGGGTGGATTGAAGAGGGGTGGATTGGAGTGGGGTAGATTGGAGTGAGGTGGATTGTTTTGGATTGTAGTGGGGTAGATTGTTTTGGATTGGAGTGAGGCTGATTGGAGTGGGTCACATTGTTTTGTATTGGAGTGGGGCACATTGAAGTGGAGCACATTGTTTTGGATTAGAGTGGGGCAGATTAGAGTGGGCACATTGTTAGGGATTGGAGTGGGGCAAATTGTTTTGGATTGAGTCAGGCAGATTGTTTTGGAATGGAGTGCAGCAGATTGGTGTTGGGCAAATTGGAGTGGGGCAGATTGTTTTGCACTGGTGTGGGGTGGATTGGATTGGAGTGGGGTGAATTGGGGAGGGAGGGAGGTGGATTAAATTGGGGTAAGGTGGATTGGAGTGGGGTAGATTAGATGGGGCTGGATTGGGGTGGATTGGATTGTGTAGGTGGATTGGACTGCAGTGAGGTGGATTGTGGTGGATTGAAGTGGGGTTAATTGGGATGGAGTGAGTAGATTGGGGTGAGGTGGATTGGATTGCAGTGGGGTGAATTGGGGTGGTGTGGATTGGAGTGGGGCAAATTGGAGTAGGCGGATTGAAGTGGGGCAGATTGGAGTGGGCCGGATTGTTTTGGATTGGAGTGAGGCAGATAGTTTTGGATTGGAGTGGGGCAGATTGGAGTGGGGCGGATTGGAGTGGGCACATTGTTTTTGATTGGTGTGGGGTAGATTAGATTGGGCTGGATTGGATTGTGTGGGTGGATTGGATTTGAGTGGGGTGGATTGGGGTGGTTTGGAGTGGGGTGAATTAGCTTGGAGTGGAGGGGGTGGATTGGATTGGACTGGAGGGGAGGGGAGTGGATTGGAGTGGGGTGGATTGGATTGGAGTGGGGATGATTGGATTGGAGTGGGGTGGATTGGACTGGAGTAGGGTGGATTGGATTGGAGTGGCATGGGCTGGATGGATTAGATTGATGGGGTGGACTAAACTGAGGTGAGTGGACTGAGGTAGAGTGCGGTGGATTTGGAGTAGAGTGGGGTGGATTTGACTGCAGCATAGTGGGGTGGATTGGAGTGGAGTGACTGGATGGGGTGGATTAGACTGGAGTGGGGTGGATTGAAATGGTGTGGGGTGGATTGGAGTGGGGTGGATTGGACTGGAATAGGGTGAATTGGAGTGGGGTGAATTGGATTGGCTGGGGTGGGGTGGATTGGAGTGGAATAGATTGTATTGGAGTGAGGTGGACTGGTTTGATGTGAGGTGGATTGGATTGAGTGGGGTAGATTGGACTGGGGTGGAATGGATTGAGGTGGATTAGATTGGGGTGGGGTGAACTGGATTGAGAAGGGGTGGATTTGGTTGAGGTGGATTGGATTGGGGAGGGTGGGTGGATTGGAGTGGGGTGGGGTGGGGAGGAGTGAATTTGAGTGGGGCAGGTTGGATTTGGCTGGATTGGCGTTGATTGGATTGGGGTAAAGTGGATTGGAGTGAGATGGATTAGATTGGGGTGAGCTGGATTGGAGTGGAGTGGCTTGGACTGAGGCAGATTGGAGTGAGGCGTATTGTTTTGGATTGGAGTGGGGTAGATTGGTATGGGGCAGATTGTTTTGGATTGAAGTGGTGCAGATTGGAGTGGGGCAGATTGTTTTGCATTGGATGGGACAGATAGTTTTGGATTGAAGTGGCTCTGATTGGAGTGGGGCACATTGTTTTGTATTGACTGGGGCAGATTGGAGTGGGGCAGATTGTTTTGGATCAGAGTGGGGCAGATTGGAGTGGGGCTGATTGTTTTGGATTGGAATGTGGCAGATTGGAGTGGGGCAAATTGTTTTGTATTGGCATTGGGCAGATTGGAGTGGGGCAGATTGTTTTGGATTGGAGTGGGGCAAATGATTATTCAGGCCTCCATTTTATCCAGACTGGACTATGCCAATGCACTGTATTTAGGGGTAAACAAGACCGAAACACTGAGACTACAGCAAGTTCAAAACGCTGCGGCTAGAACCCTTTTGGGCCTCCCTAGAACATGTCCCACCTCTAGGGCAATTCGTCGGCTACATTGGCTGCCTGTTGCCAGCCCAGTGGAATTTAAGGTCCTTTGCACTGCGTTCAAAATTCGGAAATCCTCCTCTCTCGGCATCCTGTCAAACCTGCTTTCACTTTATTCTCCTCCGCGCCAACTTCGCTCGATGGGACAACATCTGGCGACCGTGCCTCGAATGTGGAGGGCGCGATCGGGTGGACGTTCCTTCCGTTTATTGGCTGCCAAGCTCTGGAACTCTTTGCCACTGTCCATTCATGCCATGGACTACATGACCTTTCGTAGGGCCATCAAAACTCATCTTTTCCCTTCACTCTAGTGCCTTCTTCTGGTCACCAGCCTTCATGCTCTGCTTCAGCGCTGGGACGCCTCTTTGCTGAGGCAACTGTGCACTATACAAAACATGCTAACATAACAACATTGTTTTGGATTTAGTGGGGTAGATTGTTTTGGATTGGAGTGAGGCAGATTGGAATCGGGGAGATTGTTTTAGATTGGAGTGAGGCAGATCGTTTTAGTTTGGAGTGGGGCAGATTGGCGTGGGGCAGAAGAGAGTGGGCAGATTGAAGTGAGTCAGATTGTTTTGGATTGAAGTGAGCAGATAGGGGTGAGGCAAATTGTTTTGTATTGGAGTGAGGCAGATTGGAGTGGAGCAGATTGGATTGGGGCAGATTGAAGTGGGGCAGATTGTTTTAGACTGAAGTGGGGCAGATTGTTTTAGATTGGAGTGGGGCAGATTGTTTTGGATTGTAGTGAAGCAGATTGCTTTGGATAGGAGTAGGGCAAATTATTGGACTCGGGCAGATTGTTTAAGTGGGTAGGTTTGGAATGGGCAGATTGTTTTGGATTGGAGTGGAGCAGGTTGGAGCGGGGCAGATTGTTTTGCATTGGATGGGGCAGATAGTTTTGGATTGAAGTGGGTCTGTTTGGATAGGGGTACATTGTTTTGGATTGACTGGGGCAGATTGGAGTGGGGCAGATTGTTTTGGATTAGAGTGGGGCAGATTGGAGTGGGGCTGATTGTTTTGAATTGGAATGTGGCAGATTGGAGTGGGGCAAATTGTTTTGTATTGGCATTGGGCAGATTGGAGTGGGGCAGATTGTTTTGGATTGGAGTGGGGCAGATTGTTTTGGATTGAGTGGGGCAGATTATTTTGGATTGGAATACGACAGATTGGTGTGAGACAGATTGGAGTGGGGCAGATTGTTTTGGATTAACGTGAGGTGGATTGGAGTGGGGTGGATTGGGGAGGGAGTGGGCTAAATTGAATTGGGGTGGATTGGATTGGATTGTGTGGGTGGATTAGATTGCAGTTGGGGATTGTGATGGATTGGAGTGGGGTGAATTGGGATCCAGTGAGTGGATTGGGGTGAGGTGGATTGGACTGGAGTAGGGTAGATTGTTTTGGATTAGAGTGGGGCAGATTGTTTTGGGTTGGAGTGGGCTGATTGGGGTGGGGCAGATTGTTTTGGATTGGGGCAGATTGTTTCAGATTGGAGTGGGGTAGATTGTTTTGGATTGGAATGAGGCAGATTGGAGTCGGGAGATTGTTTTAGATTGGAGTGCGGCAGATCGTTTTAGGTTGGAGTGGGGCAGATTGGCGTGGGGCAGAAGAGAGTGGGCAGATTAGAGTGAGACAGATTGTTTTGGATTGAAGTGAGCAGATAGGGGTGGGGTAGATTGTTTTGGATTGGAGTGGGGCAAATTGTTTTGTATTGGAGTGAGGCAGATTGGAGTGGAGCAGATTGAAGTGGGGCAGATTGTTTTATATTGAAGTGGGGCAGATTGGATTGGGGCAGATTGTTTTAGATTGGAGTGGGGCAGATTGTTTTGGATTGGAGTGAAGCAGATTGCTTTGGATAGGAGTAGGGCAGATTGTTGGACTCAGGCAGATTGTTTAAGTGGGGAGGTTTGGAATGGGCAGATTGTTTTGGATTGGAGTGGAGCAGGTTGGAGCGGGCAGATCGTTTTAGGTTGGAGTGGGGCAGATTGGCGTGGGGCAGAAGAGAGTGGGCAGATTAGAGTGAGACAGATTGTTTTGGATTGAAGTGAGCAGATAGGGGTGGGGTAGATTGTTTTGGATTGGAGTGGGGCAAATTGTTTTGTATTGGAGTGAGGCAGATTGGAGTGGAGCAGATTGAAGTGGGGCAGATTGTTTTATATTGAAGTGGGGCAGATTGGATTGGGGCAGATTGTTTTAGATTGGAGTGGGGCAGATTGTTTTGGATTGGAGTGAAGCAGATTGCTTTGGATAGGAGTAGGGCAGATTGTTGGACTCAGGCAGATTGTTTAAGTGGGGAGGTTTGGAATGGGCAGATTGTTTTGGATTGGAGTGGAGCAGGTTGGAGCGGGCAGATTAGAGTGTGGCAGATTGGAGTGGGGCACGTTGTTTTTGATTGGAGTGGGCGGATTGGACTGGAGTGGGGCAGATTGTTTTGTATTGTAGTTGGGCAGATTGGAGTGGGGCAGATCGTTTTGAATTGGATTGGGGCAGATTGTTTTGGATAGGAGTGGAGCAGGTGGGAGTGGTGCAGACTGTTTTGGATTGGAGTCAGGCAGAGTGGAGTGGGGCAATTTGAAGTGGGGCAGATTGTTTTAGATTGGAGTGGGGCAGATTGTTTTGGATTAGAGTGGGGAAGATTATTTTGAAGTGGGCAGATTGTTTTGGATTGGAGTGGGGCAGATTGGAGTGTGGAAAATTGGAGTGGGGCAGATTGTTTTGGATTGGAGTGCTGGAAATTGGAGTGGGGCAGATGGAGTGGGTTAGGAGGATTGGAGTGGATTGTATTGGGTCGAGTGGTTTGTACTGAAGTGGGATGGACTGGATTTGTCTGGGATGGATTGGATTGAGTGGGGCGGATTAGTGTGGGGTGAGGTAGACTGGATTGTCCTGGATTGGAGTGGGCAGATTGAAGTGGTGTGTATTGAACGATTATGTGTTCAAGCATCATTTCAGAAATTACACATAAGAAAGAAACAATGTCCCTTTGCAATAAGAGAATCCTCATTTTGAGAACGGTGCCTACAAACAAAAACAATAGAAAACATGAGTGCAAAGTTAGAAAAGAAGACTTGGCAAAATAAACGAAAAATAATTATAGAAAATACATCTTTGCAGTTTTGTTTGCCCTGCTAGGCACGTTTCTGTCAGCCACATGCCTTCTGTTTGCAAGGCACTAAAAGTTAAACAGAACAAAATAGTACCTCAATCATGTCGGGAGCAGCAGACGGACGGTAAGTTGAATCAATCAGTCCTTCGTCGAATTACGAGGCTGAAAGGAAGAGTGCCAGGCAAGCCAACAAATGGTAAGCAACGGGAGGGATCGAAGCCCTTTTTTTGTTAATAACAGTGTCTTGCAGGCGAGATGCGCTAACGCATGCTATTGCAGGCTCGACCCTAAAAATAACATTGTACAGCCTTCCTCAAGCATTACCCCATGAGCCAGCATGATTGTCACATAAATCCTCTCACGTTGAAGTAAGAGAAAGAAAAGTAATACTGGAAGAGAGAGCCTGACATTTGATCTCTGTCTTTGAATGTACAGCAAATGTGACAATATAAGAACAAGATTTAGAGGCCTGTTTGCAGAAATCCGGTAATGGTGAAAAATACAGTAAATAAGGTTTGGGCAAGGGAAGGGACAAACTCATGCTGTACAGCCTAAAACAAATAAAGTCAGCAAATATAAAGCAAGAAAATGTGAGTTACAAACCACAAATCCGAATGTCCCAAAGATGTTGTTAGCAAACCAAACAGCTAAGCTGTCTGGTAGGCTTCGACCTAGAAGAAAGATATCCTGCCAAACAAAGGAAGGGACAATAGCATGTTCCAGTTTTAGGTGGAGGGTTCACTATAAAACATATTAGTTATCCAACTGTTACACTTTATTTGCTTGCTCAGCCAACCTTTCTGGCTAATTCATAGGCATATGGATTAGTAAATACTACCCAAACCAGAATATTACTTAGGTAAACACATTTATATGAAAAAGTATTTTCAGTATAATCGCCTAATACCACACTATCCATGCCTAACTAGAACAGAAAAAGTGATAACACATTTCAGTCTTGTTGGAGCTTGTAGAGTAGTGTTGCTGACAAGACATGTGCCATAGCAGCTCCTTACAAGCTTAGGGTGTCACATAATTTATATAAAACAAAGAAAGGAATCCTTGGATAATCCCAATTTAGGTACATTAGTTAACAATAAAGCACATCAGGAATCTACTTGCTCCCATATCAATTTTGTAAGTTTTAAATATCTGCAGCCAGATGTACTGAGAATCAATTCGGTAAAAGTGGTCACAAATATTACCAAATTGGTTCTGACTTTGCGAAGCGACCGATGAAGTAATAGGTTGATGTGTCAAAACACCATTCATAGTAGGTCACAATCTGACCAACCTTCTTAATATGCATGAGGTAGGTTGCAAGTTGTGACCCACTAAGATTGGTTGAAATCACAGGGATGGAGCCCATTTTTCAAAAAGAAAATGGGATGTTTAAAAAAAAAAAAAAAAAAACTTTTACAAACTTTTTTAGGTGAAACCAGTGATTCCATGGACCACTGCCTACTCCTAAAAATGTTTTTTAAACATTCACAAAAGGGAAGGGACCTTTCGGGACCCCTTACCATTTGCGAATGGGTTACCACTACCCTTCAGTAATCTGTAAAGTAATAATGTTTCGCCACCAGAATTCAGTTGCAAAACATTAATATATCCCATTGCAATCACTATTTGGAAGGGACACCCTAAACAGACACCTTCGAAACAGGGATTCAGTATGTAATCGCAAACCCAAATTGCAATATGGTGACGTGTTACCAAATTGCAATTTGGGTTTGGTACATACCAAAAGGCCGTTTGGCAGTCGCAAAGAATCCGATTTCATGAATTGGACCATTTGATACCGCAAAATGCCTTAGTACATTTAGATATGTGAAAATGGCATCCACAACAAGTCAAAAAGTGACTTAAAGAAACATCACCACGGACTGATAACATACAATTCATGATAAATTTAAATAAGAACTTCCTTCAAGGAATTTGTTCTTAGGCAAAAAAGGTAATTCATTCCTTAATGTGTCTGATGTAGCAAGCCCTATGTTAGATTACAGCAGGAGTGACACCAGCTGTATCACTTGCAAACCTACTTTTGAAAAATCAATATTCAGATGAGTTAGTTCACAAGGCTCACAAAACATTTTCCACTTGGGGTGAAAGCAACAAAACAGAGATAGTAACTGTAAACCCTAAGAGCCATACTTATGATCCTGTTTGCGTCGCTCTTGCACCACGCAACTTGATGCAAGAGCGACGCAAACCTTAAGTCAGATTTTTTAAGCCACGAATGCCACTTTGCATGGCTTTGAGTGGCTTAAAAAATCTGGAGGAACGAAACGCTGCGCAAATTGCTGTGTTGCGTTACTCTGCCCGGGGTAGGCATCCCATGGGCAATGCCTGGGTGTTCCCATGCAACTCCCATGGTTTTTGACACATTCACAGATTTATCAGACCTTGTAAACTTGGTAATGCGCATAAAAGACACGCCTCCCCAGGAGAGGCATAACAAGGAGAAATATCTTTATTTCTCGTTACTTCCTCTTTCACACTCACTAGCGCACACAAAAAAAACTGACCAATTCAAGTGGCGTCTTCCCCCTTGGATAGGTAAATAAAAAAACTTAAAGCAAATGGAGCCCTCTTTATTCTGCTGGCAAACGTCATTACAGATGGCACACCAGTGGAATGACGCTATGCCAGTCCGTCTTTATTTATTTAGACGATGCTGCACAGCATCTTGAAAAAGCTTGAAACTGTAGAGCATTGCCAAAAGGCATTGGCAAAGTCAATAGGGCTGAAAGGTGAGACCCCTTGGCTTTGCCAGTGCTTGTCCTGTAATTCCCACATTTGTTCTAGGCAAGCTGAAGAGACCTGTTGGTAGTGTTTGAGGCCTAGCAATCTTTAAATAAATAATACATTAAATTAATATACTTCAATTAGAGATTCGGCAGATTCAAGCTGTGTTGATACTGGTGGAAGGGCAGAGGTCTTTTCATTTAACTTGAACACTGGGACTGTACTAAAGCGTCTTGAGCCTGAAGCAGAGATCTGCTTAAGATAGACTTGTTTGGTTATTTAGTGATGCTTTTTTCCCACCACTGCCTTTGTTATGGGAAGTGTGGGAGGGCACTACGACATGACACTGCATGTTCTTCGTGTCACTTCGCCAGCACCGTTTTACGACGCAGAGCACAGTGATGCAGCCACCTGGCTCTCACAACTTGGGTGGAATGGAAGACATTTGGCAACAAATCTGGAAACTCCCTTCAGTGGGGCTAAGGCCCTGAAGGAAGAGAAGAAAGATCTGACTACACCCTATTTACCCGCCTTGACGCTCATTACGTCACTAGAAGGCCTTCATGGAAATAACTCCTCGCTTCTGCTGCTTTTCTATTGAGGCAATTTGTTTACCGGCTTAAATAGCTCAGCTGTCGAAAAAACCTGTCTGAGTTTCTATTTGTGCCAAATCAATGACTATATTCTTCAGCCGGCACCTGCCGAGCTGCGCTGCGTAACCCGAAACACTTTTCCCCACTTCAGGGCGAGGGCCATAAACAGAGTATGGCGCAGTTGGGAGAGTCCTTCAGCTTCGCGTCTGAGCGCGCGTGGCGTACAAAAAGCTCTTTCTTCTCAAAAGTAGTGCTGCTGACAGGGCTCGGGTTTTCATGAAATCAGAGACAGAACAAGTGAGAAGAGGGGGTGCAGGCTTGTCCTAGCCTGCCATAATAAGATTCTGCAACGTTGCACATAAGAAAGCAGTAAGCACCTAACTAACAACAGTGGCGCTACAACAATTTTTAGCGTGGGAGTGCGGGCCATCACCATCACTTGACTTAAGTGCCTTAATTGTCTTTTCCTTACTGCTGAAACATATATATATTGAGAGATGTGCTCTTTACTTTGTAAATCAACCACGTCTTTATGTGTGTGTTAGAAAACCTCTGGAGTGCTGTGATAATCCTATTTCACCCGTACGTACCCCAACAAGTGGGCCATACTTATAATTACAAAATACCCTAAACCTGCAAGGGAAAAGTAAACACGGCTCGCCTTTTAAAAGAATTAGCAGCATTTTGCCAAACAATGTTGCCTTTCACAAAAAGGTTTGTATTTGAACGCAGGCCTCTTCACAGTTAATTCTCCTTCTGAACTCCGTCGGGAATGTATGGGGGTGCTGCAGCGCCCCACTCAAACCTACTTCCAGCACCATTGCCATAAAAGTGTACCCAGATAGTGGCAGTGCTTGAAATGGAAAAAAAGAAGTGCAAGTAATCTGTGCCAGAGTACCTGCTTGTTTCTGAGAAGTGCTGGTACCCTCCAATGAAAAGTATTACGTCTCTCTTGAGAAGTGCCGGTGCTCTCCCTCTCAAAATAAAAAAGTGCCGGTAATCCGGTACCGGGAAGTAACAGTCAAATTAAAGTACAGGATAGTGGAAGTCTATAGGTCTCGGGCACTGGCTGCACGGTCTGTAGGAAAATTGACTCAACAATTTGCCATCAATCAGGGTCACAATGAACTCTATAAAGGTAAGCATTGGCAAAGCCAATTGGTCTCGTCTTGGGACCTATTGGCTTTGCCAATAGTTTTAGCAATAACTTACTTTATATACATTGCATATCTTAGGTAATTAAAGACTTTGAATTTGTTAACATTTGTAAACTCTCTTGGCTTTAGTGCAATTTTGTATTGTAATTGGAAATGAATTTACTAAGTATTGGCAAAGCCAAGAGGTCTTGGCTTTAAAAGGCTGAGCTATTGGGTTTTTCAATCCTTGTATGATCCACGTGAGCTTAGTCACATTTAGGTGCAGCGGCTCTTCCGCTAAGGTGGAGGAGCGTAGCCCCACTGCTCTGTGAGCAGTGTAAAAACGAAAATGAAAATTATAATAACTAACTTTATTATCATTTTTGTTTTCCTTCCTGCTTGGGTGGGTGAGGCTGGCATGGCCAGTGCAGGGGGCAGGGGAAGGAGTGTTAAGTACACTCCCTAAATGCGCATGACTGCTTGGCCGGCCCTCTTGGGCTGGCCAAACCGTCATGGCACTTTGCGTCTTCCTCACCAGGCTGCATTACACAGCCTGGTGGGGAACATGCCCAGCTTCCAAGCCCCTGTCTGAGCGCCGAACCACGGCGCTCAGGCCAATCACAATGCTGCTGTAAGGCAGTGTTGTGATTGGACAGGAGATTCTGAGAGGCTGTGTGCTTCCTGTTACTGCGCCAAAAGGCGACGGAGGAGAGGCGGCGGAACCCGGCGGCACCCAGGTAGATACATTTTTGTATTCCCCCACCGCCCAACTCCCATGCTCAGTAGCAGCCGCTACTCTTTAGGTGTCCGGATAAGTTGTAGTTGTGGGAAAGTGTACACAACGGGGCATGACCGAGAGCACTGGAGCTAAGGCTGAGGGCAGTGTGAGTTAGTGGGCCATAACAGTGTTCAGATTACATGCTCATCTAATTCCCGGCCTCTCTCCAGTGTGCCTAGAGTGATTGTCATATATTTACCATTTGTAATTACTAACTCTAATTATTTGCAACAAAATTACTGTTGTTACTCATATATATCAAACTGATAATGAGAACTCACAAAGTCAATAGGTCTGGCTTGTTTTAGGCGAAGGTTTGTTGTTGTGTGATATATCTGCATGCAATAGAAGAAAACTCACAAAGAGGCACCTAAATGCTGGACAGGTAGCATGCGCTGTAAAGCTCAGGATTGTAGTTCACACGTTTACACCACGCAAATAATTACTTAGACCAAACCCCTTTTAGAGACCAGCCCACCAGCCAGCCCACATTTTACTCTCACTTAAAGCACCGTGGTCCTCAAAAGACCTTTGCTTACAGACATCTAAAAGATGTCTCGTAGACGAGACCTAAAATTTGCAATGAAGTAAAACTGTGGTTTCCAAGCTAAAACACGTGCAGCAGAAAAAAAAGAGCATCTGCCGTTGTCATCCTTTGTGGAACTCACTCTGAAAGGTCTCTGGGAAAGCCGGAGAACAGCTAGTGTTATACCATAAGAGGAGGGTGTCGTGCACTTGAGTAAAAGGGTCTGACTTCCTCCTCTGTGACACCCCAGGCCACGATTCTAGGCCCTGGGGCTCTTGGTGCCATCGCTCCCCTTTAATACTGGTGCTTCAGTATTTGTTCCTGGCAAAGGTAATCAAAAAGTCATGCAGGTCCTTTGCTCCCTAGTAAATAAGATCCAAATATCCTCAGATATATTGGTGAGTCAAGCACAAAGGGAGGAATACGGGCGAGAGGCAACAATGTGGGGTTAGGGGCGGAAGCAATTCGGGGAGCAATGAAACAAAATCACTGAGGATGGGGTGGGGAAGCAACACGGTTGCAGGTGGGTGGAAACAACACAAGGGCATGGGTTTGGGGAAAACAACATGGAGGGCATTAAAAGGGAAGCAAACTTATGAGCAAGCTGGTGGGGCAAAAGCAAAACGGGCACTGAGGGTGGGGACAAAAGCACAACGCACACAGAGGCTGGGGACAAGCAAACATCAACGAAGGACGGGAGGAGGTGGAAAAGCAAAGGGCAACAGAAGGTTGGAGGAAGAGCAGAACACAGGAGAGAAAACGAGGAGTATTGCTAGTGAGTGGGTAGAGAAGCAATCTAGGAAGACAACTGGAAAAAACATGCACTCCCATGGAGTGTCTGGTAGCAGAGAATATGGTTCCCACCCCGAATGGAGCAAGAAAAATAGATCCCAATCTATATTAAAATAATCCCGACTCCAGTTTTCACTGTCCAGATTAGGTCCAGGCGGTAAACTCCGCTCCGCTCGTGGAGTTTCTGGAATTCAGGCACTCCACTCAGGAGCGCAGAGTTCCTGAATTCCATAATTCGGGTGCGAGGCAGAGTTTTTTTTCCATTCACGTGCTCATGTTTTCTTTTGGCTCTCAACCACAAGTGGCAAGAGTCTAGGGCCGTTTGCGAGCGTGTGTGAGACTTCTCGCACCGCTAGCGAGCTCCCGCGATCTGGTGTTCTTAGTGCCGATCGCAAACGGAGCAGTCGAGCAGCTTTTCTGCTGGAGAAGCAGCTGAGAGGCCTTTGGTGTGGATTTTCTTCTCAAACTGGCTGTTGGAGTTGTTTTTTTTGTGCGAAAAGCCATTTTTAAAAACTTTTTTTTCAAAAGGGAAGGAAGTGCCCCAGAGACTCCAACTTCCAGTTCATGTCCAGCTGGCTCCTCCCAGTGCTTTGTCCCTCTCCTGGTCACTTTTCATTGGGATTTGGAGCTAGAAGGATCACTGTCCTTGTCTGCTTCATATATACCATTGGATTTAAGGACTTTATACTTGAGAATTCACAAGTAAGTTGAAAACGGGTGTATAAGAGTGTTGTTTGTTTGGGGGTACGCACCTGGATTTATTTGTACATTTATTCGATTTTTAAACTTTATTGTGGTGGGTGGCCTGCAGTTTTAGTAGGGGCCTAGTTATTTTTTGCATTTAATTTTTCTTCTATTGTAAAGGAAAAACGTTGCACACTTTACAACATTTTCTCCATGGTTTTTAATAAATTGCAATATTGATTTAATTCACTATGTGGCCTTCTCTGCCAATGAGCCTTCCAGCCAGTAAGCCCAGTACTAGTCGTAGGTGCATGAAACAACAGTTTATGTGGTGTCTGTTGAATTTAAATATCATTTAGGCCATGGATTAAAATACAAAATGTGTTTATTTAGTGGTATTTCTTTTTTTCCCCCTGCAAACAGTGTACAAGTGGGGTAATGCCTTTGGAGGATGTGTGTTGTTGTAAACATTTTTAGCCCACTTAATTTTAGTTTATGGCACTCCTGAATTAAAGCTGTAAACTCTGTGTTACCATGCTCTTTTTTCTGTCCAGTGTGCGAGTGTGTGTGCCAAAGGCCACTATTTGTCTTTGTTCCCCATGCCATGTGGCTAGGGGCCATTTTGTATAGTCAGTGTCCATAGGCCTGCATGTGTTCTTTGTTTTCCAGGACTCCTACTTGTTGTTGTGACCATACGGCTGGCGGCCATTTTGCGTAGCCAGCCAGTGTGCTTTTGCCACAGGATTGCATGTCTTCTTTGTTGTGGCCATGCCTTCTTGCTGGTTGTTGTTGTTCTGACCATGTGGCTGGTGGCCATTTTGTGTAGCCAGCCAGTCTTCTTTGTGGCCATGCCTTCTTGCTGGTTGTTGTTGTTCTGACCGTGTGGCTGGTGGCCATTTTGTGCAGCCAGCTAGTGTGCTTTTGCCATAGGCCTGCATGTCTTCTTTGTTTGTGGCCATGCCTCCTTGCTCAGTGTTAGTTGTTGTTGATAACCATGTGGCACTGGCTGGCAGCCATTTTGTGCATCCAGCCAGTGTGGCCCTTTGCCATAGGCTTGCATGGATGATTGAGAATGATAGCAGTTTAATAAATTATTATGCTTGCGGATAATTTCACTTATTTTTATTATTTTTATTTTGATTGTTTGAATTTTTATTTTACTTTTTTTTAAAAATAGTTTTTTTTAATTTAAATTTTTGTAATGTGATTTTTTTAAATATTGATTACATTTTTTTAAAACATTTTCCTAACATCTGGCCTGAACCCCATGACTGCTATAGGTGCACTGCACAACAGACAGAATTGTCTAAGGATTATTCCATTGTCACCAGCACCTCGCTGAGTGCCGTATCCCAACGTGATGCACATACAGCAAAAAGTTACATCTGTATGCTGTTGTTGCTTTTTCTGATCCTTCTTGAGTGTACTGCACACAAAGAAAGTTTATGTTGGTGTGTTTTTATGCATGGATAGTTAGATTGTATTGCTAATTATTTAAAATAACTCAAGTAACCACACAAAATGATATTGTTTGTTTGTACTACTAATTGAACTGTAACAATGCCACGTTTCATTATGTTCTTCTTGCTTGTTTTCTTTTAGGTGCACAAGAGAAGAGACATCACCCACAGTACTGCCAGACAGAAGGCCTGTGCACGACGTGACGTGTGACTGGCTACTCAACACAAGCATCTCTTCAGCTTGTGAAGCTAAGTACCACTGCCAACTGACAGCTTCAAAATGGCCCCAAAGAAAGGTGCCACCAAGAAAGTGGCCAGTGGGGAGGAGAAGAAGCAGATTTCCACCATTGGCGTGCTGAACAGAACCTTTTTCGGCAAAGTTGTGCCTGCCGCACTAGCCTCCGGCGAGCAAGCTGAGAGCAGGACTCATCCATCAATAGCACCATCCCCCAACCTAAGCCCAGGACCATGCCTGTCAGTGAGGCAGCCAGTGCAATCATGTCGATGAGTAGTGATGTTGAATTGGATTTGTCCCTTTCGCAAAGTAGTGCACAATCATTTCAGAAAACAGAGCAAAGTGGACAGCAGCTGCAGCCGCAGCCAGCAATAGTACATTGCCCTGATGTTGGAGCAGAACGGAGGTTGAGCTTCCTTCAGAGCAAGACGTTGAACCTCCTCTTTTAGAACCATTGGCTCCTAGATCTCCAGCAAGGAAAAGGAAGGGTACTAATGCACCATCTTCTCCAAGCACCACTTCTGATGATGATGATAGGCACATGGAGTGGACCTCGGCAGAGACCACGAGACAACAGGAGAGGCAAGGGAAAAGAAAAGTTCCCAAAAGACTTAGACTTATGGAAGGGAATGACGAGGAGGATGATGACGACGCGATAGTCATGATGGAAGGCGACACAGAGGAGTCTGACATTGCTATTCAACCTTCTCCGAGGGATATGGCACAGGTCCCATATTTGCAAATCCCCAACTGAGACCAACAGCAACCCCTGCCTCAGGAGAAGCAGAGAGGCAATCGATGACAAGCCCACCTACCTCCAGTTCTTCTTCAGGCATTGGCAGTGGCACAGTAAACAAGCATTGGCATAGCCAATAGGTCTCGCTTTTGGGACCTTATAAGTATTTAGTTATGCAGCACAATATCCTTGGTGCAACAACATCAACCGTTGCATGGCTAAACACTTATAAGGTCCCAAAGGCGAGACCTATTGGCTATGCCAATGCTTGTTAGACATTGTCAGGCTCTTGAACAACTCTGGAGGCATGATTATCAAGCTACAAGTAAAAACTTTCATACAAAACTTACAAAATATTTAAAAAACTATCAGAACTTCCAGATACTTATAATATACCTCCCACAGCTCGGCCAAAGCGATCTTTAAAACTGCCAATTCCTTCCTCCCGCCCATTTGCTATTCCAATTTGATTGTACCATTCAAGACCTACGTAATTACCTTTTATATTTTTCCATGATAAAATCTGTGCTATTTGCGGTTTCATTTTAACTGATGCCTCTGTTGATTGCTTCCACTATTAAATCTGGTTCTCCTCGTGACCCATGTCCAGCAAACATTCTGCATCTTATTTTTTGATCCAAAGCGCCAACTCTCACTGATCTGGGTAATACCCCTTTTCTAGTCAATTTTGTACTTCATGCAGATGATTTGCTAATTTTAGACAGTACTATTACTGCCCTTCAGAGGCACTGATCTCTTGAAACTTATTTAATACAAACATAACATTCTCATAATCAGTACAACAAAAACACAAATCTTACAGATTGGGGGCAAAAGAATTTCATTTAATTGGGCCCTAATTAAAGTACGGCTTGAGCCTGTAGACACCTATAATATCTGGTAGTGATATTTAATAAAGAAAATTACATTATAGACAGCCTGTAGAGTACACCTTGGCTCACAGCAGATTATGTTCTAAAGCCTTATATGTACTAAGGCAGACAGGTGGTTGAACCATTTTCAAAAGCTCACTCTGCGACTGAGTCAATTGTAAATTATGGCATGGCCGGGTGACTAATATGAGATTTTTTTCATTTTAGAAAAACTGAAGAAAATGTGCTTCATAAAACTATAATCTTACCATCATGGGTCAGGCTTGAAGGCAGTATTATTTCACTGTGTTGCATTTTTTTTAGATGTTAATAATGTCTAGGCAATGGTTGACCTCAAGTTAACACTTAAATGCAGCAATCTGTAACTGAAAGGTGACCTACCGCTGTGAAGCTAAGGGCCAGCCACCGCAGGGCAACAGAAGTTGCTACGTTTTCAGTAACTTTCGATACGTTTGAGCTAGAGATTCTTTTTGTGTTAAAATATGCAAACTCTGCAGAAGCTAGAATATGTGGCAAATGTGGTAAATACATAATTGTGTGGTAAATGCTGTGACATCACAATCGTAAAAATCAGCAAAGAAATTATTTTCAGGTGTAGCACCTACACTCTGGAGCGGTCTCCCAGTTGATGCGAGGCCTTCAGAACACTAACTCAATTTTGGTTAAAAAAAAACTGAAAAAAAGTTCTTGTTCAAACTATATCCGGAGTAGTGGTTGTTCTCTCTAGCAATAGGTATTCTCTTTTTGCTCTCCTCTTCACTATCGTTAGGCTAATCATACTCTCGTGTGTAATTTTTTACTGCCTAATACAGTTTATTTCCCACCTCCTGATTTCTTGTGTCTTGTATCCCCCTCCCTCCTCGTGTGTCGAGCTGTGGTTTTAATGCTTAGTCTTAGATGCACATAATCGATTCCAGTTACATTGCTCCTTACGTTGATGATGTATAACAACGCTATGCTTTGTGTTGTCTATTGCACAGCACGCTGATGCCTTTTGAGTTGAGTGTACTCTGTAGGAATGCGTAAATAAATGTACGATCACATCATTTCAGCGGCCCTGCTTATTTGGGGTGTAAATGCTGATTTCTTAGAGTTCTCAAACACGACAGACACGCAAATACAGCGCGATGCAGTCGTGTGACCAGGATCACACAATTTAGTTGACGGGGAAAGCCGGGATCCGTGCTCAGATTAAGACTCTGGTTTAATAGCAATTTGCCATGAGACTACAACTTCATGTTCTCCCTCCTTCACCCGGTGACGTTATCTCCGACAACCCTCTTAAATTAATCACCCAACACAAAAGTGTTAATCTCGATAATTGATATTAAAGGGTTCACCCTTTAAAAAGAAAAAACCCGTATTTCACCCGATTTGGTGACTTTAAATGTTTAAGATTATGCAGTTTCTCGAATATGTATTCACCAGTAACAGGCCATTTGTTCATGCACAGAGCCATCATTTCAGCGGCCCTGCTTATTTGGGGTGTAAATGCTGATTTCTTAGAGTTCTCAAACACGACAGACATGCAAATACAGCG
This sequence comes from Calotriton arnoldi, assembly GCA_963921515.1. Lineage (NCBI taxonomy): Eukaryota > Metazoa > Chordata > Amphibia > Caudata > Salamandridae > Calotriton > Calotriton arnoldi. The sequence continues at coordinate 428,523 of CAWUFW010007571.1, forward strand.
CGATGCAGTCGTGTGACCAGGATCACACAATTTAGTTGACGGGGAAAGCCGGGATCAGTGCTCAGATTAAGACTCTGGTTTAATAGCAATTTGCCATGAGACTACAACTTCATGTTCTCCCTCCTTCACCCGGTGACGTTATCTCTGACAACCCTCTGAAATTAATCACCCAACACAAAAGTGTTAATCTCGATAATTGATATTAAAGGGTTCACCCTTCAAAAAGAAAAAACCCGTATTTCACCCGATTTGGTGACTTTAAATGTTTAAGATTATGCAGTTTCTCTAATATGTATTCACCAGTAACAGGCCATTTGTTCATGCACAGAGCCCAACAAACAAGACAGAATGCAACACTCCGGGTTTAGGTGTCGGTGGGGTGAAGCAGAGGGCAGTGCTTTGGGGTATCCTTCACCACCACCACATCAGGCCTCCACCGTTTACCTGCCGGCTCGTGCCGCCATGTGTACTAGGCGCGTGCCCCTGTTCCCCACACAAGCAGAGGAGACTCTGTGACATGCATGTCTTACCTGTTGAATCAATGGTGGCTCCGCACAACTGCCCTGCCACCAGGCGCGTGCTCTTGCCCGCTGGGGGGCTCAGGTCCAGAGCAGGGGCGCCATCTCAAGTGCACCTTCCTACTGCACTTCTGTGTGTGCATGTTGCACACTGATGAATGCGTGCCCTAATGCACAACACAGTGTGCAATTTGATATGGTGCACCTTCCTATTGCACTTCGGTGTGTGCGTGTTGCACATTGGTTCGTCCGTGTTCTGATGCACAACAAAGTGTGCACTCTTGACATTGGTGACTGTGTGTCCTAATGCACAGCACAGTGCACACTTTGACACGGTGCACCTTCCTGTTGCACTTCGGTGTGCGTGTGTTGCACATTGGTGTGTCCGTGTTATGATGCACAACAGGGTGTGCACTCTCGACACAGTGCACCTTACTACTGCACATTAGATATGGTTGTGCACTACAGATCACCACACGTGCTTTTCTACCGCACAACATATGTGCGCCTCAGGATTGGAATGTTGACGTTGAACTGTGAGTGTGGGTGTGAGTTAAAGATGGGAGAGACAACTTCTTCTTTTAGGGGGCGGCTGGGGCGGGGTCGTTCCAGCCAGTCACGGGCTATCCAACTATCGAGTGCAGTCAACTTCACCATCTACACCAGCGGAAAGGGTGATGGGGAGATATAGAGGTCAAAGGGCAAACACCAGGACTGTTGCAGATGAAAGCATGTCAGAACAGCGAACTCAAAACAGCCTCACCCCAAAGCAGATCTCGCGCCCCACAATAACCCAGAATGAAAGCCCCGGCATGGCTATGAGTGTTCAGTGAATGCTAAGAAGGGGGGGCTGTAACCAACAACACCCCCACTCCTCCACTACCCCAACCAGACTGTTTGGTGCATTTCATTTACCGGAACTGTAGCTGGTTAGTGCACACATAAATCAGAGAGAGACAGAAAGAGAAAGATCGAAAGAGAGAGAGAGAAATAGGGAATGCAAGAAAGAGAGAGAGGTATTAAGGGAGAAAGAGAGTGAGTAAGAAAGAGAGAGGGTGAAAGAGAGCGCGGCACTATTTGCAGCTGTTTTTTTTTACCCCTTCTCTCGCTAGTTCGTTACAACTTTCATTCACGCCTTCAATCAGATTAAAGATACCTATTGTTTTTATTAACTTGGCTCCTCTGCCGAAGTTATTGATTGGTACCTCTCGGATCATACATTTAAAAATAATCCTTGCATTCTGGTGTTTGACAGGTTGTTCTGCTCTCGCTTCTTTCTAAAAGACTTCACATCCAAGCGAACTATGTCGGCGCGAGAGGCAGTGTACAGAAAGAGGGGAGGCGGGGGGCAGAGTAAGAGACAGTGAAAGGCGGAAGAAGCGCCACCCCCTCACCCGAAAATACTGTTCCTCTTTTTTTAACAGAAACAGCCAGGTAGTCACTTCAAGATCAGAAATGACAAAACACAGTGATTAAATACTTCAATGAGGACTGCTTTCACAACCACTAGCAATAACAAGTGAAGCGCTGGACAGCAGAGACGTCGGCAGCGGGGGCGAGCGAGCGCGGCAGCCTGGGCTTTTGAAAGCTGACCAGACGCTCGTGCGTCATGGCCTTTTGCCCGCACGGCCAGCATGTGTTTCCAATTATCGCGCCCGTCTGGGCACGATAATTGGAAACAGATGTCTGCCGCGCGCGTAACCGCAGGGAAAAGGCCATGACGCACGAGCGTCTGGTCAGCTTTCAAAAGCCCTAACTTAAAGTCTCGCAGGGTAGCGCTTGCGCGCTACTCGAGGCTCGACCTAAAAAGTACTCCTCCCCAGTTTGGGACTTTTTTTTACGGTTAGCAAAGGGGGAGCACATTGCAGAATGCACCATTTGCCACACAAATGTTCGTCGAGGTAAGCTTGGTACACATTATGGTACTGGAGGCCAGATAACCCCTATGAAAAAACACCACACAATGAAATTGAAGGAGCACCTTCACAAAATTGGTGAATGTGTTGGTGAGGAGAGCCGTGAAACATCAGCTACAAGTCCAATCATGGTGGGAGGTGATGATGAGGAAGAAGAGGGTGACATCTTCACACAAATCAGCCCTCTCCCCAGCAGTGTGCCAGCAGATTCACCCACCTCAGCAACTTCACAATGGCACAAGAAGACCGTGAGTGAGATGGAGACGCCAAGGCATACAGTGACGACCCCACCACGACGCACATTGAGTCTACCACTACTTCTCAAAAGATACCTGTGTCAGTGCCCTAAGAAAAGAAGAAAATCCAGGCTACTATTATGGACACGTTTAGGCAGGAGGAGCACTTCGAGCGGAACCACCCAACCACAAATTTGTACAATGGGAAGCCGGCAAAAATGTTAGAGCTGGACCTCCCCCCTTTTTCTTTTGTGGAAGGAGTGGGTTTCTTAGAATTTGTGGCAGACATCTGCCTAAAATGGAAGGTACCAAGTAGGACCTAATTTGCCAGAGTTGCTGTTCTAGCGCTGCATCACAATATGCTGCAGTTGGTTGGACAAATTTTGCAGCAAAGTGTTGTTCACACCATCCACCTGATAAAAGACATGTGGACCACTTGTCAGGCAACTGATTACATGTGCCTCACTGCACACTGGATCTCTTTTGTGGGGGTAAAGCAAAAGATATCTTCAGGTTTTGGCCTTGAAGAAAGTTTTAAGAGCATTCGGCGGCTTCTGATCAACTCTACTTTTAAAAACTAAACTGGTTTGCACTTTATCCTCTTTCCCTACCCCTTGCCCTGCCAGCACTTTGCACTCAGCACTTTTGAGCTGCCCCCTGGACCTGGCCTGTGAGGGAGGGGCTGTTTGCACCAGCACCTGGGAGCGAGCGCTACAAAAGCCGCCAACGCCTCCCGCAGCGTGGGACGCACGTGGGGTGTGCCCGGGCTCAGCCCGGGCAAAGACCGGGCCAACACGGGCCCATCTTAGCCCGTCCTTGACCGGATGAGGCCGGGCTGGGCCATACTATTGATATCTGCCTCAAGGAGTACACCATTGGAGGGTGAGTCCTCAAAAAAACTAGCATAGTATAAGTCGGGACGCTATCCGGTTTGCAGCTTATTACGCAACCAACAACAGCTAACTAGGTGAAAACGTGCCCATTATAAGAAGAGTGGAGACTAGCATCCAGTCAAGGGACAGTTATAGTTGCCACGCCAATCTCCTTCTTTTGTGCGACCCTGAGACTGTTGCAACTTCACATATTGCGCCTCGTTCTGGGGTGTTACCTATTTTGTATGGTCGTTTTTTGATTTTTAAAGTTTCTAGGTTGTTTGGATTTATTAACGTGGGCATATAACTATATATCTTATCTTGAAGGGGTTCGATTGCAACTAGTTGACTGTAATTAGATTGGAATCATGGGCAAAAGAAAAGCAGAAAGTATGTCAAAGGCGGCGGGGGGGTCTCAGAATTCCTTAATGAAGTATCTATCTGGAGCCATGGGATCGATAGAAAAACAAATTCACTCAGTAGAGGTAACACTAAATCAAGGCATCAAGGTGGGAGAGGAACTTACGGGACTTACACCCCCAGAGCACCTAGTTTTATGTCCTTCACACTCCAAAAATACCATCACTCATAACCCCCAATTCATATGAATGGGTGCGTGCTGGAAGCGTCTGATCACATCTACGTATATGATTAGGAACGTGAGATTCAACCTCCATCGAAGCGCCCCAGAAATTTAGAAGCAACACCAGTGACCCTGGACAAAAATACATCTATAATTAGGCCTAACGTTCCAGGGAAAAAGCAAAAAAAAAGTAATAATAAATCCAAATTAGATAAGGGGGGAAAAGGGCTATCAGCCCCGATTATATGCAAAAATAGTTACAAGGAGGACTATGATAAAATCTGCCACAAAATTGATTCCCTACAAAAATTATTTGGCGATTCCTTAGAGAAACTCCTGACTAGGGTAACAGCTATAGAAGATTGTTTGAGAAAATCCCCTGGCGTACCTCCTAATAATCCTACGCATAACATAACGAACCTGACAGTAGGAACAGATAAGGTTGCACTGCCTTTCCATGTTGATCCGGGTAGAAGCCCTGTGAAAACTTTAGTAGGCAGTAATAGTAACCATAGACTCAATTCTAGAGGGGTTACTGCCCGTTCAGAGACTGGATTAAATCCGCCTATGGCTTCCCCCTGTTTAATGCATTCAGATAAGGTAGGTACTAGATTGGATTTGCCGCCGGCGGCAACTCTCTATACCATATAGTCCTGGCAAATGTCCCACATATACCATCACAGGCTAATGAAACATGGGAAGCATTGAGAAACAAGGCTCTCTTTTGGCTCGGTACTAAAACCGGGCTAACAGAGGCTTTGTTTGGAGAATTCAAGATGGCCAGAAGAGTTGGGTGGGTAGGGAGTAGGGATAAAACTCTCCCTGGTGATTGTATAATTCTGAATTTTAGAATGCCAAAATTGACCTATGAGATCCTTTCTAGACTAGGCAATGACCGTGTCACGACCAGGGATATTAATGTTTTGCCACTTGGCTATTTCTATTACTGTCAATCAAATGCAGTCTTATTCCAAGTGGAAAGGTCCTAATGGTGTTCCACCACACCTATTTAGTATACCAACGCAGAATAGCTTTGATATACTCCCAACACTAGAGGACATAGACTGACTTACCGTCGTGGATAGCTGTGCAGGCCTAAACACGACTGAGGTAAAACATGTCTCTGTTCCGAAATTGATCCCTCATGATTCCGTGGAATTTTGTAATGTCGAGAGTAATGTAATAAACGATATAAATACCTCCCTTTTTCGCCATAACTCTAGGTCACAAGTTAATGACCAGACCAGTACAAATACTGATAGTGTTAGTACTGTGCCCAGTAAAAAAGGGAAGGGAATAAATATGACAAATATATCTGCTTCTCTCTTAGACCCTCGGATATGTGTAGATTATCATTCCAGCATAGCTAATGATAAACTTAGCAATGTGGCTAGCAACCAAGGAGAGGGTAGGACATGGTCTAGTAAAATTTTATTTTGGAATGTGGCAGGCCTGCATACAAAACTTTCTAATCCCGCCTGGATAGACTTCGTAGAAGCCTATGATTTATTATGCTTACAGGAAACCTGGGTGGACAGCGTGTCGCACATTAATGGCTACAAACCATTCCACACCCCGGCGGTACCATCAAGTCATGGGAGGAAGAAGGGAGATTTATGCATTTATATTTCTCATAGGGTAAATGTTAAAAAATTTGACTTTATGGACCAAGTATTTATTACCAGTTACTAATATTGGTAAACAGACATAATATCGAGATGTCAATGTCGACTTGCACTAATATCGAGTGCAAAATATCGTAATACAAAAATATCGACTGTCAGAATATCGTTGTCAAGAATATCGAGTTTAAGGTAAGTAATATCGTTTTTAAAAATATCGAAGTCATTAATATCGTTTGCAAAAATATCGTTGTTAAAAATATCATTGTTTTAGTTAGTGTTATGTATTTTAGTGTGTATTTTAAATGTATGTGGTCTATTTTTTTGTGTAAGTATTGCATTTGTTATTTAATATATGTGTTAAATTTTTAGAAGTAATAATTTTTTTTAAAGTAAATTTTGCGTTTTAGTTCCGTAGCGGGTTGTGGGTTTATAGGGGAATAGGGTGGAAGTAATTTAATTATAATTAATTAATTACTGTTTTTCATTAATTAATATTTATGTATTTAATATTTTATATTACTAATTGTGGAAATTAATTTATTATTAATTAGTTATTAATTGGTTGTTAATTATTAATTAATTTTTAATTATGTTAATTGTGTCATTTTTTTAGGAGCAGGTTGTGGGTTTATAGGAGAGTAGGGTGGGAAGTAATTTAATTATAATTAATTAATTCATATTTTTTATTAATCAATATTTATGTATTTAATATTTTATATTGTTAATTGTGGAAATTAATTTATTATTAATTATTTATTAATTGGTTGTTACTAATTATTAATTAATTGTTAATTATGTTAACTGTGTCATTCTTTTAGGAGCGGGTTGTGGGTTTATAGGGGAGTAGGGTGGGAAGTAATTTAATTATAATTAATTAATTAATATTTTTTATATAATATTTATTTAATGTTATTTTATAGTGTTAATTGTGTGAATTAATTTATTAATAATTGTTTTTAATTTGCTTGTTGATTGTTATTAATTGAGTAATTAATTGTTAATTAATGATGTTAATTGTGTCATGCTTTACGACATTGGTGGTGTCATTTATAGGGGAATATGGTTGGAGGTAAATTATTTTAAATTAATTAATTGTTTGTTAATTAATGCTAATTAATTTGCTCGAGTGGGAATAGTAAATTATTCCCCTCCGCTATCCAACACTTTCCCTACTGTTGCACTTGCTGGAGTGGGAATAGTAAATTATTCCCCTCCGCTATCCAACAATTTCCCTACTGTTGCACTTGCTGGAGTGGGAATAGTAATTTTATCCCCTCCGCCATCCAACACTTTCCCTACTGTTGCACTCGCTGGAGTGGGAATAGTCATTTTATTCCCTATGCTGTCCAACATTTTCCCTACTGTTACAATTGCTGGAGTGGGAATAGTAAATTATTCCCCTCCCCTATCCAACACTTTCCCTACTGTTGCACTCCCTGGAGTGGGAATAGTAATTTTTACCCTTACGCTATCCAACACTTTCCCTACTGTTGCTATCCCTGGAGTGGGAATAGTAATTTTTACCCCTACGCTATCCAACACTTTCCCTACTGTTGCACTCCCTGGAGTGGGAATAGTAAATTATTCCCCTCCGCTATCCAAACGTTTCCCTACTGTTGCACTTGCTGGAGTGGGAATAGTAAATTATTTGCCTTCGCTATCCAGCACTTTACCTACTGTTGCACTTGCTGGAGTGGGAATAGTAATTGTTACCCCTACGCTATCCAACACTTTCCCTACTGTTGCACTCGCTGGAGTGGGAATAGTAATTCTACCCCCTCCGCTATCCAACACTTTCCCTACTGTTGCACTCCCTGGGGTGGGAATAGTAAATTATTCCCCTCCCACTTCCAACACTTTCCCTACTGTTGCACTCCCTGGGGTGGGAATAGTAAATTATTCCCCTCCCACTTCCAACACTTTCCCTACTGTTGTACTTGCTGGAGTGGGAATAGTAAATTATTCCCCTCCGCTATCCAACACTTTCCCTACTCTTGCACTCCCTGGAGTGGGAATAGTAATCTTTACTCCTTCACTATCCAACACTTTCCCTACTGTTGCACTCGCTGGAGTGGGAATAGTAATTTTATCCCCTCCGCTATCCAACACTTTCCCTGCTGTTGCACTCTCTGGAGTGGGAATTGTAATTTTTACCCCTATGCTATCCAACACTTTCCCTACTGTTGCTATCCCTGGAGTGGGAATAGTAATTTTTACCCCTATGCTATCCAACACTTTCCCTACTGTTGCACTCCCTGGAGTGGGAATAGTAAATTATTCCCCTCCGCTATCCAACACTTTCCCTACTGTTGTACTTGTTGGAGTGGGAATAGTAAATCATTCCTCTCCGCTATCCAACACTTTCCCTACTGTTGTACTTGCTGGAGTGGGAATAGTAAATTATTTCTCTCCGCTATCCAACACTTTCCCTACTGTTGTACTTGCTGGAGTGGGAATAGTAAATTATTCCCCTCCGCTATCCAACACTTTCACTACTGTTGCACTCGTTGGAGTGGGAATAGTAAATTATTCCCCTCCGCTATCCTACACTTTCCCTACTGTTGCACTCCTTGGAGTGGGAATAGTAATTTTATCCCCTTTGCTATCCAACATTTTCTCTACTGTTGCAGTTAATGTAGTGTAAAATGTGGTTTAAAAAAAATAAAAATATTTTAATATTTTAATTTATTATATATATATTTTATTATTATTTTACAGGTGTATGTATATATATATATATATATATGTATTTATAATTTTTAATATGTTTCTAACATTTTATAATTTATTAAAATAATTATTTATTAATATTAAGTAAATATATATATGTATGTTTAATTTATTTTCACATTATATTTATTACTTATAATTTTTTTTTTTTAATAATTCTAACTATGTTTTTTTAAATTATATGTATTATTTAATTTATTGTACATTATTTTTTAAACATTTAAAAAACGATATTTGTAACAACAATATTTTTTTCTCGATATTTTTCTACTTACCATTATGTAGATAGGAGGTCGATATTTTTGACAACGATATTTTTGTCACGATATTTTTGTAGGTCGACATTTCTGTTGTCGATATTGTGTCAGTGATCCACTAATATTGCATATTGACAACACACACTGTACTGTCCTTCTGAATTTTTATAATAATTTCCCAAAAGAGCAGGTAGAGGTGGTCTTGAGGCATTTACAGAAGGAAATGTATAACATGCAAGAGGAAACTAATAAGGATATCTGTGTAATTTGGGGAGGGGATTTTAATATTGCACTGTGCCCCCATGCTGAAAGTGGTAAATGTGGTCTAACGCACGATGATGGGATCGATGTCACCCACTTCTCGCAATCCTTCCTTGAGGATCAATTGAATACTATTAAGTACTCTGCAGATCTGGGTTTTGCCAATGAATTATGCTCACCTCCTATACCTTTTAGTAGTACCTTCAATGGAAAAGGGATGTGCTCTACTATTGATTCCAATTTAGTATCCAATAGAATACACAATTTCACAACCCATACTGTTGCTTATAGTGACAATTTCCCCATCAGTGTCACCTTAGACTTACCATCTAATGTGATAAATAGGAAAAATCAGGCTAAACATTCTGCCCAGGATATTGTTGTTAACAAACCTAATGGATACACAATTAAATGGTCAGGAGTGGAGCCACTAGCACTAACTAAGACACTTTTAACTAGCTGTGCACCGGACTTTGCAGTCTGTCTTGACGAGACGGCTGCAGACTACGACATTCTTAATTCTTTCCAAAACATATCACTGGCAATAAAGAATTTATTAGTAGAACACAAAAACCCCCCGACTATTAAGACGGGTTGGTTTGACACCAACTGCTCCAAAGCCCATGCAGTTTTAAAAAATGCCCTACATAAGTCAGTTAAAGATCAGTTAGAAAATAAAAAGGCTAGAAAGGCTTATAGAATCTCGCTTAAAGACCGCAAGGAGGCCATTAGATCAGAGGCATGGCGGGCCCTTCAATCAACTTCTGAACTAAAAGACACCAAAGGTTTTTGGATGGCTGTGAACGCCCCGTTTCTGGCTCCTAAAAATATACCTACCATTGAGATTAGTATTGATGAGGATCAATGGGTGACTCATTTTTCCAAGCTATATAATAACAGTGATAACGACATCTCTCATCATGACCTGGGAACCCAGCCTGTGAATTTTCTCCCAATTAACATTGATTTTAGCGTAGAGGAAGTCATAATTGCAATCAATGCAAGCACGGGAGGCAAAACTCCCAGCCCTGACAGTATACCCGTGGACTTATATAAATCAAATCCTCTCCTTTGGGGCCCATTGTTAATGTCTATTCTAAAAGCCTGCTGTAAGCAGGGATTCATCTCAACCTGGGCAGAATTCATACTCGTACCCATTTTTAAAAAAGGAGACCGCAATGACCCGGTCTGCTACAGACCAATTTCACTTCTGGACTCATTTGTGAAAGAGGCCGGGCGAATTATTTTAAACAGATTGCAGACATGGGCCGAGGATACGGGTGTAATTACGGAATTGCAATATGGATTCCGACAAGGGCTAGGCACTGTCGAACAAGGCATACATTTTAATTTAATCTGGGGCAAATATATACAAGCCAAAGGAGGAAATCTTTTCCTGGCTTTTGTCGACCTGAGCTCGGCATTTGATTGCGTTAGCCACCATAAACTGTGGAATATCCTAGAGGCCCTGGGTGTGGAAATTGAACGTATTAATTTTTTAAAGCAATTATATCAAGACGCACAGGCGAGTGTCCGTTATGGAAGCGCAGGCAAGCTTAGTTTTAAATTTCCTGTCAGGAAGGGGGTAAGGCAGGGGTGCGTGCTAGCCCCCTTCCTTTTTACACTTTACATAAATGGTCTAGGCTCAATACTGTCTAAGGAATGTCAGGACTCACCTCATATTGGAAATCGTCCAATTGCAGCATTACTTTATGCGGACGATGCCGTCCTACTATCCCGTACAAAAATAGGATTGCAAAGAGTTGTTTCTAGCTTTGCAACCTATATGTCGAACCTAGACCTTAATGTAAACATTACCAAAACCTACATCATGAAATGTGGCAAGAATAGTGTAAAGTGTCGAGATATTTTAATTAATAACAAAAAACTTGAATTCACCAGCTACTTTTCATATCTGGGAATTGTCTTTGAAAACAGGGGTTCCTAGGTAAATGCCATCACATCGAGAAAACCGTTATTTGCTAAATCTAAGGCAGCATTGGTGAATTTCGCAAGAAAACTAGGAAAGCGACCCATTGCTGAATTGTTAAAAATTTACAAGGCTAAATGCATTTCAAACAGCCATGTATGGAGCCGGAATTTGGGGCCATGCAAACGTACAGTTTCTCCAGGTGGTTGAGAATGTGTTTTTAAGGTATCTTTTAGCAGTCCCTAATAGTACGGCTACATATATTTGCCATGCGGAACTCAGTATGTCGTATCTATCTGACCTAATTAAAATACAGCCGGTTTTACTATGGTACAAGATATGGGCTAGTACCACTACCGGTCTTAACCGCGATGTGATAAATGATTGTCTTAACCTCCAGCGGGTGTCTTGTATACCATGGCTTAATTACATTATAAACTTTGTGGCTGACCTGGGATGCCCAGAATACTTTTCCAACCCGGTCAGCATTACTACAATATCACGAAAAGACTTAAAGACTGCTTGTATGGTTCTCTTAGAGACCACTAGACTTACTCATAACTTAACTAAACCGTCTGTCAGAGAGAATCAATTGTTACTAATACAACCAGGGATACAACCATATTTAGTAAACGTGAAGGGGAGTTACGACAGGACGCTATTGACCCGGTTCCGTCTAGGCAATTTTTACAGAATGATTTCGTTCCCTAACATGAACGACTGGTCCCGTCTCTTAAGCCCCTGCCCATGTGATGACATATCTACCCAGTCCACCATACACACTTTGTTCTTCTGTAAATTCTATACCTTATTACGGAAAAGATGGATTCTACCTATTTTAAAGGAGCTAGGTCTGAGACAATGTCGTCCCGCCTTTTTTAAATTACAATTATTAGATGATGTTATTTTTATCGAATGTTTAACCAAGTATATGAAAGGTGTGATCAGAAGCAGAAAACAATGTAATTTTCCTAGTTTTATTGTTACATGATTGTACTCTTAAACTTTTGTGTGTCAATGGGCGTGTATTATATAATGTTGCTGTCATTTTAAACATGATTGTTACTTTCATAGCATTGGTTTGCTAATGGATATGTAAGACATGATGCTCATTTTTATGTAGAGTGCTTTTATGATTTAACTACTTAAATCGAATAAAGCTTATTTTGATTTGATTTGATTTTGACACCTGTGTCAGTGCCCTAAGAAAAGAAGAAAATCCAGGCTACTACTACAGACACGTTTAGGCAGGAGGAGCACTTCGAGCGGAACCACCCAACCACAAATTTGTACAATGGGAAGCCGGCAAAAATGTTAGAGCTGGACCTCCCCCCTTTTTCTTTTGTGGAAGGAGTGGGTTTCTTAGAATTTGTGGCAGTCATCTACCCAAAATGGAAGGTACCAAGTAGGACCTATTTTGCCAGAGTTGCTGTTCTAGCGCTGCATCACAATATGCTGCAGTTGGTTAGACAAAGTTTGCAGCAAAGTGTTGTTCACACCATCCACCTGATAAAAGACATGTGGACCACTTGTCAGGCAACTGATTACACATGCTTCACTGCACACAGGATCTCTTTTGTGGGGGTAAAGCAAAAGATATCTTCAGGTTTTGGCCTTGAAGAAAGTTTTAAGAGCATTCGGCGGCATGCAACAGTGGCCATGTTCGCCATGGAGAAATCACATACAGCTGTAAACATCTTGGAGGAATTTAACAGCAAGGTGTATGAATGGCTTAGACCCAGAGAGCTCAGAATTGGCTTTGTTGCCACGGACAATGGCAGTACCATAATCAAGGCCAAGTCAGACGGAGGCTATTTCAGGGTCCTGTGTTTGGCCCATTGCATCAACCTGGTGGTGCAAGACTTCCTCAAAAAGAAAGACATAGTCGGCAACATACTGACCACCTGCAGAAGAATCTGCACTAATTTCAGCCATTCTTTTAAAGCCCGGAAGCAGTTGCAGATTATTCAGCGTAATAATAGAGCACTATTTAAAGCCCTGATACAGGAGGTGCCAAGACGTTGGACCTCAACCTTTTACCTGGTGCAACATCTGTTTGAGCAGTACAAACAGATCAATGGCAATGTCATTCAAAGAGCAGTGGATGCAGTTGGGAAAGCTATGATCATGGATGCAGACAAATGGGGCCTAGTCAAAAATGCCTGACACAGATGCTTCTCCCTTTTGAGGCTTTCACACGAGAAGTTAGCAAGGAGGACAGTACGATGGTGTCTGAAAGGGTCGCCCCGCAGGTGTGAATGAAAACATAGAAGCGCATGCCTTGGTTAAGACCTTAAACCTTCGCTTGGCTTGTAATACAAGGCTGCAACATGACATCTTCGAGTCCAAAGAGTTCATCTGTGCCACACTGCTTGATCCACGGTACACAATAATTCTGCCCACTTTAATTCCTTTTTCTGAAGGGGATGTTTTAAAATACAAGAGGTGGATTGTAGAGCAAGCTGGAGACTTGGAAGAAGAACGGTTGGAACTTCGAGTCCCACCCCGCAGTTCTGGGGTGTGGCTTTCAACTTCCAGAGAGGGCAGTCTTGTCTCACAGCAGCCAACAACGCCATCAGCCAGAACACTGGCAACAACAGACGGACCGGACCCAACCTCTGCATTGTATTGGTTTCAGTTGGCAGGGCTCAAGTCCAGTTCAGAGGCAATGGCAAAACAGGTTGAGCAAGTGGCAGCACTAATGACCATCCACAGGATGTTCCAGGAGTATCTGGATGATCCAAAAGAGGTCTATGTGGATCAAAATCCATTGATGGATAAGTATGGGAAGATGCGCCAATGGCTAGAGCTCAGCAGGCTTGTAATAAAGTATCTGGCTTGTACTGTCACCAGTGTGTCTGCTGAACATGCAGTGCAGTTGGTGCGATTGTTACAGTGAGAAGGACCAGTCTCTCGCCTCAAAACGTGGAGAGATTGACTAAGATCAAAATGAACCAACATTTTCTACCACACAATTACACCGTTCCTAAAACAGCAGCACAGGAGGAGGAGGAAGGTGATTGGTCTGAAATTGAATCAAATGTGTTAGCTGACCAACTTCTGAGTGAACCACCTGAGTTTGAGGACGAATTCTACTTTCCGGACTTTAGTTCTTTCTTCGCAAAAAAACAAAAGAAAAAAAAGTAGCTATAGAGGAACATAATTATTTTTGTGTCAGATTTATGCTGCCCCACCTTTTTTATTGAAACAAAGGCAAATGATGTGTGCGAAACTATCAGACTAATTCTCTGTAGGAAGAAAATCCATTAGTCCCTACATGTGGGAACCTAGTCCCCAGGCTAATTCTTTAAATAATTCAAGTGCGCACTAAATCTGCCCCAATTGATTCACACAGTTGAATTTTATATTTTCTTTAACAATACATAACAAAACCAAAAACATAAATCACAAGATAACATGATAATCAATAATCATTCATGATTCCTTCCTACCCATACAATCTATACCCGGTTGCAAACAAACACAAATTCATATGCAATCCATGAGGAGATAGTCCATTGCACACAAATGAGGGATACTTTCACCTCCGCTGAATCCACGAAGTGTGTATTCGTAAATTTGGCCATATAATTTGTAATCCGTTAGACTTCTCCAATTTTTGTGGTCGACGCGTCCACCATTCCCCCATCGTGTGCGAGCTGTCCGGACGGCCAGTTGGAGCCGCTGAGTCTTTGCCGTGTTCCAGAACACCGAAGAGGGATGGTGGATTAGGAAGTGAGGCTATCAGTCAGAAGCCTTCAGCAGTTTGGCAAAGGAAAGTTTGGCTATGGTGGCGAAGCAGTTCCATCTTCGTGCTCTCTTAGAGGAGAGTATCTCGGTCCTTTGAGGCCTTGCTTGGAGACACACAAGGCGGAGCATCAGTACGAGTTTTTCCCGTCTCGGTTTCTTTTAAGTCATCGTGATTTTTCTTTTTTGCCCATGTCCTTATGAGGCCCGAACCAGTGTGCCGAAATGCGTCGACCACAAAAATTGGAGAAGTCTAATGGATTAAAAATTATATGGACAAATTTACGAATACACACTTCTTGGATTCAGCGGAGGTGGAAGTATCCCTCATTTGTGTGTAATGGGCTATCTCCTCACGGATTGCATATGAATTTGTGTTTGTTTGCAACTGGGTTTAGATTGTATGGGTAGGAAGGAATCATGAATGATTATTGATTATTATGTGATTTATGTTTTTGGTTTTGTTATGTATTGTTAAAGAAAATATAAAATTATACTGTGTGAATCAATTCGGGCAGATTTGGTGAGCTCTTGAATTATTTAAAGAATTAGCCTGGGGACTAGGTTCCCACATGTAGCGACTAATGAATTTTCTTCCTACAGAGAATTAGTCTGATCGTTTCCCACACATCATTTACCATTGAGCTATAGCTCAATGGTAAGTCTTGTGCCTCTGATGGCACAGGCATACACAGGACAAGGGTTCGAATTCTGTATGTCTTTGCCCAGATGTTTTGGGGTGATTAGGGCAAACCCCTGGGTTATGTATATACCACCTTTTTTATTAGTCACATATATTGCCGGGTTTCAGTTGGACCAGTGTGCATTGAAGAAGCCTCCACAATTCCTTCATGACATTGGGGGACAGTGCCTGCCCCCTCGCATGCCTATTGACTATCCCTTTTTACATCACTAAGCACTAGAAAGTCTGACCCAGAAGATAATTTATTATCAACAAGACTGCCTGCCAATACCAAATTCCAATGTGTTGCCTGCATCAAAGATGATTGAATACCTAATACCTAAACTACCCATGCTTGGATTGGAAGATGTAACTTCAACTATTGCAACAGTGAGTGACTGATTGCATGGGTGATGATGATGATTGATGATTCATGTGGTGGCAGACAGTGAGGGAAGGTGTTTAACTGTAATGTGGGAACTTGCCTGAGATGATTGATTTTCAATGTTTGGGGCCTGAGTGATGGGCGGTAATTTTTTTCCTGGAGGTGATTGGCCTTCACAAACCTACTTAGCGAAAATGAATTAACCTGTATGGTCCACTCCTATGACCCTTCTGTTTTTTCCATCATCTAGAATGGCTGCCCCAGACAATCATTTGATTTACAAGACTGCCAAATTCCAATTTGTTGCTTGCATTAAAGGGGAGATAGTGTACCTACCACCGTGCTTGGAGTGGAACAGGTAACCATTGCACCAATAAGTGATCAGATTATTGAGTGACTGCGAGTGATGATTGAAGTGGAGGCTGACAGTGAGGGAGGGTGTGTTGAACTGTAATATGGGAAATTTATTGAGATGATTATTGATTTGCAATGCTTGTGGCTTGAGTGATGGGTGATAATTTTTCTTCCCTGGAGGTGATCGGCCCTTTCACACTTAGCCAGATTTAATTACAGGGTGCTCTCCTTTTTCTGGTTCTTCAGAGAACAGAACAGTCACTTTAGTTAACAAGCAAAAACCTATGCAAAATACTGCAATTCTGTTTCTCTACTTGTTCTTCAACAGCTGTGTACTCCACGTCTATTTTGCTCGGGTCATCATGAGGAGTTACTCGGAGTCAGGAGGAGGATCATGGAAGAACTCAGGGCGGGAGCTGCAGGGCTACCTCATCAACAGCTAGAAACAAGTAGTTATCGAGTATCAACTTCAGTTCAAAGGTAATCCAAGAGTCTTTGGCCTAGTACTCAGCTATATGGAATAGAGAGAGGTGCATTTGTGAAATGCTGCTGTGTGTGTGTGTGTTGGACTTGTGGCAAAAGTGAAACTCTGAGTTCCCCTCTTATTTTTTTTGCTCTGCCTCTGAGTCTTCTTGATACACTCCTCGTGAAGCTTACCTTCCTTCTGTCCTTTTCCTTGGCTCTAAAATACAGTTCCTCTTTTACAATCCGCAGGCCTTCTTCTAGTCTCCTGCAGGAATGAAAGGCGATAGCCAGCTGAGCTCAACAACACCCCTGCTTACCTACCAGACCAGTCCAGACAGGCACCAAAGAGTGGATATTCCAGAGGAGAATGCAGATGCACCACCTAATTGTGCAATACAGTATCAATTTTTTAAACAATCATATAAAGAGAACTGGGTGGGTAGGTTCACTCTCCAACCTAGAAGACAGAACATTTAGATATCTGATAACTTGGGTCTCGGGGGCAAAAGGACTGTCATACTCATTCCTTTGTTTCCTTCTAACAACAGATTGATGGCAAATGATGTGCTGCTGCTCACTGCCCAGATGAATGTTGTCCTTGTTTTGTAGTGTTTGTCTTTGTCAAACCTTTCCCCAAAGCCCCTTTCCCATCCATTCATCAAACCCCTAACCGTCTTTTCCCGGGCTGTGTGATTTATTGAGATGTGACTTAATTTACACCATCAATGGATCACACACTTCGTGGGGTGGATGTGGTGAAAGCAACACCAACTTACTGCAGGATTTTCCAAGCAATAGCCCACACCAGCCCATTACCCACCTGCACATTAAAAAAGATCTATATTTTAGATATAGAACGAAGAACATCAGTCGTCAGCAACATAATTCAGGTCTTGTGTAACCTTAAACACCTAACCTAAGTTTGTCCACTCCAGACTTTGAGTCCATTTTTGATCACTTGAGGATTTCACAAATAATACTACTAGCTCCACATTAGCCAAAACTTACTAGTATTGTTATTTTTTGTATTTTGGCACTGTGAGGCATTCTCATTGTGTCATCATGTAGTACTCAGGTGATGCCAATTTTCTGTAAAGTTTTGATAAATATATAACCCACTAACTCAGTCTTTCTATTTCCATTCAGTTGCCTACGATGGATAATCAATCAATCATTCAGATCCTACAGTTGGAGCTCACCTGGGTGAAACTGGAAGTGGGACCTCGCTTGTGAAGTTCTGATGACTTCCCTGTTATTGCTTCATCAATATTCAGGTAAGACAACTAGTATGGATGAAATTTAACTTAGTAACTAACTGCTACTGTTGTTTACCTAGGGTGTTGTACACAATATAGGTAATCATGGCAGCATTCCCCCTAATGGTCAATATAGTTAGAGAAGTATAACTCTATAACTAAACGCTACACATTCTCTTAAGTTACAAGTACAAAAACAGGCTGCATAAAACTACTTGAAGGCAGCAGTGCAAAGTAAAAGTAAAAGAAACTACTTCAGGCATTAATTCAGATTGAATAAAATAGATTTACCCTTTATTTATTTACAAAGAAACTCACCCTCTCCACCCAAACAATATGCCCATCCCTCTCCTCAAACAAAACTGACCCAAGCCCCGAAACTCAAAATGTCCAAGGAAATAGTCACCCCAGTCCCAACTTTCTACCCACCCTCTCCACTCAGCCCCAACAAACAACAAGTCCCTCCCACTAAAACAAAAAATTAAATAAAGGGCTAAAAGAGGGCATTATGGATTTCAGTCCGGAGCTGGGCCAGGCTCCGCTCCATCGTGGTGAGCCGGCTCTCGATGGTGTTCAGCCGCTGCAGGATGCAGCGCAGCAATGACCTGTTGTCAGTGTGGTAGGCGGTGGCAGCAGTTGGCTGGCGGCGGCACTGGTGATGGGATGGCCAGGAGGCTGGAGGCTGAGGGGGACCGGCTGCTTTGGGGCCCGGCTGTTGTGCGTTCATTTCCTCCTCCTCCTCTTTCATGACCTCCAGCCACCGGTATTCCAGCTGGATATGCCCTAGCCTCTACTGCTGCAACTGGGCCGCTATCTCCTGCCTGGTGGGTGGTCCAGCTGGACCAGCAGGAGCAGCTATGTTAAGAAAAACAAAAAAGACAAATTGTAAATAATGTCTGTGCAAACAATTGTTTTACATTACTGGGTGGCACACTAGCAGTACATTGCTGCCCCCTAGGACCATTGGAATTTATTTGATGTGATTATGAATAGGAGAGTCACAAGGCCAATTTTATGTTTTACCCACACATGCCAAACATAAAAAAGCACTGACTATGTGGCAGAAAAGTATTAACAGGCAGAATAACATCACTGGATTAAAAAAAACAGTGATTTGATTATTTTTTCCTTCTAAACGCTTTTCAAGTAAATATAAACAGAGCCAGACACTTTGAGATGAAAAATAAATTACCTTTCATTAATGAGTATGGCATTATGCACTATATGAAGTACAAGTTGGGTGTTGTGCTAAAATAATGAAGTTATGCTCATTGCTAGCTAGCGCCTCAGCTAGTTTGCTACTGTCTGCAGCTATAGTTGACAATTATCTATTTTTAATTCCAATGGCCCTGCTCTTCACCAAATGCCTTTCTCTTTCTACCCTGTCTCCAAAGAGGCAGTTGAATAGTAAGATACTACGTCACACATCTCTCGTATGAAATGTGGATATTAATATATTATCCTATCTGCCATAAGTAGACGTTGAGGAAAATGAATATAATGGTCTGGACTACAGGGAAAGGAACTGGCTATATAGATTTTATATGGCACATTCATCACTGTGTATCCCATATGCCAAACTTGACATCAAATCATGCACTTACTTCCACTTTATTCTGTGGCCTTGCCCACCACCACATATTTCCACAAATTAATTCGCTGGGCAGTAAGCAAGGAAAGAAAACTTGATTTACTCTTCTGCAGGAGGTAGGGTAGAGGGATTACACAGGTAGGGTAGAGCTTTTTTGATATATAATATAGGAGCCAATACACTGATCATCGATTCATCATCTTTGGCTTATTCAGTCACTGTACAATTCAAAAGGAACAAATCTGAGCAAGTGTAAAATAAATCTGTTATGGGAAACCATGAAATTTATTCTGGGATCACTTCACTTCACATGGTTATAGAATTAAATGTGGTACATACCAAGAATGGATTTTCCAATTTGGTAGGCTGGGACGGAAGAAGTTAGGAAAAAATAAAGGAATGAAGTACTAAGAGGTGACTGAGTGGGCGAAGGGAAACAACACACCTTGTGTGTTCGGTTTGCAATGCATTGAAAACATGTAAATGCTGCATTAACTGAAGCAAACGCACATTACACAGCCAACACTGCAGTTACGAATTGACCCATACTGCACTTCGGTAATAGTTGGCAGAAATGCCAGGAGCGGGCAGAGGAGATGATGAATGATGGGTGGGATAGATCTGGCTCACTTAACAAATACAGAGAGTCAAGGGAGTAGAACAAAGAATAAAAAATACCCCTCACTTAGAACAATAGCTTTGAATGATAACCCTATATAAGCCAAGTAAGCAAAGTGGGTGAGCAGCATGCTTCTCATGAGAAGAGCTGCCTTGCTTATTCATCCAAACAATCCAAATATTCATTGATCCTTACATTCAGATTCACCCATAGCCACCATGATTAAGCTTTACTTTCTCTCATCCAGTCTTTCACCAAAATGTCCAATCCATTATCCATCCAGTCAACAGCCACCCTTTCTTCAAACCATCCTTTCGCCCATCCATCTCTTTTCAGTTAGCATGCAGTATGTTCCAAATATCACTCTGAGGCATTTGATTGGTTGGTTCACAAATTTAGACAAGCCAGGGGTGAAATAGTGGTCAATGAAAGACATATGGTGTTGGTTGCCAAATGCAATGGGAGTGGGACTTCATACTTTTTTTCCAGCCATGCTGCACTGTCATGGGAAACTGCTGGTATACTGTAACAATAAATGAACAAGACAGCAGCACACTACATTGGGGTGGGGAGGGGGTCCATCATGACCATGGCCACTCTCTTGTGAACTCAACTGTGTTAGAGCTAGGCATGAGCAGGAAAAGGAACGCCTTCTCAATAAACATACATGGTGAATTTTATTTATAATACTAGCTTACTTGGGCCTGCTATCTGAATCTTCACGTTAGACAGCACCAACATTCCAATACCCCAAGATTCTACCGCAAGAAGTCCACAACAATCATAAGAGGACTTACAGGGATCAGAAGAGCCCACGGCAGCGGCGCTGGTGGTTGGCGCCGGCTGACCAGCTTCTCCCAGACACTCGAAAGCGTCCCCCTTCTTGCTCATGGTAGCTGATGAAGGAAATTAAAAAGATTTGAAAAAAATAGATTAGTGATTCAGTTTATAATATCCACACAAATTTTTATAACAAGCAAACGCAGTCACATTGTACTTCTCCAAAACAGATCGCCTATAGTACTACATGTTTCGACTCGAGTCTATCAACTGTCATTGAGTTGCTCATAAATCTCTATTTCAAATTTCCTTAACAAAAACTACATTTGGAACTAATGGATTGCAGTGAATGATGTTTGATTCTATTCCCATTTCTCAACCCCGCTGATGAACCACCTCAGCATACTACACATTGCTGTGAAATAACTAACTTGGAACTATATGAGCTACATAAACAAAGTCACACAGGTAATGCGCTACTCACTGATTCAATATAGTGACTGGAGAACAGTCTGCAATGGTTTCTTAATTCATCAGCGAAAGCGAGCGCCAATGAAGAGTATGATTAGGTAGCGCTAAGCACCTGCCATTCAGAAACTAGAAACTTAATCACACAATAATATACCAGCGTATACTAAACGGAAATAACCTCTGCGTATGAGCAGCATGCTATTCGGAAAAAAATGTTAGCATTGTAGAACACAAACACAACAAATAATTAATATACTCATCGAGCCCCGGAATCTCAATGCCTATCAGTTTGAGCACGTCCTGTTTGCGGTCCAGAATGACCGCCCAGCAGTGCGTCAGCTGCTGGGCGATGTGCAAACCTGGCTGGTGCACCGCAAGCACCGGTGCACCTTCCGCCCGTGCCACCGACGCTCCCGAAGGGGGAATCCACTACCGGGCCTGCCACCTGCTGCCATCATAGAGGGGAGGTGGCGCTGCACAAAAAACTAGTGCTGCCACCTCCTCCTCTCCAAAGATCGCCCGGGGCTGCACACCTGGACGGCAGCCCCACCCACAAGGAATTCGTCCCTCTGCCATGGCGCTGGGTGGGGTAGAAAAAAGAAGGAAGAGAAGGAAAGGAAAGGAAAGAAAAGGAAAGGAAAGGAAAGGAAGAAAGAAATAATGAAGTAAGGGGAAATAAAGTCAAAAATAAAAAAAAACATGATTTTTCCCCCAAAAACATAAAATACACAATCACAAAGACATACACTACTATAAAAAATAAAAATTAGAGGTAGATAAGTAATATAGGAGAAGGATTACAGAGATTAAAGAGAGATAAGATTTAAGCCAAGCACCATACAGAGAGCAGAAAAACAAGATGGCCGCGCCCATGAGGACCGTGTGGTGCAGTTCGTGCACAATTTATAACGCGAGAACACACTTGTGAACCGCTTAGTGCCGTTCATGTGCAATTTGGAGTGCAAGGACGCATTCTGTGTTCCCATCGCAACACGAACGTGCTTGCCTGCAAACTCTGCCCACAAGCAGAACTCCGCGTAGCGCAGCAGAGCTTTTTTCAGACTCCGCGGAAATCAGCCTAGCAGAACTCTGCAAACTCCTCCCAGGCCTAGTCCAAATCCTGACGGTGTGGAGGAGAATTAGAAGGCGGTTGAGGTTTTGGCGGTTGCGGTTTTGAAAGTGAGTATCAATAGGGTGAAAATGTTGCGTCTGTGAGTGTTTTTCTTTCAAGTGTGTGTGTGAGTGAAAGAGGCATCGCTAAGTTGTTGAAAAGAAGAAGTTGAGTTTCAGGCTCGTCGAAGTCGAAAGATCCCGAGATAATAACACAAGTTTTTAATTTGTTTGCAGAGATTTTAGATGTGGAGTGTGAGGTACCATCACTTGCATAGGTAACAATAGGGACAAGCTGTTGTGTTTGATTAATCTTGGTTAATGTTAGTGGAACCTTATTGCGCAACTGGGGGAAACTGCATTGATCTGTGTGATTTTTCGCTGGTCTAGAATTCGCTTGTGAGTGTAGCAGACCCTTGAATGGTACTCTATCTTTCTGTTAGTAGAGCTAACAAGAAGTTGTTTCAAGAAGATTTGAAAGTTGTGTGTGAATGCGAAGGAAAATTGTAAAGGAGGGTTGTACGTCATAGTGTTTCACGCTGGGATTGGACGGTTGGATTGCTTTTGCACTGCCATTGTCTAATGGATTTTCAGTGCCGCACTGTGATTGGGTTTTGTCAATTTGAGTGCTGTCTTTGAATTTGGAAAGGGGATGCATGAAATGAATAGCTGGCATTTGATTAGGGAAAGTAACATTTGACCTGTAGGGAACAGAATCAAAACTTTTGGCTTATCGTAAACTTATGAAAATTAGATTGTCATCATGAAATGTTTCAAGGTTTTTAAGAAATTGGTAAGCGGGGATGTCACTATTCCTGTAAGCAGAGGTGAGGAGGCACCTCCTGAAGGTACTCCGGCATACATTATGACTACTGAACGTGGTTTAAGTACATGTCTTTGGCTTCGACAATGGAGTAGAATTGCGGAAAATGAAGGTGCTTTGAGTTTTCTCAGGATGGGACATTTAATACCAGAATCCTAGATCATTTGAAGGAAAAATTGTATGAAATGAAGACACCACCTCGGCCCAGGCAATATGAGGCATTCAATACTTGGGAAAGGGTTGCGAGAGAGAAGGAGAAATATCCTTCCAGAGAAGGACTGGAAGATCAATGTAGAATTATTCATAATCAAATTAAAAAATTCTTTATTTCGGCCTTTACGGCCATAAAAGCACAGAGAAAAAAATACAGCACAGTTTATACATATAAATCTTACAGAGATAAAGTGCATGTGCATTACAATATTTAAAAAAAATTCTGAATGTGAATATTAAAAAAGTACTACTTAAAAACACAGATTTTATAACGTTTAAAAAGGGAAATAAAATTATTAATAAGTTTTGTTTACAGTAATAAGCTAAAATTATCCAATTAAACCAGCCCAGATTTTAATATGGATAGACGTACACACCACATAGAGAATAAATATCGGGAGACTGAATACACAATGGGCAGACTGGTGTCATAATTTAGGAGCCTGTAGGCCTCCGCACAATGCTTTGTCCCAAGATTCCGGCATACCTGTTGTAGCCATCGGTATCTAACCTTCTTGTATGCCGGGCAGACAAATAGTACATGTTGGTCCGTCTCCGGATTATCTACACAGGCCGGACAGCCCTGGGTCAAAGTGTCTCTCCATTTATTTGTAAAGGCACGGAGTGGTAGTACACCGTGCCTAAATTGTAAATAAAGTTTTTTAGCAAGGGGAGGCTGTATGACATCAAGAACAAGTTCTAGCTTGTATTGATCTTTGGCCTCTAAAAAAGATAGGGTCAGTATGCCGGTGGCGGGATTGGCCTTTATCTGGTTGAATTTGAATTCTCTAAAAATCTTTGACAGGGCCTTCTTGGGAGTTATCGTGCAAATTGCTTCAGCATTAACCCATAGGTCTCCCATCCTCATAGCAGCCAGAGTATTTTTAATATAGGACAGCCATGGGATTTTGCCAGCTCTCTGTAAATTTAGCACCTCCTTTAGCTCTTCTCTAAAAAACTCAAGCTCTGGAGTACTCCAGAGACGTCTCCAATAAAGGAGGGGCCTAAGGGCAGCTTCCTCTGCAATTGGGCTGACCCCAAGGTCCATACGGAGTGGCGTCAGTGGTGTACTTTTAGGGAGACCTAGTAGCTGCCTAATAAAAGAGTTCTCATTCTTGGAGAGGGGATCAGATGGTCGATGGCCCCAGATTTCTGCCCCATACAAGGCCGCTCCCCTACCCTGGGCCTTGTAAATTTCCATTGCTGGACCGACCATTTTGTGGGTGCACTTTCTAGACATCTTTGCTATCCCCCCGGCTGTCTGAGCCAGCTTTAGGCTAGCCTTCTTAATTTGTGCGTTCCACTCCATTTTATCAGTAAGTGTTAAGCCTAAGTAGTCAAAGACAGTCACTTTCTCTAATGGTTTCCCATCTAAAAGAGGGTTTGGTCGCGTGGTGTTACCTGCATTAAAAACTATAAATTTTGGGGCATATTAGCAAGACCGGAGATAAAATTATCGCCGTTTTAGCGGCAGGAAACTGCCGCTAAAACGGCGATAATGGGCTTGCTAATATGCGTTATAGAATTCCAATAGAAGCCCAGGTTAGATGTGCAGGACATCTAACCTGGGCTTCTATTTGAATTAGCAAGCCCATTATCGCCGTTTTAGCGGCAGTTTCCTGCCGCTAAAACGGCGATAATTTTATCGCCGGTCTTGCTAATATGCCCCTTTGTTTTTAGTGAGTTTATCTCCAAACCCCTATTTTTACAGAATAGATGGAAAATATGTATTCCCATTGGGGACTTGGAGAATAAGAGGGTATCATCGGCGAACATCAGGGCCGGGACCTTGTTGTTCGCCAGCCTAGGGGCATCTATGTCCCTCCCAGCAGTCAAAACCTCCACCAGACCATTGATAAATAGGCAAAAGAGGGTCGGGGCCAGCACGCACCCTTGTCTTACCCCTCTGTCTATTGGAATGGGATCAGTAAGCTCACCGTTTTTACCGTACCTAACTTGGGCGTAGTTGTGTTCGTGGAGCCGCTTCATCTGGTAACAGAGGTAAGGGGGGGCCCCCAAATCTAATAAAATGGACCACAGTTTGTCCCTAGGGTCCAGGTCAAAGGCCGATTTTAGGTCCACAAAGATCAGATAGAGGCTGCCACCCTCCAAAAGCACTGTCTTCCAGTAGAGAAGTTGCAGCCTGAGTATCTGACTATTGTGGACATCTTGGCTCTAAAACCTACCTGGTAAGGGCTAAGTATGGAATGCTCCTCCATCCAGCTTTCCATTCGAACCAATAGAACTCGTGCATATATTTTTTGGGTGACATCTATGAGGCTTATTGGACGATAGTTAGCGGGGAGGAGTGGTGAGCCCTTTTTAGGTCTCGCTGAGCCAGCGCGCATGCGCTGCTCTGCGAGACTTTAGTAAGGGGCTTTAGAAAGTGCTCCCGAAAGCGGCCACCACCGTGCGGTTACGCGCACAAGCGCGCGCGACGTGCACAGCACTTCTTCTCGTCGCGCGCACGCGTGCGCACAACTCGCGTCACCACTCGTGTTTTTTAAAATTTTATTTTATTTCTCGGCCGCGCGGCCAATGCTTGTTCTTTCATGTTAAGCAAGCCATGAGACTGCGTTCTTCTGTGAGCCGTCTCCCTTGTGCGCTTCTCTCCACCCGCACTCGTGTTACCTGTTGCCAGAGTGCTTCTCCTTGCCCCCGCATGTTGCACTCGCCTGTGTGCTTCTTCCCATTGCCTTCCAGCGCCATATGTGTTTTCCTTGTTTTCCTCCACACGTATGCTGCTGCGTCCCTCGTCATAGCCTCCCCTACCCTCCGTGATTTATCCCACCCCGGTGATGCTTCCCCATCTCTCCCTCCCTGTCTGGCTTCTGCCTCCCACTTGCAATCAATCCCCCATGTTGGTTAAGACTCAGCCCGCCCCCATGTTTCTTAGTTGCCAATGTGTTCCCCCATGGTGCTTTCATTCCTGTTGCTCTTTGCCAACTCAGTTCCTTTAAAAAAAAAAAAAAAAAAAAAGTTTATGCATCTTTTCTTTATAGTTACAGATTCACTCGGATTGATAACTAAAAAGGTCCAGTTTCATTTTGTAGGCTCGCGCATGCATGATACAAAATGACGTGGGCAGCCAAGTCAAAGGATTTTTTAATTTTTTTTATTTTATGTAACTTTAGCCATCGGGAAGCTGTGCAGTGTGGTTAAAAACAAATTGCAAAGCCAGTAGGTCACAAAAACGAGACCTATTGGCTTTGCCAATGCTTGTGTTAACAGGCAATCAAGTCCTCAGGTAACATGCACACAGTGATGTGATTAGAAACACATTTAAAAGCAGACACGTGCTAGTAACAAGGTTAACCATATCCAACGCCTGGCCGTCATTAAAGCTGCCTCAAGAGTCTATGGCTCAGCGCGCATGTTTGTTAACTAGCGGCGAAAGTTCTAAATAGGTGCCTACATGGTGCGGGCCCCTTACCTCTCTGTGACACCCCGGGCTTTCAGTGAGCTGGAACCGGAGGCACTCGACACAATCAAGTTGGCGATTTAAATACAACAAGCATTGGCATAGCCTGCCAATAGGTCTCGCCTTTGGGACCTTTTAAGTGTTTAGCCATGCAACAGTTGATGTTGTTGCAGGAAGGATATTGTGCTGCATAACTAAATACTTATAAGGCCCCAAAGACGAGACCGATTGGCTATGCCAATGCTTGTTGTAAATTGGGATAATCTCCGCCCCCAACCATGTCGGGGGAATCGGCATTCCATGTAGGATAGTGTTGGACTTGGCCCTTCTTGCAGGGTCATCCCTGAATTTTTGCCTTCCTCCTAGCCTTTTTTCTGACATGGTGTTGGTGGATTTATGACTCTGGGCACTTTTTCACTGCTGATCAGTGCTAAAGTGCATATGCTCTCTATGGTAAATTGATGTATGGATTAGTGACTCCATGATTGGCTTGATTGGTTTACTTGTCAGACCCTAGTACAGTGCACTGCGTGTGCCCAGGGCTTGTAATCCAATACTGCTGGTGGGCTAGCAGCACTGGTTGTGCCACCCACCGGAGCAGCTTGTAAAGTGTGTCTCCGGCCTGCCATTGCAGACCCTGTGTGCAGTCTGGTACTGCCATGTTGACTGGGCAAGTGCACCCACTTGCCAGTCCCTAAACCTTCCCTTTTATACATATTAGTCACCCCTATGGTAGGCCCAAGGGCAGGGTGCATTGTAGGTAAAAGGTAGGACATGCCCTGATGTGTGTGGCATGTCCTAATAGTGAATTACAGCCATTTTCGTTTTTCACTATTGCAAGGCTACCTGTTCCCCATAGGCCAGAATGGGCAGTTAGATTATTACACCTTATAATCCTAACTGACTCAGGGAACCAGGTAGAAATTCGAGTTTAGTATGCCTGAACTCAGAATGATAAAATACATCTTTTAGTGAAGTTGGTTTTAACATTCTGGGGCCGATTCCGATTCGGGCCGGAAATCTCTCCGACCGAGCCGGACTCGGAGAGAATTCAGACCGAATCAGACTCTGGCAGTCCGACCGAACGAGTACGATGCGTACGCATGCTATCGGACTCGATTCGGTCGGACTCCCATTGAAGTCAATGGGAGCCGGTCGTACAACGCGTACGCGGGCTCCCATTGACTCAATGGGTGCGAGGCGAACAAGGGCGCCCCCTACAGCGGGTACGCATCGATGCGGATCGCGCCATACATGCACAGGTAGGGGGACCCATGGGTCCCCCTGTGTGCGACTCGCGCGGCTACGCGTACAGGGGGTCCGACACGGACCCCCAAAGTCCGGCTCCGACAGCTCTTTCGAGCCGGACGGCGTGAGTCGGTCGGACTGCTCGCGGCACGCATCGTACATGCCCGGCCGGGGAACGTCTCCATTGCGCGGTGCGAGTCGTGTCCGTGCGAGTCTGTCGGAGCGGTTCGGACCCGCGTACGAGTCGGTCGGCGATTTCGCGTGCGCTCGCATCGTACTCGCTCGGCCGGACGCACGAACGAATCGGTCGGAAAAGAGGGCTCCGAATCGGATCCGGTTAAGCCGAATCTGATTCGGTGCCCTACCGGCCGAGATCGGAATCGGCCCCTCTGTGTTTGAAAATACCACTTTTAGAAAGTAGGTATTTTCTTGCCTAACTATCCAAGCCTGCCTCTGCTAGGTTGTGTATTCCTTGTCTGGAGTTTGAGTGACAGGGGCTGGGGGATTCCAGGAGACAGGGTGAGTCAGCACAGAGCTGAATAGAGAGATCTGCATGCAGATGGGAGTGAGAAGTTGCACCTGGGACCTGAATAGGGCTGTGCCTTTCCTCCACAATGCTGGCTCCACCTCCTGTGGTGTGTCTGATGTCCCTGGCCTGCACTGTCAAAGGAAGAGAAGGAGTCCTGTAAACAAAGTGTTCCAGGACTGACCAGAACTGGTTTGGACTAGGCAAAGGCCTCTCTGCCTTCAGAGAACAAAGAGAAAAGTAGTATAAATATTGGGACCCACACCCAAGAACTTTAGATCACTTCTGGGAATCAAGACGAACCTTTGCTGAGGAGAAGAACCAGGAAGCTGAAGGAGGAGACTACCCCTGTGCTGTGTGTTTGGGGGTTGGCCTGCAGTGGTTGCTTCATTGCCAAAGAAAGGAGAAAAGGACTGAGTGTGCTTTCTATCAACTTGAAGAAGAATCTCCAAGGGCTTGAACTAGAGCTTGCCTCCTGCCTGAAGTCTCAGGGATACAAGACTTCACCAACCAGCTCCCCCCTGAATTCCCTTGCTGGGAATTGAAGTGCCTGCTGTTGTGCTGGGCCTTCTGAGAGACTGCTTTTCGCTGGGAGCTGGAAGCGCGACTCAACGACGAGAAGCGTGTCGCCGCCGCAGCCGCTGTCATCGCATCGCGGAGGAAGCGAGACGCCGCTGCCGCTGTCATCATCGCATCGCCGAAGCGCGGCGCATCGCCGGAGAAGCGGGACGCTGCCACAGAGGTCATCGTCGCATCACCGGAGAAGCGCGTCGCAGGGCCTGTCGCGGCTCCAAAGATCATCGAGTCGCCGCATGGCCGTCGGGCGTGCACGCATCACACCAACGTTGTCACATCGCAACCAAGACGCCATTTTGTCGCATCACACCAGAGAAGAGTATCGCATCGAGGTGCCACCTTGTCGCATCGCACCGGAGAGCAGTAAGAAACCGACGCATCACCTCCCCACACAGTAAGGAAGCGAGCATCAACTCCCCTGCGCAGCAGTAAGGAACCGACGCATCCACTCCCCTGAGTGTAAGGAACCGACGCATCACCTTCCCTGCGACCCTTTTATTTTCTTTGCGTTACGCATTCAAGGTACATTGAGAGTAAAGTGTTGCATCTACAACTTGAGAGAACTGAGCTATTTTATAACATTTTAAAGTCTATTTTTGAGTATAGTATTGTGGATTTTTGTCGTTGGTCTTGTGTTAAGTCTATATAAAAATACTTATTTTTATAAATACAACCTGTGTGGTGTCCATCTGTAGTGTTGTCACTGTATTACTGTATGTGTTCACAAATGCTTTACACACTGCCTCTGAGATAAGCCTGCCTGCTCGTGCCAAGCTACCAAGGGGGTGAGCAGGGGTTAGTTTAGGAGTGTAGCCCCTTACCCTGACTAGACGCAAGCGTCCCTATTTGTCACAGGTACCTACCTATGCCAACTAGAGACCCCCAAATCTAACGGATAGCATTAAACAGGGTCCATAGGTAAGGGGCCCAGATATTAGGTTTGTTGCGAAAAAGGTCACCTGGGATCTTATCTAGTCCCGGCACCTTAGAGGTGGTTACCCTTCTCAATGCACCCATTATCTCTTTCAGGGAAATTTCTATGACAGCAGAATTAAGGGACGGCAGGTAAGTACACTCATTAGTAGCTTGTCCTGCTTCTTCCTCTTCCCTTGCATAGAGGGCTTCAAAATGGGTCTTCCAGATTGCTGCCCCCAAATTTGGTTCTGTTGCCAATTTAACCTCTGTAGAGCCAATATTGACTAAATTTCAAAAGGGCCGCATGTCCCTGGAACATAAGGCAGATTTCAGGCTTTCCCATTTGTCTCCCTCCCACCGTTTTTTTGCCGTATTGATTGTGTTTTTATGCGCTATCCGCTTGTCTTTTATCATGGGGCGATCTTTAATTTTGATAGCTAGGACTAGCGCTTTCTTAGCCCTCCGGCAATCACCATTATACCAGGGTGGCCCGTGGGATCTTTTTTCTTAGGTTTTGCTAAAGGGAAAAAAAAGTTTGCCAAATCACACACTAAGCCTTGATGGTTTTTCCCAATTTCTGCTCGGGCAGTATCAGAGGCAGCAATATAACTAAATTGATTAGCGTCCTCATGGTAAGGGATGACAGTTTGGTAAAGGGATGATACCTTTTCCTGGGAATTGCAGAGAGCCCCCCAATTAACTCTCCTCCTGCAGTTAGTTAAGAGTGGCCTAGGTCCAATTGGGTATTGATATACATGAGTATCCATGGGACAAAGCGATACCATCTCTAAAATCAATGCATTATGGTCGCTATCATGACGGGGAATGACCTTAAAATCAATCACCCGATGCCAGGATTTAGTGTCCATCAGGATATAATCCAGAATGGAGGAGCTACCCGGTCTGTTGTAGGTGTGGTTTGCCGGGGAGTCAGATTTAGTGCGCCAATTACAAGCCCTAATAGAATGAGTCAGTGTGAGGGTATTCATTTGGAGAACCAGTGGGGTCCAAGCCTGAGTGGCCGGTACATACGGTTCTGGTATAGCCCAATGCTGGTCTTCCTCATTGGCATCGCCCCCAATTAAATCTTTCAGGGGTTCATACTGGCAGTTGAAATCACCAGCGAGAACCACCAGGGTATTATCTGGGATAGTGTGCAAAAAACTTGACAATTGCTCAAGAGTTGTCGACTCCTGACCATAGCTAACTGGGCGGGAGTCGACATTGATTCTACCCCCTTTTATCTTAGTGGGAAAGGTCAGAATGACACAAAGTATATCCCGTGAGGGTGTCTCAACCTGTTTTGCAGTGCAACCCAGATGCACGGCAATCCATGTGCAAAGTCCTCCCGCAGGTCTACTCCTTCCCCCACTGGTGGCTGCTAGGCAAAAGGTCGCATAGCCTAGTCTATGGGTGCCCTCCCTTGCCCAGGTTTCTTGGAACATGCAGATGTCATTTGCATGAATGAGGGCTCCCCACTCTGGATTTTCTAGTTTAGAGGTAAGGCCCGCAATATTCCACGATAGAACATGAAGTTTAGATAGATTTCTCAGTTGCTGCTTTAGGTTATCAATAGCTGCTACAATCGGCTTAAGGCCATTCCCATTCCCATCAGATTTAGTGGGTATAATTGCTGTGGTTGACTGCCACTGGGCTATAGATATTTGTACAGAGTTCAATGCTGTGGCTGGTGTGGTGTGGTTATGGGAAGACCCCTCCATCCCCTCACTTTGGACGCTTTCCTCCCCGGCAACCCTCCTTACTCCCTGTTCTACTTTCTGTCTAACGCTAACGGGACTCTTGTACAATTTCCTCCCATTCGGGTGGTCTGCCCGATAATCCCTCTGCAAACTTAACTCTGGTTTCAGTGGCTGAGGTGGTTTTAGTCAATCAACTAATTCTAAGGGTGCAAATCTATGTACGAGTGGGAGATTAAAAACAACGAATTTGGTTGGTCTTGCCCCACAATGGAATTTTGCTCGCGCCGGTGTCTGGGCCCTGCCCTGCAGTCTGTCCACGGGCTGCTTTCTGGGATAAGTCTCGGGGGGTAGAAATACCCCAATGGAAGGGGTCTTATGCCCCCTTCATGCCTTTGATGAATTCGCATTAGGAGGGTCCTTACAACCTGGGGATTTCTAAAATTGATTACAATAATGTCACAGGTATGTCTTTTATTCTTTAGCCCACCCATCCTACCCTGCGCGTGAATAAAATCTCGTTTGCATCTCTATAGGAAAATTGAAGTTGATTTGATAGTCAGAAAATACATGTATTTTTTAAGTCATAGTGCGATTCCCTTTGTCCTTTTTTGAGTTCTGGGACTTTAGCTAGGATCAGAACATATGGTGTGGAATCTGGGGGGAGGTTAATGCATGGTAAGACTGGGCTACCCTCTAGTGCCTCTGTTCTTAAGTCCTGCCCCCCAGTTGCTCTATACTCTAAGCCCAGATTCTGTATATTAGATTCAACTTGGGCTACTTCTACAATGGATCTTTGTTTCCTACCATCCTCCCTACCCCTTCTGGGCTCTTGGCTTTGTAGGCTAATAGCCTCACTTAACTTGCTCGATATATTCGTGTGGGCGACCCCATCCTCCCTATTGTTCTGTATTTGCGGGGGCAGACTCAGGATAGATTCCGGGGCATGGTCTTTTTCCTGGTGGGCAGGGCAGGCAAAAGACATACATTGGTAATGTGGGACATCCACCCTGGAGTCTACTTTTCCCATATAAACATCTTATAAGGATGTGAGTTTGTCAACCCGGGAAGTCAGAGTAGTCAACTCCTCCTTAATTATATTTCTAATTTCCGAGTGTAGATCCCTTATCAAATTAGACACCCACAATGGTTTTTCTGTGCCTTCGTTCACATCCCCGCCCGACACTTCCCTCTCCAAACCCCCATTTTTTACAGGATCTTTAGTGCCCTTCTTCTGAGCCCTCCCAGCTTTCGTAGCACATTTAATATTCCCTCTCTTCCGTGATCCAGGAGGAGGATCCTCAATATGCAAGTTCGAGGGCGGTGCTTCGTGTACCAGGGCCCGAGTCCTAGAATGGGCCCTTAAAGAAACAGATTCTGCAGATTGTTGGGCCGGTAATATTTCTGGGCTAGACAGGGGAGGAACTAGGTCCGGTGTTATTGATAACCGTCTTTCAGTTTGTTCAATTTCATTTGTGACTACCCCTATAGCCCTCTGAAGCATCTTGTCAATCGAGGTTGGCTGATGGCTTGTTGGCGATTGCACAGTTAGTGGTGTTTTTTTCCCTATACAGGTGTGTCTCCCCATTTTAGCTGTCTAACAAGGATGTATTCTTTCTTGTCAATATCCTTTATAGCAGATAGCAGTACAGTACATGGGGTGAATAAAGTCCAGCCAAGAGCTGCTGTGTAGAACACAGGGCTCCCAAGCAGGAGAGGATGCGCCCAAATTAAAAAGGCAGATGGTCCGTTTTGGACAGTCAGCAGGCCAATTATACTGCAGAGGCACCCATCTTAAAACCCTGCTTCCAGCATATCTCCGTGGGTTGAGAGTAGTTTTTCCATGGAAAGCCAAGGGGTATGACCCTGCCCTGCCACCTCCTGTTGCTGATGAGCGCAGACGGGCCCGTCCTTGGCCCGGGCTTTGCCCGGGTGTGGCCCAAGCATGCCCGCGCATGTCCCGTGCTGCGGGAGCCCACCGCTCTTTTTAACGCGCCTCCGGGTGCAGGAAAGGCATCAAAGTTGGCCCCACTGCCTCCTGGGGGCTGTAGTCTGCTGCACGAACCGTTCCCCTCACGGCTGGAACTACGGGCGTCCAGCGATGTGGGAGCCCACCGCTCTTTTTAACGTGCCTCCGGGCGCAGGAAAGGCGTCAGAGTTGGCCCCACTGCCTCCTGGGGGCTGTAGTCTGCTGCACGAGCTGTTCCCCCTCACGGCTGCAATTACGGGTGTCCCACGCTGCGGGAGCCCGCCGCTCTTCTTAATGCGCCTCCGGGCGCAGGAAAGGCGTCAGAGTTGGCCCCACTGCCTCCTGGGGGCTGTAGTCTGCTGCACGAGCTGTTCCCCCTCACGGCTGGAATTACGGGCGTCCCGCGCTGCGGGAGCCCACCGCTCATTTTAATGCACCTCCGGGCGCAGGAAAGGCGTCAGAGTTGGCCCCACTGCCTCCTGGGGGCTGTAGTCTGCTGCACGAGCCGTTCCCCTCACGGCTGGAATTACGGGCGTCCCGCGCTGCGGGAGCCCGCCGCTCTTTTTAACGCGCCTCCGGGTGCAGGAAAGGCGTCAGAGTTGGCCCCACTGCCTCCTGGGGGCTGTAATCTGTAGCACGAGCCGTTCCCCTCACAGCTGGAATTACGGGAATTATGCAAATGATAAATGGGATGAAGAACAGCATAGATGGAGGAAGGGTATTATTGAGGTAGACAGATTATATCCTTACATCAGAAGCTGCAAAAAAGAGTAAGGCTGCTCTCTCCTGAGGCTTGAGCCGGGAGACAACACTCGCTTCCTTTGCTTATTTGCACATTGCACTGCTCTGGTTTTAGGCACTGCACTTCTGCATTTTTAACAAATTGAGCGTTTTTATATTTTACATGGTCATGAACTTTTTAACATTTACCTGTTGTATGTGTTCGTGAATTTGCTTCCGCATAAGTTGGGAGGTCTTTGGGACGTTCTGGGGCATCGGTGATTCCCGCAATTTCTGAGCGCGACCGCCATTTTGAGGGTACTGTGGGTCAGTGGGCTAGTTCTTTTCCTCTGACAGTACAAATGGGAGCGCTGACGCGACCGCGCAGCGGACGCGCGCAGCGGGCGCGCCTAAGGCAAGCCCGTCTGCGCCCGTCCGCGCTTGGACCACGCTCAGCGCCAGCACCCCTGCTCTTCTTAACTTAGGTGAGACGATTAACCTAAACTATTCGAGATTACAACTATTAGATTTGAAGCCGGTTGGTAAGACCATCGGCTGTGTATGTCTCGCGTTGAATACCAGACCCCCTTTTCCCTTAGTCACCTGTCCCAACTGCAACGGTGTGTTACCTAAACTGATATACCAGTCTGTTAAGGACATCAAGAACAAAAACTTAAAGAGGCTGGAGCCAGAAAAAAGAGTGATAAAATGTATACTGCTCAACGCCAGATCACTGGTGAAACATAGCACAGATTGTGCAACTCTCATAGAGGAAGGAAATTTCGAACTGGCTTTTATCACAGAAGCATGGACAGATGCAGCCTCAGGCCCAGACTTAGTGAAAGCTACGCCTCCAGGATTTCTTTGTCATACCCTAAACAGGCCAATCAGGAGAGGTGGTGGATTAGCAATTATCTATCACGACTCATTAAAAGCTGGTTTTCATACAGCCTCAAATCCAGATTGTGAGGCACTCTCCTTTAGTTTTAGTATATCGAATCACCACACATTTAAGGGTATTTTATTATATAGACCTCCTGGTCCTAAGAATACCTTCCTAACATCTATTGGTAGTCTTTTGGAAGAGGGGCTCTGTACTAGCTCCTTTACTATTATGGGAGACTTTAACTACCATCTGGAAGCTCCTTTGGAACCAGACACGATGGCACTCACAGACATGATGAAAAGCGCCGACCTCAGTCAACAGGTGATAGGCCCTACACATGTGGCAGGACACACTCTAGATGGAATTTTTTCTAACCACCCACAACTCCGCTTCTCGGGGCTACTGCCTCTCACCTGGACTGACCACTCTGCTGTGCAATTTGAGTTGGCCCTCACTGGCGCACTGTGCGGGCAATAAGGGGCCGAAGAGCCTATTAAAAAGCAGGGCTTGGAATAAAATTGAGGGTACGGCTTTAAAAGATGCGCTTACATCAACTGTGGATCAGCTACCCACAGGTATAGAGGAGGCCACTATGCACTACACCAAGTGGATAGAAACAGCCTGTAATAAATTAGCCCCAGAAAAAGTTTTGTCTCCCAAAAGATCTCAACCAACGGCCCCCTGGTATACGGAGGATCTAAGGAAACAGAAACTTAACTGTAAATTCATTGAGCGGAATTGGAGGAAAGAATACAAGGAAGCGGAGAAAAAGCGCTATAAACAAAGTCTTGCCATCTATAAACTAATGATATTTAATGCAAAAAAGAGTTCTTTACAAACCGAATTACTCTTGCAAAAACTCGGTTAAAGAACTTTTAAAACAGTTTCTAATCTGGCCTCCCCCGTCCTGCAAAAATCCAGACGAGCCAGGAACTATGTGAGAACATTGCCAGGTTCTTTTTAAATAAGGTGGAGGTCATTTTCTCGACATTTCACCACCCAAGCACTACAGGAACTGTAACGCCGTTGGAAGGAAGGAGCTCAGCTGTAGACTCCCCTGCTGTCTTTGATAAATTTGAGCCACTATCTGTTATCGATACAGAGATGCTCTTATTGGCAGCAAGGTCAGGCTCCCCCTATGATCCCTGTCCAGTCTCGGTGATTAAAGGTGCTTCGGGACTTATTGCCCCTGTACTTACCTCCCTGTTCAATTCAATGCTTGATGCAGGGTATTTCCCTAAACTTTGGAAGATTGCCTCAATACTGCCACTGCTAAAAAGCCTAACCTCGATCCTAAAGACCCCAACAACTTCCGCCCAATCTCACGTCTCCCGTTACCAGCCAAACTGGTTGAGAAATCAATGAATGTGCAACTCAGTGCCTTCCTAGGCGAAACCCAACTCTTGGATCCTACCCAATATGGGTTCAGAGAAGGACATAGCACTGAATCTGCCCTCATTAAGTCTACTGAAGAGATTAGAGAAGTTTTGGATCGAGGAGGCAAGGCCGCCCTGATTATGTTGGACTTGTCGGCGGCCTTTGATACGGTCCATCATGATCTACTGATGAACCGATTATCAGCATGTGGGATCCAGGGTAAGGCATGGAAGCTGCTGAAGTCCTTCTTAACTGGCAGATCTCAAATTGTGGCACTGGATGAATTTTACTCTAAACCGTTCTCCCTGCCTTGCGGAGTACCACAGGGATCCTCCCTTAGTCCGACTCTTTTTAATGTATATGTCTCATCCCTGGCTTCCCAAATTGGCTCCTTTGGCTTTGACCTTACTTCCTACGCTGACGATACACAAATTGTGGTGGCTCTGCGACCAGGACAGGGAACAGGATTAGATATTCAGTTCCACGACTGTATGGAGGCAGTCGGGAGGTGGATGTCACAAAACTGCCTAAAACTGAATTCAGGCAAGACTGAGGTCATTTTATTTGGAAATGATCCCAACTTCTGGACCCCTAGTTGGTGGCCGGATGCATTGGGCATTCTCCCTACACCCACTAGGAAGGTAAAAAACCTAGGCGTGATAATTGACGACAAGCTCAATTTTGGTGACCAGATTAATGCAGTAGCCTCAGCCGTCTTCTATACCCTTAAAATGATTAAGAAAATACTACATTTCTTGCCAGTGGACAGTCGGCAGACAGTTGTCATGGCACTTATCATGTCTAGGCTGGATTACTGCAATGGTCTCTACCTAAACATTCAAGAACGTTTCCTGAACAAGCTCCAATTGTTGCAAAATGCGGCAGCAAGATTGCTCACTGGTACCCCGAAATTTACACCAATTTCCAAGGAAATCAAAAAACTCCACTGGCTGCCTGTCAGGAAGAGGGTACGCTTTAAAGCTCTATGCACCGTGCACAAGGCACTGCAAGGCACAGGCCCAGACTACCTTAAACAGCATCTGCATTGGTACCAACCCAAAAGAACTCTTCGCTCCCTTGGTGCTAAGTTGGTATCAGTACCACCCATAAAAAAAGCTTCATGGGGCGGGCGAAGCTTCATTGCCGGTGCTGCTAAGGCCTGGAATGATCTCCCTTTCTATCTGAGAAATACCACTAATATCCTGACCTTCAGGAAGGAACTGAAGACATGGCTCTTTAATTTGTAAAGATGCCTTCCACCCCAATGCCCAGATTGAGAGCAGCTAGCGCCAGGACACCTTTGGGTAACCGCTCGCGCTTTATAAATGCCTATAACATAACATAACATAACATAACTAGACAAGAGGGAGATGAGTCAGACACAAATTCAGTGGACGATATGTTAGAACAGATGTTGTCTTCCTGACCACCATGTGAGAAGTTGGCCTGGTATATGCTGTCCACTAATTAAAGTGGGCACCCTGCACCAGTCTAAATGACCCTTATGATGTATGTGGTCAAAGATAACCTTTAGAAAGCTATCCTAGTGGTAGCTGTGGAGAGCAGCCTTCAGGCTTAATCTTGAAGGAATGTAAAGCAGCTTGTTTTACCAGAACATCACCTTTAGTATTAACTAAATGAAAGGAGAACCACACAGTAGTTATAAAAATATGTATTTATTTATATAACACTCTCTAGTATCCTCTACATGAGGATACAACACAAAGCACACAATACTTTAGCAAAGAAACAGTTGTAAGTAGCACAATACACAGTGGGCTCCAGGGGGAGACCAAACCATATACTAAAATAGTGGTATAAGAACCACGGCTGGAGTCGAGACAGTGTCTAGAACACGTAGAATCGCTGGGACCCCAAGGAACCACCCAAGGTGAATAGGAAGGGACCCCACGGAGGACGGATGCAGTGTGTTAACACGACCGCAGGCTCCGTACAATTCTATGGCGAAGTTGCTGTTACAATTTTAAAGTTTAAGGACCCTTCTCGGTGGACTTCGAGGAAACCCTTTGGAACTTAGGAGGTTGGAGAGCCATCCCACCCGTGGATACCAGAGTACCCAAGTTACCTTTCCCAGAGGAGCCAGGTGCATAGTTCTGGAGTGGTGTCGGAAACCGCCGTCGTTTTCAATGGAGGGTTTCAAAGAAGAGCTGCTGCCGGGAACGAAGAAAGTGTCCGTAGGAATCTAAGGGTGGATTTGTGATGGAAGGAACCTGAAAGCAGAGGGGACAGAGTCTGGGTCACTTCAGGGTGACCGGGGCTCGGTAGACGAATGCCCACCGATGTTGGGTGCTTCAGGTGCAAAGAAGGGATGCTTGACTCTGCAGCCACGAGGTCCAGGAAATGTCGAGGACAACCAGGAGCCAGATGCGAGCTGTCCCACAAAGGATGTCGAGTGCTGAGGGGTCAGTGTCCGGCTGGAGCACCAACAAGCCTTGGCAACAGCAACCCATGCAGGAAGGTCAAGCAGGTTACGGTGTGGACCAGCAAGGTCCAGGGGACTCACTAAGCACTGGGGAGTCAGGGCACGTCTGGAGCAACCAGGGAAGCCCAACAGAATTCAAGATGACCCTCAAGAGGACCCACAGGCCGAATGACCAGGAGTCGCGAGGGGACCTCAAGCAGGATCACAAAGTACCAGCCCACAGAGCACTCAGTGCGAGAAGGCCAGAGTTCTTTGGTGAAAATACTGTTCAGGGTCAGGACTACACGGAGTCCAGTGCACAAGCTCGGGAATTGCCAACAAGCATATGTACTTGCAAAAGTACGCAATGCACAGGGGTTCGGGTTATGCGGTCTCCACGAGGGATACTGGTCTCAATCTCGGTGAGAGGGCAGCTCAACCTCAAGGAACTTTGGAACACACCTCCTGTGTTGCTGGAGCCTTCGAAGTCCACAGGAGCTGAGGATCAGCAGATTGGTCAGTTGCATTGCGGTGCCTGCGAATGCAGGGGAGTGACTCCTTCACCCCAAGGGAGATTCTTCAGTTGTCCTTAGAGCTCCACAGGTCCAGCACGGAGCCTGTATGGTGCAAGGGCACAGACGATGCTTTGGACGGAGAGGGAGAAGAAGTCGGGCCCAGTCGAAGTCCAACAAAGTCCAGAGTATCCAGACGGTCGAAGGTCAGTGGTTTCTTGTTCAGGATCTTGTTCATGTAAAATCTAAAGTCTTACAGCCAGGTAAGCCCTTATGTGCCCACGGGAGAGGGTTGGACAGATTCAGGGGACCCTCCTAGGGGAGGGTCAGGACAGAGGGGAGGTTACTCCCATGTCCTTTGTCCAGTTTCGCGCTAGAGCAGGAGTCAACGGCTCCCAGATCTGGTTTGAGCTGGACTATGTACAGGGACACCAAGTGTGCCCCAGATGCAGACTTTCAGGCACTTTGGAAGTGCACCCACCCAGCCCCAATACACTAAATTCTGTCTGGGAGGTGGTCACACCTCCCTGTGACAGGATGCCTATTGTGCTGCCTTCCTCTGCTCGAGCTTGGCTCAGCAGCAGGAGGTCAGAAATGTGTCTCTGGTCAGAAGCTGCAAAAAAGAGTAAGGATACAACTAGACAAGAGGGAGATGAGTCAGACACAAATTCAGGGGACGATATGTTAGAGCAGATGTTGTCTACTGTTTTCTCAGACCCAGGAGAGTTAAGTGCAATTGTTAGTCAGACCATAGCTACTGCTCCTATTGATCCAGGTCCACTTCCAATTGAACGACCTTTACAAGTATTACAAATTGCTCCACCAGTTGTGAGATGACTGTCAGCTAATGAGAATATTCCAGTTGCACCTCAAGTGGTTGCGAGTGCGCCACTCCAGATGGAGAGGAGACTAGATGTCTTAATGACATAAGCAGTTGGAAATATACCGACAACCTAAAATTCACAGTTAGTCCTGTGGAGACCCCCCACAGACTTTGCAGGCTTTGGTAGATGGAGAAGGGACCTTAGCCTTTACAACTCCGTTAGCTTTGGGTGACTTGATTGTCCATGAGGATGGATATTTACCAGCATGGCTTGAGGAAATCACATGGAAAAAGAAGGTATAAGTTACAGGATCCCCGAAACAGACACTAAAAAGGATAAATCATTGCATATTCCAAAATTTAAGATAGAATTAGAGGAAATCATCAAGGGATACCCGGAGTTTGATCACATAGATCAGTACCAGAGAAATTAGTTATTCTACCTGTGCAAGGAGACTATTCGAAGGGATGCTATGGTGCACGACAGATTGGCAGTAACAGCAAAGAAGAATGTTGTGGATCTTACCAGCAATGTAAACTTACATCAGAGCTATAGAGCTGAATTGGATGATCAGGCTATAAAAAACATGAGAATTACTGGGATGCGGTTGCACCTTATTGAATTCACAAAATGCATTTACA
The DNA here is from genome assembly GCA_963921515.1 of Calotriton arnoldi. Taxonomy (NCBI): domain Eukaryota; kingdom Metazoa; phylum Chordata; class Amphibia; order Caudata; family Salamandridae; genus Calotriton; species Calotriton arnoldi. The sequence goes on from CAWUFW010007571.1 coordinate 469,681, forward strand.
GATGAAAGGATGTGAAGAAGTTAGAACTCAGGTGAGCAAAGAAACAAGAAAAGAAAAAGAAAGAAGCAGCTATGGTAGGAAAGCAGAATGAGCCTAGTGAAGATGAGGCAGCAATCTATCTACTGAGAGAAATAGCTGGAGGGACGTATGTACATGTGCCTTGGAATAGAGGTGAACTGACAGCATTTCCGAACAATTTCCCAAAGTTGAGAGACAAGCAGGTGCAGGTGTATGCACAAGTGGAGAGATTTGTAAAGAATTTGAAGGAGTTGAGAATTGATTTGAATATTAAATCAATCAAATAGCATTTGTAATGCGCAACACAGTCACCCCTAGGGGTATCTGGGCGCTGTGTCTCCATCGAAGAGACAGGTCTTGAGTTTCTTTCTGAAATCTGCCAGCGAGGGGGCTGTACGAAGCTGAAGGGGAAGGTTGGTCCAGATCTTGTCAGTGATGTAGGAGAAGGAGTGGCCACCGCTGCGACGGATGCAGGGGGTGTGTGCGAGAGCGAGTGAGGAGGAGCGCGGGTGTCTAGAGGGTTGGTGTAAGTTCAGTCAATGGTTGATGTAGGCTGGTCCTATGTCGTGGAGGGCTTTGTAGGCATGCAAGAGGATCTTGAACTGACATCTCTTTTGAATGGGTAGCCAGTGGAGGTCTCTCAGGAGGGGGGCCATGTGGGCTCGTTTGGGGAGATCCAGGATGAGTCTGGCTGTAGCGTTCTGTATGGTCTGGAGTCTTCCGAGGAGCTGGGTGGAAATGCCGGCATAGAGGCCATTGCCGTAGTCAAGGCATCTGGTGATGAGGGCCTGAGTGACGGTCTTTCTGGTGTTGGTTGGGATCCATCTGAAGAATCTGTGGAGATGCGAAGTGTGTGGAAGCAGGAGGAGGCGACTGCAGTGACTGTCGTTTCATGGTCAGTTGGCTGTCAAGGATGATACAGAAGCTGCTCGCATGGAACGTCGGTGTGGGTGTAGGTGTGAGATCTGCAGGTCACCAGCTGTGGTCCCATGCGGAGGTGTTCTTCCCACAGATCAGTGCTTCAGTTTTATCAGAGTTGAGTTGGAGGTAGTTGTTTCTCATCCATTTGGCTACGTTGGTAATGGTGTTGCTGAAGTCGGTTTTGGCGTTGGATGGGTCCTCTGTGACTGAGATGATCAGTTAAGTGTCTGCGTAGGAGATTATGTTGAGTCTGTGGGATCTGACGGTGCCTGGGGAGGGGGGTCATGTAGTTGTTGAACAGGGTGGGGATGATCCTTGTGGTACGCCGCATATGATTTCTTTGGGTGGGAGGTAAAGGACAGCTCTGTGTTCATCCTGTAAGGAAGGAGGCGATCCACTTGAGGGCGTCTTGCTGTATGCCATTCTTCTTGTATGGTTTGTTCATGAGGGTGTTGTGGGAGACGGTGTTGAACGCCTCGGAGAGGTGGAGGAGGATCAGGATCATGGTTTCTCCATGATCGGGGAGTGTTCTGGTGTCGTCTGTGGTGGCAATCAGCACAGTCTCAGTGCTGTGGTTGGCACAGAATCGTGATTGTGAGGCGTCCGGTAGATGTTTTTGTTCCAGGAATTCGGTGAGCTGCTGGTTGATGGCATTCTCGAGTATTTTGGCCGGGTAGGGGAGCAGGTAGATTGGACAATAGCTTTTTGAGATTGATGGGGTCGGCAGAGGCTTTCTTTAGGAGGGGTCTGAGGTCTGCATGTTTCCATCTGTCCGGGAAGGTTGCTGTGGAGATCGAGGTGTTGAGGTTGCTGGTGAGTTGTGTGCTGATAGGGTTTGTTGCAAGGTTGTAGAGGTGGTGGGGGCAGGGGTCGGTAGGTGCCCCAGAGTGGGTGGAAGACATGATGGCTGAGGTGGTCAGGGCAGTGAGCAGAGACCAGATGGTAATGGTTTGGCTGATGTTCACTGATTGGTTGAGGTCGTTGGGGTGGAGGGTGGCAGTTGGAGGTTGACAGTTTTGTAGATGTTGGTGAACTTGCTGTGGAAGTAGTCTGAGAGGGTGTCACAGAGTTCTTGGGAGGGGTGGATGGTGCTCTCTATGGCTGTCCGGTTGGAGAATTCTTTGACTATTTTGAAGAGTTCCTTTATGTAGTTGGCCATGGAGTTGATGCGGGTGGTGATGGCTGCTTTCTTGGCTTCTTTGATGTGCTGTTGATAGTTGCTGAGGACTGTTTTGTGAGCTGCTATGTCGGCGGGGTTCTTGGTGGTGTGTTATTGTTTCTCCAGTTGGTGGCAGTTGCGCTTGGTGGTCCTGAGTTCTGGAGTGTGCCCGCTGGCATGTTTTGGGGTCTTGTTGACTTTTGAAGGTTTTAGTGGTGCGACTCTGTCGGTGCTGTCAGTGATCAAGTTCTAGAAGGCCTGGTCAATGTTTGTTAAGACCTTGGGTTGGGAGGTGGTGAGGGCCTGTGACCACTGAGTTTTGTTGACCTTGATCCAGCTGCAGTGGGAGGAGATCTGACGCCTGTGCTGGTGTGCTGAGCATTGATGATGGTGATGGTGAAGTGTATGATGGTGTGATCAGTCCAGGTGAGTTCTGTGGTGTGGCTGAATTCAATTCTGTCCCTGGAGGGGAAAATGGGGTAGAGTGAGTGTTCAGCTTTGTGCATGGGTTCAGTGACCAGGTGGGTGAGGCGATGTTGTTCTCCAGGAGGGCGATAAAGTTGGATTTGTTGGGGTCATCGATGTGGAAGTTGAGGTTGCCAACTAGGACGTAGTGGTGAGAGTCGATTACTAGGGGGCGCTGAGGTTGGGGATGGCGTTGCAGAATGTTGCTCGGGGTCCCAAGGTTCTGTAGGCGAGGGTGCCTCTTATTGAGGTCTTCGAGTCAGTTTGTAGTAGGAAGTTGAGGTGTTCCATGAGAGGCGTGGGGTCGCCATTGGTGATGGTGCATCTGAAGGTTTCCTTGAAGATGATGGTGATGCCTCTGCCTTGTTTGTTGCCACAGTCTAGGTGTATCATCTTGTAGCCTTTGGGAGTGGCGGTGTTGATGTCGGGGTTCGAGGAGGGGTTGCACCACGTTTCGGTGATGATGGCAACATCTGTGGAGAGGGTGTTAATGGTGTCCCAGAATTCCGCAGCATGTTTGCCGAGTTAGCGGGCATTGAGCAGGATGCAATGGAGTGGTTGCCGGGTGTTATTGGTCTTGTGGGCAGGAGTGGTGCATGATCTTTTGTAGGTTATGTGTAGAGAAGTGGCAGTGTCTGCAGGTGAATGGTCCTTTGGTGGATCGTGGGGAGGAGGAGAAGCAGCTGCTGTTTCGGCATCTGGGTTACAGGTCCAAGAGTTCCTTGGTGGTCTACCGTCAGGTGGCGAGAGCGTCAGGGGTCCTGGTGCTGGACGTTGTCCAACCAGCAGTGTGTTGGCGGCACGCCCACTGCGTGGCCGTGCGGCAGCCTCCATCAGTAGTCCTGGTAGGTGGTACGTTCTTTGACATTCTCATACCAGCTGATTTATAGGCAGAATGTAAGACAGCGGTACAATGGCCAAAAAGAGAGCTAGCTAGAAAGGGACACATGCACCATCACCAGTGGTAATGGAGAATATATGAAGCGGTTATTACCTTTTTGAAAGGGAGAATACCTCCAAATCACACTGATTGGTTAAAAATTAAAAGAACCACACAAGATCCGAAGGAGACAGTCCATGAATACTATGAGAGGTCATTGCACGTGTTTCAACAGCGTAGTGGATGTGAGTATCCTGAGGAAAAGGATATGGGAATTTTTGTGTCTCAATTTGTGTTAGGTGTGAAGCTTGAAATCAGTGCCCACATCACACAAAGTGTAATCTGTTGCCAAACGAAGTCACTAGACGAAATACTGTGATATGCAAAATACTGTAGTAAGAATTGGACTTGAGGCAGACTTTAAAGTGATCAGACTTAATGACGAAATGGGAATATTCCTTTTGCTGACCATTTCTGAATTATGGGTGAGCACTTTCACTTTTGACACAGACTCATAGCGGAGCTCGAACACCCGTGGCTTATTTTTCTACCACCTTTGATCCTGTAGTGGCAGGTTTTCCTGGCTGCCTTAGAGCGGTGGCTGCAGTGAGTGTTAGTCTAGAAAAGAGTGAGAACATAGTGATGGGACACCTTTTAACTGTCAGGGTCCCGCACTCTGTGGAGCTATTGTTGACAAAAACAAAGAAAGAGCATCTTACCCATAATAGACTATTAGCAGAATTTGTTGGCTTCTGAACATGCTATTATTAAGCGTTGCACTGTTAAATCCCTCAACACTACTGCATCTGACTGAGCAAAATGAGAAATGTGAAGAATTCAATCATGATTGCCTAAGTGTCACAGAACTATAAACTAAACCCAGACCTGATATTAAGGATGAACCACTAAATGAGCCTGACCATGTCCTATTTGTGGATGGTTCATGCTATCCTGGCTGATGAGGGGTGAAGCCCCGAAACTGGTCCTAGGATGCTTGTTTCCAGTCCAGGGAGGACCTGGCCTGGCAGTTCGGGCTGGACTGTTCCCATTGGGCACAGGGTCAAGACTGATTTGCATATGGCTGGGCCCAAACTGGAATGGCATGGTGAGCAAAAAAACAATGGATTTAGGCCCAGATCTCTGTACTGGGGTGAATGTATGACATTGTTCTGCATTCTGTCCATCAATTGTTCTTTTTGCATTTGTCACCCTGAGTGGGACTGGTATGCCCAGACGTGGGTCCCGTGCTCTCCATGCTACTGGAGTCAAGCTATCCTGGCTGATGAGGGGTCCTAGGATGCTTGTTTCCAGACCAGAGAGGACCTGGCCTGGCAGTTCGGGCTGGACTGTTCCCATTGGGCGCAGGGTCAAGACTGATTTGCATATGGCTGGGCCCAAACTGGAATGGCATGGTGAGCAAAAAAACAATGGATTTAGGCCCATATCCCTGTACTGGGGTGAATGTATGACATTGTTCTGCATTCTGTCCATCAATTGTTCTTTTTGCATTTGTCACCCCGAGTGGGACGGGTATGCCCAGACGTGGGTCTCGTGCTCTCCATGCCACTGGAGTCAAGCTATCCTGGCTGATGAGGGGTGAAACCCCGAAACCGGTCCTAGGATGCTTGTTTCCAGTCCAGGGAGGACCTGGCCTGGCAGTTCGGGCTGGACTGTTCCCATTGGGCGCAGGGTCAAGACTGATTTGCATATGGCTGGGCCCAAACTGGAATGGCATGGTGAGCAACAAAATGATGGATTTAGGCCCAGATCTCTGTACTGGGGTGAATGTATGACATTGTTCTTCATTCTGTCCATCAATTGTTCTTTTTGTAAGAGAAAATTATGGCACATTTAGAGCAGCATATGCTGTGTGCTCCATAAATTATGTGATAGAAGGCACCCGGCTTCAGTCTTTTTTCTCTGCACAAGTTGCCGAGTTAATTGCCCTCACCCGAGCTTGCAGTTTAACTGCACATATCAGAGGGATCATATTTATGGGTTTGGTGTGGTACATGACTTTGGGCAACTATGTCACAGCGAGGGTTCCTTACTTCATCAGGTACTCCAATTCGGAATGGACATCAAGTTAAAAATCTGCTTGAAGCACTTCAGTCGCCTAGTGAAATTGCTGTAGTAAAGTGTCCAGATCATGAAACCGGCAGCGGGTGCGTTGCCATGGGCAACAGATACACTGACTCAGTAGCCAGTTATTGTGCCCTGTTAGCTTTTACATTTAAAGGAGCGTGCACATGTGAATCTGAGGAAGACAGCACTTTTGCAATGGTAATGGAAATTACTGATGACTTAGGAGGAACTGAAAAGGGTTACAGAAGAATGTGTCTGCAACAGAACAGAATGGGTGGATCAAATCAGGATGTATAAAGAACGTGAATGGAATTTGGATGTCAGCAGATGGAAGGTCAGTGCTGCCTGATAGCTTGTTGTTTCCAATGACACATTACTATCACAGTTACGCACATCTAGGGAGAGATGCCGTGGTGAGAACATTTCAACAGAGTTGGTACAATCCCAGGTTTAGAATGATTGACTGATGAGATTTGCTGAAGGTGTGTTACAAGTCAACAGATAAAAGCAGGGAGAAGATCACAAGTTAGAAGGACACACTTAGGGAGATCAAGTGGTCCCTTCAACAGAGTGCAGATGGATTTTATTGAGATGCCTGTGCATAACGGTTTGAGATATATCCTGGTGATTGTCTGTGTTTTCCCGAGATGGGTGTAAGCCTACCCAATGAGGAGAAACCACAGTCTGACTGTAGCTAAACTGTTATTACGTGAACTCATTGCAAGATTCTGGATGCCGGTGCTTTTTGAATCAGATAGATGAAGACACTTCAACAATAAAGTGATGAACATGCTATGTGCTGCTCTACAGATCGAACGAAAGTTGCATTGCAGTTACAGACCAGAAGCCTCTAGTTTGGCAAATGAATGGAACAATCAATTCTAGATTGGCGAAAGTTTGTTCCTCAACTTCCCTGAAGTGGCCAGATGCTTTACCTTTGGTGCTGATGAGTAATCGCAGTACTCCAAACAGGAAGACAGGATTATCTCCGCATGAGATATTGATGCGAAGTGCTATAAGACTGCCTGTTGTACCTACAAGTGCCCTTGTGAATATCACAGATGATATGATGTTGAACTACTGCAAGACAATGTCTGACGTAGTACGTTCTGTCTCTCAGCAGGTATCAGCTGCTACACAAGACCCTCACCAAGAATAGTGCCACAACCTCAATCCTGGTGACTGAGTCATGATCAAGAAGCACGTTTGGAAGACTGGTCTTGAACCCAGATGGAAAGGCCCCTTCAAAGCCATACCGCTTACGAACTCTGCTGTTAAATGTGTTGGGATCCTGAACTAGATTTATGGCTCACACACAAAGAAAGTAAGCAATCCAGAAGTTCTTTTGGGCTATGATCCTGAAAGAAGAGCATTAGCGGTCGCACCACCAATCGAAAGATCACCTAGACCTGCAGCACCAGTAACCATTTTGAAGCAGAGAGAGGCACAAGAAGAAGAAAGGTGTGAAGAACTGCAAACTGAGAGACAAGTACAAGTGCCTGACATGACGCAAAGTGGCATTGAAATTTCTGATAACGACAATTCAAAGAGGCTGAACAACACACTGAAAGCGTTTGTGAATGAGAGTAAGGAAACAAACAAGAACCTGCTGAAAGAATGAGCTCTGAGATGAAAAGAGTCCGTCGTCAGGCAGAGTGGCCAAGAAGTCTCGGAAATGACAGACTAAGGAGAAGCTCATAAACAGCACGGATTCCAGAGACAGTGCATGAGGAAAGTGAAATAGAAGACGAGGGAGATCTTGATTCAAATTGTCAAATCCTAAGTAAATCCAAAAGAACTCGAGCACCTTGCCAAAGGTATTCAGCACCTGAATGGTCTTATTATGTAAATGCAGCATTGAATGTTACTTTGGAAGATCTGTGCAACATGAATCCTGAACTATTAGAACCCCCTTGAACTGCAGAGACATGAACAAGAGAAATAAACAGAAGAAATAAATACAGACTTAATGAGGAATGAAGAAAAAAAAATGTGAATTGTGCCTGTTAGATGTTTTTATTTTAGTTATTTGTTTTACAGAAGACTAGCCTAGGTCCAAGAAGAAAGCTACAGAAGAATAGGGATAACATTTTAGAAGAACACAGAGTAGGGTATTAATTGCTATAAGGTCCATGGTTTTGCAGGACCGTCTTGCTTTGGATATAATACTCGCAGAGAAGGGAGGAATCTGCCACATGCTGAAATGAACCCACTGCTGTGCAGATATACCTGGCGAAAGCAGGGAAATAGAAAGTTATGCAAAGTACATTTCAGATTTAGAACTCCAATTACATGAATTCGAAACACCACGTTTTTATAGGAATTTTGGGAAAGGACTGAGCACTATTGAAAATTGGTTTTCAACAGCTGGGAGAGGTATGCAGAAGGCGATATTAATGCCAATAGTAATAGAAGGGCTTTGTCTAAGAAGAAAATGTATGAGAGGGACATGGGATTACATTGTATTATGAATGATTAGTTTAGTCAGGGTTTAAAAGAAAAAGACAAGACAAATCTGAGGACGAAAGTGTTTCTAGAATTAAATTTGCATGTGAAACAAAATTGTGTGATGATTTAAAAATCATCAGAAGGGAGGGATTGTGGGAAATAAATTTTAAAATCAAAATTTGGCTTGCACACTGTATTAGGATTTCACTTTAGAATACATTTAAACCTTTGCAGAAAATAATTTTGCAAAAAGAAAATAATACATAGCAAAAATGTGCCTGCTTTAAGCGCATAAGAATCACTTTTCGAGTGCATTTTAAGTCTGCTAAAAGTATGCATGAGAAAATCACACGTAGGGAGAGGTGCTTGTTTTAAACATGTAGGAAACATTTCTGTGAAGGGAAAAAAAATGTAGTAGGCTATCATTCTCAATGTGCTTTTGTATCTAGTCCCAAGCCATTTCTCTTTTGACTTTTGCTCACAGTTAAATAGACATTTATTTAGAATATTTTGCATAGCACCAGCATCCTACTAAAGAATGAGCTGACTTCAAGATTATGTTGTTTTGCTTCATCACACCATATTAGATTACCTTGTTTAACTCTGAACCTTGCTGTGGATTAATAATGAATAGATTGTTAGAATGAAAAATAATTTAGATACATTTTATGTATGCTAACCAGAACATTGTCGATAGTTTTGTTTAATTGCATTTGTTTAGCCCTTTGTAGTCACAAGGAGACATTGAACACAGCTAATAGCTTAGGTAAGAAGGTTCACATGAGAACTTTCCTCCATGTTACTACGTTTGCAACATTGAATTTACTATGTACCGGCATGAATGTTTACCGTGGGAATTGGAAGGAGAAGCAGCAGATGTCGACGGCACCATCGGATGAGCAGTTTCCACTGGCTGAGCACATTATACACCTAAAAATGTTCAATACATTATTGTGCCTTTTTATATTCTAATGAAGTGTTCCTTGCTAAAGGGGGGATTCAGATTCTTTTCAGATCAATAGACTCCTTGTTTACTTCCCCAGACCTCTGTGCTCGTTGCTGGAAGCTACTGCTAACAGTGACTTTACACTCCTTTATCCTGACTCTTCTTGATCAATGCTACTGCAACGATCATTCCTCTATCACTGATTTATTTTAACAGTTGCTACTGCAGCTGTGAGAATTCGGCTCAGTTTCCAGAACAACTCTTTATGGGGAGTTCGTGATTCTATTTGTGCTTCGAAAATCTTGCTCTTTTCTAGAGGTAACTCTCTATGAGTTCTTTAATTAGGGTAGGTTAGGCTATAGTAGTTAGTTAGTGACAAATCTACTTTATGGAACACTCTGTTTGATTTATGCTGTTACTAATCAATATTTTAATTGAACTTTCTGTAATTTGGACTAACTGAAATAAAAATGACATAAACCAAGCAAATCCTTTCAAGATAAATAAAGGTTTTGGAAATTTCTACAAGCTCTCGTCATTGATTGAAAATAAAAAATCTGACAGTTGATGATATTTAAGACCTGTACTTTTGTCCTAGCTCCATTCGCAACACGGTGGCAAAGGTCCATCCAACCTGTCAAGCGCCATCTGGATTTCGAGGGTCCAAGCTGTGTGTTTGGTTTAATACCCTATTTTTGCCAATCCTTGGGTGCTAACAACTGCTTTCTGAAAAAGCAAAAAAGAGTCCCCTAAAAAGTGAGCACTCGTAGAAGAACAGAAGGAGCCAAGCAAAGAAATGGTAAACAGGCTATGCTCCATGGGAGGGACAAAGGCAACATGGACGGGCTAAAACAAATAAAGCCAGCTATTAGACAGCAAGCAAATGTGATAAAGCATAAAGCCAATAGTAAGCAATGGGTGGAATGGATTCCTAGGTAAGCTTTCACCATATCCCCAATATGTCTTTGCAACCAGGCAGCTGTGCAGTCTGTTAGGCTTCTACCTTAAAAACGTTTCAAAGTACTGCTTGCACAAAGTCCTGCTGGCATCTGGGCTAGTTGACACAAAGTCATTGAGACACCTTTGGCTTCCATTGTTGTTATGAGCATGTAGTTCATCATGTTGAATTGAGGGGAACCGGGACTACAGATCACTCAATGGACTAACTTGTTACAATGCGACCTAGATTGGAAACATGGTTGTCATGCAGACATGAAGCCAACTGTTCACCATAATCTGAGTACCTAAGGGTAACATCTCACTTAAAAACGGGGAGAGTATTGTAATTCCTGTCCCCGGCCACTCTGGCTTATTTTCGAGTTGTCAGCTCGCCATTTCCTACTTGCTAAAGCGTAATCACAGACCACATACTTTCAGGAATGTACCTCTCTATTGAGTGGAGTAAGTCATTCAGTCCGTCAAACTTTTCTGTGTATCTGCTGTCCTGCCGCCGTGGACTTTGACTAGGACTCTGCACTCTAGCTAAATCTCCTGCCCAATACATAAGCTAGGGACCAGGAGTCAATGAGGATAAAATTAGAGTTTGGTCATTGTGCTGTGGAAATAAAATCTATAATTATGCCCCTTCGCTGCCCTCTGCGCGATCTAATTATGCCCCTTTGCGCGATCCCCTTTGCGCGATTAATAATTGCCCACATTAAAAGCCGACACCATTTTGTTTTTAATTCACCCTTTGGTGTCCCAAGACCCCGAGCACGACACCCCTGCACCTGGTTTTCCTCATTTTCACCATCTGTCTCTGTGGTTTCTGCCAAGTCCGGGAAACCAGTACATGAGTTCCTGCTCCCCCGCAGAGATGGTTCATGTTTCTGACATGAAGCACGAGCACAAACCCCCAAATGAGGAAGCCTTCCCTTCCAACTGTCAGACTATTTCACATCGCAAGTCCCCTCACGAAGCTTCCAAGACACGCCCCCATTTCTTCACACTCTGCTCCTCTTGCTGAATCTTTGTTCCTCTATCTGCCACGACCTGTTTGTTCCTCTATTTTGCCTCGTGACCAAGACTGTATAAATATTCTGCTGTTGAAAATAAAGAACCCCACTTAAAGAGAGGGACTTGAGAGATTGCTCCTGTGCCCGCTTGGTGCTGGAAGCGCTCCCTTTAACTCGAGTTATTGGTCTTCTCCTCCTTCATTTGAGCACCACGGACTCCTCGCTTTGCATTGACAAGAAATTATGATTTATTAAGCATAGAAATTCAGAAATGAGGTAATAAGTAAATTTAATTTACCACAGTAATTGGCGCCCGAACAGGACCTTCCCTTTCCCCCACGCGCCGGCGATATTGGATCCGGTACTGTCCCCTCCTGACCGTTGACGGACTTCAAAAGTGCACAACGCGGGGAATTCCCGCTAACTCCCTCGAGGCGAAGAGGGGGACCGACTGCGGCCCAGCATCCACACGAGGCGGTGAGGAAATAGCGGAACGTCCTGAACCAAAGCCCAACCTGCGAAGCAGACGAGTCCGAGGTTCTACAAATCCCACCTTGAAACTGCGCGCCGCGTTTTCCCAAAATCTTCAAGAGGCCTTCCAGTTACTTTTCGGTGAGTACTGCTGAAAAGTATAAAAACGAACCCACAGCTTTTGTGGGGCGGTAAAGATACGCGTTTTTTGGTTTCTCACCTATCTTTGGTGAGGACTACTAAAACTAGTATAAAAGACGGACTCACTACCTTGTGGGCACGGTAAAGATACATGTTTTTTGTGGGTTTCTCACTTATTTTGTGAGGACTACTAAACTAGTATAAAAGACGGACTCACCTCTTTCGTGGGTACGGTAAAGATATTTGTTCTGTTTATGTTTTTCTCACTTCTAAAATCTTTGAAAGTCTTGCCATCATGCCTATTTTCTCGAAAATACGTAAGATGGCAACCAAAAGGAGTATTCTTGAGAAGGAAATTCCCTTCCTCCTCGGGATACTCCAGGACACTTCATGTATGCAAAACATGGTGTCGGTGCACTTATTTATTGTGATCTATGGGTAGAATATACTAAAGACCTAGAACTCAGATATAGATGGCCTGAAAATGGTAGTTTTGATACGGAGTGTATTATGAAATTAGAGGAACAGTTATGGAAGAAAAGAGAGTCCGCCAGTCACAGAGTGACTCAGTAGAATTATGGAGAAAAGAAGCCCATAGGAGGCAACAGAAGGAATTGCATAAAGTTGAAAAGGGTAAGAGAATGTCAGAGCAGGCCAAGAAAGAACAGTTACAAGAAATAGGGAAAGAAGTAGTTAGTGAAAGGAATAAAAGGGAACAATCAGCCATTTCTACTGGTTTTTATCCTGTATTGCCATCTGCACCTGAAAACCTTAACATTGCATCAGCACAGCCTACAGCCCCACCACCAGAGGATACTTTTACTAATTTTCTCTTAGATACTCCACCACCCTATGAAGTTCCAGTCATTCAACACCCTCTGCCTCCGCCACCCCTTTCACAACATAACGCACCACCTCTCACTCCAGAAGGGGTTGCCGTAGGTCCAGACCCAGGTAAAACAATTCCCGACTGCCCCTATGACCCGACTCCGAGCAACACAGGGGAGGCGGGCTGAATAAGTAAAATACTTCATGACTCCTGGGAAGAAATAAGACATCTACCAGCAATTGACACGTTTCTTCAAGCGGCCTCTGAGTTTCTTCGTACTGGAGAGAACTCACGAGCCATTAACGCTATGACTACAAGAAGATCACACCCTGTAAAAATGCACATGTATAGGTTCCTCCTTTGCTGTTTCATAAAACACATACAAGCAGAGGAAAGAAATGTACCAGTTTCACTTTTTGACTTATTAGATTCCGCATCCGACCACACTAGTCTAGAACTTATAAATGATGCACTAGACAGGTTCACCCGTAATGTGACCCGTATTCTGCAAAACTTGCAAACAAATGAAGAGAATAAGAAACTTGAGGAGGAAATTACTGAACCTACTGAAAAAGTCCTACCCGCTCGTTCTTCCGCCCCTAATTCACGAACACCCCGCCTACATTCCTCCAAGGTCACTCTGAACGGTCATCTCCAGATGAGTTATTTGAAAATACATCCAATGCATTAGACTACTGGTTAGACCAGGAACCTCCGCTTACACCGGAGGAGGAGGAAATAGCTAGAACTGCGAATCCTATGGGTCTCTCAATATAAGATATATGACAATGATCTCATAGCCCAGCTTTTTCTAGCATTACCACGCTCACATCAAAGATTAGCAAGTCTCTACATGGTACAACATCTCATCACACTCAATGACACTCATTTTAAACATGATCCAAGACTCGAAGATTTTCTGTCTGACTGCGCTGATAACATGTTCCTCCACAATAGTTCAGTTTTTCTTAACACATTTATAGATTTTAGACAGAAATACCAGAAAGTGACTGGATATAGATCTCCCCATAATACGTGTGGATCAACTAATAGACTTCCTCAAACACGCCAGTTCCCCATGAGAGAGGTCCACCCCAGAGCTGACACGAATGGCGCGCTACAACGCGTCTTCATTTATGTACCCTTGACAAAACTTGAGTTACTAAGGATGAAAGAGATGGTTCCCTCCCACTCAAAGGATCCTGCTGGATTCTTTAAGGAATTAGGAGATGTATTAATGATGGGAACATATACTCTTTCTGATATCACAGCAATTCTGAAATTATTGTTGCCATCAGGTATATATGACAAACTAAGAGAAAAAGATTGGGAAGTAGCAGGTGAACACATTAAATGGACTGAACTTCAGAATGACGAAAATACTAGAGTAGCAGGTCAAGGTATAGGAGACAAACTAAAAGCACTTCCTGGCACTATTTTAAAGGTGCTACCACAGTTACTAACAGTGAAAAAGGAGGACTGGGATGCCATTTCCTCCTGCAAACAGAAACATGGTGAAGACATAGGAGATTATTACACTAGACTTGAAAAGTGTTTTACGGTAAATAGCGGCCTTACGCCAACAAGTGAAGCTTACCCGCATCTGTTTGTTTCCAAATTAGTAGATAACGCCTTGCCAGCCATTAAGGACAGAGTACTAAAAGTAGAAAGTACCTGGCAAGCACATACACCTCCACAGGTGTTACAAATGCTACAATATCACCAGAATCGCATTAGGGATGAAGAAGAAAATGATAAGAAACGCATGAAAGACACAAAGATGAAAGCATTAGTAGCCCAAACTGCACCCCAGCGTCAACAGACACCAAGTAGCCAGACAAATATAAAAAGCACTTGTAATTATTGCAAAAGATGGGACACTTCGTTAAAGATTGCCCTGTCTTAAAGCACAATTTGGCTACTGGTAAGACCCAGCCACGCCCATATCAGCCAAAACAGAATGGTTCCCTAGACAGTTCAACACCTTCAGTTCCACTGACAACACAAATGGCCCAAATGAATATTATAGACAGCGCCTACACTGAATATTACCCAGATTTCTCATGATGTTGCCCAGAGAGAGAAGATGACAAACTGCCCCTAATCCCCATTCCAGTAGATCAGACAGGTCCATTTATAGAGGTCCGACTTCTGGGGAGGATAGGAAGTTTCTACTAGACACTGGGGCCAGTAAAACAACAATAAGCCATCAAGAGGTCCCAGAGGCTCCTCTCTCGGGTTCAAAAGTATTTCTCTGGGTTTCTCGGGACAACCTGTGACAAACGTCACGTCAAAGCCACTGCCCTTGCAGGTTGGTCCCCTCATGACAACTACAGATCTTATATTGACAAAATCATGTCCAGAAAACTTGCTTGGTATAAAAACATTGAAAGAATTAGGAGCTGTCATTGTTTGCTCACCTACAGATGTCAGACTATTTCTGCGAGATTTCAAGGGCCACTACACAAGTAGAGAATTAGATGAGCGTTTGAAAGATTTGCCACACACCCTGTGGGCCACTGATTCCACCACAGTAGGATGTATGGAAATAACACCTCACAAGGTTACACTGAAAGAGGGAGCCCAACTACCACGCATAAGGCAATACAAAATTCCACCTCAGGCTGAACAAGCATTAATGTTAATTATTCAGGACCTAATACAGTCAGGTGTGATTAAGGAAACAACTTAACATTTGCAATTCCCCTGTTTTACCAGTTCATAAAAAAGTGGAACCAGGAACACCACCTGTCTACAGACTAGTGGTGGATTTGAGAGAGCTCAATAAATGTGTCGTTCCACAACACCCTGTGGTTCCAGACATCTCCACTCTACTCACAGCCATAGATGCGGAAGCAACGCATTTTTCAGTCATTGACTTGAAAACGCATTCTTTAGCATACCTATTCACCCAGACAGTCAATACCTTTTTGGCTTCTCCTTACAAGGACGAAGTTTCCAATTCACAAGAGCTCCTCAAGGTTTCACAGAGAGTCCAAGCGTATATAGCCAAGCATTAAAAAGACAACTAGATACTGTTCAAATGCCCACGGATACAGCCATACTACAATATGTTGATGATATCCTCATTACGGCCAGATCTGACGCAGCATGTGCTGAAGCATCACTACTAGTACTAGAATTCCTAGCTGCAAATGGCCATAAAGTTTCCCTGGTAAGCTCCAATTTTGTTTACAGCAAGTGGCATACTTAGGGCACTTGCTGTCAAAGGAGGGGTCCTTACAGATCAAGGCTGGATGACACCTGAAAGAGCAGTATGAGTTTCTACCGGATGCCATGGTACAAGTTATGGTAAACACCATACATGGACCAGCACATCTGGGAGAAAAAGCAATGTTAGACAGCATACAGAATATATGGCACAACAAACATTTGAGAGCTGCAGCCAAACAAAAAGTTAAAACGTGCATGATTTGTAATCAGTTCAACCCAGGAAAAAGGCACAAAAGTGGAACAGGGAGGATTCCAACCCCTGACCATCCATTTGAAGTTCTCCAGATGGACTATATCCAGATGGAGAGATGTAGAGGTCACAAGTATGTGCTAGTTGTAGTGTGTGCTCTGACCAGATGGACAGAAGCTCTATCCCGTCCCAGATTACACTGCAACGACAACTGCTAAACAATTAGTTAGAGAGTTTTTTCCGAGGTATGGGTTGCCCCGTGTCATCTACTCAGATAACGGCCAACCTTTTTCCTCTGAACTCATGAAGCAAGTGTCTCTTCTGTTAGGGTACACTTGGAAGTTTCACTGTGTAAGACATCCTCATGCAGCAGGTCTAGTAGAAAGGCACAACCAAACTTTGAAGACAAAATTGGCCAAGATATGCACTGACAAAGGCGTGGACTGGATGGTAGCCTTACCGGTTGCCCTCTTCTACATGCGTATGGTAGCCCATTCCAGAACTGGCTTATCTCCATATGAAGTGGTCTTTGGCAGACCACCAAATATGTGGGGTACGCCAAGGCCTAAAAGAATAACTGATGTTGACAGTACTATGCTGACTGACTACCTGGCTTCCTTGATATCTGCACTCCAATCTTGTCGTTCTCAGGTTGCTGCCACCTTCCCTGACAAAACCAACCCGGAAGAACACGCCATCCGACCCGGGGACTGGGTCCTCGTGAGGAACTTCGACCGGACCAGTCCCCTCCAGCCCAGGTGGAAGAAGCCAAGACTCGTGACTACTAACAACACGGACAGCAGTGAAGGTCGAGGGCAGGAAGGGCTGGCTCCACGCAAGCCACTGCCGGAAACATTTTGGACAAAAAGACACTGTTGCTGATGGCCCTGCCAATCCCACTGACATTGTGACTGAACAATCTTTATTGCCTTTGGAACTAACCCCACAACAGGATTACAAATCAAAGTTAAGGTCTGCCATTCGGACTCTGGCTAATTAAGTCCATTGGGCGTCGGTCCAGTGGTGAAGCGGTTGGAGCATGGGAATGGATTTTAACACCTTGACTATGTGGGAGAAAAAAAAAATGAACTCTAGAAAAAGACATAATGGTCCTATTATATGTTTGACAGTATTATTTTTCCTCATGGCAGTTATGACGTGTCTTGGTTGGATTCTCCACACTGTTTTTCCCCCAACACAACACACCTCTCATACACCCAACAGCACTCAGGAACACACCTATCACGACCTACTCCCTCATGAACAAGCCCATAGACTAGCCTTGCGAAACAATACCTTCATACAGATGCTACACCACACTCAGCAAGCCAGTAATAGCACCAATTGTTGGATATGTGGTCGCATCCCACCTCATCAGAAAAAGGGAGGGATGCCTCTTTTTCTTTCCCATTCTCTTATAATGGAACTTGTGAAGCCTGGTTCGCCCTAATAACAGCTGACGCTACTACCCCCACCTCCTGCCCTGACGGAAATAATTCATGCAAGAATGGGTGGCCTTGGGGGATTTAAACAAGGTACTCAATACTGCCTGTTACCCTAATAAGGAGGGAGATCCTCAGGCGACCGGTACAGTCCTAGAAAGTGAAGAATACAAGCAAGGGAACATGACCATGTCCTACAAGATGTTAAATACCAAACCTAAAAAGAATGCTGGTTCCCTTCCATCTCGGTCTCACCAGTAAAAGGACACCTGTGAATCCAGAAAAATGGCTCTGTTCCATTAGGACACAGTGACTGTCATACCACTATAAGTTTTGAAGACAGAGGAAAGTCCTCATTTCTAGCATCTCGCCATACTTATTTCATCTGTGGCCAAACGGCCTATGTGCAGCTGCCCTTGAACTGGGGGAACTAGCTATATAGCATTCCTGTTACCCCTGTCTTTGTGGCCCCATCCACTTACCACAGAGACCTCCTAGTGCCCCATGTCAGACATAAAAGAACGATCGATACCTCCTTGGTTGACCAAACGGAAACCTCATGGGAACAGTATACAGATTTTAACAAAGGGTTCTTCTTCTTTGTTGGCCCTGTACAGAACAGCAAGCTTATACGCAGGTTGACAAGGACCTTAGAGGCTGTAGTAAACCAGACGGCGTCTGCCCTGGGGAGCTTAACCCAGGAGCAGTCTGCCATACGATTGGTTACTCTCCAAAATCGCCTTGTCCTTGACATCATCTTGGCTGACAGAGGCGGAGCCTGTAAAATTATAGGCTCTAGCTGCTGTATATTTATTCCTGATAATTCCCCATCTGTATACACGGCCATAACAAAATTACACAAGATAGCCGTAAGTTTAGATAGCCGTAAGTTTACATCAAGAACCTGGCACTTGGACGTGGTCTGACTGGTTCTGGAAGATAATATCGTCCTGGGGATGGCAACTGCTGTCAGCAGCAGGTATAATATTCCTGATAATAACTGGATGCTGCCTTTGCATCCAATGTGGTCCTGCCCTATGCGGTCTATGCGCTGCAAAATGCATTCCTAAACCACTTGTCCAGCAGAGAGAAAGGGAAAGAATCATGTTACAAGAATGTATAAATGATCTCATGCAAATTGAGATATAATGTAGGTACACTCTGGGGCAAGGAGGGAATGTGGAAATAAAATCTATAATTATGCCCCTTCGCTGCCCTCTGCGCGATCTAATTATGCCCCTTTGCGCGATCCCCTTTGCGCGATTAATAATTGCCCACATTAAAAGCCGACACCATTTTGTTTTTAATTCACCCTTTGGTGTCCCAAGACCCTCGAGCACGACACCCCTGCACCTGGTTTTCCTCATTTTCACCATCTGTCTCTGTGGTTTCTGCCAAGTCCGGGAAACCAGTACATGAGTTCCTGCTCCCCGCAGAGATGGTTCATGTTTCTGACATGAAGCACGAGCACAAACCCCCAAATGAGGAAGCCTTCCCTTCCAACTGTCAGACTATTTCACATCGCAAGTCCCCTCACGAAGCCTCAAGACACGCCCCCATTTCTTCACACTCTGCTCCTCTTGCTGAATCTTTGTTCCTCTATCTGCCACGACCTGTTTGTTCCTCTATTTTGCCTCGTGACCAAGACTGTATAAATATTCTGCTGTTGAAAATAAAGAACCCCCACTTAAAGAGAGGGACTTGAGAGATTGCTCCTGTGCCCGCTTGGTGCTGGAAGCGCTCCCTTTAACTCGAGTTATTGGTCTTCTCCTCCTTCATTTGAGCACCACGGACTCCTCGCTTTGCATTGACAAGAAATTATGATTTATTAAGCATAGAAATTCAGAAATGAGGTAATAAGTAAATTTAATTTACCACAGTGCCACATAAATGATCCGAAGCCATTTCAAAGGGCCGGGAAATGAACAGAAGGGAGCTGAAATCATTGCCTCAAGTATAGTTGCAATCATTGCTGACAGGCAGAACTAACCTCACAATCTGCCAATTTTACCCTAAGTATTTAGACTCTACAAAGAGTTTGTCACTACTTATTAGGATGGTTTGATTCAGGTACCGTATTACTCTTTTGTGGATCCCACTAATGGAAAAGCCCTAACAGCTGCAGGCTACAAACCTGAGTTCAATGCTGCTCCTTGTGTATCGTAGATACAAGAGCTAGCATTTTCTACGTGCCACGCACACGTGTAATTAACTTGCATGTTCAATTTGTTACCATGCCACCTGCGTGCCACAGAATTAAACAATTCCACTGGTATGTCATCTACATGACAGGCACCAGCTTATGTCACATTTGAGGCCAGATAACACATATGTGAGGATATGCTTCCTGCTAGTCATATATGAAAGCTCTTGAACTTATTTCACTGCCAACATTCATCATATAAGGCCCCGACTACCGAACACCTCTGTGCACCAGGCACAGTTACTCATTGATATATTACTCACATATATGAAGATATTATCACCTGTGTGTACGTGCTATAGTGCAATGGTGAACTTAAATCGCAAGACAAAAGCAATGGAAATGTTTCTAGAGCATTGAGTGGTATTTGAATATAATGGCCCTCACCAGGCACCATTTTCATCAAACTAACTGACTGCAATGTTAATTTATGTTAGGTCTTGTGTTAATATAATGGTCCACTAGGTTGAACTGTTTTTTTTTCTTGTATAACACTGTATGCTGGCGCATGCCATCTCAAAGCTCTGAGGATTGTAGAAGAGATGAGGGCCAGGAGAGAGAAAAATTAATGAAGAAGAGAGAAAAAAAGAGGATATCACCTAGGAGGGTCTTGTGATCTGATTATTCTTCCTCAGAACACTCTCGCTCCTTGTCTGCCTTAAAAGGAAGATGAGGGAGGCAAGGAGTGAGCACAAAAAAGGAGAAATATTTTGGAGAGTTAATGAGGAATTATAGGAGATACAGATTATGTGACAGTGAGAAGAATCAGTGTGTGATAGAAATGTAGAAGCTGTGGTACGTTGTTTGAGACCTTCTGGAGCAAGTGCGTGAGAGAGCCACAGGACATACGAAGTTGCCACCTCCATACATTGCTTCCACTCAGAACTTTTTTTGTTGCCTCTCCCTGATTAATACCGTGAGGAACCCAGATATTTACTCTCCACATTTCCCTAAACTCATTCATCTGCTGCCATGTTTTCTCCTTGTAAGTCCCTGGTCAATGAGCATTCACCAGGGCTGCTTTCATTTGGTTGTGTGACCCCCTAAAAATATAGAATAGAAGAAGCAGAGGAGACAGTCTGTCCAACACTGGCATGGCAGGTGAGATCTTCCCAGGTTTTCTAGAGTCTTTGGGGTGCAGGGCTGGCCTGGGCTTGTCTTTCACTGTCAAAATGAAGAGATAGTAGATCGTATAAGGGGAAGGACTTGCTACAAATCAAGGAGACAGCCTTGGAAAGCCAAGTAAAGCAACTAGTGTGGAAAAGCACTAAGTGGAGAACGAGGGGAGAGAGATGGGCAGACAAAAGTTTGTTTACGGTCATCTAGATACAACCCTGACACTAAATGGCCAGTCTAGAGAAGCATCCCACCTCTCTGTATTAAGGTGAGCAGCTTCTTTATTAGGGATGGTCTCTCAATTATAAGAGGAGCTCTGCGTGTGTATCAAGTACAAGGGGGCAGTCTGTGCATGAGTGCAAGCAGCACACTCAGGGTGTTACAGACAGGGGGGACAGTCTCTCTGCTAAGTAGGGGCATAACGTCTGGGGTGTTTGGGTTGTGATACCCCAAAATAGATGCATTCTTGGCTTTGTATTTGGGTCTGGGTTCCCTGAGTCGGCTCTGCTATGTCTGTGTCGGTTTTTCTCGTTGTGCAACAAAAAATAAAAGACAAAAGAGTGACCTTTAATGTAAAACATGAAGAAGAGAGACAGATATGTATCTGGTGGATACATTTCGTAATATAAAACCACATTGCCTGGAATCTTTACCAGGTTCCATGCTTGTCCAAATTGTGTGATCCAAGGAAAACATTTTATTTTACATAGCCTCCTTTTTCTTTATTAGCACACATGAGTGCACTTTTAAATGCTTGATTTCCGAATGTGCGATGTGAAAGCGTACATGTTTGATTTAATAGACTATAATGTATCTGTAATAAGATTGTAGGCCATATTTATGGTTTACCAGACTACTGCCTTGCCTTTTAGTTCACTAATGGTATTGTTGTTGGGGGGGGCGGGGACAAGCCATTATTGCTTTTAAATCCATGTTTAAAAACCTTCACTTTTAATAAAGGTCTGTCTATGCAGTGATATAATCTGATATACTAAGGTGAAAAGCTTCTGCATGTTAAACAAATACACTTTTTTGAATTTTTAAGAGACTGTATCATATTTTTACATTATGCTTGTTACACGATATACATGGCAAATGTTTTCATGGATTGGCTCAGGGATGGATAGCCAAGCCAGAACCTTGGCCCAGCTCTGGCTCTTCTCGCCCCATTAATTTGCTAGCACGTTCATATCTATTTGCAACATGGGCTTAGTCAATGGGGCCATCAGTCACTTGATAAAATGATTTGCAAAACATAAGGACTAAAAACATGGCGCCCTACCTACTTGCGCCATTTTGACAACTCTACTATCAAGGCTTCTCGTAGCAGAGACAAAGAATGGTGTGTGCACTGAAAATACAATTACATTAAGTGAGCCCAGGGCAGGGACTCCAGGCCGTAATCATTAATTTCCAGTGAGAAGTACCAGGCCCTGGTGGGATGAGGAAGGGCGTAGCTTCATGGGGAGTGTTTGAGGTGTGACACCCCTCAAATACACTATTGGCTAGGTAGTGGAGCATGGGGGCTGTGAGTCGGGTTGGCTATGCCTGTTGGTTTTTCTCATCCTTCTCCTTTCTCTAAGTACTGTTAGCTTGTTATTTTTTTGGGCTGCAAACTTAAATATTCATAGTGACTGGTTTACCTAAGAAATAGAAGAAATAGTAACTACACCCATAGAGTTACTCCTTGAATGGGTGCAAAGTTTCTACTTTCTGGAATTCACAAACATTGGCAGTAGTAGGCTTGGAAAGTTGTATCCGTCTGTGGTTTCCAGGCATACTACTGGCTATCAAACACCCAAAAGGTAATGGGATGAATGCTTGCAAATAGCTAACTAGTGGCAATCACTTGGGTAGCATTACAATCCATCGGTTTTGACCCAATGTGCCACTCTAGACAGTAGCCCACCTAATGCAAATCAGTACTGACCTCACTCCTCATTGAAACAGTCCATCCCAAACCTTGGTCATCTCATCCCTCCACCCCGCAGCCCATTGATTTTAAATTTGGGACATTTGACATTCACACCACCCTAATCTCACTGACTAAGCCAAGCCCCTGCTACTAAGAACATGTAAGATAGTCTTTGTGTTAACGTGAGACAGCCTTTTTAATAAACAAGCAGCAGTTCATTCCAGTGAAGACCTGAGACACTGACTCAGTCTTAAAGGCAGGTGTTGCAGTTTCACATCTGAAAATAAGTCACACTTGTAACACTGCTAAAAAAGAGCTACAAAGGCGACACTGAGCAAGAAGTGTGGCGCTGGTGGCAACTGCAACATTCCAAGAAGCACAGCGGTGGAAAGAATTCTGAAATAAGGGTAGAAGCGGGAACACAGAGGAAAGAATGTCTGCTGTGATAAAAACTTTGAAAGAAGCAATGTAAGGGAATCACTTCTGGAAGAAGGGCCACATTAGGAGCCCTGCTGGAGAAGGGCCACTTTGGAAGCACTGCTGGAAGAAAGATTACACTCGAAAAACTGCTGGAGAAGGACCAACATTCAAAGACTGCTGGAAGAAACTTCCCAGTGGATCCACTGCTGGAAGAAAGACCATAACAAACCCACTCCTGGATGAAAGGCCACAGTGGACCCTTTGCTGAAAGAATGACCACAACAAACACACTCCTGGAAGAAAGGTCACACTGGAACTGCTGCTGGAAGATGGGCACATTGGAAAAACTGCTGTAAGAAAAGCTATGTTGGAAATTCTGCTGGAAAAGGGCAACACCTGAACCGCTGCTAGCAGAAAAGGCCACAATGGAACCATTGTTGAAAGAAGGACATTATTGGAATACTGCTGGCTGTATCTGTGACAGCGATGAAAGAAAACCATAGAACAGCAACACTGAACAACACTAACAATCAATCTTGAAAGAACATCCACACCTGTAACAATGTAGGAAGTAAAACACCAATGGTAAAACTGTTGAACGACAGACTGCTTTAGTGGCACAGGTGAGAGAATGGCCAGAGTGATAACATGATCGAAAGAAGGAAATCAGCTCCCTGACTTCGCTTGCCTCCTCACATTAAACTCTCATGCTCATGGCCTGAGGGTCTTGCCCAGGGGACATTTCAGAGCCTGCTGGCTCAAGCATGTTTGGGATTGCAAATCATAGGCTTTGCAACTGCAAAAAAGCAAGTTGCTATGTACAAATTACACAATGCAAGTTCACCTGATATCAACTCCTTAAAAAGGACGGTATCTATTGTGTTGGAGTGTGTGGGGCCAATGATGATTGTGTACTCCATGATGTGGAGATAGCAGTATTTTTTTTTTTTTTTTGACAATATATTTTATTGCAATTTTACATCCAACAGGGTGAGCCCCCAACAGACAATATTTATAGAAAGCATGGATCAATGATATTTGAGTCGCTGAAGAGGGTATCTCTTGAGGATATATAAAACAGTTAAACCAACCCCCCACCCTCCTCCTCCCCCTCCCCGCACCGCACTCCCCACTAGAAAGATTATACAAGTGTTAAAACATATAGGCATAATTCCGCACCAGCTAGGCTTCAATGGAGATTGGGAGTCGTTATATGGTAAGCCTGTCTATAAGGTCCTGATTCGTGGACGTGGGAAAGATAGAAAGGTCAATGCCACGGTATTTAGCCCATGCAGCCCAAATCTTCCCATGTTTCTGTGGGCAACCTCGAGCCTGAAACACCGCCACCTCAGCGGACATACATTTATCTAGCGCGGACTTCCAGGCCGCCACCCCAGGGGGAGAAGATGACTTCCACTGTTGGGCTATGTCGCGCTTGGCCAAGGTGAGTACCAGGAAGAGCAGGTGTCTTTTATATATGTTCCCCCCTATATCGTCTGTGCTGTGGAGAAAGACTAGGCGGGGATCGGCTGGGAGCTCCCACCCCAGGACAAGCCCCAGGCAGGACAACACACCCGACCAGAAATGCTGCAGCGTTGTGCAGCCCCAGACCGTGTGCAGGAAGGAGCCATCCTCCGACTGACATCTGAGGCAGGTGGGGGATGGAATGACCCCCATCCTCCACAGACGGAGGCGGGTGTAGTACACCCGGTGAAGATACTTAAACTGGATCAGTCGGTATCTAGTGGACACCGCGGAGCCCCTGGGGCTAGCCAGGGCCTCAGTCCAGTCGTCATCAGAGAGGGCCGGTACATCCGCTTCCCATGCCGCCCTCGTCCGGTCCAGATTCGTCTTGGCGTGTGTGGTCAATGTCTGATAGAGCTGACGGATTTTATGTCCCCCGAGATCCCCCATCAGTAGTCTACCCTCTAGTGGATGGAATTCTGGCAATGTCGTAAGGGTTTTAATCAGGGGAGACAGGGCGTGACGAAGCTGGAGATATTTATGGAATTGGGACTTATGCAGATCAAACTCTTCCTGTAGCATTAGAAAGGTTTTAAGTGTAGGTCCGCGCATCACATCCCCCAATGTCGAGATCCCTATGGTGTCCCAACGACGGAAACCAGGTAGAGCCGAGACCGGTCGGAGGTACGTGCCCTGCCAGAGGGGCGTCGCACATGTCAGTGTGCCCCACCACCCCATGGACCTCAAAAAGCGTCTCCATATCTGAATCACCGTACGACTGGCCGGGCGGGAGGGCCTCCAGCGCCGAGTTACTATATAGGAGATCCAATAGCGGATATACCTCCAAGAAGAGTCGCTCTATCGCGTAAGCCGGGTCGTCTTGCCGGCTGTACCACCAGTCATTGATGACCAGCAACTGGGACGCCCAGTAATAGGACCGCACATCCGCCGCAGCGATGCCCCCACAGTAGGTAGATTGAACACATGTCGCCAAGGCCACCCGAACCGCCCCGCCACCCCACAGAAAACCATTCAGAAGAGCGTTCACCTGGCGAAACCAGGACGGCGGGATGGGGTATGGGTAATTCTGTAATTTGTAAAGCAAGCGGGGCAGAGACACCATTTTAAAAATAGCAGACCGGCCGTACAAGGACAGGGGGAGATGGGACCAAACCGCTGTCTCCTCCCGGACCTTAGGAAGCAAAGGGGCAATATTAAGCGACCACGCCGCGGCGGGGTCTCTGGTAACGTGGACCCCAAGGTATTTGAATCCGACTTGTGCCTTGATCAGCTGCGATGCCCAGTCCATGCTCCCCTGATCACCGCAAATCAGGAAGAGCGTCGATTTGGACGGGTTAGCATGGAGCCCTGTAGTTTCGCCGAACACCCGCAGGATTTGCAGCACCCTCGGTCCGGTAACCTAGGGGTCTGAAAAAAATAATAATGCGTCATCCGCATAGAGTGCCATTTTATCTGAGTAGTCGGGGGACCATACCAGGCCCCTGTATACCGCGTCCCGGCGCACCCAAGCTGCCAAGGGTTCAATTGCCAAGGCGAACAGAAGCGGGGAAAGAGGGCATCCCTGTCTCATACCCCGCTGGATACGGAAGGGGTCTGAGCGAAACCCGGCCACCCGAACAGAAGCCGTGAGGTCCGTGTATAAAAGTTTGACATATGCTCGGAAGCGAGGCCCTAGGTTGACCGCCTCCAGTAATTTGAAAAGATATGTCCAGCCTAGAGAATCGAAGGCCTTATCAATGTCGGCCAGTAGGACCGCCGCTGGGCGTCCCAGACGATGGGCCCCGGCGATGGCGTTATGTACGCGTTGTATGTTATGCCTCGTGGAGCGGTGTGGCATGAAGCCGGACTGGTCTGGGTGGACAAGGTCGAGGATACAGGTACGGAGGCGATCAGCCAACACCTTCCCCAGCAATTTCGGCTCAAAATTTAGCAAAGATATGGGGCGATATGAACCCGGGTCTTCCGGCGGTCGGCCCGGCTTAAGAAAAACAACGATTTCGGCATGGCGCCAGTCCGGGGGTAAGATCTTTTGCTCGAGCGCCTGATGTAATGCGCCGAGGAGACGGGGCCCAGCGGTCCCCACGTGGGAACGCAGGAAGTCGCTGGGGAACCCGTTAGGGCCTGGTGCACGACCCGGGTGCAGATTGGTAAGAGCGGCTTGTAGTTCATCTAGCGAGATAGGTTTGTCGAGGTCGTCTCGCTGTTCGTCGGACAGGCGCTTCGGGGGGATATCTGCGAGGAAGGCATCTATGGGCAAATCGGCGAGTTCCTCGCGGGCACTGTAGAGCACGGTATAGAACTCCGCGAACATCTGAACAACTGCCCCCGGGGAGGAGCACAAGGCACCCGCAGAGGAACGGAGTACCGGGACTTGTGTCGGCGAGGACCGAGCTTGGCAAAGTCTATGGAGCATCTGGCTGGACTTGTCGCCCCAATGATATATCCTATATTGAGTCGCCAGCCAGGCATCCTTGGCTGTGTTCGTAAGCAACTGATGCAGCTGCTGTTGAACCTGAAGCAGATTGCGGCGGGCACCCCCGTCCGAACCCCCCCCACCACAGCGTCCTGGAGAGCGCGTTGTCGCTCTTCCAGGTCCCTCACCTGCGCCAGGCGACGTTTCTTTTCTCCCGTACGGTAACTGATATCTATCCCACGAATCGTGGGCTTGAAGGCTTCCCACAATGATACCTTGGAGGAAACGGACCCGACGTTGGCGACAAAGTAATCCTCCGTAGCGCGGTAAAGTACCTCCCGATACTCGGGGTCCCGAAGGAGCCACGGCGACATGCGCCAGCGATAGGAGGGGCGACTAGTATGTAGACTAAGCGTGAGTTGAATGGGCGAATGGTCCGACAGGCCACGCGGGAGGATGGAAGCGCTCACAACCCTATGTGTATAGCTACGTGGGAGGAACAAATAGTCCAAACGGGAGAGTGTAGGGTGTACTGATGACATATATGTGTATCCCGCCTCGGAAGGATGAAGGGCCTGCCAGGAGTCCGTCCAGCCCAGGGTGTGCGCAAGGGTATTGAGTTTAGTTCTGGGGGGGGGAACGGTCGGGGGCCGCGCCCTCCATCTGTCCAGAGGGGCCATAGTGTCATTCCAGTCTCTCCCAAGTATAATCAAACCGTCAGGAAATTCTCCCCAGAGCTGCGTCAGTCTGTCCACAAACGTCTGACTAAGGGGGGGTGGGGCGTATATGCTACCTAGTGTGATCTGCTCTCCCTCCATGGTACCAGAGATGACCGTAAACCGGCCTCCGGGGTCTAGCCACTGTCTCGTAACCTGGAAGGGAACCCTACGGTGTATGAGTACGGCCGTTCCCCGGGCGCCCCTGGAGAACCCCGAGTGGTACACTACATTGTAGCCGAACCTGGACAGGCACGGAGCCTTGTTGCCGAGCAGGTGGGTCTCCTGTAGAAGCAGAACATCAGCGGAATACCGCTTGGCTTGGGTCAGCACTGCCCCCCGCTTGACCCTATTTAACAGGCCCCGAACATTCCAGGACACCACATTGAGGTCCCCATGTGGAGCGGTCCTAACTGTGTGAGCCATGAGCCATGGGTGGAACGAGACGCGGATGCCTACCTACATATGAGGGGCAGTGCGGTGCAGACAACATACAACATATCAACAAAACAACTTGCCCAACCCCCCTCCCACCACCCCCACCCCCCATACTTCCTGAAACTCGGAGTATCTGTCGCTGCAGAATCTCGACCAGGCCCTCCAACGGGAAGACCACAGCGGACCCTCCAAAGGATCCCTCCCTCCCACCCCTACCCATAAACTGAGAACAAAGAGGCGAGTTTGGTCCATCCTAGCCAGCCTTAGCGGACTGTGTCCCACCGATATAGTGTCTAAGGTCATGGTGTGACGCCGCAGCCGGGCCAGTGAAGAATAGAGCATCCAAGGTATTAATAACCCCACAGTACCTCACTCTGCTGCGTCAGACTTGTTCTGGGAACGCCAGTTGGATCGGGAGCGATGTCGCCGGTGCGATGTGTCCCCACCCTGGCGGCCACTCATTTGTGAGCTCTGAGATGAGTCTGAATCCAGGGGTGGCGGGGTGTGTGGTTTGAGGTGTCGGGTGCTCTGTCTGTCCATGCAAAGACCTCCTCAGGGGTGTCGAAGAAGTAGGATTTGGATTGGAAGAGTACTTTCATGCGGGCTGGAAACATAAGAGCGTAGGAAAGGTTCAGGTCGCGTAGGCGTCGCTTCGCCGCCACAAAGGACTGTCGCTGCTGCTGGACGATCCGGGTGTAATCCGGGAAAACCATAATGGGGCGGGATTCATAGACCATTCTCTCCTTGTGCATGCGGGCAAAGCGCAGTATGGCATCGCGGTCCGCGTAATTGAGGAGGCGGGCAATGACCGGACGCGGGCGCTCGCCCGGCGGCTGCCGCTTTGTCAGGGCGCGGTGTGCTCTTTCGATCAGGAAACAGGGCGAGATATCTTCTGCGGGTAGCAGCGCCCTGAGCCAGGTTGACAGGAAAGTGACCATCGAGGACTCCTCGCATCCCTCGGGAAAGCCCACCAGGCGGATATTGTTGCGGCGGGCCCTCCCTTCTGCGTCCTCGGCCCTCGCTGCAAGCTCCTTGGAGACCATGGCCAGTTTGTCGACCTTTTTCTGGAGGGCAGACACAGTATCTTCCACCGTGGAGACCCTCATCTCGGCCTCCGTGATTCGGTCAACTGCCTTCCGGAGGTCCTGACGGAGGAACGATACCTCGGACCCTACTGCACCGATCTGGGCCTCAAGGGCCGTACGGGACTGCGTGATGGCCTCCAGAAGCATCGCCGTGTCTGAGGAGACGCCCCCAGCGGCCTCCCTCCCGGCCGGGGCGGCCGTGGTGTACTGGTCCATGGTAGGTTGTTTAGGCGCCGCTGTGCTAGGGTTGTTCTTCCCCATGATGGTGTGCGGGGCCACTCTCCGGCAGACCAGGACACAGTAAGACGCAGGGTCCAGGAGCGGGGTGGGAAGGACAGGCACCGCAGCACGGCCAGTAGGGCAGCTCCGGCTATACCGCTATGCAGGCCCGGCCCCCGTACGGACCGCAAGATTTCCCAGCGAGGAGCAGGCCCGCCCCACAGCCACCGCCAGGGGACCTCTTCAGCCACCGCACGGGAGTAGCGGCACCACGATGGCAGCGCAGTCGTCTTCGGGGGTCGGCCCGGGTGTACCCCGACGGCCCTCAGCACCGGCAGGTCTCGTGGGTCCGGTTCCCTCGCAGACCCCGACCAGACTCCAGGCACCACCAGGAGCCCGCACCGGCGTAGGCCTCACTGCTGCCCGGGGCCCGGCCCCGGGGGGCTCCTCGGTCTCCAAGAGGGCCCGGCAGCCAACTTCACCCCAGAGAGGGTTCCGCGGCGACGACACAGGACCCACCTCTCGCCAGAATCCACTGCCCGTGGCCCCCGGCGGGGACCAATGGTGTCCAGGCCCCGGCACAGGCCCACCTCCTCAATGCGTGGCGCGGCCCGCTGGGTTCCCCGATGGGCCGGGGGGGCGAGGGTCTCACTGCTGCCACTCACTCTGCCTCAGGAGCAGGCCCGCTCCAGTGATGCGCGCCCTCCAGGCCCTCTCGTCCGGCCAGCACTCCGCAGCCTTGGCCTCGCCGGCCGACCACTACAGCCAGTACAGGAGGGGGAGGGGCGCCATGATGACCACACGGCAGCCCCGGCCACAGAATGGACACCCGGCGCGCCCCGAGCGGGCCGCCCGCACCGGGCAACGGCCCCTCCGGCTCGCCTCGTCAGGGGACCCGGCCTCCGAGTCCAACCGGCATCCCCGCCCACAGGCGCCGCGTCACCCACCCGCCGGCGGGGACCGGCCCAGCGGCCGAACCGGGCCCCCGCAGCTCTCAGGGGCTCACCGCTAGATGCCCGGCGCGGCCCCCTCCAAGGCGCGCCACAGAGTTGGTCGGATGGGACCAGGATATAGGACGGATGATGGCGCTGGCAAGGGCGGACAGCGGAGCTCTAGCGAGACGCGTCCGCCATGTTCGGCTTCCAAGCCACGCCCAGATAGCAGTATTTCTGATGCCTAAAACTTATCATGGAGAGGCAGCACTGGAGTTGTGTGGTAGTCGGCACCGACGAGTCTCCCTGACCAGGCCCTGCCGTTCCCCACATTTATTACTTTGACCATGTGGCCACAGGGTCTAACTATGTTAACATACAATGAAGGGGTGGTTATACAAACCCCCTTGCTCACCAACTCATGTCTGAGTCCAGCGCTCCAGTTACGTCACTGGAGTGACACTATATTCCTCCCTAAAATAAACAAACTGAAACAGCAGCAAATAGTACCAACGAATCTACTGACATCATGAAAGATTCGGCATGACATCCTGATATTACTACAGCCACAAATTTGTGCTTAGTGTATGAAATGAAATAAGGAACAAACTGCACACCCGTGCCCATACCTATTGATCAAAGTTTTTATTACCTGGAGATGACAACTGGTTATTGCACCAGGGAATCCTTCAGCTTCCTGGATGGCGCTGGGTTTCTCCTGAGTTCATACCTGGTGTGGGTGGTGCAACTGCTGTGCTGTTCAGGTGAGCTAGCTTCGCAACTCACATTGCTGTCCAACACAAGGGAGGGTAGGGCAGGAGCACCATCAGCTGATGCTGGCGGAATGGGAGACAGGCTTCCGGACACTAACACTATGTCATGTTTGTCCATCAGATGAACATTGTCAGTTAATTCCTTGAAAAACCTGGCACTGGGGTGAAACCTCTTGAATACTGATGCGTTTCATGTGACCTTTTTTGCCCCCGCGACAAGCAGTAATCTTGGTACAATGCACATGGACAATGGTCCAAGGGCAGCGCTTGAAAGGTATTTTGAACTTGCTTCTGGGGAACTGATCCTTGATGAGTACTAAATCTCCAACTTTCAGAGTGGATACTTTTGCATGCTGGCATTGGCTGGCTCTATCATTAGCTTTCTTTCTCTTCTCATGCACTCAACGGTCATCGATAGGAGCGGGTACCAAACAATGGTGATGAGGGATTGCATCCATGATTATTCAACCCATTAAGAAGTGTCCAGGAGCCCACCTGTAGTGGAATGCAGAGTCTGGCGGTGATCCCGCAGGAAGGAGTTGATAGCCAGTTCAGGAGCTTGCTTAACTGACAGATGCAATCCAAATGACTTTGTTTAATGTTCTCATGAACCTAACTACCTCGCTGTCAGCTTGGGGCCAGAGGAGGGTGATTCATTTGTGAGATATGCCCAGTGATTTCAGATAGGCTGCCACTTCTTGGCCTTGGAACAGTGGACCATTGTTGGTCATTAATTCTTTTATC
This sequence comes from Calotriton arnoldi, assembly GCA_963921515.1. Lineage (NCBI taxonomy): Eukaryota > Metazoa > Chordata > Amphibia > Caudata > Salamandridae > Calotriton > Calotriton arnoldi. The sequence goes on from CAWUFW010007571.1 coordinate 501,324, forward strand.
ATACCATGTGTCGCCATGATCTTCTCAATTTTGGGTACTACTTCACTTGCACTTAGAGAGGAGAGTATCTCCACCTCTGGATATTTCGAATAGTCATCAATCATGACCATGATGTGTTTCATCTGGGCAGTTACCAAAATCAAGACTAGTGTACAGCCAAGGCTGTAAGGGTCCTGTTTCCGTCATCACCAAAGCCGGCAGACTGGCCTCGCCTGACACTTGGCACCAGGTGCACGACCTTACCAGTGCTTCGACTTGTTCATCCATCAAAGGGAATCACACTTTGGTTCGTAGCCGGCTCTTGGTCTTGTCCATGCACTGATGTCCGGCATGGGTGAGCTGAACTACCCAATCAGTGAGGCTGGTGGGTATGACTAGGTGATGTCCCTCAGGAGGCAGCCATCAGGGTCAGCACTTAATTCCTGACAAACATGATAGAGGCTCTCCATAATGCGTCTGGCATCGGCGGTAAGCTGGGCATAATGGTTTATGAATGCAGGCCACTGGTTGGTTTTCACGGCTTCCAGTGCTTTCTGGAGGCACTCATCATGGCTAGTGGCCTGGCGGATAGCTTCCATGGAGAGCAGAAGTGGACGAGACCAGTCGCCCATGTACCTCACGTACTCCTCTGTTTCATCTGTCTCTTCTTCCTCTTCCAGCATGGTAGCATGAGGGTGCCGAGACAGGTAGTCTGCCGGGTTATTGGACCCCAGACGGAATTCCACTTTACAGTTATATTCTTGAAGTTGGAGCATCCATTCTTTGATCCGCGGGGTGGCTTTGAGGCTGTTCCGTTGAACAACGGTATGAGGGGTTGCGGGGTTTTTGGTGGATGTGAATGGATTACCATATACATATAGATGAAAGTGGCGACATCCCCTATGAATGGCGATCGCCTCTTTCTCAATCTGGGAATATCTCTGCTCTGTCGTTTTGAGAGACCGGCTCGCAAACGCCACTGGGGTCCAGTCTTCTTCTGCCTCTTGTTGCCTCAGCACTGCACCCAGGCCTTTTGGGCCTGTGTCTACTGCTATTGCTGTGTCCTTCTGGGGGTCAAAATAGATCAGCATTGTATCAGTTGATTGGGCATCTTTGGTTGCTTGAAAAGCCTGTTCTTGTTCGGGCCACAGGAGCAGGGGACAGTGGATTTGGTGAGGTCTCTGAGTGGTTACATTATTGTCGTAAGGTCTTTGATAAATCAAATGCAGTTGTTGACCATACCCAAGAAACTGCGTAGTTCTGTCACTGTGGTTGGGAGATATGCTTCTTTGATGTCCCGGACCTTGTCGGGGGTCAGGAGCTTCTCCCTCCGATGAGAACACATATTCAAAGAAGTGAAGTTTCTGTTTCAAGAATTCGCACTTGCTGCGATGCAGGGTGAGGACAGAATCCTGAATCCTTTGAAGCCCTCAGCTTAGCCTCATTGTGTGCTTTGGGATGGTTTTGGCATGTATTAAGATGTTATCACTGACATTGACGACTCCCGGAAGGTCAGGTAGGAGCTCGTGTATGACATTTTAGAACACCACGGTGGTGCTCGAGAATCCGAAGTTCAGCCGCTTGTAACGCCACAGAGCTACATGAGTGGAAAAGGTCATGATGTAGCAGGATTCTTCTGCGAGGACAGGCTGGTGAGAGCCAGAACGCAAGTCCAGTTTGGAGAACTATCTGGCCCCACTGAGTTCACCAATCAGGTCATCTATTGTGGGAGTTAGATGTCACTCTCTTTTGATGGCAACATTTGGCAGGCGCATGTCTATACATATTTGTACTCCACCAGGTTGTTTGGGCTTCCAGGCCACCACAATCGGAGACACCCAGGGGGTGGGCCCTGTCACTTTCTCAAGTTTGTCTAGCTCTTTTGATACTTGAGGCCTCAGATGAAAAGCGATGCGCCTGTGCCGGAGGGCTACGGGCTATTCAGATTTATCTATGTTTAATCTTATCTTTTTGCCTCGCACGCATCCAGTACCTTCGAACACTGTGGGGAATTCATCCAGGATGTGAGTTATGGCCTCTTGGTATACTCCAAATGCAAAAACTACGATGCCAAGGGCTACCACTGCTAGGCACCCTAATAGCATGCCGTGGGCTTCTTCAGCAACATAGACTTGCGTGTCTACTGACTGAGATCCATAAGCTATTGTCATCTGGAATTTTCCTCTCATAACGAGTGGCTTGTCTTGGCCATAGGTGAATACTTTGACCATAGCTTGGTGTAGACGTGGCGGTGGCTGCATGGCGTGATACGCTTCAGAAGACATTATGTTGATGAACGCCCCTGTGTCCACCACTGCTGACGTTGGATGAAGTCCGATGAGTATTTGGCACTGAGGCAGCCGACGTGTGGCTTGGGATGCTGCACCAATTGTAAAGATGGAGTGAAGGGTATGTTCTTCGCTGTCATCGTCATCCATGTCACTGCTTCTCTCTTGTACCTCTGGGACAGCAGTCACAGTGGTACGTAATGCGCGCCCTTTTCCTGAACAACACACTTTCATGAAATGGTTACGTTTACCACATCCTGCTCATTTCTTCCCTCTCGCTATGCAATCTGCGGGCCAGTGGGCTGGTCCGCCACAGTAGCTGCGTGTTCTGGGGGTCGCACCACACTTTCTGGGCCTGCTTGCCGTGGGTGTTGGTGTGACGTGTTGACTGATTCTACTTTCATTGGCTTGTTCAAAACGACTTCCATGTGAGAAGCGCAACTCATAGAGAGTTATTTTGTTCTGCCCATTGTTAAGATGTCTGCCATAGATCTTCCAGACTCTTCTAGAATGAGTTCACGGAGCTTCGCTGATGCACACCCTTGAATTTTTTGGCCTTGTACCTCTTCGTTTTCATCAGTGAAACCACATGTACTGGCTAACTCCTATAAACGTGTGTAGAAAGTGTTGACAGATTCTTCCGCATGCTGTCTGGCCTTGCGAAATATGAACCGTTCATAGTCTTTATTTGCCATTGGCTTGAAGTAGGCATTAAGAGCAGCAATGAGGGTGAGGTGTGTTTTGGGAGTGGCCTCCATGATGATCTTGGCGATCCTATGAATTTCCTGGCCCTCTTCTGCGCATTGTTTACCTTGGTGGCCTCAGCACTCTCTCAACCCAATCCTTCCACCTGGAAGCTTGGGCTACGGGGCACCGTCAATTATGAACGGCTCAATGGGTGGTATGCTGGCCATGGCTCAAGGACTTGAAAAACTCAGAAAACCAGTCTTTTCGGTAGGTGGCCACTCTCACATTAAGATGCCGAGACCAATGGCTGCTGCGCCTTTTTAAGATGTGAGGGGGTCTGACGAGGCTCTTAATATGCAATCAGCAATCAGAGCAGAGGTGGAGGCCTGATTCTCTGTGTTTTCTTCCTGCTTTCTTTTTGTGCTTTCCCTCCTCTTTTCGTTGTGGAGATAGCAATATTTCTCAGGCCTAGAAATTATCACGCAGAGGCAGCACTGGAGTTGTATGGTAGTCTGCGCCGGCTGGTCTCCCTGACCATGCCCTGCTGCTCCTCACATTTATTACTTTAACCCATGTGACCAGGGGGTCAAACTATGTTAACATACAATGACGGGGTGATTATACAAACCCCCTTGCTCACCAATTCATATCTAAGTCCAGAGCTCCAGTTACATCACTGGAGGGACACTACAGGTATCCATTCAGAGAATTAGGGTGGGGAGGAGCAGGGAAGAAGATTGTGGTCCAAGGGTCCACTGCACACTCCGACTGTCATTCAGGACATGCCTATTCTTTTTAAAATGTCCCTGTCTCTTTAAGGACAGGGGCTTCTTTAAAAAAAAATTCTGCATTCACTGAATGCGACTGCAAAGATAGAGGCCTTCTGTCCCTCGCATCCTGCATTTGCAGTCATTCGCAGAGTTGTAAAAGGAATCCTGCCTTATGCATATTAAAGAGGCAGGAGTTGTGACTCGTTGAGAACGCTAGACTTGTGCTGTGACTGTTTAGTACTCACTACACCACTGGATTCAAGCTAGCCTGGCTGAAGAAGGGTGATGCCCTGAAACCGGTCCCAGGATGCTTGTTTCCGGTCCAGGGAGGACCTGGCTTGGCAGTTCGGGCTGGACTGTTCCCACAAGGAACAGGGTCAAGACTGATTTGCATATGGCTGGGTCCAGACTGGGGTGGTGTGGTGAGCAAAAGAATGATGGATTTAACCCAGATCCTTGTGACTGGGGGTGAATGTTTGCATTGTCCAGCATTCCGTCCATCAATTGTTTCTTTTGAATGTGACTGTTTAGTACATCAGTTGCAGTGCAAAACTCAAGATGGGTCATAAAAAGTCAGGGCCTCATGAGGCCCTACCGGCACTATTACGCCACTAGAACGCCACTTTTTTGTCGTTCCGGTGGCGCAATGTGTCACTGACATTTTTATAAGGCCACGTTAGGTGGCTTTTCATGGCCTTATAAATATGTGCTCCTTTCACGCAGAAAACTGCGTGAAAGGGGCGTTCCATGAGTGTTGCTGGGGGCGTTTCCAGCAACACTGACACTGCCCCAGATTTACGAGAAATCGTAAGTCTGAGGCAGCGTCAAAAACGTAGGCCTCCCCAGGGGAGGAGTAAGGGAGGCACAACGAGGAGAAATATCTTTATTTCTCCTCGTTTTTCCCTTTTTCTATGTGTGCTGCATTCAGAAGCACACATAGAAATAGGAAAAGCCTCTTGTGATTGTTTTTATGCAGGAGGGTTTCATTTCCTACACAAAAATAATCATCCCCGCAATGCAGGCACCTTTGCACTATGGTGCAAAGGTGCCTGCGCTGGTGCACAGCAGCCCATTGTGTGCCGGCGCAGGGGAAAAGAACAGGAATGTGCTGTATCTAATAGATACGGCGCATTCCTGCCCTTTGCCGTAGGGCAGCGCAGCAGCAAGGCCTGCTGCGCTGCCCTATAGTAAAAAAACATAAATGAGGCCCTCAGTGTGTAAATCCACCTACTGTTTTGCAACCCAACTTACTTCCATTATCGAAAATTGACGTAGAGCGAGAAAGGCAGAAAAGGAAGAAACAACTAGGAAGAGAAAGACAGGATAATAGTGATAAAGAAAGCCTGGTTGGAAAAGTACCTGCAAGAGTGAAATAATGAGGTAAGATACATATATTCATAGGTTTCTGCTTCCCTCGAACACTACTGTGATCTGCAACGTATATTTCGTAGCAGCACGGCACGAGTCGGGGGTACACATGGGTACACGGCATCCACCCACTCTTTTCACAGGGTGGACGACGTTCCCCCTGCCAAGAAGTCGGGCCCCACAGAAATATGATGAACGTGTCCCGGTGTAATTTTCAGACACCGGGACATGTTCAGCAGCCCCTGCACGCTGTCTGCTTTCGATTCTCAGCAGCAACGTGCAGGCAGCGAGGGAGCTTTATTTTCATCTCCAGGTGGGCCGACGTTAAGGGCCCATCAGGCCTCTTTTTGTTTGAAACTCCTGACTGGAGGCGGCCTGGAACCTCACACTTCAATGTAAATGCCACGGAGGGGAAACAGAGGCACACAGCTTGCTATCTCTTCACAGGTACTAAGAGCGGCAGCTTTTGCCTTTGTTCAGTCCTTGAATATAAGAGGTGCATGCACTGTAAGAATGTCAGGTGTGTTGGTCTGTCCCAGTATTTACACATATGATTTAAATAGCACTATTTTATTTCTTTTGTAACATGATGTGCTTTGCAGGAGACACCTTAACCTTCTATACTATTTTGATTTGAATCTGGGTCTACACAAAATACAGATCTCTCTAACAAATGCATTAACCTCCAGAGTTATCTCATCATCATTATTATTATTCACTGAGATATACTGGGCACCTCTGCAGCAGATGCCTTAACCCCATAAAATATTTTTTTAAATCCAGACTTTGCAACCAATTAAGTAGAACAGATCTACTACCATGCTTCTCCTTGTTGCCAATTTCTTTGTGGCAGGGTTTAAAAAAACATAATGTATTAGTTGAGGCCCAGAGTTTGCGTCAGGATTGCGCCACTTTTTTGGCACAACCCGACGCTAAATCTCATTTGTTAAATTTCCTAATGCGCTAACTCATGATATACCTGATAAACATGTGGGAGGTCTTAATATCTGATGTCACTTCTTGTGATGTCACTTCCAGTAAGGTCACTTCCTGTGATGCTACGTGTAATGTCACGCTTCGTGACGTCTTGCGCTGTGATGGCAGTCATGATGCCACTTGCATACTGCCTAACTTGGTTAGTCCCCCCACTTCTTTTGATAGGACTTGTGCCCTGCGTAGCAGTATATTGTACACTATTTTGCAAGCTGTGCAGTTATCAGTGTAATAACATATTGTCTTGTTGCTTGTACAACTGGATTGATAAATGAAAAACGCAATAAAGAGTTAAAACAAAAAAGTCGGGAAGGGCGGGTAAAAGAGGAATGAAATTTAATCAAAATTCAGCAACCTTGCTATTCAACAACCCGGGCATACACAATGACAGCATTTGGCTCTTAAGAATAAATAAATCCTGTACACATTTTTTTTCTTTTATTTTAAACAATTTAAGAACCGGATAGTAAAGTGGCGCTGGCTGTGTACGTGCAAAATGGTGATGCAGCCGAGTATTACTGACGTACCACCTGACGCCAGCTTCTGTTGCGTGCACTAGTGGGCGACGCTTGTCACGAGAAGGACATGAAGCCAATTTATTGGAATGACGGATCGTGAGGCCGGAGCAGGAAATATACTCGACTTCCGCGACATTATGGCTGATTGAGCAAAGCCCAGGAAATGGACCAAGTCGCCAGCCTGGGCTAGGGAATACGCCATCCGAGCACGACCCCGGGCTCACATCCTGCTGCTACTGCTCGAGTCGTGCTTATCATCGGCCCCATCACAGGCCTGCGAGTGATATGAGGGGAGGGATAGAGGCCCGTGTGAGAAGCGTGACCTGCTGGCACCATCCATCAGGGCGGCAGGTAACACGAGCGGTCAGGAGAAACCCAACAACAACACGGGAAGTCACAACACGAGGAGGCCGGCATTCCTTCCATGCGAGGGGCAGAACCCGAGGGTCACAGGGGGTCACGAGGCTGAACGAAGAGGCTGGAGTAAAAGAATAGGAACATTACTGCCAGGTTGAGCACAGCTAACGCGTGCGACATGTTTAATCAAAAAAGAACTGAGGAGAGGGCAGCAGATTTCTTGTTGCTTGAGTGCACATCGCCAAGGCTACGAGTGAAAACAGAATTCATGTGCATGTTTGTATATTTACAGACTTACAAGGCAGTGAATGAGGGACTGTAAGGGTGAAATGATCAGTTATGTGTTGATTCATAAAATGTGTTTTTTGTCATTCTCCAGTTGATGCATGCATGTTCCAGGGTGGTGTCTGAAGGTGTGGTTGCTGATTTCAAGGATGATTTAAGTGTGGGTACTATTGATGTATAAAGTAATCTGTAACAGTCAGATAAAATGCGCAAGTGGACTGAGTGCAAGGGATTTTAACAGAAGGGGCTAGTCTGGACCAAACTGTTACGTCTGTCCTGTGACTGACTGAACGAGATACAGAGAAGTGTGGCATTAGGAAGACTGTTTATGGTTTTGTCCGAGAAGAGGTGGCCCTGTCCACATCCATATTTCTGTTTCCTATGCACATTTGGAAGACTTTTAAGATGAAGTGGTCATGAGCTCAAAAGCCACAGATAAGTCAGGCCAGATTTGTCTTTGTCCATGTGTATTGTAAGATTTGAAAACAAACCCGTTTTTGGATAGTTTTAGGCTAACTAGGTTGTGTCAGTTAACTTGTCTTATTTAAAGATTTCCAGTGATTACCAGTGAATCAATTGTTCAAGCAGTTTGAGATTGAATGGTCGGTAGTTTTATAAGTGTTAGCAGCCTACTCTTTCTTTTTGAGTTGTGCTTTCATTTAGGTTCTTTATCAGTCTGTCCACTGTTCACTGTGCAGATAAACAAGTATGATTTTGCTGAATTCTTTGATTGTGATTACTAATTTATGGAATTGGAAAGATCTAATGAGGAGCAAATAGTTGAGTGTTAGGGATTCTGTGCAAAAGTGTAAACCACCAGCCAGCTGTATTAATGTTAGTTGGGTTCCTTCCGGTGGTAGTGCTAGTTTGGAAGCAATGTGCATCTCGTTTCTTTCTAAAGTGATGTGGTCCAATTTATAATCAACCACTACTTTTGATGTTTTTGTTCCTTTGTTCTACGCCTGCAGCCTCTGTATGTCTCTGCGCCGATCTGTCCCAGATACACTGGTTCTGTCTGTTCCTTTTTAGGTCGAGCCTAACAGCGTGCATGCGCTGCTCTGCGAGGTTCTTGTTACTAGTCTGTGTGGGTCTGACTCCTCCCACACATTGGATAGGCTTTTGCGTGTGTCTTTCAAGAATGAAAGCACGCAAATGGCTAAAGGTGGGTGCATGTCCCACCTCTTTTGAAATGTTCACTCCCACGGCGTTTTGCCTCGGGAGCGAGCAGCGGCGCGCAGGGCGGCAGCGGCAGTGCTCGTGGATCAGGTTACTAGGTACACAATGCGCCGTGCTTGTGCTTTCGCTTGCAATCTGGGGGCCGCTCGCTTTTGCTTACGTTATTTTTTTTTAGAGCGCTGTGCTTTTCACAAGCGCTACTGCCTACTTTTGTGAAAGAGGTTGCGCCGTTTTTTTACTGCTGGTGACGATATTCTGCCTTGCTTGCATGCAGACCGGCAAAGCTTATAGCTCTCTAAACACTTATAAGGTCCCAAAGGCGAGACCTATTGGCTATGCCAATGCTTGTTTGTTTCCCTATCTCTCTGTATCAGACTTTTTCTTCTCTGCTTCTGTCTTGGCCTTATGTCTCTTCCAGTGTCTCGGAATCTTGCTTATTTCTCTGCTTCTGTTTTGCTCTAACTTCTCCCATTTGGGACCTCATGTGCCTGGCTGTGGGCCTTGTGTCTCTGAGACAGCAGCAATTTAGATGTTGGAACAGGCCTGAAGAAAGAGTAAATTCTGATGAAAATGTTTTGGCAGTGTATTGTCCATGCCAAAACTACTTTTTCCCCAAGATGTTTTATTAGCTTTCTTTTAACATATTACAGTATAAACATATCCAATAACTATATTGACATAATTTAATCCCTTATTTCACCCCCCCCCCCCCAGCTGTCAAGAGAAAACCTAATACTGGTATGTAATTATCTTTCATCACACATTGAGACATTTGTTAGTTGCTAGAGTTACCTCTGCTGTTCGGTCATGGTCTTATATTTGGTCTGTTTTTTGTATGTTGTCTGGGGCCCCAATATAGCCTGAGTGCCCGGAGTGTTCTTGGGGAGTGTGCCGATTGAGACTATAGGTAGTCTTTCTGGGGTTTCCATGTTGCACTTAATTTACGCCTGTTATTGTGTAGTAAACTTTTTACTTGAAGCAGCACAAATGCTGGATTGTTCCCCTTCTACGTTCGCTAGGAGTACGTCAGTATAGGGTCGCCCTGAGAATCTGTAGAGCTGACACCTCACCCATTATCGTGTTTTCGATTGCCAAGTTTTTAGAGAGTGTTTGTCCGATTCGGCGTTACAATCACCTCACACTAATCTCCAGGGCTGAGATAATTTTTTTGTCCCACAACTACGCCGAATTGAACCATTCCTCTTGCATGTAGAGTATTTTAATAGTAGGATATGTGCTAATTATAGCTGTCTATTAAAAAAAAATGTGAAATCTTCCCTTTTATGGTTTTTATTATTTTTATTATGGTTTTAAAATTTATTGTATTTGTCCTGCTGTCACTTAAGTGAGCCATACAATTTTTGTTTCTCCTTTTTAAAAAAAACTTTGTGCTTTGTTATTAATTGTGCTCTTAGTGGACTCATGTACTGTATTTTTCTTTCTGATCTGTGACATTTATGGTCTATGACAGAAATAAAGGTGAAACTGACTCGCTAACTGTGTTGTAAGCATCTCATTGCTAGTGTTGACAATAGCCTTGTTGATCATCTCATTAAACTTGGTGGTGATTTCATTTTAGTAGACCATGTAAATATTGCTGCTTCAATGTACATATGGGTATTGATATAGAGGGGTTTAATCAAGCACGCAAAACTTTACCATGCATCATGTGTGTGTGTGTGTGTGTGTGTGTGTGTGTGCGTGTGTATGTATAGATATATAATTTCCTATTGGCGATAGCCAGCAGGTAGTTATAGTTAGGACCAAAGTTTCCATAGGAAAAGCATTTTTTTGTTTTGCCAATAACTTTGGCACCACTTGACGAATCTTAACAAATTTCCCCAAAACATCCCTTTTTTGGTTCAGCTGCTGTGTTGAAAGATTTGGGGTGATCTGTCAAGCGGGGGCTGAGAAAAAAAGGTGGTCCCAAAACACATTGTCCCAATGTTAGGTCTATGGGAATGTTTCATTTTTTGAACACAACTACAGCCCGAACGGAATTACACCAAATTTGGCAGAAAGCTAGATGTTGGTCCAGAAAGCGTGCTTTTTGTAATTTGGTGTAGATCCATTCAGTAGTTTCAGAGATATTTAAGTTTAAAACATATAGATATCTGAGGATGCGAGTCCTTGCAGAGGGCTCGCGGATCCTACTGAAATTTCATTGGCTGCCAACACTTCAACCAGGAAGTGTTGGCAGGCATCTTGGGACTCAGCTTGAAGCTGAGTCCCACAGAAAATTGTTATGAAAAGAAAAAGGGTCAGGGTAGGGACACCCTGAGCCCCTGGCTGTGGTGCAGGGGTCTCAGAGAAACCCATCCGTGGCTAAAAAGCATTAAAAAAAAATCTCTGAAAAATTTGTGGACGGATTCACAAATTTTTCCCAAATTTTTTTAAACGCGGTCTCGCACGCTTTTATTTTATTTGGTCCCTGGGTGGGCAAGGTCCCGGGGGCACTGGGGGCTGTAAAAGTAGGGGGGCACATGGGGCCCATCTCCTTGAGCTTAAAGTATTATAATTATATAATTTAAAAAATGCGGGGGGCCTGTATCACCTCCCCTGCTGCTCCGGGGACCACCACCTCCCCGGGGCTAGTTTATTTTCTGAGATGGGGTGGCCTCTTGGACCCTCCCAGCCCCGGGACCGCCACCACCCCTTGGGCTTAATTATAAAATAATGCAAGGATGGCCGCGCTGACACCCCTCTGCAGCCCCGGGGCCACCACCTCCCATGGCTTTAATGAAAAGTAATGTGGGGGCGTCTGGACCACCCGCAGCCCCAGGGACCACCACCTTCCATGGGTAAATTAGTAGAAAGAAGAGGGGCCGTGCGGCCCCCCTCCTGGAGCCATACATGGCCCTGGGGACCGCCACCCCCCAGGGCTGACTCCTGCTATGACCCGGGGTGCTCACCCCTGGGGCATAGCTGTTTGCTATGGCTTGGCGGAAACTTTACCTCTCCTGCCAAGCCATAGCAAACTGTGCTCCGCTTTGAGTTAGCGAGAGCATTTTGCTCTCACTTGCTCAAAGTGGAGCACAATTGCTTTTGACAGAGAGGGAGCTGCATGTTCAGCGGCACCCTCTCTGTCAAAGCAATGCCGACTCCGGTAGGAGGTGGGGAGGTGGCAAGGACGGCGGGAGCCTTGAGGCTCCCCCGTGGTACCCAACATTTCTGAGTGGTTGCCTTGGGTTAGACCAGGGCACCCACACTAGAGGCCAGGGTATGGGGTCCCGGGGCTGAAATTGTCCAGTATGGGGGACCGCGCGTCTCCCCTCCTATTAATGTAAAATATATATATATTTTTTTAAAGAGGCCAGGGCCTGTGGGATTTTGGTCCTCGGGGCAGAAATCGGCTCAGATTTCACTCATACAAAACCAGTGAAATTCAGCAGTTATAGTTACCTGAGCGAACTATAACGCACGCCCCCGCAAGGCACTGCTTATGACCTCACATATTACATCACTCACAACATGGTCAGAGACATCACTGATGACATCTGAAATTACATCACTGATGACTTCATCAAGTGAGTGTGTTGTTAAGAGTTTATTGGTTTTAAACAAATATACTAATGTGCTACAATAGTTAGATTAGTAAACTAGTTGTACTACAAATGAGTGATACTGTCTGTAACATGTGATCTGAGTGGGTGTGTGACTGTATCAGTGTGTGAGTGGCTGTATGGGTGTGTGAGTGCATGCATGAGTGACTATGGTGAATGAGTGGTTTTCTGACTAGGTCTGTAGGTGTGTGAGTGGTTGTATGGGTGTGTGAGTGAGTGAGTGCATGAGTGATTACGTTACTGTGTGAGTGGCTGTGCCTTTGGCTGTATGGGTGAGTGAGTTGCTGTGTGAGTGACGGTATGGGTTAGTGAGTGGGTGACTGAATGACTGTATAAGTGAGTGAGTGGGTGTATAAGTGGCTGTATAGGTGAGTGAATGGCTGTTTCAGTGAGTGTTTGATTAAGAGAGTTGGTGTGTGAATGGTTGTATTGGAGAGTGAGTGTCTGTGTGAATGACTGTATGGGTGAGTGAGCGGATATGAGAGTGCTTGTATGGATGTGCGAATGTGTATGTATGTGGCTGTGTGGTTGTGTGGTTGTGTGAGTGAGTGTGAGAGTGCTTGTATGGGTGAGGGAGTAGCCGTGTTGAGAGGCTGTATGGGAGTTTGAGTGGGTGTGTGAGTGACTGTATAGGTGAATAAGTCTGTGGGTGAGTAGCTGTATGGGTGAATGTATGTCTGTGTGAGTGGCTGTGAGGGTGAGTGACTGGTTGTATGGGTGAGTGAATGGTTGTGTGAGTGGCTGTATGAGTGAGTGGGTGTGTGAGTGTCTCTATGGAGGAGTGAGTGGGAGTACTGGTATGAGTCTGTGAATGGGTGTGTGAGTGGTTTTATGGGTGTGTGAGTGAGCGCCCAGAGGTTGTATGGGGGTATGAGTGTGTATGTGAGTGGTTCTGTGAATGATGTCATCAGTGTTGTCATTTGAGATGTCACGAGTTATGTCACTGACCATGTCATGAGTGATGTAATATATGAGTTCATAAGCAGGGCATTATGGGGGAGTAAGTTATATTTAGCTCAGGTAACTATAACTGGTGAATTTCACTGGTTTTGACCAAGTGAAATCTGAGCCTAACTATAATGTCCCTGAAACCTTTGTTTTTTCAGTGAATTTTCATGTTTTTTTAAATTCTATTTCCTAATTATAACGTCCCTGTAACCTTTGGTGAATTTCTAAGGTTTTTAAAATTCTATTTCTTAATTATAATGTCCCTGTAACCTTTGGGTTTTTAAGTGAATTTCTATGGTTTTTTAACTGGTAATCACATTTGCAGAGTGGTTGAGAAAGGGGGCGAGGCTTTTGACCAGCTCCCAGCAATCCTGTTGTATGGGATTTAATGGAGGTAAGATGAGGGGTTCTCTGCCTCCAAAGACTGTCAGCATCCAGGAGGACACCATCCCCCAACTAGTAGTGCGCCAGAAGGTGCATTTGCAGAGTGGTGGAGAAAGGGGCGGGCCTCCAACCAGCTCTCAGCATTCCCTCTGTGTGGGACTTACTGGAACTAACAGGAGGGGTTCTTGGCCCCTAGGGACCCTCAGCATCCAAGGGGACTTCATCCCCAACCGGTAGTGCACTAGGAGGTGCATTTGCAAAGTGGTGGAGAAAGAGGGCATTGCCTCCAAAGATCTCTAAGCAATCCCATTGTGTGGGACTTACTGGAGGTACCTGGAGAGCTAGTTGGCCCTCAAGGACCCTCAGAAGCCAAGGGGACTTCATGCCCCAACTAGTAGTGTGCCAGGATGTGCGTTTGCAGAGAGGTGGTGAAAGGGGGCGGGACCTCCGGTGCCTTGCCTGGGCCGGCTTTAAAAAATCTTTTGTTGTTTTACTATGCCCCCCTTTCCCGGGCCGATTTCAGCCCCAGAGACCCCATCACCCGGGGAACGCCCTTTTAAAAAAATGTTTATTTACTACTAGGGGAGGGGGGCTCCCGCCAAGCCACAGCAAACAGCTATGTCCCTGGGGTAGGCCCCCGGGACATAGCAGGAGCCGGCCCTGGGGGGCGTGGCCATCACAAAAGCCATTTATGGCTCCAGGAGGGGGAGGTGGTGGTCCCCGGGGCCGAGATTGGCCCAGGAGGGGGGCTGCACAGCCCCCCTTCCATTTAAAAAAAAAAAGAAGTTGGCCCCGGGGTGGTGGTGGTTCCCGGGGCCCACAGGACTTCCTGAGGACCCCATTACAACTTGATTATGGCCCCAGGGAGACGGTGGTCCCTGGGGCCTGAGTGAGGTCTGGAAGGTCCCCCATAATAAGGCATAAGCCCCGGGGAGGTGGTGGTCGCCTGGGCAGGGGGGAGCCCACGAGCACCCACATTTTATTTTTGGAATGTGGCCCCAGGGAGTTGGTTGCGCCCGGGGCCCGGGGGCGTCCAAGCAGCCCCCATTTAATAATAAATAAGCCTGGGGTGGTGGGGGTCCCCGGGGCAATAATAAGCTCCTTTATTTACAAAATGCCCCCAGGACCTGGCCCACCCAGGGGCTGATTACTATAGAAGCGCAGGAGCCCACACTTATTTTTTATTTTCGATGGGAGCCGCAGATCCAACGTGGCTCCTGCCGAAAATTTAACCCAAAAAAAAGGCTTTTTTGGCCTTGCAGGGTCCCTGTGAGACCCGCCCAAGAGGACAAGGGGTCAGGGTATTCCTACCCTGCCCCCTTCTTTCTTTTTTTGTTAACGTTTTTTCTGGTACTGGGCTCAAGCCGAGTCTCAAGATGGCTGCCAACACTTCCTGGTTTGAAGTGTTGGCAGCCAATCAGATTTGAGCATGGGGACTGTCAGAAAAGTCAGCTTTTTGGACCAACCTTTCTGTCAAATTTCGTGAAATTCCGTTCAGCAGTTCGGGCTGTAGTCATGTCTAAAATCTCTATGGGAATTAACATGGGGAAAACGCGTTTTGGGACCCCCCTTTTTCTCGGCCCCTGCGTGACGGATCACCATGAATCTCTCAAGACAGCAGCTGGGATAAGCGTCACACTAGTTTAGAAAAGTTCGCGAGGATTTGTCAAATGACGCCAAAGTTAATGAGAGATGAAAAAACGCTCATTCTGTGGAAATGACATCCTAACTACAACTGCCTACTACCAACCTATATATAAAAAATCTCGTCCTTCCAAACCAGAAAACCAAGCACGGCACTCCAACATGAATCCCAAAGGTTTTATTATGGGTGAGCGCTAGTCAATGCTTTTCGCAATAGTATTTTCCTCCCCTACTGGCGGGTCCGTACTTATTTGCGTTTGGATCGAATTGATCTTGCGGAGCACTCGCTTTGCTGTCCTCTTTCTACCTTCTCCTCCTTTCCTTTGCTTCCTCCTCCTCTAGCTTTGCCTCATCCCCTTTGGGGTTTGTATTCTGTTCTTTGATCCCTCTGTAAACAAGCATTGGTATAGCCAATAGGTCTCGCCTTTGGGAACTTATAAGTGTTTAGCCAGAGATATTGACTTTGCCTATGCCTTTAAGCTGTGCTGTACAGAAGTCTGCAGCATGCTGAAAAGTTATAATAAAGAAGTGTCAGAAGCATTTTTGTTACCTTAGATGTGACCAAGAAAGCATTATGTACAACTGAACAACCATATTAAAAAAGTATTAATAATAAATAATGTCTTGAGTTTTTTTGTGTCCTTTCAATACTGGCAACTTGTATCTGCCTGTCCCAATGGTTGCTTGGTATGGTTTTTATTGTTATGGGGGGGGGCATAAATAACAGGAGGGTGAAGGTCAGTCAGTCAGTCAGTCAGTTAGTCAGTTAGTGATAGTGAGAGACCCCAGTCAGTCAGTCAGTGAGAGAGAGTGAGAGTCAGTCAGTCAGTGAGAGAGAGTGAGAGAGTCAGTCAGTCAGTGAGAGTGAGAGAGTCAGTCAGTCAGTCAGTGAGAGTGAGAGAGTCAGTTAGTCAGTTAGTGAGAGTGAGAGAGTCAGTCAGTCAGTGAGAGTGAAAGAGTCAGTCAGTCAGTCAGTGAGAGAGAGTGAGAGTCAGTGAGAGAGAGTGAGAGAGTCAGTCAGTGAGAGTGAGAGAGTCAGTCTGTGAGAGTGAGAGTCAGTCAGTGAGAGTGTGAGAGTCAGTCAGTCAGTCAGTGAGAGTGAGAGAGTCAGTCAGTGAGAGTGAGAGTCAGTTAGTCAGTCAGTGAGAGTGAGAGGCAGTCAGTCAGTGAGAGTGAGAGTCAGTCAGTGAGAGAGAGTGAGAGAGTCAGTCAGTGAGAGAGAGTCAGTCAGTGAGTGAGAGAGAGAGAGTCAGTCAGTGAGTGAGAGAGAGTGAGAGAGTCAGTCAGTGAGAGTGAGAGAGTCAGTCAGTCAGTTAGTGAGAGTCAGTCAGTCAGTGAGAGTGAGAGAGTCAGTTAGTCAGTGAGAGAGAGTCAGTCAGTCAGTCAGTCAGTGAGAGAGTCAGTCAGTGAGTGAGAGAGAGAGAGAGAGAGTCAGTCAGTCAGTGAGAGAGTCAGTCAGTCAGTAAGAGTGAGAGAGTCGGTCAGTCAGTCAGTGAGAGTGAGTCAGTCAGTTAGTGAGAGTGAGAGAGTCAGTAAGTCAGTCAGTGAGAGTGAGAGAGTCAGTCAGTCAGTCAGTCAGTGAGAGTCAGTCAGTCAGTCAGTGAGAGTGAGAGAGTCAGTCAGTTAGTCAGTTAGTGAGAGTGAGAGAGTCAGTCAGTCAGGGAGAGAGAGTGAGAGTCAGTCAGTCAGTCAGTGAGAGAGAGTGAGAGAGTCAGTCAGTCAGTCAGTGAGAGTGAGAGAGTCAGTCAGTCAGTTAGTGAGAGTGAGAGAGTCAGTCAGGGAGAGTGAGAGAGTCAGTCAGTGAGAGAGTGAGAGTCAGTGAGAGTGAGAGTCAGTCAGTCAGTGAGAGTAAGAGAGTCAGTCAGTCAGTGAGAGAGAGTGAGAGTCAGTCAGTGAGAGAGAGTCAGTCTGTGAGTGAGAGAGAGTGAGAGAGTCAGTCAGTCAGTGAGAGAGTCAGTCAGTCAGTCAGTGAGTGAGAGAGTCAGTCAGTCAGTCAGTGAGAGTGAGAGAGTCAGTCAGTCAGTTAGTGAGAGTGAGAGAGTCAGTCAGTGAGAGTGAGATAGTCAGGCAGTCAGTTAGTCAGTCAGTGAGAGAGTGAGAGAGTCAGTCAGTCAGTGAGAGTGAGAGAGTCAGTCAGTTAGTCAGTTAGTGAGAGTGAGAGAGTCAGTCAGTCAGTGAGAGAGTGAGAGAGTCAGTCAGTCAGTGAGAGTGAGAGAGTCAGTCAGTGAGAGAGTCAGTCAGTCAGTTAGTGAGAGTGAGAGTCAGTCAGTCAGTGAGAGTGAGTCAGTCAGTCAGTCAGTTAGAGTTAGTGAGTCAGTGAGAGTGAGAGTCAGTCAGTCAGTGAGAGTAAGAGTCAGTCAATCAGTGAGAGTGAGAGTCAGTCAGTCAGTGACAGTCAGTCAGTCAGTGAGAGTGAGAGAGTCAGTCAGTGAGAATGAGAGAGTGAGTCAGTCAGTGAGAGTGAGTCAGTCAGTCAGTGAGAGTGAGAGGTCAGTCAGTCAGTGAGAGTGAGAGAGTCAGTCAGTCAGTGAGAGTGAGAGAGTCAGTCATTCAGTGAGAGTGAGAGGGTCAGTCAGTGAGAGTGATAGAGTCAGTCAGTCAGCGAGAGAGAGTGAGAGAGTCAGTCAGTCAATCAGTGAGAGAGAGTCAGTGAGTGAGTGAGTGAGAGAGAGTGAGTGAGAGAGTCAGTCAGTGAGTGAGAGAGTCAGTCAGTGAGAGTGAGAGTGAGAGAGTCAGTAAGTCAGTTAGTGAGAGTGAGAGAGTCAGTCAGTCAGTGAGAGTGAGAGAGTCAATCAGTCAGTCAGTGAGAGAGTCAGTCAGTCAGTCAGTGAGAGAGAGTCAGTCAGTCAGTGAGAGAGAGTGAGAGAGTGAGTCAGTCAGTCATTGAGAGTGAGAGAGTCAGTCAGTTAGTCAGTGAGAGTGAGAGTCAGTCAGTCAGTTAGTGAGAGTGTTAGCCAGTCAGTGAGAGTGAGAGAGTCAGTCAGTCAGTGAGAGAGAGTGAGAGTCAGTCAGTCAGTGAAAGAGAGTGAGAGAGTCAGTCAGTCAGTGAGAGTCAGTCAGTGAGAGTGAGAGAGTCAGTCAGTCAGTGAGAGTGAGTCAGTCAGTCAGTGAGAGTGAGAGAGTCAGTCAGTCAGTGAGAGTGAGAGAGTCAGTCAGTCAGTGAGAGTGAGAGAGTCAGTCAGTCAGTGAGAGAGTCAGTCAGTCAGTGAGAGAGTCAGTCAGTCAGTGAGAGAGAGTCAGTCAGTCAGTCAGTCAGTGAGAGTCAGTCAGTGAGAGTGAGAGAGTCAGTCAGTCAGTGAGAGAGTGAGAGAGTCAGTCAGTGAGAGAGAGTCAGTCAGTGAGAGAGTCAGTCAGTCACTGAGAGTGAGTCAGTCAGTCAGTGAGAGAGTCAGTCAGTGAGAGTGAGAGTCAGTCAGTCAGTCAGTGAGAGCGAGTGAGAGAGTCAGTCAGTCAGTCAGTGAGAGAGTCAGTCAGTCAGTAGTGAGAGAGTCAGTCAGTCAGTCAGTGAGAGTGAGAGTCAGTCAGAGAGAGTGAGTCAGTCAGTCAGTGTTTTTTTCACAGCAGAGTAAACATAAGGGCTGTAGAAAAACAAGGGAGGGCGAGGGTGAGACAGGCAGGGGAGCGAGAGTAGAGCAATGTCAACAAGCGCGTCCATAACTTGCAGCTGAACCGGATGTTTCCTGAACCTATATTAATGTGTGAATAAAGAAGCTAACTGCTGCATTGTAGAGTCCAGGCTGGTTACTACGCTAATGGGATTTCATAACACTAGCGGCGAGATTAAAGAATTCGTGCTGTGAATAGAGAAAAAAGGAGAAGAAGAAATAAAGAATTGGGTACCCCACCGGTGTCTTCAACATCAGAGAGTCTCCTGGTAAAGCAACAAGTTGCCAAAGAAAAAACAGACTTCAGCTGTGCTTTGCCTCTAGTGTCTTAATCATCAGAGTTTACAGTGAGAGAGAAAATAACCCGATTTCTTACACCAGAGTCCCACGTCATTTTACAAGGTGCAAATTACCTACACCCGAGTACCAACGCGTGAACGCCTTTCTTGACTGTGCTAGTCCAGTAATTGCTCTGCCCTCAAATCTGCCAGGGGTCGTTTGGGGCTTCAGCATTCCTGCTGCTGGATGGAGCTTGTGCAGGGAGGAGCAGGAAAGACAGATTATGGGACATTGGTAGAAAGGAAGCAGAGTGTTCTTTCTACTGTGGTGGTGTACATTAAAGTGCCCAAAATGCGCAAAAAAGAGGAAAAGATATCTCCAGGAGTCCTTTGGTCAAAATTACAGCGCTGTTGTGAACAACGAAGCAATCAAGCGTGTTTGCAAGCTGTGTGCAGTGTTGTGAAGTTCACAGCAGAGTAAACATAAGGGCTGTAGAAAAACAAGGGAGGGCGAGGGTGAGACAGGCAGGGGAGCGAGAGTAGAGCAATGTGAACAAGCGAGCGCGGCCACGCTAATTGAAAACAGATGGCCCCTGCGCGCCGCTGCTCACTCCCGCAAGGTGGATGCCACCACAAGCACGAGTGCTTGAAAAGAGCAGACCGATTTCTAAAGGTCATCTCCTAGAGCAGCGCATGCACTGCTCTAGGCTCTACCTAAAAACGGAGCTCGTCAGTTACTGAGAATCGCCTTACTCCAATGGCGCCTTTAAACAGATCTTCTTGTTCCACCTCCAAACCTGTGTCATAGCTAAGACCTTGTTGCATTTTGTTGATGTCTTGTATTTTCTGTCTCCTAATTATATCGAATCTTGGTAGTCTAGACGGTCACGCAGAAATTAGTTTGCTTTTCTCTCTTTGATACGTTGTTCGTATTTTACTTAACGTTCCTTTAGTTCTTTCTTGAATATGGAAACCTTTTCTTGGTTGCTGTCTTTATCAATAGTAGCATTCAATTCATTAATTTTCTTAAGTATTTAAAATCTCTCTATTTTGGCATATTTAATTAAAATATGCAGCATCCCCAAAGAACTCTGGGCATTGTGTTCGGCCCACTCTTTTAGAAGATCAGGGTGTGGGTCTTCGTACATCAGTGTAATCATAATATGAAGTCCCCTTGGAATTCGATTTACTTGTATGTATCTGTCACGGTCACCAGGTTATCCTCAGGATCGGATTGAAGCAAAAAGGGGTCCACCTCTCGACAGCCCCAAGTCCGGATAGAATTAATCCTCTCGGACTAGTGGGATGGTCAAGCGAGGGAAGGAAAGGGTAGGAACAGCGGGGAGGGAGACCTGAGAACAGACAAAGAGAGAAAACAGTTTTTACTATAAAGAACACTGTTTTAACTTTGCTACTATGTCACAGAAGGCCCTACAAAAGGGGAACTCACTCTACCTGTAAAGAAAACAAGGAGGGCTTTCTGCCGGGCGAGATGTGAGGGTGAGTACAAGGTAACAGCACATTCCTATTCTAATGAAGAAACAGGTTTAGTTAATAACATGTCACACAGTAAATGGAGAAATACACCCTCTATTGTACTCAAGATCTTCTGAATGAAATGCTTATACCTTCGTATAGAACGTGCTTGACCCCACTGGACTATATCAGTTCAGTACTGGACACCCTCAACAGATCTCCCCTAAAGAACGAAAGTATAACACAAAAAGCCAATGTTAACGGCAATCAAACATAAGTATAGCGTTTCTGGCTTGTCATTCAGCCATTCCAAAAGATAGCCAGCAATTCTCATCCGCTACCACTGAAGAAATCAAACTCCAATAATTGGGAAGCCCTCAACATAAACCAGTGTTAGGAGGAACTTCAGTCATCCCTATTAATGCAGGAATAACGTAAATGAATCATGCGCTCCCGCTTTTGCCTCAAAGCGAGAGTGTTGACAATGCTCATTCTCTTGTTTCACACAAGCAATAATAACAGCATTTCCTCCCGCATGAGACCGTAGGAAATAACGTGTCTCTCCAACGGGAGGAACAGAGGATATGCGCTCTGGAAGCCTCCGTAGCGCCAAACAGCAAAGCACAAGAACAACAGTTGGTGCGAGATCGCACCCTTACCCGACCGTACTTCCTGATACTCGGGAATCCACAGGATAATCGGCGTCTTTGTGAAGGCGCCATCTCCTGTTATCCGGTTCTGCTGACAGCACGTCTTACAGCGTGCAACGTCAGCGCGTGCGTTGACAGCGCTAGCGGATGACGGGAACTGTAGTTTCTTGTCCCGTTCGTCTCCGCTTCCGCAGTCAGTGCGCTCACGCTCTGTGTGCCCTGAAAGTACATCCCCCCTTCGGAGAGCACTGACAGGAGCAGGGTTTATCCGGGAACCTCCTATTAAAAGCCGCTACCAGCCGGGGAGCATGTACAGAGGAGGCCGGTTCCCAGGAGTCTTCCTCTGAACCATAACCTTTCCAGGACACCAAGTACCATAGTTTCTTCCGGGTGATCCTGGAGTCCACAACACCCTTGACCTCATACTCCTTGTCATGATCCACCCACAACGGAACAGGCTGCCTTTTAACCGGGCAGAAGGAAGGCTTCAGGAGAGAGACATGAAAGACCGGATGTATCCGGAAGTGCGCCGGCAAACATAGCTGTACAGCCACCGGCCCTACCTGCTTGAGGACCCTGTAGGGGCCAATGAACTTGGGATTTAGGAAGCTATGCCTCTTGAATCTTATGTTTCTCGTAGAGAGCCAGACCAAGTCCCCCTTCTTGTATTCCGGAGCGGGCCTCCGATGCTTATCTGCCTGCCTTTTGTACAGTACTTTAGCATGCTGGAGATGTTGGGTGGTATCAAGCAATGTTCGTCTGATGTGCCCTACCCTCTGTTGTACTTCGGGGAGTTTAAGTGTGCGACTGGGCGCTACAAAAGGAATAAAACGAGGGTGGAAACCATAAGAACTGTAAAAAGGTGAGTGGCGTGTAGAGCTGTGTAATGCGTTATTATAAGCGATCTCGGCTATCCACAACCAGTCCACCCAAGCTTCCGTGTTTGTGTCTACGTAGCATCGCAGGAATTGTTTAAGGGTCTGGTTCAACCGTTCCGTCTGGCCATCAGTTTGCGGATGGAAACTGGTGGACAGAGCGGACGAAATGTTCAACCTAGAACACCAAACCCTCCAGAATCGTGCTGTAAATTGTGAGCCCCTGTCTGACACGATAGTACGCGGTAGCCCATGTAACCTGACTACGTTGACTAACAGTAGGGATGCTAACTGTCCTGCAGTAGGGAGCTGTTTGCAGGGTATAAAGTGTCCCATTTTAGTCAAGTAGTCCACAACCACCAAGATGACTGTATGCCCTTGGTCTCTAGGTAACCCGACTATAAAGTCTACCGACCATTGTTCCCATAGGTTTTCCGGAGTGTGCAAAGGCCGTAACAGGCCTTTAGATTTGCGTTTATCAGTCTTCATTTGAGCACAGACTTCACACCCCTTGACCCAAAGTATTATGTCCCTGCGGAGAGAGGGCCACTAAAATTGATGTAGTGTGTTTTCCATGGTTTTTTGGCCACCGCAATGTCCAGCACACGGGAGGATATGGCACCAGTGAAAGACTTGCTGTCTTACTTCCTTGGTGGGTAATAAGACTTGATTTCCTTTCATGGGAATGCCTTGTCGCAGTCTCCATTCGGGATGATGTCTGAGCCAGTCTCTCCAAGTGGCAGTCTGTATTCCTCTCTTTACCTTCTGTAGGAAGTCATTTGTATGGGTTACACAGACTACTTGGTCAGGTGCGATGATTGCTCTTTCGGGGTTCGTTATACCTTCTGTTTGAGTGGTTTGTCTGGTCAGGGCATCTGCTTTCTTGTTGTCTCGGCCGGGCCTAAAGGTGATGACAAAGTGGTATTCAGCGAAGAACATCATCCACCTTAGCTGACGAGGAGAAAGCTGCCTGGAGGATTTCATGAACTGCAAGTTGCGGTGATCTGTGTAAACAGTGACTTGGTGTTTTGCTCCTTTTATCCAATGCCTCCATTCCAAAAAGGCGTCCTTAATGGCCAATAGCTCCTTTTCGGCAACAGTATAGTTTCTCGCCGCACTGTTCAGCTTACGAGACATGAAGGCGACTGGATGCAACTGCCCTGGGGAAGGATGTCTTTGTGAAAGGACGGCTCCTACTGCTACGTCGGAGGCGTCGGCTTCTACGATGAATGGCAATTCGGGATCAGCGTGGGCCAAGATAGGAGCGGAGGAAAAGGCTGCCTTCAGTGCTTCAAAGGCGGTTTGAGCTTCTTCATCCCACTGGAGGGACACGTTCTTCCTTAACAGATGTGTAACTGGGGCCACCATGGTAGAGAAATGATGAATAAAACGCCTGTAAAAATTGGCGAAGCCCAGAAAGAATTGTATGTCACGTACATTCTTTGGACCGGGCCATTCAGTAATGGCTGTCACCTTCCTCTCAGCCATGATTTGGCCTGCCGGGGTGAGCATGACCCCCAAGAACTCCATGGTGGTGATATGAAATTCACACTTACTGATCTTACAAAAGAGGTGGTTTCTTTGCAAGGCCTGTAAGACAATCCTGACGTGTTCCTTATGCTCCTCAGGGTCTATGGAAAAGACAAGAATGTCGTCTATGTAGACAACCACGAATCGATCCAGATACTCCCGGAGGACGTCGTTCAGGAAAAACTGGAAAGCAGCTGGGGCATTACAAAGGCCGAAAGGCATAACAAGATATTCATAGAGCCCGTAACGAGTCTTGAACGCTGTCTTCCACTCGTCCCCCTCTCGCATCCGAACCAGATGGTAGGCTCCTCGGAGGTCGAGTTTCGTGTAGATCGTAGCCCCCTTTTCTTGTTCCAGCAATACCGACACAAGGGGGAGAGGGTACTGGTTCTTCACAGTAATGGCGTGCAACGCTCTGAAGTCGATGCATGTCCTGAGCTCCCCATTGGCCTTAGGTATAAAAAAAAGGGGGGAAGCTGCAGGAGACCTGGAGTGACGGATAAAACCCAAAGAAAGGTATTTATCTAAGTACTGCCTTAGATGTAGATTCTCGGGTTCAGTCAAGGCGTATATCCTGCTGCAAGGAACCACTGCACCCGGTATAAGATCGATCTGGCAGTCGTAGATCCTGTGTGGGGTCAATACCTCAGTCATGCTGTCACAAAACACCGTAGCATACTTCTGATAGCATCCGGGCAGATCCACTTCTTTCTCCGCGGCCGTGGCGATGTGGTGGCGTAACGCTAAAGCCTTGGATGGAACCGTAGGGGGATATATGCAGTGGGTGCTGCAGTACCCGGAATCCATCTTCAAAGTCAAGTGAGGCCAATCAATGGATGGATCATGTTTCTGGAGCCAGGGTAACCCCAAAATCACCCCGTATTTGGGTGCTTGGATGAAGTTGAAGGTAATGAACTCTCAGTGGTCATCCTTGTACCATACCTCGAGCTCCCTCGTATTAAACCGAATGGGACCGGATTCCAATTGTTTGCCATCCACTGCAAACACACGTTCAGGGGTGCTTTTTGTAACCAATTCCACTCCTAATCTGAGGGCTTCATCTTCGTCCATAAAGCAGCCAGTGGCCCCAGAATCCACCATGACTTGGATCTGTTTCTTTTCTTGACCCACAACAATATCCATGTTGACGAAGAAGTGTTCGGGGTTATCACTGGAATCGTTCTTCACTGAAGGGATTTAACTAAAGCTCAAGGATTCCCCTTCCTTACTCCTCAAGCATATCGGTTTTCCGACGACTTGTCTGCTGCAACTGCGGCCACCTGTCCAAACCTGGGACGACTGTTTCTAGGCTTAACAGGGCACTCTCGGAGGTAATGCCCTTTCTTCCCGCAGTATAAGCACAGTCCCTGTTTCCACCGGTATTCTCGTTCGTTGGGGGTGAGAGAGGCCCGGATCGCCCCTATCTCCATAGGTTCGGAAGGAGTCAATCCGTGCTCGGAGGTCTTTGGCTGGTCAAAGCGCTGAGGGACCCGTTCTCTTCTTCTGTGGTCACCTCTGCGTTCCTTCAAGCGATGATCCAAACGCAATGTTAGTTCGATTAGCGCAGGACAGGTTCTAGGTTGAGGGTCCACTTGCGCTATAACGTCCTTCAGATCATCCCGGAGCCCTTGATAGAATAGTGCAGCTTGTTTCGACTCTGGCCAATCCGTCTCAGCCACCAATCGTCGGAAGGAGTTCAGGTATACCAACAGATCCTTGCTACCTTGCTTCAATTCAAGCAACTCCTTATCTGCCGAAAATGTTTCAGCCCTGCGATCAAATGTCTTTTCAAACTCCTCCTTGAAAGTGTCCCAGTCATGGAGGAGAGGGTCGTCTCGTCGGACTATAGGGACTGCCCATTGTGCTGCGTCCCCTGCTAAGTAGGAGATCAGGAAGGCGACTCGTGCTTGGTTAGTCGCAAACATCTTGGGTTTGCAATGGAAATGAAGCATTACCTGGGTTAGGAATACCTGCACTTTATGCATATCCCCGTAATATCTCTCAGGAGGGGCCAACGGGATCTGTGAGGGTACTTCCACTACCACTGCACTAGCCTGAGGAAGGGAAGAGCTGCCTGCATCGAAAGGATTCCTCTGCATGCGCTCTACCCTTGCTTGTAAAGCGGCGGTCTCATTACGTGAATTTGCCAGCTCTGACTGCACCAATACTAGTGCAGCTAGGACGTCTTCAAGCGTCGCCATCCCAGATTCCACCCGACCAGGAGGATAAGTAAACGTGGGCCGATTATTCTGTCACGGTCACCAGGTTATCCTCAGGATCGGATTGAAGCAAAAAGGGGTCCTCCTCTCGACAGCCCCAAGTCCGGATAGAATTAATCCTCTCAGACTAGTGGGATGGTCAAGCGAGGGAAGGAAAGGGTAGGAACAGCGGGGAGGGAGACCTGAGAACAGACAAAGAGAGAAAACAGCTTTTACTATAAAGAACACTGTTTTAACTTTAGCTACTATGTCACAGAAGGCCCTACAAAAGGGGAACTCACTCTACCTGTAAAGAAAACAAGGAGGGCTTTCTGCCGGGCGAGATGTGAGGGTGAGTACAAGGTAACAGCACATTCCTATTCTAATGAAGAAACAGGTTTAGTTAATAACATGTCACACAGTAAATGGAGAAATACACCCTCTATTGTACTCAAGATCTTCTGAATGAAATGCTTATACCTTCGTGTAGAACGTGCTTGACCCCACGGGACTATATCAGTTCAGTACTGGACACCCTCAACAGAACTCCCCTAAAGAACGAAAGTATAACACAAAAAGCCAATGTTAACGGCAATCAAACATAAGTATAGCGTTTCTGGCTTGTCAGTCAGCCATTCCAAAAGATAGCCAGCAATTCTCATCCGCTACCACTGAAGAAATCAAACTCCAATAATTGGGAAGCCCTCAACATAAACCAGTGTTAGGAGGAACTTCAGTCATCCCTATTAATGCAGGAATAATGTAAATGAATCATGCGCTCCCGCTTTTGCCTCAAAGCGAGAGTTTTGACAATGCTCATTCTCTTGTTTCACACAACCAATAATAACAGCATTTCCTCCCGCATGAGACCGTAGGAAATAACGTGTCTCTCCAACGGGAGGTACAGAGGATATGCGCTCTGGAAGCCTCCGGTTAGCGCCAAACAGCAAAGCACAAGAACAACAGTTGGTGCGAGATCGCACCCTTACCCGACCGTACTTCCTGGTACTCGGGAATCCACAGGATAATCGGCGTCTTTGTGAAGGCGCCATCTCCTGTTATCCGGTTCTGCTGACGGCACGTCTTACAGCGTGCAACGTCAGCGCGTGTGTTGACAGCGCTAGCGGATGACGGGAACTGTAGTTTCTTGTCCCGTTCGTCTCCGCTTCCGCAGTCAGTGCGCTCACGCTCTGTGTGCCCTGACAGTACTGTTTTAAAGACGTTCTTTCCCACCAACGTGAAATTTCTCATGTCTTTAATTTCTCAAATGGTTGAAGTTTTCTCCATAGGTCATTGCTTGTTATACTCGATCCGGCATTCGTTTCTACTTCCTTGTCGCTTGTACCTACTTCCGTAAAAATCTCTAGAGCAGCCTGCTCTCTCTCTGCACACCCCTCATCACTCATCGCCAATAAATTGCAGTATTTACATGTCCACTTGCTCAGTATTGATTTCGGGTTTTACACTGATTTTTACAATATCACCGTATCTGAGCCCTGCTCCAGTCCCTCACATATTCCGCCACTTACCCTGGACTTACCCGACTGATTTAAGTGTTATCATTAAGAAGAGTTGTGAAATATATTTAGCCACTAGCCGTAAATATCATTGGAATATTGGCAAAGCTTTGAAAGTTATGGGACTGTCCCGCATATATGCACTTGCACTTTACGATTGTCGGTTTTCGCGTCTCATGGATTTAATTCATTGGCGTGTATTGTTATAAAGCTTTCAAGGTTTGAAGGCCAGTTGCTTTGATATGCTACTAATTTAATATTGAATTATATAATAAACGATACAGAGCGTTTGTTCAAGTTACAAGATGACGCATGAATTAGCAACAGAAATGTACTAGTGGTACCTTGGTTAGTTTCCATGAATTTTGTTTTGATCACATGATATAAACGTAATGTGCAATGGCGCTCCTTTGCCATGAACAAGGTTGTAAGCCACAACTAAAACGCGTTGACTAGCGCTCACTCATAATAAAACTTTTGGGATTCACGTTGGAGTGCCGTGCTTGTTTTTCTGGTTTGGAAGGACAGGATTTTTGATATACATGAGGAGTTGGCAGACCCCTCTCCACGGCAGCACCACCGGCGTTTTGAGAGCACACCAGCATCCGCCATTCGGAGGATATATATATATATTCCTCAAATACGGGGTTGCCAATCGCGCTCTCGGGTTGACGCACAAAACCAAGCAGAACTCCAAAGTTAGAAATGGGGGTTTATTAATGTCATAAACCCTCCGTGACGCGTTTCGACTCCGCAGAGTCTTGATCACACAGTGGGGCAACCAAAAGGCAGTTAACAATGCAATGCAGTGCAATAAACACAAAAAACGGACATTTTTGCATACGTGGTACTGTGCAAAAAATTACATGGTCGCCATTTGTAAACGGTAAAATAAATTACGGCTTGTTGCAATAAATTCTAAACAGAACACAAAGTGTGTAAGACCATGTTTCACGTCAAGCACACTGCCTTATATATGTGTATGCTGTCAGTCCCATTTGTTAATACTGAGGCATGCTGGTCTGTGTAGTTCAGTTGGGAATGCGGGTTATCTGGTAGCTTGTACAGTCCTGGCAGTGTTTGGATCTAAGTTGTAGTAACGAAGTGTGCGCATTGTGCGCGTTGATACCGCTCGTAGTAGTCATCCCCAATTTGATGGGAAGAACACAGACAAAACTGTATAGTTTTGGTGTCACTGTGTCACTGTGCAGGTTAATATACGTCCCAGATGTCGCTGTGCTTTTAGTATTCCACACAGCGACATCTGGGACGTATATTAACCTGCACAGTACCACGTATGCAAAAATGTCCGTTTTTTGTGTTTATTGCTTACAGGAAGTGTATGAAAGTAACTGCCTTTTGGTTGCCCCACTGTGTGATCAAGACTCTGCGGAGTCGAAACGCGTCACGGAGGGTTTATGACATTAATAAACCCCCATTTCTAACTTTGGAGTTCTGCTTGGTTTTGTGCGTCAACCCGAGAGCGCGATTGGCAACCCCGTATTTGAGGAATATTAAGTTACCGGTTTTCTCCGCCGGCATCGCGCCACCCCTCTACGGGCCTGGGATCTCTGGAAGGAGAGTCTTTGTTGGTATATATATATATATATATATGTATAAATATTTACATTTTGCTATTAAAGAATCCTTTCCGTCCTTCTCATCCTTCCTCCCTCTGACATCCCAAACGTTTCTGACTACTGTGAACTTCCAAACATCCTTCTCAAACTTTGACCCATCCTTTTTATCCATGGCACTCAACTAACAAGCACACATGACCACTACTCACAAAAACAACTTACTACTTGCCCTTTTCAAATCTACTCCTATCATTCTGTCCCTACTCCAAACTCCCTTTTTCAAATCTATTTCTATCATTCTATCCCTCTCCAAACTGTACTAAACACATATGAAATCAACAGCACGAACCTAACACAACTAATACATAAGACAAACCAAAACAAAAAAAATTGTACTAACCTACTAACTGCTGATATTGAGATCCGCAGTAGTATGCTATTCGCCGAGAAAGTGCTTCAATACCTCGTCAGGGTTCGTAAACGCTATATAAATACATTTACAATTTACAGTTTAGATGTTGATGCTGCCTTTCCTGTCCCCGTAAAAACTTGCATAGTTGAGGATTGTGGTGTCCATGTTTTGAGTGACACGATCAGTTGCTGCCTATTGTTTTCTTGTGTTTTTTGCGTGAGTGAAGTTTGCATAGCTGAGCAGTCCATTGTGCTGGCCATGAGCAGCATCTCAATAACGTAAGAGGATTGTGAAAGTGAAAAAGCTAAACAATTCAAAACAATCATTGGCAAAGCCGATAGGTTTCGCATTTGTGACCTATTACTTTGCCATTTTTTTTACTATGCTGCACAGCATCCTCAATGCTGTACAACATGGCTAAAGTAAAAGAAAAAAAATGTTTACGCTGCTGCGTGCACCACACATGTGACCCTGCAAAATGACGCAGCCAGTCAGACCCGTAACTAAAACAGACCAAATGCACAAAAAACGTTTTTTTACATTGTTCTAAAATGGGTGGGAGACAGAAGCCAAAGGGGGGTTTAAGCAATGGGGCAAGCAACAGGGCTTTGGAAGCAACACTGGGGAAGGCAGGGAGCACGAAAGCAGCACATAGAGGGCTGGGGACACTGTAGCACACAGGGAGAGGGGATGCGGAAGCAACAAAGGGAAGGGCAGGGTAGATGCAACATGGAGAAGCTCACTGGCAGACGCCACTCGGAGGGAAGTGGGGGGAAGCATACAGATGCCAAAGTAGTGTAAGGAAATGCCTCTTTTTGCCTGATCACCCCCAAAGATTTGGACTAATGTCGCTGGTTTTTCTTCTCTGAGAGTGCACTGAGGCCTGCTAACCAGACCCCAGTGACAGTGTTCTGATCCTTTAAATTATGTGATTGGCTTATACCCAATTGGGATAACTCAACTTACTGATAGGTCCATATGGTGCCTGGGGAACTCAGGGCCTGCAACTTAAAGTGTCCCACCAGGACTGCAGCACTCCATGTGCCACCCTGGAGGTGACAATGTGAAAACATGTTTCCCAGTATACCACTGCATACTGGCAGAGCAGTTTCAAACTGCTATCTAGACTTTGCCATTTAGAATAATGGCAAGGCCTAGACCTCCCTTTTAATATATATAACTCACCCCTTGAGCAGATCTGTCGAGTTCTAAGGCAGGTTGCTGTATATTAAAAGTAGAGCTTGCATTTCTATATGTCCTAACAGTAAAACCCCCAAATTATCCTATTTACTGCAAAAAAGCTAGTAGCCTCAATGTCAAGTGCAGAGTTGCATGTTGACAACTCAGCTGTGCTAACTTCTGAATGGAACTACTGAAGTCGGTACTTCAAGGTATCAAAATAATCGTTATATTAAACCAAACATGATACCCAGGTCAAATTTAATGTAACTTTTTAAGAACTGCAACATTTAGAAAGTTGCCAATCTTTGGTCAAATTTTCCAGTGGCCATTTTCAGATGCTGGCCACAAGACAGCCTTCTGCCCTCTTGGGGAGAAGTGTGAATGACTCCCAGGAGTACGAACAATAGAGGCCTGCTATTGGAAGAGGTGTCACCTCCTTTTGGCAGGCCTGCTCACAGGGTCAGAGCCCAAAAGGCGAGCTTCAAATGGGTAGTCGTCTTTGAAATGCAAATGGTGGACATATACGAGAGGGGCTGCCCTTTTATTGAGGTGGACAGCTTTGTGTTGGGGACAGACAGGGGAGACCAGTTGCCAAACTGTTGTTTCCATGGATGTGTAGCCCTCAGGTAGCCACACCTCTAGGATGGCCTACCAAGCTTCACACACTGCCCTCGTGGGAGTGGGCAAAATAGTGCACTCTGGAACATTTCATTGCCACACTTCATAGGAAGTCGGCATCAGGAGGGAAAGTTCCAACTAGCGCATTGGCTAGTGACTGACATAGCCCCCAGGGGCATTTTCTGGGCAAAAATATGGCACCCTCACCCAAGATCACATCTAGACTGGAGAGAGGGCCAAAGCACAACTGCCCCGCTGTTCCTTGGACCTGGCTAGAAAGGCTGCACAAACCACTGAACTGCGCCTGCGGATCCACGTACTGTCAAAGACTGTAATGTGCTGTGGTGCCCGGCTCATAGAAAAGTCACTCCAGGGCCCTAGATAGAGAAGGTGAAATCAAATAGTAAGTTGGCTGGATTTCTGTTACAGCAGCAGGGCCACAAAAGTTGAAATAGCCCGCTCTGAGAAGCAGGCAAAATCGATTGACCGCTAATGACTGCCGGCGTTCAGCCTGGACCACCAAGTCCTGATGCCCAAAAGTTGCACCAGAGTCTGCAGAACCCAGGAGAGTCATTGGGGTGCAGTTTGGTCGCCCAAGATGGGCATTCTTTTTCACCAAGAGGAACAACTGGTTTTTCTGTGATTGGAGAGCAGTTGTTGAGTAGCAACTGGACTTTTGCCAGACCAAAGAGGACTTCAAGGGGCATCGTGCCCTGTGGCTAAAGTCACCCCACCTGGACAGTGGACCGAGGAGTAGGCCCAAAAATACTCCTGTCGACTGCACAGCTTCCTCAGCATCTTAGAGCATCCACAGCATCCTGTATCCCTTGAATCAGGACCACTCCACTGCAGTCTTGGAGGTTCGCCTATAGAGCCTGGACCAGGGCTGGAGACTGCTTTGGTTCCAAGGTAACTGCCCTACAACTGTTCACTAGCCCCCCGACCTTCCCCCTGTCTGAGATGGTCGCCCGATGCGGTCCGGAGTAGTCAAACGCAGCTCTATAAAAGTTTTACAAAGTTTCTAAACTTTGCAGTTACCACTGCTTGTTCGCATTTTACTTTAAAATCTAATATCTCCGGAACGCTCTGGTGGATTTTGTTCTTTTTTGTGTCTACAAAATGTATAAAAATATAGGGGCATATTTACGTTCCCTGGCGCATCCCTGCATATCAGCAGGGATGCGCCAGGGAAAATGCGTCACGCAAGTTTACCCTTGCGCCACGTCCGATGCGCCGCAGTTACAATGCGGCGCATCGTGGAGCAAGGATAAGCAGATGCGTGACGCATCTGCCGGCGGAAGGTTGGCGCAGTGCTGAAGTTGTGACGCAACTCCAGCACTGTTCCAACCTTCCCTATCCCTAACATGGTGCGTCAATCCTTACGCCTGCTTGAAGCAGGCGTAAGGATTTGACGCACCAGCGTCGGAAAAGTGACTGCGTGAAATCTTGTAGATTTCACTACGTCACTTTTCCGAGGCGTTCCTGCGCCGGAACGCCCCCTGCGCCGGTATGCCCACATGAAACCTGACGCAGGTTTCATGTGGCGCAGGGGTTTACTACGTGACGCATCTCCCTAGATGCGTCACGTTGTAAATATAGCGCAACGCGGCGCATGGTTTGCGTCGCCGCTGCGTCACATGCGTAACGCAACGGCGGCGCAAAAGTGGCGCAAGGGGCTTGTAAATATGCTCCATAGTCTTTTTTAAAAATTGGTGTCGGAATTCTTTCATGTTGCGTGACTTTCTTATTTCATTGTTTTGGCACTTCTAAAATCCTTCACACTTGTTCATTTGTTTAAGCCTGGATGCTCGAAGCCACAGCTAACAAAGGTTGAGCTAATGTTTAGAAAACGCACCTGACTGGACCCAAGTTGGTTTCGTAAGTGTATTCCACGGTGAGGTCACACAACCACACCATATAATACACCACAATTCCTCACATTAGTGGGAGAGAAGTACATGATGGAGACTGTCCGAAAACACATGCACTCTCTGTAAGTGCTTCCACAAAAAGAAAAAAGTAGTTTTCTAACATCAAGCACAGGCATTGAAAGCCACGCAAACACACACAGTAATGAGGCACTGCTCCATGATGGGAGGAACAAACCCAAGATTGAGAAGCTGGGACACAAATAAGAAGCAGACAAATGAAAGTGGCAAGGAAATTCAACCAATGGTTAGCAATGATTAGGCTCCAAACCCATCTATGTTCATGGTAAGCCACAATATACCCCACACACGCTGTCTAGTAGCCTCGTTCTAAACAAGCATTTGCAATGCAATAGGTCTCGCATTTGTGAAAGCCAGAGCTCTTGGTGTTAAAAATGGCAATGTTTTTTACTTTTGTTTTTTGTATGTAGTGGAATGATGATATTTGCACAGCGCTATTGTTATTCAGATAGACACACATAAACGTGCAAGCACAGATACAAAGAAACACAAATACACAGACACAAACGCACACATAGACAGGCACACATTTGGAAACAGCCACCTGCAGCTGCATACACAGATAGATGCAACCATATAAGCATACATACATATAGTCATGCACACTTACGCATGCAGGTACGAGCACATACAAACATAGACACACACGCGCACATAGATATGCACATAAGGAAGCATGCACATCCATACACAGCATTACCAAGAGGAGATATATTTACACGCATGCACATATATACAAGCATACACACACAGGCATTCCTAAATACCTACGCATATGTGCACACTTAGACATGCATGCACATGCATATATAAATGCACACACTCTGTCTTTTGTCTCACCCAAGCTTGGATTGCATGAACAGTTAAACTCTTTACGGTGCGGAGCGGAACTGAACTGAACCGCACCTTCTGGGCAAAACAGCACTTCCAGGGCTGTTAATGTGGCTTGAGTCCTGTAACTCGTGCTTTCCAGTTAAAGAGTGGCTCCAGGGGCCAGCCCCTGCGGGTTTCGCAGGGAGGTAGACAATTCGTTGTAGTCGGTTAACTGGGGGCAGGGAGGGGTGGCGTCACTTAGAATTGAGGGGGGCAGTTATGAGGTGTTACTGCTTGGCTCTTTTTCGGCAGTACCGAATAAGGAGTTCCAACCGGTGCAGTGTGCTACCTATTTAGCGCTTCAGCGCCCCACATGGGGTAGTAACGTTAGCTTAAATCACTAAGCCACCTTGCTGAAAAAAATGGAATGGCTGAAGGAAAGAGAACAGACATCCGTTGGAGAGAGATGCAATTTGGAGAGAGAGGGAGAAACAGAAAGAAAATAGGAGGCAGGGAGAGGGACTTGAGAACGTAGAGAAGAGGAAAAATGTGTAGAAGAGCGAGACACGATGGAGACTGCGGATCTGGCAGAAGCACCACCAACTACGTACTACATCAGCTGGCTAGGCGTGTCGAGGTGACAAAGCCCCTTTCCCACATCCCTATGCCAAGGAACCCTCACCTGAGTTTGCCGCTCTTGCTTCCTGTGAGGGCCTCTTTTTGCACGCTCAGAGGCTGCGCCGGAAAACAGGG
Source organism: Calotriton arnoldi (assembly GCA_963921515.1). Classification (NCBI taxonomy): domain Eukaryota; kingdom Metazoa; phylum Chordata; class Amphibia; order Caudata; family Salamandridae; genus Calotriton; species Calotriton arnoldi. The sequence continues at coordinate 535,720 of CAWUFW010007571.1, forward strand.
AAGGAGTTTACTTGATGTGCAGCCCGGGCCACCACCTCCTCAGCACTGTGGAGGCCACAACCCGGGCACAGTGAGCCACAGAGGTGGCAAGTGAAAGCCCAGGGGAAGGAGGGACATGAGGGAAGCAATGAAGTGGCATGGGGCTGGCAAATGGCGAGGAGGGTAAACCGTCCACCTAGGAAAAACGAGCGCAGCAGCAGAAATTGAAACAGAAATTGAAACAAGACTGCTGTTTTTTTAAATATAAAAGTGTGCGCTGTACACCAGTAGCAGATGCGCTCTGACCGCCGTAAGTCACCAAACCTAAGCAAGCACGCAGCCGCCATCTTCGGAGCTTGGAACAGAGCATTTACTTTTATTATTAAGTATGGTAATCCGCCTGTGCAGCTCCTCTCACTCCAGCTTCCGAAAATCTAAGATTCTCTGAAGAGCGTGACAACAGGGTGTCACTTTTGTGCCAGTTGCGATGGTGGTTTTGTAGTAAAAAAGTTCGACGCTGGTTTCTAAAATCGCACTTACGGCATCTGTAGTCTCTGAATCATCTCGCTGCGTCCAGATTTCTCCCCCAGTCGTGTCTTCTCCTTCACCCTGCTGACCCAGTCTGATAGGAACGCCTGCGCTCGCGCCAAGCCGCATCACTGGATATGCAGCGAGCCTGGCATTTTACACGTATTTCACAGGAATTCCCCTTAGTCCATTAAGAGCCTTTCAGGATTTCTTCTTCTGCCTGCTTTTAGCTTTCAAAAAATAAGACTTTGAAAAAGTCGAGCGGAGTTTGTCACCTCGACCTTCTTAAAAATACTTCCATTGTACACTCAGCGAGCTTATGCGTCTTCCAGGGAGTCTGACGTCATGGTGTGCATACAGACATGTTGATGACTAGCTACTGGCAGCCGTGCGCGTACTGGCAGCCGTGCGCGAGCCAAATATCCAGTCCGGGTGGGCCAGCCGGAAAGGAGACATGGAGGGGACCAAAAAGCCTCTCTCCAAATGAAATGCGAGCGTTTTACATAAAGTATGACGCGCGCAAATGAAAAGCGGAGGCGGAGCTTCCACCCCACTTCCGAAACAAAACCGACGACAATAGATCTCGCAGAGCGAGCAGCGCATGCGCTGCGACGCTAGGCCAGGTAGGTCGCCAGGTAGGTCGCTCCCCCACCACACAGCTCCGCCTGTGCTGTCTGCCCGCTGCTCCTGTAGGTAAGATCGCCCTCCGCTTGTGGCCCCGGTGCCAGTTTTGTCTGCTTGTCTCCCCTTTTCCTTTCTGTGCCCCTCGCTGCCCCACTGTTGTTGTGCCCGTGATTTACCTGCTCTCCCCCCGTTTTCCTTCTGTGCCCCTCGCTGCCCCACTGTTGTTGTGCCCGTGATTTACCTGCTCTCCCCCCGTTTTTCCTTCTGTGCCCCTCGCTGCCCCACTGTTGTTGTGCCCGTGATTTACCTGCTCTCCCCCCGTTTTTCCTTCTGTGCCCCTCGCTGCCCCACTGTTGTTGTGCCCGTGATTTACCTGCTCTCCCCCCGTTTTTCCTTCTGTGCCCCTCGCTGCCCCACTGTTGTTGTGCCCGTGATTTACCTGCTCTCCCCCCGTTTTTCCTTCTGTGCCCCTCGCTGCCCCACTGTTGTTGTGCCCGTGATTTACCTGCTCTCCCCCCGCTTTTCCTTCTGTGCCCCTCGCTGCCCCACTGTTGTTGTGCCCGTGATTTACCTGCTCTCCCCCCGTTTTTCCTTCTGTGCCCCTCGCTGCCCCACTGTTGTTGTGCCCGTGATTTACCTGCTCTCCCCCCGTTTTTCCTTCTGTGCCCCTCGCTGCCCCACTGTTGTTGTGCCCGTGATTTACCTGCTCTCCCCCCGTTTTTCCTTCTGTGCCCCTCGCTGCCCCACTGTTGTTGTGCCCGTGATTTACCTGCTCTCCCCCCGTTTTTCCTTCTGTGCCCCTCGCTGCCCCACTGTTGTTGTGCCCGTGATTTACCTGCTCTCCCCCCGTTTTTCCTTCTGTGCCCCTCGCTGCCCCACTGTTGTTGTGCCCGTGATTTACCTGCTCTCCCCCCGTTTTTCCTTCTGTGCCCCTCGCTGCCCCACTGTTGTTGTGCCCGTGATTTACCTGCTCTCCCCCCGTTTTTCCTTCTGTGCCCCTCGCTGCCCCACTGTTGTTGTGCCCGTGATTTACCTGCTCTCCCCCCGTTTTTCCTTCTGTGCCCCTCGCTGCCCCACTGTTGTTGTGCCCGTGATTTACCTGCTCTCCCCCCGTTTTTCCTTCTGTGCCCCTCGCTGCCCCACTGTTGTTGTGCCCGTGATTTACCTGCTCTCCCCCCGTTTTCCTTCTGTGCCCCTCGCTGCCCCACTGTTGTTGTGCCCGTGATTTACCTGCTCTCCCCCCGTTTTTCCTTCTGTGCCCCTCGCTGCCCCACTGTTGTTGTGCCCGTGATTTACCTGCTCTCCCCCCGTTTTTCCTTTTGTGCCCCTCGCTGCCCCACTGTTGTTGTGCCCGTGATTTACCTGCTCTCCCCCCGTTTTTCCTTCTGTGCCCCTCGCTGCCCCACTGTTGTTGTGCCCGTGATTTACCTGCTCTCCCCCCCGTTTTTCCTTCTGTGCCCCTCGCTGCCCCACTGTTGTTGTGCCAGTGATTTACCTGCTCTCCCCCCGTTTTTCCTTCTGTGCCCCTCGCTGCCCCACTGTTGTTGTGCCCGTGATTTACCTGCTCTCCCCCCGTTTTTCCTTCTGTGCCCCTCGCTGCCCCACTGTTGTTGTGCCCGTGATTTACCTGCTCTCCCCCCGTTTTTCCTTCTGTGCCCCTCGCTGCCCCACTGTTGTTGTGCCCGTGATTTACCTGCTCTCCCCCCGTTTTTCCTTCTGTGCCCCTCGCTGCCCCACTGTTGTTGTGCCCGTGATTTACCTGCTCTCCCCCCCGTTTTTCCTTCTGTGCCCCTCGCTGCCCCACTGTTGTTGTGCCCGTGATTTACCTGCTCTCCCCCCGTTTTTCCTTCTGTGCCCCTCGCTGCCCCACTGTTGTTGTGCCCGTGATTTACCTGCTCTCCCCCCGTTTTTCCTTCTGTGCCCCTCGCTGCCCCACTGTTGTTGTGCCCGTGATTTACCTGCTCTCCCCCCGTTTTTCCTTCTGTGCCCCTCGCTGCCCCACTGTTGTTGTGCCCGTGATTTACCTGCTCTCCCCCCGTTTTTCCTTCTGTGCCCCTCGCTGCCCCACTGTTGTTGTGCCCGTGATTTACCTGCTCTCCCCCGTTTTTCCTTCTGTGCCCCTCGCTGCCCCACTGTTGTTGTGCCCGTGATTTACCTGCTCTCCCCCCGTTTTTCCTTCTGTGCCCCTCGCTGCCCCACTGTTGTTGTGCCCGTGATTTACCTGCTCTCCCCCCGTTTTTCCTTCTGTGCCCCTCGCTGCCCCACTGTTGTTGTGCCCGTGATTTACCTGCTCTCCCCCCGTTTTTCCTTCTGTGCCCCTCGCTGCCCCACTGTTGTTGTGCCCGTGATTTACCTGCTCTCCCCCCGTTTTTCCTTCTGTGCCCCTCGCTGCCCCACTGTTGTTGTGCCCGTGATTTACCTGCTCTCCCCCCGTTTTTCCTTCTGTGCCCCTCGCTGCCCCACTGTTGTTGTGCCCGTGATTTACCTGCTCTCCCCCCGTTTTTCCTTCTGTGCCCCTCGCTGCCCCACTGTTGTTGTGCCCGTGATTTACCTGCTCTCCCCCCGTTTTTCCTTCTGTGCCCCTCGCTGCCCCACTGTTGTTGTGCCCGTGATTTACCTGCTCTCCCCCCGTTTTTCCTTCTGTGCCCCTCGCTGCCCCACTGTTGTTGTGCCCGTGATTTACCTGCTCTCCCCCCGTTTTTCCTTCTGTGCCCCTCGCTGCCCCACTGTTGTTGTGCCCGTGATTTACCTGCTCTCCCCCCGTTTTTCCTTCTGTGCCCCTCGCTGCCCCACTGTTGTTGTGCCCGTGATTTACCTGCTCTCCCCCGTTTTTCCTTCTGTGCCCCTCGCTGCCCCACTGTTGTTGTGCCCGTGATTTACCTGCTCTCCCCCCGTTTTTCCTTCTGTGCCCCTCGCTGCCCCACTGTTGTTGTGCCCGTGATTTACCTGCTCTCCCCCCGTTTTTCCTTCTGTGCCCCTCGCTGCCCCACTGTTGTTGTGCCCGTGATTTACCTGCTCTCCCCCCGTTTTTCCTTCTGTGCCCCTCGCTGCCCCACTGTTGTTGTGCCCGTGATTTACCTGCTCTCCCCCCGTTTTCCTTCTGTGCCCCTCGCTGCCCCACTGTTGTTGTGCCCGTGATTTACCTGCTCTCCCCCCGTTTTTCCTTCTGTGCCCCTCGCTGCCCCACTGTTGTTGTGCCCGTGATTTACCTGCTCTCCCCCCGTTTTTCCTTCTGTGCCCCTCGCTGCCCCACTGTTGTTGTGCCCGTGATTTACCTGCTCTCCCCCCGTTTTTCCTTCTGTGCCCCTCGCTGCCCCACTGTTGTTGTGCCCGTGATTTACCTGCTCTCCCCCCGTTTTTCCTTCTGTGCCCCTCGCTGCCTATCGCCATTCCCGCCGCTGCGTCCCTGCGGCCCCGCCCCCTGACTGCCCATTCGCTGCCCCTGCCTCCCGCCTCCCAGCTGCTCCTCCCTCCCACCTCCCCATAAATGGCGGCCGCTGCACGGCCGCGCAGCGGACGTGTGCAGCGGGCGCGCCGCTGGCGCGCCGAAGGCGCGCCTAAGGCAAGCCCGTCTGCGCCCGTCCGCGACTGGACCGCGCCCAGCGCCAGAACCCCTGGATCCCACCGATGCAACACCACTCGACGGACCTACGACGCCGCCACACTCACCGCACTCAATGCCGGCCGGAACCCTGCCTGCTACCGAGCCTCACCGAGACGCACCCACGGACCCTTCACCTGCCAAACCTGCCGATTCACCTGCCCCCTGACGTGCACCACCTCCGCCAAGTCGAGCAACAGCAGCAACCACCTGAAATGCATCCTGCTGAACACCCGCTCCGTCCACAGGCACGCCGTGGAACTCTGGGACCTGCTCGACGCAACAGCACCGGACATCGCCTTCCTCACCGAAACCTGGATGAACGCCTCCTCAGCGCCTGACATCGCCATAGCCATCCCGGATGGATACAAGATCACCCGGAAGGACCGCGTCAACCAGACGGGAGGAGGCATCGCCATCGTACACAAGAACACCATCCGCATCTCGACTAACTCCGACGAGACCTTCACCGCCGCCGAACACCTACACTTCCAGATACACACGGACCCCAAGACCACCCTCCGAGGCACCCTCATCTACAGACCCCCGGGACCACGCACACTATTCAGCGAAGACATCGCAGACTTCATCAGCCCGCACGCCATGCCCTCCGCCGACTACATCCTCCTAGGGGACCTCAACTTCCACCTGGAGAACAACAACGACAGAAACACCACCGCCCTGCTGGACAACCTCGCCAACCTCGGACTCAAGCAACTGGTGAACACGCCCACCCACTACGCCGGCCACACGCTTGACCCCGTCTTCTCGTCCAGCAAGCACATCTCCTTCAGCCACGCCACCGGACTCCACTGGACCGACCACAGCTGCGTCCACTTCAGCTTCAGAAAGACTGCGACCCACCACCACCCGCAACAGGCTCCCCACCGGAGCTGGAGCAAGATCACCGCCGAGCAGCTCACCGCCTCCCTCAGCCAGAACACACCCACCGACACAACGGACCCAAACGAAGCAGCCAGCAACCTCGCCAAGTGGCTGACCGCCTGCGCCGACGACCTCGCACCACTAAAAACCCTCCCAGCAGACCCGGAAGCAAGAAAACCCCTTGGTTCACCAACGAACTCAAGGAATCCAAGAAGAACTGCCGCACTCTCGAGAAAACCTGGCGACTCGACCAGACCACAGACAACAGGACCGCCCTCAAGCACGCCACCCGCAAACACCACCAGCTGATCCGTGCCACCAAGAAGTCGGCACTCAAAGAACGACTGGACAACAACGCCCATGACAGCAAGGAACTTTTCAGCATCGTCAAAGAGTTCTCCAACCCCAGCGCCGGAAACAACGACATCACCCCCTCGCAAGACCTCTGCAACTCACTCTCCGCGTTCTTCCACCGCAAGATCACCGACATACACAACAGCTTCGACGCACAAACAACGCACCCTACCGCCAAACCAATGCCCGCCACCACCACCCTCTGCAACTGGACCCCGATCAACACCGAAGACACCACCCGCACGATGAACTCCATCCACTCCGGATCACCAACCGACCCCTGCCCACACCACGTCTTCAACAAAGCCGACGCCACCATCGCACCCCATCTCCGGGACATCATCAACTCCTCCTTCCACACCGCCACCTTCCCGGAGAGCTGGAAGCACGCCGAGCTTACCGCCCTCCTGAAGAAACCAACGGCGGACCCCACCGACCTCAAGAACTACCGCCCCATCTCGCTCCTTCCGTTTCCGGCCAAAGTCATCGAGAAGACCGTCAACAGACAGCTTGCCGCCTTCCTCGAGACGAATGGATCCCTCGACCCCTCGCAGTCCGGGTTTCGGGCCAACCACAGCACCGAGACCGCCCTTATCGCAGCCACCGACGACATCAGAACCCTAACCGACAACGGGGAAACAGCTGCCCTCATCCTCCTGGACCTCTCCGCGGCGTTCGACACCGTCTGCCACCGCACCCTAGTGAAGCGCCTCAGCAACATCGGAATCCGAGAGAAAGCACTGGAATGGATCATCTCGTTCCTCGCCGGAAGAACCCAGAGAGTCCGCCTCTCCCCGTTCAGATCCGAAGCCACCGAAGTCATCTGCGGCGTTCCACAAGGATCCTCACTCAGCCCGACCCTCTTCAACGTCTACATGAGCCCCTCGCAGCCATCGCACGCCGACACAACCTCAACATCATCTCCTACGCCGACGACACCCAGCTGATCCTCTCCCTCACCAACGACCCCACCACCGCCAGAGCCAACCTGCACGACGGGATGAGAGACGTCGCCGACTGGATGAGGAACAGCCGCCTTAAACTGAACTCAGACAAGACGGAAGTCCTCATCCTGGGCTCATCACCCTCCGCCTGGGACGACTCCTGGTGGCCCCCGGCCCTGGGCACCGCACCCAAGCCAACGGACCACGCACGCAACCTGGGCTTCATCCTGGACTCCTCCCTATCGATGACCAAACAAGTCAACGCCGTCTCATCTTCATGCTTCAACACCCTGCGCATGCTCCGCAAGATCTTCAGATGGATCCCCACTGAAACCAGGAAGACCGTCACCCAGGCACTCGTCACCAGCCGACTGGACTATGGGAACACCCTCTACGCCGGAACCACAGCCAAACTTCAAAAGAGACTCCAGCGCATCCAGAACGCCTCCGCACGACTCATCCTGGACATCCCCCGACACAGCCACATCACCGTACACCTGAAAGACCTGCACTGGCTCCCCGTCAGCAAGAGAATCACGTTCAGACTCCTCACCCACGCACACAAGGCCCTCCACGACCTGGGCCCAAAGTACCTCAACGACCGCATGTCCTTCTACACGCCCACACGCCAGCTACGATCAACCAGCCACGCCCTCGCCACCGTACCACGCATCCGCAGAACCACCGCCGGAGGAAGATCCTTCTCCTACCTGGCGGCCAAGACCTGGAACTCCCTCCCCACTCACCTTCGGCGAACCCAGGACCATCTCGCCTTCAGGAAGCAGCTCAAGACCTGGCTGTTCGAGCAGTAACTTACCCCCTCCCCCAGCGCCTTGAGACCCTCCCGGGTGAGTAGCGCGCTCTATAAATGCCGTGATTGATTGATTAGGCGAGACCTAAAAAGGGTGTACCAATTGAGGAAAATCTGTTTAGTGCAAACGTGGGATGAGTAGTGTGAGTTCCAATCGTGCACTTTGAAGCCCATTTTCAAACAAATAACTGTTTAAAATGTGAAATGGGAGGGTTTTATATATAGATGCCACAATATACACAGGAATGAACTTTATGCAGCTTAAGCAACAGAAAAAAGCATTGGAACACCAAATCAGGTTAATAGGGAAAGAGTGCAACTTAATCTTTTTACTTATCTCCTTTAAAGGCAGACATGAAGAAACATGGTCTCTCATTACAAATTGGCACTGTGCTATCAGCCTCTCAAACCTCTGCTGACAATGGGTTTATATAAACAAAGGGCTCATGACGTTTTTTTTTTCTTTCCAGCAAATTTCCTGATTTTGTACTTTGCAAAGTCTTTGGTTTAACTTCAGTTTTTTCTGCACAGCTAGATTTTCACTAGAATCAAATTTGGCGGAGCTGGAAAAGATATGCTGTTCATTGCTCTGCAAGTCTATCTTTTCCGAAGCTTTTCTATGCACAGTGACAAATGTTTGTTGGCTTATTCTCTGCAAGTTTATATTTCGTGTTTTTTTATTTTATTTTTACTAGTTTGCAGGAAAAGAACTGCAATAGCTGTCTGCGGTGAAAAACTACCAACTTTCCATGTCTGACAAATAACTTTGTGAAGGTTCAATAAAAGCTCTGTACATCGCTAGTCAATATATGAAATTAGCACATTTGCCAAAATCTGACTCATGACTAGTACATCTTTCCAGTTTTGGTGCTAGTGTAAACCATCAAAAACAACCTGTGGACACTGGGACTAGATAAGTAGTTTCCGCTTACTCTTTCTCTCTTGTATGTGAATCCATCTAATCTAAGTCTTAGGTACAAAGAAGGAGTGGCAAAAGTTTGTATGGTGTTTGCTGCTATTACAGTCAGATTATGGGAAATAATTTGCATTATTCTATTTCAGAAGGTTGCAATAATTATGTCTCTCCATCTCCAGTGCACATACAAAAAACAAAGCTTCAGAAAAAGACAGATCTGAACTGTGACCTAAAAAATCATTTAATACTTTACTTGTAAAATAATAAGTGCTGGGGAAGTTTTGCTCAGAAGCACCCTTCTGGTGCTATTAAACCTCGGGCTGCCACAGCTTCCTAGTCTTGATTCCATCTCGTGCTTCTTTAATCCTCCACCAGTCACTCCATGCCTCTTTATTTAACTCTTGCAGGTTTTTGCCTGTCATGCTTACTAACTTTGTCTCTGTTTTTCCTTTTTTCATTATCTCCTTTTTTCCCCTTTTGTGCTGCTCTCTCTCTCTTTTTTTCTGGGTCAAAGTATAATAAGGGAAACTAAGTGCTGGTCCACTATAATGGCCATCAAGAATACAGTGTTTCTGTTATATTTACAAAAGCTTTGGCAAAGCCAATTGGTTTTTGCCATGTGGCTTTGACAGTGTTTCTTGCCAATGTTTTTCAGCATCAGCAAAGAGAAAAAAAATTATTCTTAGTGCTAAAAGAAAATGGCAAAAAAAAAAGAAATAGAAAGACACGTCACTACACAGCACACGTATTCTTCATGATGCTGTATGGCCATTCTTTACCTTAAAATGTAAAGTTTGTTTATGTTGAGCAGCCATCTTGGTGTGGTAAATTAGAAAAATATAAAAAGAGTGAAGGCACTTTATTTAGAGGGGAGCGACTCAACAGAAAATTGCCGCTACCAGGCCCTCTGAAAAAGAAAAAAAAGAACACTATGCTACGGGTAGGGGCAGACGATATAGAGAACTGAATGAGGGACTTAAATAAAAAATGACTAAAAATATAAAGCTGCACAGGGAGGAGTGGAGAAGCAAGGGGCAAACTGGGGGTGGAGCAACAATAAGAGCATGGGGTGAGTTTTAGTGAAGGGTGTAGCAGCGCATGAGGGAGACAGCTAGAAAATACGTTCCCTCCCAGGAAGTGCTGTTAGAAAAAAATAGTTCTCTGATATTAAGCCTTGGAAAGATACAAGTCACTTAATCAAAAGGATGATAAGGAAGCTATGCTCCAAGGTAGGGATGACACAAGCAGAGGAAAGAAAGCCACAGAGTAAAAAGTAAGCTAATGAGGTTGACTAGTAAGCCAACTAATGGCAAGCACTGGGATCACCCAGAGCCCGCTCTAAATGTTGGTATTGTGCACAATAGGTCTTCAACAACAGGCAGCTCAAAGCCGTCAATAGGTGAGACCTAAAAACAATAAGAAACCCTATTGTTCCCTGTAGAAATATTTTCACATAGCTCTGCAGTGAAGTAAAAGCCCTTGGTACTGTCCCACAGCACCTATGCTTCTCTAAATGGTGGGCCATGACCAAGCATAAAAATATTCCAGACTGGCTTCCGGAATAATTCTGGCACTATTGATAATATAGTGGCCCTCGCCCATCTAGTCCATAAAACTCTTGCCAGGAAGCTAGCCTTGATCACATGCTTTTTCGCTTATAAAAGAGCCTTCTATAGCATTGACAGGGGCCACCTGTGGCTCAAACTGAGCAACTGAGGCCTTCCAGCAAAGATTTTAAATCTTATAATTGCCCTGTACTCCAACAACTGGGTTCAAGTAAAACTAAGGAGCGACTGCACCCTACCCAACAGAGTGCACATTAACAAGAGTCTAAAACAAGAATATGTGGTGGCCCCTATCCTTTTTGACTTATTTATCGCCGACATGGAACCTGCTGTGAAAAATCCTAAAGCATGCACCCCAAAGGTAAAGAGCCACCAACTTTACATCATGCAGTACGCGAAAAACACTGTATTATTGAAATACTAGGCATTTAGCCTCCAATACTCACGCAGTAATTTGTCTTCCTACTGTACAGCCATTAGTTTAGAAATAAACTGCGAAAAAGCAAAGATTGACACTTTTGCTCAAATCCGTAAAAGGCATTCTTGGACCTGAAAACTAGGTCAATATGTAATCTCCAGTGTCAACTCCTATAAATACCTTGGCACTGGATTACAGGCTTCGGGCGCATCCAAACTTCACATGGAAGCTCTCCAAAAAGGCCTACAGTCAGTGCAGCTGCACTGCGTAAAGTGGCATATACCATCACAGGTCCCTCCTTACCGCCTTTATTGCATGTCATAAATGCTAAGTTCTTCCCCTCACTAGTTTAAGGCCTTGAAGCTTTTCTGTATAAGTTTGGGCGATGGCTAAACCTAAATCAATCAAGGCTATTCAGATAAATCTTCAGAATCTCAAATTCCACCCGGGAAGCTCAGATCCATTTGGAATTTGGTCTTACAGAGCAAGGTCTGGCACAGAGAGCAAACCTGGTGAAGTTCTGTTTCAAACTAAACAATAATTTGCAATGCAATAGGTCTCACATTAGTTAAATGCAGAGCTATTGGCTTTGCAAATGGAAAAGAAATGCGGCATCCACCTGCCTTTGTTTTTTATTTATTTACTTTTGAAGATGTTACCTTGTTACAGAGAGATGTACACAGTCATATACTGAGACATACACCTAGGTGCCCAGCCATACAGACACTGACATACCTATTTATAAAACCATAGAGCGAATCACACATTCAGTCAGAGGGCGACAGAGGCACTTACACACCCTGTCACACATATGCATAGCACTTATGTATCCAGCAGTAACAGAGCTGTTGCACAGAGAGTTACATACCCCAACACTCACTAAGACAGCCAGTAAGCAATCCATACAGCCACTTGCATACACATTTATAGACCTATAAATTTACTAAAAGAGCTAGTCATATAGCGACATAGTTACTTACACATCCAGTGACACACCCACAGAGGGTCCTGGTACAGTCACTCAGATATGTACTCAAGTACTGACAGTCCCAGACACCCATCAACACAAGATATCAGGTGCTATATATATGCTTATAAAGATGAACACACAGATATCATTAATGAAAGTAGAGGGGTGTACATATTTAAAATAATGTTTACAACTTTTGGCGAAACCGTGTATCACAATTTGTGGATTCATTGCGATCATGTGATCGGAATTAATAACCATAGAGTACTTGTAGTCCCATCTATGTTTTCGGATGGCAGAGGTACAGAGGTTCCAAAAAACGTATTAAAAAGGAATAAAACATGTTCAATTGCATTTCCAAAAACATTATATATTTTACGTTAAGTACTTATCTGATTTTTACCTTTTTATACATATATAAAGTATATTTATTACACAAAATGTCTACAGTTAAAAAAGAAATGCTAAATTAAAAAGCTAAATAAATTGTAGTATACTTGATACTGAAAATAAACCCTGGAAATTAACTAAAAAAACTAAACTAAATATTACAGGGACATAATACTTTGAAAACAGAATTTGAAAACCTTTGAAATTCACTGAAAAAACCAAAGGTTACGGGGATGTTATAGTTAGGAAATAGAAATTAAAAAACCTTCCTTTGAAATTCACGGAAAAAAAACAAAGGTCACAGGGAGGTTATAGTTAGGCTCAGATTCTGTTAGGGAAATACTGTGCACCCTCCCAGGGGCAAATGAATGAAACTCACCAGACACAGCAGGTTGCTCAGAAACAGAGTGAAATGTATTTATTGGTACCCATGCATCATTGCTGCTCAGCAAGGAAGAAGTCAGGTCTCCTGCCTTTGGGGCTCTCAGCCTGCTTCTTCCCAGAGTGACTGGTTTCTGGGTGTTATATACATTTTAGTAATGCCATGTCAGAGGAACTAGAATAAGGCACCAGGCCAAATATGGCTAACAGGGATGTGCAAGATCTGCACCATGCCAATTATAAACAGCTAGATATGGGCACATCATGAAAGGCTGGCTCAGCACTGTGTAAGCAAATTGCACAACCAGATAAGGAAACTAACATGAAGCCAGGACAAGCAAAGTGACCTCTAAGGTGGTTCAGAATAGCTGTTGAAGCTTGTCCAGGCAAGGTCAGATAGGAAGCCCTTTGGAGCTCTGGGTCTCATGTTAGTGTGATATATCTAAGCATGATATTTTTTGTAGTGCATACATATGAATCTATATGGATATATATATATATATATAAATATATATATATATATATATTGTTAGAAATGGGGGTCTCTAGTTGGCAATGGCTGGCCACTGTCCAAGTAGGGACCCTTCTTCCTAAGTCAGAGTGAGAGGGCTACCCTCTTTAATACCCCTGCTCAACCCTGTGGTAACGTAGCACGAGCAGGTAGGCTTATCTCAGAGGCAGGGTGTGAAGCATTTATGATCATACACAGTAACACAGTGAGGAACACTACAAAGGGACACCACACAAGTAGTTATTATAAAAAATAAGTATCTTTATATAAAGGCAGATTTATCACAAGACCAATAACTGTAAAAGCCACAATACTGTCAAAAATAGGATAGCTGTTGAAGGGCTGTCAAAAATAGTTCAAAGGTTGCAAAAATAAGGTTCAAGTTCAAAGCAGTGGTCTCTGCGACCCTTTCTTTCACAAAGTACCTGGGTTTAGTAGCAAAACCAACAAAGTGTCGCAAATAAGCTGTAGCGATGATTCTCGGCACGCGAGGCCGGCGATGCGTTGAAATCCTTGCCGCAAGGGAGGATGATGCGCCGATCTGCGGGATGCGTGCGGAGACGATGCGACAAACTTCTGCACGCTGGACCGCCGATGCGATGACTTTCTTGCCGCGTGGGAGAAGTCGATGCGGTGATCCTGTTGCGCTGTGCGATCGTGTTGCGATGCGAAGACAAGACGCTCCGCGAGGGAGCGACGAAATTCGGTGCGATGCGATCAATGTGGCGGACGCACGGTGTCCGCACTGCGATGTCTCGAAGCGATGATTTCTTTAAGGGTTGCGAGTGCGCGGCGACAGCAGCGCGATGATCTTTCCAGCGCGTCTCGGCTGCAGCGGCTCGCAAAGGGGCGTCAGCGATGGTTTCGTGTTGCGGGCCCTCGGCGGCAGTAGCGCGATGATTTTCCCAGCGCTCTCGACTGCAGCGGCCCGCAAAGTTGCGTTAGCGTCGATTTCTCACACTCTTTTCTCTGATGCAAACTAGAGGCCCTGGAACTCACAGGAGCCTCATCAGCAGATAGCAGTCCTCGCAGGGAGGAAGCAGGAGGTTGGTGGTGGAGTCTGATGTGCCTGAGACTCCAGCAGGAGGCTAGCTCTTTTCCTAGCCCTTGGGTAATTGCTGTAACAAAAATAAAAGTTCTCTCAAGAGTTCCTTTTCCTCTTCTTCAAGGTCCAGTGGTCACTGCTGCAGGCCAGTGCAAGAAACAACACACAGCACAGGGACAGTCACTTCCTGCAGATTCCTCCAGTGGCACGGACAGAGTTTCCTCTCCAGATCCAAAAGCAATACAAAAGTAGGGGGTTTGAGCACAGATATTTATACCCCAAAAGCCTTTGTTCTTAGAAGCTACCAGTCACTGAACCTAGCCAGAACCAGTTCTGCTCAGGCCTGGAGCACTTTGTTTACCAGGCTGCATCCTTCCTTTCAGAAAGAGGGGGTCTGCTAGCAGACACACAGTGGGAGGTGGAGCCAGCATTCACCTTGCCAGGCACAGCCCTATTCATGTCAAGGAGCCACTCCACGCCACACTCTAAATGCAGATCTCTCTATTCAGCCCAGGTCTGACTCAGCCTGTCCTGCCCCTCTAAAACCAGACAGCCAATACACATAACGGCAGAGCACACTGGAAGGCTTAGGCAAGAAAATACCTACTTTCTAAAAGTGGTATTTTCAAACACAGAATATAAAAATAAACTTCACTAAAAGATGTATTTTAATATTCTGAGCTCAGGCATACTAAATTCGTTTTTCTACCATGTCCCTGGGGTCAGTTAGGACTATAGAATGTAATAGTCAAACTGCCCATTCTAGCCTATGAGGAACAGGTAGCCTTACAGTAGTGAAAAATGAAATGGGGTGTAATTCACTACCAGGACATGCTACATACACCAATGCATGTCCTACCTTACACATACAATGCACCCTACCATAGGGGTGACTTACAGGCTGCCAAGGGAAGGTTCAGGGGCTGGGAAGTGAGGGCACTTCACAGCCAAGATGGCAGTTCTGGACTGCACACAGACACTGCAGTGGCAGGTCTGAGACATACTTTACAAGCTGCTTCTGTGGGTGGCACACATCAGTGCTGCAGGCCCACCAGCAGCATTTGGTTCACCAGCCCTGGGCACACATAGGCCACACTACTAGGGACTAACAGGTAAACCAAATAAGCCAATCAGGGATATACCAATTCACATAGACATATTTACACAGGGAGCATTTGCGCTGTGACACTGAATGGCAGTGGCACAGCGCCCAGAGCATCTAACACCAGTAAAACAGAGGAGACAACAGCGAAAAATGGAAGGGAGACCCACGCCAATGGTGCCAGGTCTAACACACGTCCCCTCCAGCTGAAATGTGGGGAGAACTACCCATCCCCTTGGAAGTTCTCATCGCTAAGGTGGAAAAATCTGGACAGACCATCAGCATTGGCGTGTTCTGTACCAGGGCGGTGTTCCACCGTGAAGTCCATACCCTGTAGGGAAATGGACCACCTCAACAACTTGGGATTCTCACCCCTCATCTGCATCAGCCATCTGAGGGGCCTGTGGTCTGTCTGAACCCGGAAGTGAGTCCCAAACAGGTATGGTCTCAGCTTCTTCAGTGCCCAGACCACAGCAAATGCCTCACGCTCAATTGCACTCCACCTCTGTTCCCGTGGAAGTAACCTCCTACTGATGAAGGCTACAGGTTGGTCTAGTCCCTCCTCATTTATCTGTGACAGAACGGCCCCCACCCCATGCTCTGAAGCGTCTGTCTGGACAACAAATTCCTTAGCAAAATTGGGCGCCTGGAGTACGGGTGCTGTACACATAGCAGTTTTGAGGGCATCAAAGGCTTTCTGACAGGTGTCAGTCCAGTTCACAATCTTTGGCTGCTTCTTGGAAGTCAGCTCAGTCAAGGGTGCAACAATGTTGCCATACCCCTTGACAAACCTCCTGTAATAACCCGTGAGTCCTAAGAAGGCCCTCACCTGGGTCTGGGTCCTTGGGGGCTCCCAAGCCAGGATGGTTTCAATCTTGGGCTGCAGGGGCGCCACCTGGCCGCTCCCCACCAGGTGTCCCAAGTACACCACAGAACCCTGCCCAATCTGGCACTTACTGGCCTTGATTGTGAGGCCTGCTCTGCGCAGGGCCATCAACACTTCCCAGAGGTGGCGCAAGTGGTCCTCCCAGGAGGAACTAAACACTGCAATGTCATCCAGGTAGGCGGCACTGAAAGCCTCCAGCCCAACCAACACCTGGTTGACCAATCTCTGGAAGGTGGCAGGGGCATTCTTCATCCCAAAGGGCATCACACGGAACTGGTAGGGCCCATCTGGTGTGGAGAATGCTGACCTCTCCTTTGCCCCATCAGTTAAGGCGATCTGCCAGTACCCAGACGTCAGATCAAACGTGCTGAGGTACCGGGCAGCCCCTAACCGGTCTATGAGCTCATCAGCTCTGGGGATGGGGTGCGCGTCGGTCTTGGTGACCGAATTGAGACCTCGGTAGTCCACACAGAACCTCAGTTCAGGAGTGGCACCAGGCGTCGCAGCTTTTGGTACCAAGACCACGGGGCTGGACCAGGGGCTGCTAGAGGACTCAACCACCCCTAGGGCGAACATTTTGGAGACCTCCTCCTTAATGCAAGCCCTGACCCTGTCAGTTACCCTGTAAGCCTTGTGCTTGACAGGAGAACTGTCCCCGGTATCCACCTCATGGACGCACCAATCAGTGACACCAGGTACCAGGGAGAACAAATCAGAAAATTGCCCCAACAGGTGGTGACAATCTCTCTGCTGCTCAGGGGTCAGTGTGGTGGAGAGGATCACACCCTCCACTGACCCATCCTTCTCTTCTGCACACAGGAGGTCAGGGAGAGGCTCACTCTCCTCCTCAACCCCATCATCTGTGGCAAGAAGCATGCCCACTTCAGACCTCTCAAAGTGGGGCTTTAGGCGGTTCACATGCAGGACCCGCAAGGGGTTCCTGGGAGACTGAAAGTCCACCAAGTAGGTAACTGGACTTTTGCGCTCCACCACCTCAAATGGACCGGTCCACTTATCTTGGAGCGCACAAGGCTCCACTGGGGCCAGTACCCAAACCTTCTGACCAGGTTGAAATTCGACCAGAGTGGCATTCTGGTCGTGCCAACGTTTCATTTCTTCCTGGCTGGCTTCCAGATTTGCCTCAGCAATCTTTCTGAAACGCCGAGTCTGGTTCCTGAAGGCCAACATGTAGCTAAATACATCTTGGGGAGGTTTCCTGGGAGATTGCTCCCAGCCTTCCTTGACCAGACTCAGAGGTCCTCTAACCGGGTGGCCATAGAGGAGTTCAAAGGGACTGAACCCTAAGGACTTCTGTGGCACCTCACGGTAGGCAAACAACAGGCATGGCAAGAGGACGTCCCACTTACGCCTCAGGGGCTCTTCTAGGCCCATGATCATGCCCTTCAAGGTCCGGTTGAACCTTTCAACCAGACCATTACCTTGGGGGTGGTAAGGAGTGGTGAACTTATACGTTACCCCACACTCCTTCCACAGAGACTTCATGTACTGGGAGATGAAGTTGGTCCCCCTGTCAGACACCACCTCTCTGGGGAATCCCACACGGGAGAAAATCCCCATCAGTGCACGTCCCACCACGGGGGCCGTCACTGTCCTGAGCGGGATGGCTTCAGGGTACCGGGTGGCATGGTCCACCAAGACCAGGATGAACCTGTTGCCCATGGCTGTCTTGGGGTCCAGAGGCCCCACAATGTCAATGCCCACTCGCTCGAATGGGGTACTCACAACTGGAAAGGGCTGGAGTGGGGCCTTGATCTTCCCCCACTCTTACCACTTGCCTGGCAAGTCTCACAGGTCCTGCAATGAGTGTCTGAACTCTTGTGCATCTGGGGCCAATAAAAGTGGGCGGCCAGCCTCTCAAAGGTCTTGGTCTGCCCCAGATGTCCTGCCAATGGAATGTCATGAGCCAACCCCAGTAGGAAGGATCTGAAGCACTCGGGTACCACCAGCACACGGGCTGACCCTGGCTCAGCAACCTTAGGCTCACTATACAGGAGACTGTTCTCCCAATAAATCAGATGTGAACCAGACATGTCACCTTCTGCCTGGGCTGCAGCCTGTTGCCGCATACCCTCAAGAGAGGGGCAAACTCTCTGCTGCTCACAAAATTCCTCCCTGGTGGGTCCCCCTTCCTGCTGCCAATGGGTCAGCTCAGGCAGGTCCCCCAGTTCGGTGATCTACTCCCCGGTAGGCTCCAGGGCATACCATTCAGGGTCTGCTCCTTCCTGGGCCGTGGGAACCAAGGGGGCCGGCTTCCCGCGCCCCCTGCCCCTTCTCTCTAAGGCAGGGATCTGGGCCCTACTCTCAGGCTCCAGATCCTTTTCAACACCCTCCTTGGCTGCCATGGACCGAGTGGTAGCACACGCCCACTCAGGCAGACCCAACATCTCTAAGTGAGCCTTCCTCTCCACCGTAGCCCACGGGGAGTCCTCTAAATCATTGCCCAGCAGACAGTCTACAGGCATGGCGGGCCTCACAGCTACCTGAAGAGTTCCTGAGACCCCCCACTCAAAGGGAACCTGAGCCACCTCACATTGGCTCTCTGAGTTGTCTGCGGACACTACTGGGTAGAATGCATGGGGGACAACCTGCTCTTTGGACACCAACCGGGAGCTGACAGCAGTTACACTGGCCCCTGTGTCTCTTAGAGCCTCCACCCTATGGCCATTGATGGTCACCCACTGCCTGTATTTTTTAGTGTTAGCAGGCAGTGCAGGCTTGGGGACCATCTCAAAGTCCCCTAATGAGACAAGGGTCAACTCTACGGGATCCCACCCCTCTTGGGCACCCATCTCCTCCTCTCCCAGGGCTACACTAGCAATCTGGCGGGGTGGTGCACGGGGGTGCACTGGCCCCCTTTGGGGGCACTGGGGATCAAAATATCTGTGGCCCACTTGACCACAGTTGTAACACGTGGGGGCCCCCTGGGAACAGGCCTACCTGTTGGGGGCCCTGTCCTCCTTTCTTGGGGGGCTGGGACACCACTGCTTGGTTCCCTGGGGGATTACTTTGGGGCCCTCGGTGGAACTCCCTCTGTTGACCCTTGTCCCCCCACTCCTCTGCTGGGGATCCTGCCCACCTTTGGCGACGTCTCCCACTGGACCCTTGCGGACCCGGGTGCTCACCCAGCGGTCCGCCTCCTCAGCAAGCTTTCTAGGGTTAGTCAGCTTGCAATCAATTAGGTGCTGGCGTAGCTCAGGAAAACAATTACTAGATAAATGCTCCCATGCAATCAAATCATAAAACTGTGCAAAAGTTTCTACTTTGCTACCTTTTACCCAGCGTTCCATGGCTCTGCAAAAAAAAGACACATATTCAACCCACGTGGTACCCTCTAGCTTCTTGCAGACCCTAAACCTCTGCCTATACATCTCAGGGGTCAAACCATAGCGGGTCATCAACGCTTCCTTCATGTGGGCATAAACCATCCTACTTTCTGGGGGCAGGTCCAACAAGGTATCCCTCCCCTCACTCACAAAGCGTCCCCACAACCCCGCTCCCCAATCCTTCTCAGGGACCCGGTGGGACACCATGGTTAATTCATAAGCGGCAAACCATTGCCCAATATCTTCACTTTTGTGGAAATCCTTAATAACCTCCTTGGGTATATACACCCTACTCTCAGGGTGCCCTACAGGTACTCTGCCACCAGAGGGGGAGATTTCCATGCTCTTAGCTTTAATCTCCAACTCCCTCAATACTCTCTCATGCTCAAGCTTCATCCTCATAATCTCAATTTCTAACTTCTTGTTCTCTAGGTCCTGGTGACCATCCATTTTAAGCTTAGCCATCTCCATATTATGCCGCCTATCTCTCTCCCTGTCCTCCAGCTCTTCTGGGGACAGACCCTTAGCGGACACACTAGAGCCCGGGTTGGAAAGGGCTGGATCTCCTACTAAGTCTACTACATCGCCCTGCTGCTCTCCTACCTCCACAAGCTCTCCTATATCCTTAGGGGCATCCCTGGCTTCTAGCCAGGCCTTCAGCGCCTTGTAATACTCCTCCCTTCTAGTGAGACCTGTGATAGGGACTGTGAATTGCTTGCAAAAATATTTGAGCTGCTTGGCATTGTAGGTTTCTATTTTCTCTTCTTCCCAGGAGAGATCCTCTGAGGCATTGGATCTGGGCTTGCCCATTGTAGAAATAACTGGCAATATCAATAAAGGACAGAAGAAAACTTCTCAAAAAAATGTAAGCGGGTGAAAAATCACCGGCAATATCAATCACAATATAGGATCCTAAAACTCTCAGAAATGTGCGCGGGTGAAAAATCACCGGCAGTATCAATCACAATAGGGGATCAAAAACTTTCAATAAATGGGCACGGGTGAAAAATCACCGGCAATATCAATCACAATATAGGATCCCAAAAACTCTCAGAAATGTGCGCGGGTGAAAAATCACCGGCAATATCAATTACAATAGGGGATCAAAAACTTTCAACAAATGGGCGCGGGTGAAGAATCACCGGCAATATCAATCACAATATAGGATCCCAAAAACTCTCAGAAAATGTGCGCGGGTGAAAAATCACCGGCAATATCAATTACAATATAGGATCCAAAAAAACTCTCAAAAAATGTATGCGGTACGTTCTGGTCTGCACTCACTAGTAGTGTACACTATAATTACTGTATGCGATCATAAATGCAAGTCCAGATCCTCACCGCTGACCACCAATGTTAGAAATGGGGGTCTCTAGTTGGCAATGGCTGGCCACTGTCCAAGTAGGGACCCTTCTTCCTAAGTCAGAGTGAGAGGGCTACCCTCTTTAATACCCCTGCTCAACCCTGTGGTAACGTAGCACGAGCAGGTAGGCTTATCTCAGAGGCAGGGTGTGAAGCATTTATGATCATACACAGTAACACAGTGAGGAACACTACAAAGGGACACCACACAAGTAGTTATTATAAAAAATAAGTATCTTTATATAAAGGCAGATTTATCACAAGACCAATAACTGTAAAAGCCACAATACTGTCAAAAATAGGATAGCTGTTGAAGGGCTGTCAAAAATAGTTCAAAGGTTGCAAAAATAAGGTTCAAGTTCAAAGCAGTGGTCTCTGCGACCCTTTCTTTCACAAAGTACCTGGGTTTAGTAGCAAAACCAACAAAGTGTCGCAAATAAGCTGTAGCGATGATTCTCGGCATGCGAGGCCGGCGATGCGTTGAAATCCTTGCCGCAAGGGAGGATGATGCGCCGATCTGCGGAATGCGTGCGGAGACGATGCGACAAACTTCTGCACGCTGGACCGCCGATGCGATGACTTTCTTGCCGCGTGGGAGAAGTCGATGCGGTGATCCTGTTGCGCTGTGCGATCGTGTTGCGATGCGAAGACAAGACGCTCCGCGAGGGAGCGACGAAATTCGGTGCGATGCGATCAAAGTGGCGGACGCACGGCGTCCGCACTGCGATGTCTCGAAGCGATGATTTCTTTAAGGGTTGCGAGTGCGCGGCGACAGCAGCGCGATGATCTTTCCAGCGCGTCTCGGCTGCAGCGGCTCGCAAAGGGGCGTCAGCGATGGTTTCGTGTTACGGGCCCTCGGCGGCAGTAGCGCGATGATTTTCCCAGCGCTCTCGACTGCAGCGGCCCGCAAAGATGCGTTAGCGTCGATTTCTCACACTCTTTTCTCTGATGCAAACTAGAGGCCCTGGAACTCACAGGAGCCTCATCAGCAGATAGCAGTCCTCGCAGGGAGGAAGCAGGAGGTTGGTGGTGGAGTCTGATGTGCCTGAGACTCCAGCAGGAGGCTAGCTCTTTTCCTAGCCCTTGGGTAATTGCTGTAACAAAAATAAAAGTTCTCTCAAGAGTTCTCTCAGCAGTTCCAGTGGTCACTGCTGCAGGCCAGTGCAAGAAACAACACACAGCACAGGGACAGTCACTTCCTGCAGATTCCTCCAGTGGCACGGACAGAGTTTCCTCTCCAGATCCAAAAGCAATACAAAAGTAGGGGGTTTGAGCACAGATATTTATACCCCAAAAGCCTTTGTTCTTAGAAGCTACCAGTCACTGAACCTAGCCAGAACCAGTTCTGCTCAGGCCTGGAGCACTTTGTTTACCAGGCTGCATCCTTCCTTTCAGAAAGAGGGGGTCTGCTAGCAGACACACAGTGGGAGGTGGAGCCAGCATTCACCTTGCCAGGCACAGCCCTATTCAGGTCAAGGAGCCACCCCTCCCCACACTCTAAATGCAGATCTCTCTATTCAGCCCAGGTCTGACTCAGCCTGTCCTGCCCCTCTAAAACCAGACAGCCAATACACATAACGGCAGAGCACACTGGAAGGCTTAGGCAAGAAAATACCTACTTTCTAAAAGTGGTATTTTCAAACACAGAATATAAAAATAAACTTCACTAAAAGATGTATTTTAATATTCTGAGCTCAGGCATACTAAATTCGTTTTTCTACCATGTCCCTGGGGTCAGTTAGGACTATAGAATGTAATAGTCAAACTGCCCATTCTAGCCTATGAGGAACAGGTAGCCTTACAGTAGTGAAAAATGAAATGGGGTGTAATTCACTACCAGGACATGCTACATACACCAATGCATGTCCTACCTTACACATACAATGCACCCTACCATAGGGGTGACTTACAGGCTGCCAAGGGAAGGTTCAGGGGCTGGGAAGTTAGGGCACTTCACAGCCAAGATGGCAGTTCTGGACTGCACACAGACACTGCAGTGGCAGGTCTGAGACATACTTTACAAGCTGCTTCTGTGGGTGGCACACATCAGTGCTGCAGGCCCACCAGCAGCATTTGGTTCACCAGCCCTGGGCACACATAGGCCACACTACTAGGGACTAACAGGTAAACCAAATAAGCCAATCATGGATATACCAATTCACATAGACATATTTACACAGGGAGCATTCGCGCTGTGACACTGAATGGCAGTGGCACAGCGCCCAGAGCATCTAACACCAGTAAAACAGAGGAGACAACAGCGAAAAATGGAAGGGAGACCCACGCCAATGGTGCCAGGTCTAACACACGTCCCCTCCAGCTGAAATGTGGGGAGAACTACCCATCCCCTTTGAAGTTCTCATCGCTAAGGCGGAAAAATCTGGACAGACCATCAGCATTGGCGTGTTCTGTACCAGGGCGGTGTTCCACCGTGAAGTCCATACCCTGTAGGGAAATGGACCACCTCAACAACTTGGGATTCTCACCCCTCATCTGCATCAGCCATCTGAGGGGCCTGTGGTCTGTCTGAACCCGGAAGTGAGTCCCAAACAGGTATGGTCTCAGCTTCTTCAGTGCCCAGACCACAGCAAATGCCTCACGCTCAATTGCACTCCACCTCTGTTCCCGTGGAAGTAAACTCCTACTGATGAAGGCTACAGGTTGGTCTAGTCCCTCCTCATTTATCTGTGACAGAACGGCCCCCACCCCATGCTCTGAAGCGTCTGTCTGGACAACAAATTCCTTAGCAAAATTGGGCGCCTGGAGTACGGGTGCCGTACACATAGCAGTTTTGAGGGCATCAAAGGCTTTCTGACAGGTGTCAGTCCAGTTCACAATCTTTGGCCGCTTCTTGGAAGTCAGCTCAGTCAAGGGTGCAACAATGTTGCCATACCCCTTGACAAACCTCCTGTAATAACCCCTGAGTCCTAAGAAGGCCCTCACCTGGGTCTGGGTCCTTGGGGGCTCCCAAGCCAGGATGGTTTCAATCTTGGCCTGCAGGGGTGCCACCTGGCCGCTCCCCACCTTGTGTCCCAAGTACACCACAGAACCCTGCCCAATCTGGCACTTACTGGCCTTGATTGTGAGGCCTGCTCTGCGCAGCGCCATCAACACTTCCCAGAGGTGGCGCAAGTGGTCCTCCCAGGAGGAACTAAACACTGCAATGTCATCCAGGTAGGCGGCACTGAAAGCCTCCAGCCCAACCAACACCTGGTTGACCAATCTCTGGAAGGTGGCAGGGGCATTCTTCATCCCAAAGGGCATCACACGGAACTGGTAGGGCCCATCTGGTGTGGAGAATGCTGACCTCTCCTTTGCCCCATCAGTTAAGGCGATCTGCCAGTACCCAGACGTCAGATCAAACGTGCTGAGGTACCGGGCAGCCCCTAACCGGTCTATGAGCTCATCAGCTCTGGGGATGGGGTGCGCGTCGGTCTTGGTGACCGAATTGAGACCCCGGTAGTCCACACAGAACCTCAGTTCAGGAGTGGCACCAGGCGTCGCAGCTTTTGGTACCAAGACCACGGGGCTGGACCAGGGGCTGCTAGAGGACTCAACCACCCCTAGGGCGAACATTTTGGAGACCTCCTCCTTAATGCAAGCCCTGACCCTGTCAGTTACCCTGTAAGCCTTGTGCTTGACAGGAGAACTGTCCCCGGTATCCACCTCATGGACGCACCAATCAGTGACACCAGGTACCAGGGAGAACAAATCAGAAAATTGCCCCAACAGGTGGTGACAATCTCTCTGCTGCTCAGGGGTCAGTGTGGTGGAGAGGATCACACCCTCCACTGACCCATCCTTCTCTTCTGCACACAGGAGGTCGGGGAGAGGCTCACTCTCCTCCTCAACCCCATCATCTGTGGCAAGAAGCATGCCCACTTCAGACCTCTCAAAGTGGGGCTTTAGGCGGTTCACATGCAGGACCCGCAAGGGGTTCCTGGGAGACTGAAAGTCCACCAAGTAGGTAACTGGACTTTTGCGCTCCACCACCTCAAATGGACCGGTCCACTTATCTTGGAGCGCACAAGGCTCCACTGGGGCCAGTACCCAAACCTTCTGACCAGGTTGAAATTCGACCAGAGTGGCATTCTGGTCGTGCCAACGTTTCATTTCTTCCTGGCTGGCTTCCAGATTTGCCTCAGCAATTTTTCTGAAACGCCGAGTCTGGTTCCTGAAGGCCAACATGTAGCTAAATACATCTTGGGGAGGTTTCCTGGGAGATTGCTCCCAGTCTTCCTTGACCAGACTCAGAGGTCCTCTAACCGGGTGGCCATAGAGGAGTTCAAAGGGACTGAACCCTAAGGACTTCTGTGGCACCTCACGGTAGGCAAACAACAGGCATGGCAAGAGGACGTCCCACTTACGCCTCAGGGGCTCTTCTAGGCCCATGATCATGCCCTTCAAGGTCCGGTTGAACCTTTCAACCAGACCATTACCTTGGGGGTGGTAAGGAGTGGTGAACTTATACGTTACCCAACACTCCTTCCACAGAGACTTCATGTACTGGGAGATGAAGTTGGTCTCCCTGTCAGACACCACCTCTCTGGGGAATCCCACACAGGAGAAAATCCCCATCAGTGCACGTCCCACCACGGGGGCCGTCACTGTCCTGAGCGGGATGGCTTCAGGGTACCGGGTGGCATGGTCCACCAAGACCAGGATGAACCTGTTGCCCATGGCTGTCTTGGGGTCCAGAGGCCCCACAATGTCAATGCCCACTCGCTCGAATGGGGTACTCACAACTGGAAAGGGCTGGAGTGGGGCCTTGATCTTCCCCCACTCTTCCCACTTGCCTGGCAAGTCTCACAGGTCCTGCAATGAGTGTCTGAACTCTTGTGCATCTGGGGCCAATAAAAGTGGGCGGCCAGCCTCTCAAAGGTCTTGGTCTGCCCCAGATGTCCTGCCAATGGAATGTCATGAGCCAACCCCAGTAGGAAGGTTCTGAAGCACTCGGGTACCACCAGCACACGGGCTGACCCTGGCTCAGCAACCTTAGGCTCACTATACAGGAGACTGTTCTCCCAATAAATCAGATGTGAACCAGACATGTCACCTTCTGCCTGGGCTGCAGCCTGTCGCCGCATACCCTCAAGAGAGGGGCAAACTCTCTGCTGCTCACAAAATTCCTCCCTGGTGGGTCCCCCTTCCTGCTGCCAATGGGTCAGCTCAGGCAGGTCCCCCAGTTTGGTGATCTGCTCCCCGGTAGGCTCCAGGGCATCCCCTTCAGGGTCTGCTCCTTCCTGGGCCGTGGGAACCAAGGGGGCCGGCTTCCCGCGCCCCTGCCCCTTCTCTCTAAGGCAGGGATCTGGGCCCTACTCTCAGGCTCCAGATCCTTTTCAACACCCTCCTTGGCTGCCATGGACCGAGTGGTAGCACACGCCCACTCAGGCAGACCCAACATCTCTAAGTGAGCCTTCCTCTCCACCGTAGCCCACGGGGAGTCCTCTAAATCATTGCCCAGCAGACAGTCTACAGGCATGGCGGGCCTCACAGCTACCTGAAGAGTTCCTGAGACCCCCCCCACTCAAAGGGAACCTGAGCCACCTCACATTGGCTCTCTGAGTTGTCTGCGGACACTACTGGGTAGAATGCATGGGGGACAACCTGCTCTTTGGACACCAACCGGGAGCTGACAGCAGTTACACTGGCCCCTGTGTCTCTTAGAGCCTCCACCCTATGGCCATTGATGGTCACCCATTGCCTGTATTTTTTAGTGTTAGCAGGCAGTGCAGGCTTGGGGACCATTTCAAAGTCCCCTAATGAGACAAGGGTCAACTCTACGGGATCCCACCCCTCTTGGGCACCCATCTCCTCCTCTCCCAGGGCTACACTAGCAATCTGGCGGGGTGGTGCACGGGGGTGCACTGGCCCCCTTTGGGGGCACTGGGGATCAAAATATCTGTGGCCCACTTGAACACAGTTGTAACACGTGGGGGGCCCCCTGGGAACAGGCCTACCTGTTGGGGGCCCTGTCCTCCTTTCTTCGGGGGGCTGGGACACCACTGCTTGGTTCCCTGGGGGATTACTTTGGGGCCCTCGGTGGAACTCCCTCTGTTGACCCTTGTCCCCCCACTCCTCTGCTGGGGACCCTGCCCACCTTTGGCGACGTCTCCCACTGGACCCTTGCGGACCCGGGTGCTCACCCAGCGGTCCGCCTCCTCAGCAAGCTTTCTAGGGTTAGTCAGCTTGCAATTAATTAGGTGCTGGCGTAGCTCAGGAAAACAATTACTAGATAAATGCTCCCATGCAATCAAATCATAAAACTGTGCAAAAGTTTCTACTTTGCTACCTTTTACCCAGCGTTCCATGGCTCTGCAAAAAAAGACACATATTCAACCCACGTGGTACCCTCTAGCTTCTTGCAGACCCTAAACCTCTGCCTATACATCTCAGGGGTCAAACCATAGCGGGTCATCAACGCTTCCTTCATGTGGGCATAAAACATACTACTTTCTGGGGGCAGGTCCAACAAGGTATCCCTCCCCTCACTCACAAAGCGTCCCCACAACCCCGCTCCCCAATCCTTCTCAGGGACCCGGTGGGACAACATGGCTAATTCATAAGCGGCAAACCATTGCCCAATATCTTCACTTTTGTGGAAATCCTTAATAACCTCCTTGGGTATATACACCCTACTCTCAGGGTGCCCTACAGGTACGCTGCCACCAGAGGGGGAGATTTCCATGCTCTTAGCTTTAATCTCCAACTCCCTCAATACTCTCTCCTGCTCAAGCTTCATCCTCATAATCTCAATTTCTAACTTCTTGTTCTCTAGGTCCCGGTGACCATCCATTTTAAGCTTATCCATCTCCATATTATGCCGCCTATCTCTCTCCCTGTCCTCCAGCTCTTCTGGGGACAGACCCTTAGCGGACACACTAGAGCCCGGGTTGGAAAGGGCTGGATCTCCTACTAAGTCTACTACATCGCCCTGCTGCTCTCCTACCTCCACAAGCTCTCCTATATCCTTAGGGGCATCCCTGGCTTCTAGCCAGGCCTTCAGCGCCTTGTAATACTCCTCCCTTCTAGTGAGACCTGTGATAGGGACTGTGAATTGCTTGCAAAAATATTTGAGCTGTTTGGCATTGTAGGTTTCTATTTTCTCTTCTTCCCAGGAGAGATCCTCTGAGGCATTGGATCTGGGCTTGCCCATTGTAGAAATAACTGGCAATATCAATAAAGGACAGAAGAAAACTTCTCAAAAAAATGTAAGCGGGTGAAAAATCACCGGCAATATCAATCACAATATAGGATCCTAAAACTCTCAGAAATGTGCGCGGGTGAAAAATCACCGGCAATATCAATCACAATAGGGGATCAAAAACTTTCAATAAATGGGCGCGGGTGAAAAATCACCGGCAATATCAATCACAATATAGGATCCCAAAAACTCTCAGAAATGTGTGCGGGTGAAAAATCACCGGCAATATCAATTACAATAGGGGATCAAAAACTTTCAACAAATGGGCGCGGGTGAAGAATCACCGGCAATATCAATCACAATATAGGATCCCAAAAACTCTCAGAAAATGTGCGCGGGTGAAAAATCACCCGCAATATCAATTACAATATAGGATCCAAAAAAACTCTCAAAAAATGTATGCGGTACGTTATGGTCTGCACTCACTAGTAGTGTACACTATAATTACTGTATGCGATCATAAATGCAAGTCCAGATCCTCACCGCTGACCACCAATGTTAGAAATGGGGGTCTCTAGTTGGCAATGGCTGGCCACTGTCCAAGTAGGGACCCTTCTTCCTAAGTCAGAGTGAGAGGGCTACCCTCTTTAATACCCCTGCTCAACCCTGTGGTAACGTAGCACGAGCAGGTAGGCTTATCTCAGAGGCAGGGTGTGAAGCATTTATGATCATACACAGTAACACAGTGAGGAACACTACAAAGGGACACCACACAAGTAGTTATTATAAAAAATAAGTATCTTTATATAAAGGCAGATTTATCACAAGACCAATAACTGTAAAAGCCACAATACTGTCAAAAATAGGATAGCTGTTGAAGGGCTGTCAAAAATAGTTCAAAGGTTGCAAAAGTAAGGTTCAAGTTTAAAGCAGTGGTCTCTGCGACCCTTTCTTTCACAAAGTACCTGGGTTTAGTAGCAAAACCAACAAAGTGTCGCAAATAAGCTGTAGCGATGATTCTCGGCACGCGAGGCCGGCGATGCGTTGAAATCCTTGCCGCAAGGGAGGATGATGTGCCGATCTGCGGGATGCGTGCGGAGACGATGCGACAAACTTCTGCACGCTGGACCGCCGATGCGATGACTTTCTTGCCGCGTGGGAGAAGTCGATGCGGTGATCCTGTTGCGCTGTGCGATCGTGTTGCGATGCGAAGACAAGACGCTCCGCGAGGGAGCGACGAAATTCGGTGCGATGCGATCAATGCGGCGGACGCACGGCGTCCGCACTGCGATGTCTCGAAGCGATGATTTCTTTAAGGGTTGCGAGTGCGCGGCGACAGCAGCGCGATGATCTTTCCAGCGCGTCTCGGCTGCAGCGGCTCGCAAAGGGGCGTCAGCGATGGTTTCGTGTTACGGGCCCTCGGCGGCAGTAGCGCGATGATTTTCCCAGCGCTCTCGACTGCAGCGGCCCGCAAAGATGCGTTAGCGTCGATTTCTCACACTCTTTTCTCTGATGCAAACTAGAGGCCCTGGAACTCACAGGAGCCTCATCAGCAGATAGCAGTCCTCGCAGGGAGGAAGCAGGAGGTTGGTGGTGGAGTCTGATGTGCCTGAGACTCCAGCAGGAGGCTAGCTCTTTTCCTAGCCCTTGGGTAATTGCTGTAACAAAAATAAAAGTTCTCTCAAGAGTTCCTTTTCCTCTTCTTCAAGGTCCAGTGGTCACTGCTGCAGTCCAGTGCAAGAAACAACACACAGCACAGGGACAGTCACTTCCTGCAGATTCCTCCAGTGGCACGGACAGAGTTTCCTCTCCAGATCCAAAAGCAATACAAAAGTAGGGGGTTTGAGCACAGATATTTATACCCCAAAAGCCTTTGTTCTTAGAAGCTACCAGTCACTGAACCTAGCCAGAACCAGTTCTGCTCAGGCCTGGAGCACTTTGTTTACCAGGCTGCATCCTTCCTTTCAGAAAGAGGGGGTCTGCTAGCAGACACACAGTGGGAGGTGGAGCCAGCATTCACCTTGCCAGGCACAGCCCTATTCAGGTCAAGGAGCCACTCCTCCCCACACTCTAAATGCAGATCTCTCTATTCAGCCCAGGTCTGACTCAGCCTGTCCTGCCCCTCTAAAACCAGACAGCCAATACACATAACGGCAGAGCACACTGGAAGGCTTAGGCAAGAAAATACCTACTTTCTAAAAGTGGTATTTTCAAACACAGAATATAAAAATAAACTTCGCTAAAAGATGTATTTTAATATTCTGAGCTCAGGCATACTAAATTCGTTTTTCTACCATGTCCCTGGGGTCAGTTAGGACTATAGAATGTAATAGTCAAACTGCCCATTCTAGCCTATGAGGAACAGGTAGCCTTACAGTTGTGAAAAATGAAATGGGGTGTAATTCACTACCAGGACATGCTACATACACCAATGCATGTCCTACCTTACACATACAATGCACCCTACCATAGGGGTGACTTACAGGCTGCCAAGGGAAGGTTCAGGGGCTGGGAAGTGAGGGCACTTCACAGCCAAGATGGCAGTTCTGGACTGCACACAGACACTGCAGTGGCAGGTCTGAGACATACTTTACAAGCTGCTTCTGTGGGTGGCACACATCAGTGCTGCAGGCCCACCAGCAGCATTTGGTTCACCAGCCCTGGGCACACATAGGCCACACTACTAGGGACTAACAGGTAAACCAAATAAGCCAATCAGGGATATACCAATTCACATAGACATATTTACACAGGGAGCATTCGCGCTGTGACACTGAATGGCAGTGGCACAGCGCCCAGAGCATCTAACACCAGTAAAACAGAGGAGACAACAGCAAAAAATGGAAGGGAGACCCACGCCAATGGTGCCAGGTCTAACATATATATAAATATATATATATATATATATAAATCAACATTATACACGCACAAAACCATAGAAATTCAGCAGTTATAGTTACGTTACTATAACTTACGCCCCGCAAAGCACTGCCTATGACCTCACATATTACTTCGCTCATGACATGGTCTGTAACATCACATGACTTCTCAAATGGCATCACTGATAACATCATCCACAGAACCATTGACACACCCACTCAACCACTCATACCCCCATTCACACACCCTTACTCACAGGCCCATAGAGCCACTCACGCACCCACTCACTCACCCATACAGCCAGTAACACATCCATTCACCCATATACCTCCTCACACAGCCACTCACTTACCCATACTGTCATGCACATAGCTACTCACTCACCCATACAGCTACTCACACACCCATTTTTTCACCCATACAGCCACTCACACACCCACTCACCCATACAGCCTCTCAACAGAGGCACTCACTCACCCTTACAACCATTCATACACCCACACAACCACTTACATACTTACATACCCATTCACACATCCATACAAGCACTTGCATGTCCACTCACTCACCCATACACCACTCATACAGCCACTCACTCACCCATACAGCTACTCACACACCCACGTATTCATCCATATAGCCACCCATACACCCACTCACCCATACAGACAGACACCCACTCACACAGATACACAGTCACACAGCCACTCACATAATATATGTTAAATATAGTATCACTCATTAGTAGTACACAATGTATACTAATTTAACTTTTGTAGTAACTTAGTATGTATGTTTAACACACATAAACCTTTAGAAAACACTCACAATCACTGGATGATGTCATCAGTGATATCATTTGAGATGTCATCAGTGATGTCATTTGACATGTCATCAGTGATGTCATTTGAGATGTCATCAGTGATGTCACTGACCATGTCATGAGTTATGTAATATGTGAGGTCATAGCAGTGCTGCATTGTGGGCCGTAAGTTATAGTTAGCTCAGGTAACTATAACTGCAGAATGTCTATGGTTTTGTGTGTGTGGAATCTGAGCCTATCTTTCTATCTATCTATCTATCTATCTATATATTCACTGAAAAAACCATAGGTTTCAGGGACGTTATAGTTAGCTGGACATTTCACTCGTACAAAACCATAGAAATTCCACTGTTATAGTTAGTTCAGCTAACTATAACTCGCGCCCCCGCAATGCACTGCTGATGACATCACATATTACCACATTCATGACATGGTCAGTGACATCACTGATGACATCACTGATGACATCTCAAATGACATCACTGATGAGATCACTGATGACATCATCCAGTGAATGTGTTTTTCTTTAAAGTTTAAATATGTATTATATATATACCAAGGTATATTGAAGAATGAGTGGGTGTATAAGTGTCTGGATGGAGGATTTAGTAAGTGTGTGACTGACTGTTTAACTGAGTTATTAGATGTGTCTTGCTGAATGCATGGGTTAGTGACTAAACTGTGTGAATGTCTATATCAGTCTGTTTGCTGTTGTATAAGCTGCTGCATGGGTTGGTCAGTAGCTACATGAGTGTCTATATGGGTTATTAATTGGTTGCCAGAGTATTTGTATGGGTGCCTGAGTGTGTGTGGGTGCATGGGAGGTGTGTGACTCTGTGCATACATGTTTGAGTGGTTGATTCACTGGGTGTATGGGTTCAAGAGTGCATGTGGAAACAGCTGTATGCGTGGGTGAGTGTGTGTATGGGTGTGTTAGTGAGTGAATGGATGTCTCAGTGGTACATGTCCAACTAACTACATATGTAAAAGACAGTGTATGTGAGAGTTGGAGTATATAAATGACTATACGTGAGAGTTAGTGATTGTGAGAGTGGCTGTATGGATGAGTGTGTACTTGTATCAGTGATTGTATAAGAGAGTAATTATGCGTTTCTTTCTGAATAAGTGATGTGTTGTGTGTATAACTGTATAGGTCAGTAAATGGAAGTGTGATTGATTATTTGCATGACTGACTAGGTGTGTGAGTAACTCTGGATGAGTGCTGCTGTGTGAGTGTCTGTGTAGGTGTATGAGTGCATATGATAGTGTTGTATTGATGAGTGACTGCATGTATGAGTGATTGTATGGGTGAATGAGTGGATGAGTGTGTAGACCTAAGAACCAGTGATTAGATATGTAGTAACTGGTATTGGTGTGTCTATGGTTTCAAAAATGGTATTCTGTTTTTTGGAGTGGGTGTATCAAAGGTTATATTAGGGTGTGAGAAGGTGCATCAGATTGTCACATGGATGATGTCATCAGTGATGTCATCAGTGATGTCATTTGAGATGTCATCAGTGATGTCACTGACCATGTCATGAATGATGTAATATGTGATGTCATCAGCAGTACATTGCGGGGCGCGAGTTATAGTTAGCTGAACTAACTATAACAGTGGAATTTCTATGATTTTGTACGAGTGAAATGTCCAGCTAACTATAACGTCCCTGAAACCTATGGTTTTTTCAGTGAATTTCAAAGGTTTTTTAAATGCTAATTTCTAACTATAACGTGCCTGAAACCTATGGTTTTTTCAGTGAATTTCAAACGTTTTTTAAATGCTAATTTCTAATTATAATGTTCATTAAACCTATGGTTTTTTCAGTGATTTTAAATTATCATTCCATTCTCACCCTAGTGAAAACAGCCAATATCGCCAGTTTTCCAACAATAGCTTCCGCAAAAAAATTTGACACAAATGAGAGCGACAACTAACGCTAATAATGCAGAGTAGGCGTTCCCGTGCAAAAATAACACAAAAATACCACTTCCCGATATTTTCAATGAGCAGCCAAATCTGGGGTGCAATCCAAAAACAGGTGATAAGCTGCGTTAGCAGTAGGAATTTAACATCTGCCTTTTACTGGTATAAAGCAGGACGACTACCTACAGTGTAAAAGGGAGCCCAGCCCAGAACCACATCTGAAGACCAACACATGTCATAGAGCTACTGACCATGCAGCTCCGACACCCAAGAAGGCCACAACACCCACTGCCATCACCCTCAGGACCTCCCCCCGGAACACCCCCCTCCCTACAACCACCGAGGCAGCGCAGAACAGGACAGCGGACCTTCCAAAAACGGCATGGTCCCTCAGCCACACAATAGCTGAATCTTGGGAGATGTGGCAACCAAGTATGTGTGAAGGACGCAAGTCACCCATCAATAAAAATGTACACAATACCAAGTGTAGCGGTGATGTGGTGGACAGACCTCACTATGCAGAGCACAAACCTCTCCATGTGGACATATACTGCTGGTGCTTGTAGTGTT
Source organism: Calotriton arnoldi (assembly GCA_963921515.1). Classification (NCBI taxonomy): domain Eukaryota; kingdom Metazoa; phylum Chordata; class Amphibia; order Caudata; family Salamandridae; genus Calotriton; species Calotriton arnoldi. The sequence goes on from CAWUFW010007571.1 coordinate 569,677, forward strand.
GTGGACAATAGACGCAACCATGTTACCTTAGGCAGTGGGGAAGATCTCGGTCATGTAGCTGTGTTGTCCCCCCTGGAAGCGGAAGCGGAGTGTACTGGTCCAACGTACGCCACTCCAGCGAAGGAGTATGAATAAATAGGCTGGGGCTCTGGGCGTGGTTCACTTGTGGGAAGGCCAAAGCGTCTGCCAGGGCGGCAGCCCTCACCCTGCCACGAGGCCTCCGCCGTGATCGCCGGCCTCCTCGACACAGGCCCCCTGCGAACCCAGCAGCAGAGCACCACAGACTTATGTCTGTACAGACTACTGCCTTCGATCTACACTGCGGACAGCAGGGCTCACAATTCAGATCGAGTCGCAATTGCAGATGACGCACTCCAGTAGGGAAGAAACATTGATCCCAGTGCAGCCCGCCCGGACCACGCATCATCGCAGACTGCTCACACACTGAGTGCTTCAGGTGCCACTAACTCAGTGCACCACAAGTCAACGCCCCGTGGACTTATTAAGACAGAATTCATTAGGCAAAAGACATTGCTACCAGTGCGGCCCGCCCGGACCACGCATCATCGCAGGCTCCACACACGCTGGTTGCTTCAAGTGACACTAACTGTACCGCTCAACTCAATGCCACGTGGCTGTGGGCCCTTGCTGACCACTGCCTCCCGCCTACACTGCGGTCGTCAGGGCTCACATTTAAAATTGACTCTTGATTCATTAATTGCAGAGTCCAGTAGGCAACTAAGTATTACGTCCCTAAAACCTACATAATATCCTTGCTTCAAGAACTTGTTTTATATCAGTTATAGCTTTAGAACAATGACCAAATTCATCTTGCATGTCCAAAGGAACACTGAATGGCAGTCTACACTGCGGACAGCAGAGCTCTCAATTTGAATTCAGTCTTGATTTATTAATTGCAGACAGAATTGTACTCTATGTCCTCGAATTTTGTCAAGAGGAAGTGACAAAAAGCATTCCTTGATGTCTGTGTTGACTACTGCCTTCGATCTACACTGCGGTCAGCAGGGCTCACAATTCAGATCGAGTCGCGATTGCAGATGACGCAGTCCAGTAGGCAAGAGACATTGCATCATCGCTGGCTGCGCACATGCTGAGCGCCACACCTACCACTAACTCTATGCAGCTCAAGTCAACGCCACATGGCTGTGGACTCTTCCTGACCACTGCCTCCGGCCTACACTGCGGTCAGCAGGGCTCACAATTCAGATCGAGTCGCGATTGCAGATGACGCAGTCCAGTAGGCAACAGACATTGCATGATCGCTGGCTGCGCACACGCTGAGCGCCACACCTACCACTAACTCTATGCAGCTCAAGTCAACGCCACGTGGCTCTGGGCTCTTCCTGACCACTGCCTCCAGCCTACACTGTGGTCACCAGGGCTCACAATTCAGATCGAGTCGCGATTGCAGATGACGCAGTCCAGTAGGCAAGAGACATTGCATCATCGCTGGCTGCGCACACGCTGAGCGCCACACCTACCACTAACTGTATGCAGCTCAAGTCAATGCCACGTGGCTGTAGGCCCTTCCTGGCCGCTGCCTCCGGCCTACACTGTGCTCAGCAGGGCTCACAATTCAAATTCAGTCTTCATTCATTAATTTCAGAGTCCAGTAGGCAACTAACTATAACGTCCCTGAAACCTACATATTTCGACAGTGTATTCCATAAATGTTTCATCTTTTGTTCCATACACCTACACTGTGGTTAGCAGAGCTCACAATTTAAATTGAGACATGATTTATTTATTGCAGAGAGAATTGTACTCTATGTCCTCGAATTTTGTAAACAGGAAGTGACTAAAAGCATTCTTCGATATCTGTTCTGACTACTGCCTTCGATCTACACTGCGGATAGCAGGGCTCTCAATTCACATCGAGTCGCGATTGCAGATGACTCAGTCCAGTAGGCAACAGACATTGCTCCCAGTGCGGCTCGCCTGCACCACGCATCATCGCTGGTTGCGCACACGCTGAATGCGTCTGATGCCCCTATCTCAGTGCAGCACAACTCATGGACCCTTTATGATACAATGTTTTGTGTATAATTTCACATCTGCTGCCCCTACCTCAGTGTACCACAAGTCATGGACCCTTTACGATACAATCTTGTGTGTATTATTTCACATCTGTTGCCTCTACCTTAGTGCAGCACAAATCATTGACCCTTTATGATTGAATCTCTGTGTCTGTTCCAATGATTACTGTTGTACTTGTTGCCAGCACCAACCATTCCCGGACGGCTGGCTTACACTCACCCCACACGCATCCAACACAGACGTCACTGGACATGTGACCCTGGTAATAAAAATGAGTCGAGCGCACGTGCCCGTACCCAGTTCCACTATCTATCTGTGTCCGTGTGTTCATTATGTATGCAAGATGCCGCCCCTGGGCCCTACCACATTACATTGTGCTGTGGACAGCGTATGCAACCATGTTAACTCTGGCAGTGGGGAAAACTTCGGTTATGTAACTTTCTCTCGGTCATTGTACAAGTACGTACGTAGAGACTGGATCATTAGAGTACTGCAAGGAGAGTGTATAGTGAATTTATAAGTGCTTGGGGATTGGCGGAGTAATTGTATAAGTACATATGTTGGCGCAGCCTAACCCCGAACACAAGCTTGGCTCTAATTGGCTGCCCTCCATGTGCCAAAAACTGAAACTTGAACTTTGCATGGCCCTGTATTGCTACAGCTGCAACACTCCACTGAATGTGCAATAAACATTCATATCCACACAGATGTGTCATGTCCAGCATCTTTCATGTGTGGAACTATGGATGAATGTAGGGTCAGTGATTCCCCGTACCTTCCATGTTGGCCATGTTGTGGGACTTGGCTCACAGAGTTACACATTGGCGCTTGCGACCCGGGTGACGTCAGCACTACAACAGGGACACCCGCATCAGTTGATTCCTCATACAGCCCAGGACGGAGCCACGCCCATAGCTCTGGAGTCATTCTTCACAGCCTCACGCAGGACTGGCATAAGCCAGGCCAGCCCACTCTGCTTACGCTTACAGGGAAGGACAACAACGCTACATGGCCCAGATTTTCATTGCATTGATCTGCTGTTCACACCCTAGTTGTCAGTACGCCACAGCCACTCCCTCACGGCTAGTATACACCCACACCACACCCATCCAGCACAGGCGTCACAGGACACGTGACCCTGCCAATAAAAAAGACCGGGCGCACGTGCTCGACGCCATTTCAGAGTTGCTCGCACCAGATGCACTGCGGCCGGCACAGGCACACCGGCACGGGACGGTGACTTTCGGTCCACTGAGGTACGGGTTCCGTAACTGCTGAGCGGGTGTACAGCCTGCGGTGATGGCCCGTCCCGGCGGTCTGGACAGCTCAGGTTTTGTGTGCCCTGCTGGACCGCAGTGTAGGCCTGAGCCATCAGACAGCGCAGGCCTACCGCCACGTGGCGTCGCCTCGCTGGTCACAGAGTTAGTGGCACCGCAAGGGCTGAGCGGTTGTGCAGCCTGCGATGAAAAGCCCGGTGCACTGGTATGTCCTCTGCCATGGCGAAATCAAGACCCAGCACCAAATGTGAGACCTGGTAGCCTGCGGAGCGGGGCTACATGATATGCAGGGTGCCGTGTCCGCGAGCCCCGGGCTTGGGGCTTGCAGCGGCATGTGGTAGGCCCTCTTTTCTCCACGCAGGTTGCGAAAGGTGAGCAGAGAGGCTTGTTAGCGCAGCGGCAGGCAGTGACCTCCGGGCAGTGGGAGTGGATGGGGTGCAGCAGCCTGGGTGCGCAGGAACGGGCAGTCACCTCTGGACAGTGGGACTGGATGGGGTGCACCAGCCTGGGTGCACAGCAGCGGGCAGACACCTCTGGGCAGTGGGAGTGGATGGGATACAGCAGCCTAGGTGCGCAGAGGCGGGCAGATACCTCTGGGCGGCGGGAGTCGATGGGGTGCAGCAGCCTGGGTGCGCAGGGGCGAAACAGAGAATTAGGCGTGATTACTGATTCTATACTATGTTTCAGATGACTAAACTTGAAGACTCCACTATGTCCCGGCACGTGGTTGGAGACACACCGGTGGCAGAAAGGTGAGCTGTAAGGATTTTCTCCACAGTGTCAACACTCACTCTCCCTCTCCATCTCTTCCTTTCTGTCACTCACACTCTTTCTCTCTCTCTCACTCTGTATCTCTTCCTTTCTCTCTCTCACACTCTTTCTCTCTTTCTATGTCTCTTCCTCTCTTTCTCATTGTTTCTTTCTCTCTCTCTCTCTTCCTCTCTGTCTCACTCTTTCTCTCTCTCTACCTCTCTCTCACACTGTTTCTCTCTTTCTCTCTCACTTCCTTGTATCTCACTCTTTCTCTCTTTCTCTATCTCGTCCTCTCTCTCTCACTCTTTCTCTGTCTTCCTCTCTGTCTCACTCTTTCTTTCTCTGTCTCTTCCTCTCTCTCACTCTTTCTCTCTTTCTCCATCCTGTGATTTGAAAAAAATATGAAATCTTTATTCTTCTTCACACATGGTAAAAGAAGCGTACTGTAGACAGCCACAACAGCCAACGCGTTTCGTTCTGTCACAAGAACTTCATCAGGGCTGTAAAGCAACATACAAATATACATTACTCATTAACAACTAAATTGATACTGAATAATTCAGTATTTATTCAGTATCAATTTAGTTGTTAATGAGTAATGTATATTTGTATGTTGCTTTACAGCCCTGATGAAGTTCTTGTGACAGAACGAAACGCGTTGGCTGTTGTGGCTGTCTACAGTACGCTTCTTTACCATGTGTGAAGAAGAATAAAGATTTCATATTTTTTCAAATCACAGGATGGACATTTTTCATATGTGAAATATTTGGAATGTATTGTTGAGTGGTGCAACCTACAGTGGCTAAATTTACATTTTGGTTTTTCTAACCGCCCCTAAAGGAACGGCAGGGGCAGTGGAGTTGCACACACTATGAGTATAAAGCTCAGTGCTGGATGTTAATTATTGTTAGGAAGATATAGGGTGGATTGTGCATCACAAAAACCGGGGAGTTTTTGTATAGGTTTGCTGTTTCTTGTTTTTTTAGACTTGCGAAGTGATGTGTTCGCTGCTTTTTGCACGAGAACGCCTACTCTACATCTCATTAGCAATATTTGCCGGACTCATCCGTGACAATGCTTTTTGAGGCTGCTATCGCTGGTAAACTGGTGATATGGGCTGTTTGCTCCAGCTTGTGAATGGTGCGCTAAATTTATCACCATTTTGGTTGCGATAAAGTGCTGTTAACTCGGCGATATGTCCTTGAGAATATACCCCTCGGTGTTTGAAAGACTTAAGAAGTACTCGAGTGCCGCGCTGAGAGCCGCGCACCCATTGCTTTCACAAGTTTGCTATGACAGGGTGGGAGAGAGCGAGGGAGAGAGACGGTGTGAGATAGCACAAGCAGCGCAAGGCCGCACGGGCACCTGGCTCCACATACCAACATGTGTGTGTGCATCGCCATCCGTGCACAGGCAATTCCCCCACAATGCACCCCATACACATATCAATCACAGAACATCAACAATGAAGGCAATGTGGTATAAAACTCCCCTCATACGGGTTCTGTGTCCGGTGTGTGTGGCAGGGTGATGGCCGCATGGCTGTGTGCCCCTGCCACATCAGACTGCGTAGGTGGTGGGGCTGCATCAGATGTCGTCCAGCACCTATGCAAAAACAATGTCTGGCTCACAGAGGCGGAGCTTGCAAAAGGGATACACCCCGCACATAACACACCTTCTTAATTTCTAATTTACCTTCCTAGTTGGTATGCAGATTTCAAATGTCACAAACACATGCAATTCTTTTCTTGTCACACAGTACATGTAATGCACCGCTTTCATCAAGGATGGAACCAGTAATGGCACAATTTCCCTGTTGCTCCACACATAAATCCATGTAAAGAACAAATCAAATAGTTCCTTATTTTTTTAGATTGCAAAACCTCTCTTTATTGCTTATTTTTGAACTTTCCATATAAACTGTTTTGTTAAGGACACATACAGGTGAAAAGTTCAAGGTATTGTATCAACACTTTCTAGAACATTCTACGACACGTGCAGGTTAAAAGTTCACCATTTTTTTAAGCCTACCGATATTTTTTTTTGCAACATTTTCTCCAACATTTAACGGCACGTGGAGGTCAAAAGTTCACCATTCTTTCAAGTTTGAACTGCACCTTCCAAATACAATTAGCAGGTGTGGTTGAGCTGAGCAAATTTCATCTTATAATATGTACTCCACGTATAAACTGCTTTTTTATTAACCAATCACAAAGATGCTTTTCATCAAAACTAATATACACCCTACTTTTTAGGACACAATACATTTCATCTCCCAATCCGTTAACGTTTTGTATGTAAAAAAAAAGTAGTTCCCCATGTTTAAACATATCTCTTATTCTACGAACGGACTGCATGAGCTACAGACATTTATCCATATCTTCTAGCCATACCTTCAAAATGCTAGTGTGGATTGTAGGACATAGCTATGTTTTCTGGTGCAAGAGGTATGCAGAACAGAGATGTATTGACTTAGACCTAGGTTTACAAAATGTGTACATTAAATGGTTTTCACAGAGAGGATTGAAGTGGCACCAATTGCTCCCTTTGGTTAAAACCTGTTTGCATCTCCAACACCCTGATCTCATTATTGTGCACTGTGGTGGTAATGTCCTAGCCACATTGACTGGGTAGGTTTGGAAATGCTTATGAAGGACACCTTTGGACAATTGATGTTACTTTTGCCTCAAACTGTCTTTGTATATTCCAATATATGCCAAAGACAGAAGTGGAAATGGTCAAACCAATTTTGTCATAAGATTGAAAAATCTAGGAAGAATGTCAACAATCTGTGTCTGCATATCTCAGAGACCATAGAATGGGGTCGATTTACAACAACAACATACGTTTTGATATCGCTGATATCTACAGAAGTGATGGAGTACACTTCACAGATGAGGGAAACCGAATTTTCCTGATTAACCTGAAGCTGTGCATTCGCACTTACATGTAGTTCCAACTAATAAACAGAAGGGCTTTTTTTAGAGCCGTCTTATATTCCCAATTTCGGCTCGCAGAGTATCAGCTGCGATTCGGCTAGCAGAGGGACACCTGCGGGCCGTCGGGCAGGCTCGCAGAGGAAGAGCTGCGGCCCGTGGGCTCAGCTCGCAGAGGGAGACCTACGAGCCGTTGGCTCGCAAAAGCACAGCACCGTACCGGCTCGCAGAGGAGAGCTGTGGCCTGACTCGCAGAGGGAGACCAACGGGCCAACAGGCCTGCTAGCAGACACACAGCTATCAGTTAACGGGCTGGCTCACAGAGATACAGCTGCGAGCCCTTCGCGCTGCAACCCGACGGGCTAACTCGCAGAGGGAGAGTAACGGGCCGACGGGCCTGCTAGCACAGACACAGCTACGAGCTAACGAGGTGGCTCACAGAGGTAGAGCTGCGGGCCACACAGCTCGCAGACACAGAGCTGCGAGCCGACGTACTGGCTTCTAAAGGCATAGCCGCGAGGTGATGATGTGGGGACAGGGAGCGTAAAAGGAGTATTTCGCACAGACAGACCTGCAGGATATTTTCAGTATTGCCTCGCAGAGGTAGAATTACGGATCTGATGCCTTTTAGAGGGAGAGATGCAAGCTGACGGACTGAGTCACAAAATGGCTCTCAGCTCGCAGTCGCAGAGCTGCGAGCCGACGGACTCGCTTCTAAAGGCATAGCCGCGAGCTGGTGATGTGGGGAGAGGGACCGTGAAAGGGGTATCTCGCACAGACAGAGCTGCGGTATATTTTTAGTGTTGCCTTGCAGAGGTAGAACTACGGACCTGATGCCTTGTAGAGGGAGAGTTGTGAGCTGACGGACTGAATCACAAAATGGCTGCCAACACTTCCTAGTTTCAACAGTTCGCAGCCAATCAGCCGCAAGCTTGTGCTCGTAACGCTTCAGCCAATCAGATGTCAGAATTCTTAAATATCGATATCTGGAAAATTTGATATTTCTCTAAAACTACTGAACGGATTTACCCGATTTAAACAAAAGCGTGCTTTCTGGACCAAGACCTTTCTCTGTGCCAAATTTGGCGTAATTCCGTTCAGCAGTTTGACCTGTAGCCTTGTCTAAAGTTTCCTATGGAAATTGCATGGAGAAAACACGTTTTGGGACCCCCTTTTCTTAGCCCCCTTGACGAATCCCCCAAACTTTTAGGATAGCAGCTGACCTGAAAAGAGGAACTTTTGGAAAATTTCGTAAAGATTTGTCAAACGACGCCAAAGTTATAAGCACATCAAAAATGCTTTTCCTATGGAAACGTGGTCCTAACTATAACTACCTACTGGCGACCGCCAGTAGGTAATATATATATATATATATATATATATATATATATATATATATATATATATATATATATACATATATATACACGAAGAATGTTTTTTATTTGCCAATAACTTTGGCGATGAATCCTCGTGAAATTTTAAAAACTAGTATGATGCTCACTCCAGTTGCTGTCTTGAAAGTTTCGTGATGATCCGTCCAGTGGGGGCCAGAAAAGGGGGGCTACCAAAACGCATTTTCCCCATGTTAATTCCCATAGGAACTTTATAAACGGCTAGAGCCCGAACTGCTAAACTGCTGAATGGAATTAAACCAAATTTGGCAGGAAGGTAGATGTTGGTCCAGGTGAAGTGCCTTTTTGTGATTTGGTGTAAATCTGTTTAGTAGTTGCAGAGTTATTAACCAAAATCCAAATTTCTATATGTCCTCCGAGGATCTGACAGTCCCCGTGCTCAAATCCGATTGACTGCCAACACTTCAAACCCGGAAGTGCTGGACAACATCTTGGTACTCGGCTTTCGCCGAGTCCCAGAATTATTATTATTTTTTTTTTAAAAGAAAGGGGCAGGGTATGAATACCCTGACCCCCTAGGCCTCTTGGGGGACCCTCCCAGGACAAAAAACCTTATTTAAAAATATAGAAAAATGTCAGTGGGAGTCACTCTGGAACTGAGAAAAAAAGAGAAGCGCAGGCTCCCGTGCTCCTCTATTGTTTAGCCCCCAGGTGGGCCAAGTCCCGGGCCATGTGGGCATCATTATTTAAAACAAATCGGGGGTCTCGCGGGCCCCTGTGCCCCTGGGACCGACATCTTCCTGGGGCTTATTCAGAAGTATTGGGGCGGTCTCACGGACCCCCATGCCCGCAGACGACCACCTCCCCAGGGCAATTTCTCAAATTAGTGCGGGGGAGGCCCCACCTCAGGGACTGCCACCTCCCCGGGGCTAATAAAAAGAAAAATCAGGGGGGGCTCCTGGACTACCCCGTGCCTCAGGGACCACCACCTCCAACCTCCAAAATCATGTTTCTTAAATGAAAGAGGTCCAGGTGGTCCCCCTCCCGGGCCGTTTCTCAGACCCTGGGACTGCCACCTCCCTGGGGCAGGCCATGATACAAGAAAGGAGGTGAGCCAGTAATGGATCTGGGGACCGCCTCCCCCTGGAAGCAGAGCAGAATTGCTTTCACACACGGGGGCTGCCTTTCCAGCCTTGTGGCCCCCCTCCCCTAAATAAACAAAAACAATAAAAAAAATGGCTTGGCCTTGGGGATGGGGTCCCAAGGTCTGAAATCGGCCGGGGAGGTGGCAGCGCGGCACCCCTTTCCCATTCCAAAAAGGCCTGGCCCCGGGATGGGGTCCTCGGGCTGAAATCAGCCCAGGGAAGTGGGGCCACACAGTCCCCCTTCCCTAATAAAACAATTTTCTTTAAAAAGCCGGCCCATCCCCTTTCATCACCAGTCTGCAAAGGGGTCTCCTGGCACACATCTTGTTGGGGGATGAAGTCTACTTGGCTTCTAAGGGTCCTTGGGGGCCAACAACCCCTCCTATTACCTCAAGTATGTACCACACTGTGGGATTGTTGAGAGGTTGTTGGAGACCCCGCCCCCTTTCACCCCCACTCTGCAAACGAGCCTCCTGGTGCACTACTAGTTGGGAGATGAAGTCTCCTTGGCTCCTGAGGTTCCTTGGGGACCAACAACCCCTCCTGTTACCTTCAGTAAGTCCCACACAGCTGGATTGCTGAATGGTCATCGGAGGCCTGCCCCCTTTCTCCACCACTCTGCAAACGTGCCTCCTGGTGCACAACTGGTTAGGGAATGAGGTCCCCTTGGATGCTGAAGGTCCTTGGGGGCCAGGTACCCCTCCTGTTACCTCCAGTAAGTCCCGCACAGCAGGATTTCTGAGAGGTCTTTGGAGATCACACCCCCTTTCTCCACCACTCTGCAAACACGCTCCCTGGCGCACTACTGGTTGGGGGATGAAGTCCCCCTGGATGCAGAGAGTCCTTTGGGGCCAAGAACCCCTCCTGTTACCTCCAGTAAGACCCACACAGCAGGATTGTTGTGAGCTGGTCGGAGGCCCGTCCCCTTTCTCCACCACTCTGCAAATGCGACTACTAGTTAAAAAAAACATAGAAATTCATTTAAAAACCAAAGGTTACAGGGACGTTATAGTTAGGAAATAGAATTTGAAAAAAGCTTAGAAATTCACTAAAAAGACCAAAGGGTACAGGGACATTATAGTTAGGCTACGATCTCACTATTTCATAGAAATTCAGCAGTAATAGTTGCTTGAGCTAACTATAACTTACGCCCTCGCAATGCACTGCTTATAGCCTCATGACATGATCAGTGATGACAACACTGATGATATCTCAAATGACATCACTGATGACATCATCCACAGAACCATTTACACACCCACTCACACTCCATAAAACCTCTTGTACGCTCACTCACATACCCACACAACCACTCATATCCATTAACAGACTCATACCAGTGCTCACACACCCACTCACTCCTCCATAGAGCCACTCACACAACCATTCACTCACTCATACAGCCACTCACACAACCATTCACTCACCCATACAGTCACTCATACAACCAGTCACTTACCCTCACAACCACTCACAAAGCCATACACTCACCAATACAGCTACTCACACGCAGACTTATTCACCTATACAGCCACTCACACACCCATACGGCCTATCAAAGCAGCCACTCACTTACCCATACAAGCACTCACACACTCACACAACCACTTACATACCCATTCACACATCCATACAAGCACTCTCATATCTGCTCACTCGCCCATATAGTCATTCACACAGACACTCACTCTCCAATACAACCAAACACATATCAACTCATTGAACCAACCACTCACTGAAACAGCATTTCACTCACCCATACATCCACTGACACACCCACTCACTCAGCAACATAGTCACTCACACACCCTCTCAGTCACCCACACAGCTACTTACATACCTACTCATATACCCATACAGCCACTCACACACCCATACAGCCACTCTGATACCCACTCAAACATCCATACTGCCACTGACACAACTACTCACACACCTACGGACCTAGTCAGAAATCCACTCACTCAACCGTACAGTCACTCGTACATGTACTCACACACACCTATACAGTCACTCACACACTCACACACTGATACAGACAGCCACACACCCACTCAGATCACACATGTTAGAAATATTATTGCTCATTAGTAGTACAACTAGTATACTAATCTAACGTTTGTAGTAGGTAAGTTATAGTTAGCTCAGGTAACTATACCTCCTGAATTTCTATGAAAACAATCCTGTTACCTTTGGTTTTTTCAGTGAATTTCTATAGGTTTTTTATTCTAGCTCCTAACTATAATGTCCCTGTAACCTTTGGATTTATTGAGTAAATATATATGTTGTGAATAATAAATTTTGTGATCCAACAAATTCCAAACCCTTGCAGTTAATATGTTTTCCATTCCTCAGATCATGTGAAATGAAATAATATATTTGAGTTAATCTTAATTTGATAATTATGTATGCACTAGCACCTTAATCAAACGTCAAACAAATGTCTTAACCTAACCTTTGCGCTTCAGCACTTTATGATTCATAGATCAATGGATATGTTGTTGGCAACAATTAGTTAAGCAACTTACAGTCAAAATGGGTAAACTAATTTATATTAGGTTTTTAGTATTTTAAGGGATTACTATCAAACAGATGACATTGAGTAGCACTTTGGAAGTATCCCTTACGGATTTATACAAGGTAGTATATTAATTTTGTCTAAAATGAAAACAAAAGGACTACTGGTTTAACCGATGAGCCCTAGCAGCATTGTATATCCATGCACTAGCACTTTAAATTAACTGGCACTTTAGGAGTATGCATTTTTTATTTTTATTCCAGGATTAACGCAGCACTTTACTTGAAAGAAAAAACATAATTTGCAGTGATAAAGGCTAATGCAATTCTTCTAGCTGATCACACTCATTGATTGTTGAGTGAATGATAATTGCTAATAACATTGCTGTGTGCCCCCTTAACCGAGCAACGTCAATGACATGAAAATATACTTAGCACTTTAGTCATTATTATGGGGTACACTTGCAAATGTCAACTAGGCCAGATTAATGGGTCTAGCATGAAGTTCATGGAAATGCACATATCAATTTAGTCATCATCACGGGTTACCTATGCCAAATGGCTGCTGCTATATGGATATATACATACATATATGTGACCCCGGTATAAGAAGGTGCTTTATTGCTTATGGTTAAAGCCTTGAAGAGGTCTTCCCAAACATGACATGTGGTCCATGATTAAAAGACCAATACTGCTATTCGCACTAATGTCCAGGTGTAAACACAATGGACAGTTTATATGCACATCATCTTAATCATCGATGGGCATTGATCCCTAAATGGAATTTATAATGAGCAAAACATGCACTTAGAACTTTTCAATGGGTTAGATCCATGCTGTTCCATTAATACTACTATGGAGATCCGGGTTCCTATAAATCCCCTTTTTAATCTCTGTTCAACCTTATTTATCAACCTTTTGGATGCTAAATTTTGACATGTAGTACTCCACAGCTTAACTTTCCATACTCATATATTGATTTTCATCATATCCAATTTTGTCATGAGACGTGTTGCTTTTTGTCTCTGTAATTTACTCTTTCATAATTATTGTGATGGTAAGACAGTAATCTCTTGTATTATGCACACACGGAACATCCATGACAATTAAGTACTTTACTGATATAATGGAAATTATGCTATGATGTCTGTTCGAAATTCTGCCTGAATGCAACAAATCTATCCAAGCAAAATGTCAACAAAGTGTACTTTACAAAATGAACTGCACTGCTGGATAGATAATATATAAAAAAAACGAGTGAGGTTTAGTCTGGTTGTAATGTTTGACACTGTAAAAGGACTAAAATCTATTTAAGGACTAGCCAAACGTGTGGACTCTATGGTCCTGTGGAAGGCAAACGCCAAACGTGTAGACTGTCCCCTGTATGCACTGGTGAAATGAAGTAAATATATAAGAAATGCCCTGTAAAAAAGGGAAAACATGGCTTGGCAGTTCGGGCTGGACTGTTCCCATGAGGCACAGGGTCAAGACTGATTTGCATATAGCTGTGTCTGAACTGGGGTGGCGAAGTGAGCTAAAGAACGATGATGGATTCAACCCAGATCTGTGACTGGGGGTGAGTGTCTGAAAAGTTTCAGCGCTCCGTCCATCATGTCCTTGTGTTTGCTTTGTTCGCCCTAAGTTGGCAGGGTATGCCCAGACGTGGGTCCCTTGCTCACTTGGCCACTGGATTCAAGCTAGCCTGGCTGATGAAGGCTGTTAGCCCGAAACTGGTCCCAGGATGCTTGTTTCCGGTCCAGGGAAGACATGGCTTGGCAGTTTGGGCCGGACTGTTCCCATGAGGCACAGGGTCAAGACTGATTTGCATATAGCTATGTCTGAACTGGGGTGGCGAAGTGAGCTAAAGAACGATGATGGATTCAACCCAGAACTGTGACTGGGGGTGAGTGTCTGAAAAGTTTCAGCGCTCCGTCCATCATCTCCTTGTGTTTGCTTTCCACTACAAAAGCAAACAGCAATGGGGAAAGTGGGCATCCTTGTCTGTTCCCCATCCCACAATATGAGAGTTTGAGTTCGATTTTCCGGTCCGAAATTGTGCCGTAGGTGCCTAGTAGAGAAGCCAAGTCCATTGGCCAAATCTAGGTGCCATACCCATTTTCGACATCACCCAATAGAGGAACTTCCTTTACAAACAGTTGAAAGCTTTTTCAGTGTCTATCGACATGACTGCCGCCCTACGTTTGTCTAAATAATCAGCATCTACGAGTAAAAGAACTCTACAGATGTTAAGTGCTATATTGCGTCCTGGTATAAACCCAGCTTGGTCAACATGTATCACTTTAACCATGTGAGGTAAAAGGCAACTGGCCAATATGCGAGTAAGTATTTTATATACCAATTTAAGAATGGATAGGGCAGGAAAGGGATAGATATGCCCTAACATCATGGGGGGGAGGCAGGATCACCAGGGCTTCGCAAGTGGATTCCGTTAGGTCGCCTGCTTCCTGGGCTGCAGCATAAAGGGTGACCAATTTTGGCATCCATTCCTTTGCATATGTTGCATAAAACTATACTGGCAGGCCATCTGCCCTGTGGACTTTGCCTCGTGCCATGGCCTTGATTGACGCTAACACCTCCTGGAATCTGATAGTGCCACCTGGTTCTTCTGTGTCATCATGCGCGAGTGCCGGTGGGGCCACTGGATCCAAGAATTCATCAAGGATCTGGGAAGACAAGACAGGTGGAAGGGCATATAAGGATGTATGGTATTCTTAGAATCTACCATTAATGCTGTCCTGGCTATAGAGGCGCTCACTAGCTTCTCATTCCACCTCCAAGAATAAAGAGCTCCTGGGCTTTGGGTTGGCGAGCCAGGCCAGCAGCGTCCCTGCTTTATCGCATTCAGCGTGGGTGCAGACTATGTATTCACTTTAATCGAAGCAGCAGAACTTCTCAATTTGGACCACCAGCAACTCTTTAACTTCTCGTAACGATTGCTTTAATCTTGGGTTCCCAGGTCTGGCTGACTCCAGGTCTCGTAGTGCCTGCTCCTGGGTCTCTAATCCCTCCACCAGTGTGTGCCGTACCCACACTACCTCAGCAATACTGCACCCCCTTATGACGGCTTTAGAAGCATCCCACTCAATTAGGGGTGAAGCAGTAGTGACTGCATTATCTACAAAGTAGTTCCATATAGATTCACCTATACTGTGTTGAAGCACCAGGTCCTCCAAGGCCTCAGTCACCAATCAGGTACACGGGAAGCTCTCTCTGCCAATCTAGGGAGGGTAATACCGGGTTGTGGTCTGAGACCGTCTAACAGAGATATTCTGTGTTGCGTACAGCCCCATGGACCCCAGGAGAACACAGAAAAGTATCAAAACTTATGTGGAGCTTATGCATGCCAGAGTAGAATGAATAATCTCCTCTTACCATAGGGTGTAGCCTCCTCCAAGAGTCCACCATCCCCCACTGCCACTGCTAGTCCAAGAATACACAAGCTAAATGAAAAACCGGGGAATCGCCCAGTGGCGGATGGGACCGATCGAGGACCGGGTCAGCAACACTGTTATAATCCCCACTTATCACTATGGCCTGAGTCATATACGGGGCCGGGATTCTGGATAACTCGGCAACGAACCTACCTTGATCCATGTTAGGAGCATATATCGTAACAATGGCCAGGTTTCGCCACTCCAAGTGACCTGTAACTAGTACATACCTCCTGTCAGCGTCTATCAGTTCACTTGTTTTTTGGAATGGCACCCATGTTTGGATCACAGTAAAACCCCTCTGGCAAAAGCTGAATATGTTGTAGTATATATCTGACCCGCCATCTCTTGCGTATTGTTTCCCTCTCAGTTGCAGTGAGATGGGTCTCCTGCAGGAGGCCAATATGCGCTCCCCTTCTCTTATGGTAAGTGTGTACCTTATATCTTTTGGCAATGTTGCTAAGACCTCGAACATTCCAGCTATTAAAATTATAAGTCAAGGTGAATGCCATAATAGGCAACAGCAGCAGCACTTTAGTTCTCCAAGCAGGTTACCTAATCCCTCATTCAGACGAGGGGCCCAGATCCACTGTGGTAGATTCCAGGGAGGGCAGGCAGAGGTAATTCAACATACAAACTGGATAAAACAGTAACAAGTGAACCAACTCCCCAGCCCCAGGACAAGAAGAAAATGACTCCCCATCCAAACCAATGAAAAAACATCCAAAACACTTACAACCATCACACACATAACTTCAGTACGGGGGGCGCCAGCCATGACGTCTCCCAGCTTCAAATCACACCATCCGAAAGAGGGGAACAGGATATTTAAGCCAACATTTCACCCAGTAGCAAGATAATGACAGAGTCAGCACTCTCCAAATATACAGGCGTGCCTCAAATACAGCACTATCTTACTCAGCCTACACCGGCTCAGTCAAATGATCTCATCGGAGGTGCCGGGAGTAACCTGAGGTAGGGAGTCCTCTGAATTATGCGTGGAGAAAGAAGCACTGTCAAAGTCAATGTCCCTCACTTCATCATTGCCAATAACAGAAGCGGGGTTAGAGTCTGCTCTACTCATAGCCCCCTCCATCACCCGCTGACGTTCATGCAGCTCCTGGGATTGAGATGGGACTGCGCCAACACCACCCCTCACTTTCTTCCTGGAAGGTCTCCAGGTTGTCTGCCAATCTCCAGCAGCAGCGTTATCTCCCACCTGGGGAGGCGATCTATTCAGTCCTCCAGCAATGGAGGTAAGGTAAAGAAGTGCACATCGTCCCCCTGAGTCAGTCGCAGCCTGGCAGGGAAAAACATGGCATAAGAAATCCCTAGTTGTCTGAGGCACTTCTTGGCATCCACAAAACAGGCTCTCTGTTTTTAGACTTCTCTGGTAAAGTCTGGGAAGCTCATTACTCTATGGTTTTCAATCATTATGTCTCCTTTCAGCCAGGCCTGGCTCAGGATGTGATCACAATCTTTCTAATGTAAGAGTTTGGCTATCTCTGGTCTGGGGGTCGCACCAGGTAATGGTTGTCGTGCAGGGATGCGGTATGCACTTTCTAGCGCATAGAAGGTAGAGAGTCCTTCCGAGGCGACTTCCTCTCGGAGCAATTGTTCCATAGCCATAATCACGTTGCTGCCATCTATGTGCTCCGACAGTTCTATAACCCTAAGATTATTCCTCCTGGCCCTATTTTTGGCATCTTCAGCCCTAGTTACCAAAGTCTTAACTCTGCCTTCCATGTGCGACATCCGATCAAGCATGGACCCCATTTCAGGGGTAATGTCCTCCAAGGAATGTTCAGTAGTAGTGACTCTTTCTGCTAGCCTTTGTTGGTCATCTCTCGAAAGAACCCATGTCCATCATAAAAGTATCAATTTTCAATTTAAGTGGTTTCCAAGAGGCGGCGATGGCCTGTAGTATAGTGTCCATCGTCGCTTCATGGTGTCCCCAGCTGGAGGCCCAGTGTTCATGTCCACTTCCTCCATGTTAGTGGAAACCGACTCTTGGGAGGGGCAAGAGTTATTCGCCTCCTTCTTCTTAAAGTATTTACCCATAGTAGCCCAACAGTTCTGATCCCAGGGAGGGGCGCGTCTGGTGCAGCTGATAAGTACCTCTTTCCTCTGAATTGAACCTCGAAGGCTCCAAGGCGGGCGTAGAGTTGTAATCTGTTTTGCATACAAGATTCAGCATTTACCACACAAGATCACAGCCAAAGTGTAGTAAAAACAATATGGCTGCCTTTTTGTTCTAAAAAAACAATGATTACTCAAATATATACTGACTTGTCATCTCCATGTACCATGGTATACTGCAAAGTTATCATGGTATACAATGGCCCAAAATATAACTAAGGCCTAGCTGTAATATTGGATTGTGGTACCCTTGCGTCCCTCATGGTGTTGCATGGGCAATGCAATACTTAAGTCAGATTTACAAAGGAACGCAAGGCGACCATGTGTGGCCCTGCATTGATTGATAAATCTGGAGGAACGCAGGCATAGCAATTCGCTTTTTTACGTTACCCTGCACAACATAATCTACATTGCTGCTAAATTTCCCATTCATCCATATGCCATTCCCACTGCAGCCACTCCACTATATGATATTCCAATTTACGCAACTCCACTGTATGCCTCTCGACTGTACCAGACTCCACTAGTTGCCATTCTACTGTGCGCCACTCCACTGTACTCTATTCCACTGTATGCCATTCCACTGTACACTACTCCACTCTGCGCCACACCAGGGTATGGCTCTTCACTCAACGCCACTTCATTTTATGCTATTTTATTGGACCCCACTCCAATGTACGCCGCTCCACTGTATGCTATTGCTATTACACTCTACACAACGCCACTGTACGCCACCCCAGTCTATACCACTACATTATACGCCACTCCACTGTACGCTACTCCACTATACTCTGTTATACTCTATGCTACTCCACTGTCCAACACTGTATACAACTCCACTCAACAACAAGTCCACTCTACGTTAATACATTGTATGCAACTCCACTCTACACCTCTTCAGTGTACGGCACTCCACTGTATGCCACTCCACTATACGCTTCACCAGTACATGCTATTCCGCTCTGCAGCATTCTATTGTATGCCACTCCCCTCTGTGCTATTCCACTGTGTGCCACTCCACTGTACTCTACTACACCCCTCGCCAATCCAGTATATGGCAGTACAGTCAATGCCACTCTTTCTACGCTATTCGATTGGACCTCACTCCAATGCCAATCCATTATATGACACTTCAATGTACACTACTACACTATGCACTATTACACTCTATGCCATTCCACTGTACTACACTCCGCTCTACGCTTCTCCACTCTATGCCTTACACTGTACACAACTCTACTCTATGCCAATCCACTCTACGCTATTACACTGTATGCAACTCCACTCTACGCCTCTGCGGTGTATGCCACTTCGCTGAATGCCACTCTGCTATACGCTATTCCAGTATATGCTATCCCACTCTACGACATTACACTGTATGCCACTCCATTCTATGCTATTCCACTGTATGCCATTTCACTGTTTGCTACTCCACTCTATGCCACTGCAGTGTTTGCCACTCCACTCAACCCCACTCAATTCTATGCTATTCCATTGGATGCCACTCCACTGTACGCCACTCAACTGTATGCTATTACACTCTACCCCACTGCAGTGTACGCCACTCCAGTCTACACCACTTCACTGTATGCTATTCCAGTCCACGCTACTCTACTGTACACCGCTGCACTCTACGCTACTCACTGTATGCCATTCCACTATATGCTACTCCACTCTATGCTACTCAGTATACACCGCTCTACTCTACGCCACTCCATTCTAACCTAGTCCAATGTACTCCACTCCACGTCCCTCCACTGTATGCTATTTTACTCTACGCCACTCCACTGTGCACTACTCCAGTCTACACCACTCCGCTGTACGCCACTCCACTCTACGCTATTCTACTCTATGCTATTCCACTCTACGCTGTTCTACTCTACACCTCAAGTCACATGCCTGCAGTCTTTCACAGGCTGCAAGCAACACCCTTTCCCAACATGTCACAGGTGATGAGCTGGGAAAGGGCGTTGCTTACAGCCTGTGAAAGTGATTGACAGGCAGTCCAGGGAATACAGAGCTTATGCCCTAGATGCCTGGACTGCTTGTAAATATGACGCTGCTGGCGTCATGAATGGGCGGTCTCTTCAGACCCCTGAACATTGCAGGCGCTAGGTCAGCCCTTAGCCTGCATAGGCTTTTTTGTTTTTTTAAAGGAACATGTGAGGGACACATGCTCACTCGAGCATGTGTCCAATTTGAAAGTGCCTGACTGCCTGACTCTCTTGCAGCATGTGCGAGAGGCAGCCAGACACTTAAGCAGCACCCAGCACGGGCTTAAAGCCCTTATTTAATAAAAAAAATAACTTATGTGGATGGTAATTGCTCTTTACAATTACCATCCACATAACTTGAAAAAACGAGGTGGGTGACACCCTCTAGTGGCAGACGCTGCTGGACTATACGCTATTACACTCTAAGCCACTCCACTGTACGCCAGCCAGTCTATGCTACTCCAGTTTATGTCACTCCATTGTACGCCACTCCACTCTATGCTATTCCACTCTATTCCACTCCATTCTTCTACACTCCACTGTAAAGTATTCCACTGTACACTATTCCAATGTATGCTACTACACTTTCTGGTAATTCACTCTATGCCACTATAGTGAATGCCAATGTACTCTACACCACTCCATTGTATGATATTCTCCTCCACTCTATATAGTTGCATTCTATAAATGTTTACCACACTTTTTGGCACTCTACGACATTCTACTCCACTCTAGCCCTGAACACTCCACTGTCCAACTCTATACTCCACTCTATGCCAGTACACTTCAATGAACAACACTCTATTCCACTATGCAACACTTTTCTAGATCTCACAGCACTCCCATCTACTGTACGAGACCCCACTCTAATTTATAACAGTTTACTACCTACGCTACGCCAGTACACTCCACTCCATGCCACTCTACAACACACCAATACACTCTATTGTACTTTACTCCACACTACGTTACATCACTCCACTCCACTCGACTCTACTTCACTGTATGAGATTTTACCCCACTCTACACTACTATATAACAATCCTCTCTACACAGCTCCACTGTTTCATAAACTACTCTATACAACTGCACTCTACAACACTCTACTACACTGTATGCCACACTTTACTCCTTTCTATACCTGTGCACTCCACTGTACAACACTGTACTATACTGTATACTACTGTATAACATTCTACTATAGCTTTCCAAACTTTTCATGTTGGTGGCACACTTTTTAGAAATGCAACGTTTAGTGACACGGTAATGCAGTGTAGCGAGCGAGCGTAGCGAGCGAGCCCGAACAAACTAGGGAGGTTAGGGGGGGTTCTCCCCCCGCGAAAATTTTGAAAAAAGAGTGGGCAAATGGTGCATTTTAAAGCAAATTTGAGAAAGCAGGAAGGTTAATAAAGCAATTGTGAATCTGTTTTAACAAAGACAGTGACTGGCAAAACTGTCTATCCGCTGGGCGGGTGCACGCACTGCCAACCCTTTCAACCATGCCCAAAGTCCGCCTGCTGCCTTGCTGAATATGAGTTATACAAAAATCCGTTCAGGAAGGGGGAATTGTGAGTGGTAAAACAATCATGCAACTTATCAGCCGGTCCCTGCGCATTGAACTCAGGTGGGACCGCTCTCCTCAGCGCAGCGCCCCAAAAGTCAACAGAAAATAAGACGAGTCATATGTTTTCCCATTCAGCACTTTGAGATGCTTTCCAGATAAATTGAGGCCCGCATGCACATCCAGGCAGGCCCCTTTAACCCCAGATATGAAGGTACAGAAGGAAGATTCTGAGGGCCAGCTGGCCTCACTGGCTCACACAGTCCCGCACAAATGCCTTTAGAGACAAGGAGCTGATAGAGCGCAGCCTGCCCCTCCCTCCTCGCAGGGGTCACAGGCGCAGGACCTCTGACCTTTGGCTGTTGCCTGAAGTCCTGAGAGACTTTCTGATGGAGCGTGGGCCATTGTTTATCTTTCCAGATGCACAAAACAAACGAGGATCATGGGTAATATTCAATCATCATCCACACCGAAGAGGGAAAGGCGGTGGTGGTGTGAGTGGCGGGGGTGGGGGGGAGGGCCTGGGGTGCACGAGGAGGGTTATAATGAATATCAGGGCATATACAATCCCAGGGCACAAAAGGACTACGTGGGAGTTCTTAAATGTCCAAATATAACTTACCGAGCGCCTGGGATGGGGGGCAGAGGCGGATCCGTGGCCACTACGTCGCAACAAGGCCCGCGCTCAGAAGCGGTCAGGACAGGGCAGAGCCGTGAGCAGCGCCGCAGCACCGCACCGCTGCCACGCGGCGCACTCCCGGAGGGGGGTCAATACTCCCACTGGCCTCTTGCTCGTTAAATCCAGGCCTGCGTCAGTCCGCCGCTGAGCCTTGGACAATGCCCCACTGAGCCTCGGTATTGCGGAATCGAGCTGCGAACCATGCAGATCCGCCGAGGCTCCGCTGCTCCGCCTTGCACGCACGTCGCACGTCCTACGTCGTCCTTGTCCTTACTCAGGCTTAGGACGGTAGCTCGCATTCCCCTAATATCGGCCTGGCCCGCAGACGTCATCACGTCGCGACACACCCACACATAGGAGGCGACACAGTGCCGTGTCGCGACACACAGTTTGGAAAGCTGTGCTCTACGATATTCTAGTCCACTGTATGACACTGTATACAGCTCTTTGTATGCCACTGCACCCCACTTTTCTCCACTCTACTCTGACACAGTACTCCACTCTACTCCACTGTTCACCACACCACTTTATGCCACTCAGTGCCTTTATACTCTATAACAATGTATGCCAATTCACTCTACCACACTCTACAACACTGTAATATACTCTACACTACTCCAACTCTACAAAATCAACTAGACTGTATGCCACTTTACTGTAGTCGACATCACATTACAATACTGTACAACATCCCACTACACTCTCAGTGAAATTGCTCTCCCTCCCTCGCAGCTCCACCATTAAATGAGGCCTTCCCCGAGCCCCTGAACTCTCGAGTGTTGGTGTTCGAGGCCCTCCTCCACCCGCAGGTTTTACCTGCGCCTCATCCCTGGTGGTCCAGTGGACCTCTGTCTCCTTTCTCTCGCTCCGCTTTTTCTCTCCGTTTTCACTTGTTTTTCCCTCATTTCAATCTCCCCTTCACTCTCCTTCTGTGCCTTTCCTCCGTTTTCCCTCGTTTTTCCCTCATTTCAATCTCCCCCTTTCACTCTCCTGTGTCTTTCCTCCGTTTTCACTCGTTTTTCCCTCATTTTAATCTCCCCCTTTCACTCTCCTTCTGTGTCTTTCCTCCACTTTTCTTGCACTTTTTCTGCCCTATTCCACTCTTTCCTCTTTTTTTGGCCCTTTTCCGCCTGTTTTTTCCCCGCCGCTGCTGCCCCCGCGGCCCCTCCCCCCCTGCACGACCGCCCATTCCTGTTCCCCTCCCCGCCTCCCAGCTGTTCAGCCCTCCCCGCCTCCCAGCTGTTCAGCCCTCCCCGACCCCTACTTAATGGCGGCCGCTGTGGGGACAGGCGAGCAAGACCACTGACTCATTGTCAGTGAAATTGTTCTCCCTCCCTCGCAGCTCCACCATTAAGTGAGGCCTTCCCCCGAGCCCCTGCACTCTCGAGTGTTGGTGTTCGAGGCCCTACTCCACCCGCAGGTTTTACCTGCGCATCATCCCTGGTGGTCCAGTGGACCTCTGTCTCCTTTCTCTCGCTCCGCTTTTTCTCTCCGTTTTCACTCGTTTTTCCCTCATTTCAATCTCCCCCTTTCACTCTCCTTCTGTCTTTCCTCCGTTTTCACTCATTTTCCCCTCATTTCAATCTCCCCCTTTCACTCTCCTTCTGTGTCTTTCCTCCGTTTTCACTCGTTTTTCCCTCATTTTAATCTCCCCCTTTCACTCTCCTTCTGTGTCTTTCCTCCACTTTTCTTGCACTTTTTCTGCCCTATTCCACTCTTTCCTCTTTTTTCGGCCCTTTTTGGCCCGTTTTTTCCCCACCGCTGCTGCCCCCGCGGCCCGTCCCCCCGCACGACCGGCCCATTCCAGTTCCCCTCCCCGCTCCCGCCTCCCAGCTGTCCAGCCCTCCCCGACCCCTACTTAATGACGGCCGCAGTGCGGCCACGCAGCGGACGCGTGCAGCGGGCGCGCCGCTGGCCGTCTGCGCCCGTCCGTGACCCGACCGCGACCAGCGCCTGGAACCCTGGACCTCCGCACCGCCAACTCTATGACCCAGCTGCACTCCACGCACTCAACCCAGGCCGCAACAACAACCGCAAGCTAGCGTTACCGGCCGACACCCACGGACCCTTCAGCTGTCACCGCTGCCGGCACACCTACAGCACCGCCAGGAACACGGACCCAGCACAACCCGCCCACAAGAACACAACCGAACCGAAGACCCTGCAATGCATCCTCCTCAACGTCCAATCCCTCCACAAACACGCCACCGAAATCTGGGACCTCCTCGACAGCACCACCCCGGACGTAGCGTTCTTCACCGAAACCTGGACCAACACCACCTCGGGACCGGACATCGCCATTAACCAAGGATACAAGATCTCCAGGAAGGACCGCCCCACCCGCCCGGGAGGAGGAATCACCATCGTCCACAAATCCACCCTCCGCCTGAGCACACTCCCCGACGAGCCCACAGACCTGATGGAACACCTTCACTTCAAGATACTGGCCAGCCCTACCACCACCCTCCGAGGAACCCTCATCTACCGACCCCCTGGACCCCGCGGACCTTTCACCAACTCCATCACGGACATCATCTCCCCGCATGCCATCGCATCCACCAACTACACCCTGCTAGGAGACCTCAACTTCCACCTCGACAACCAACTGGACCCCAACACCACATCCCTCCTGGACAACCTCCACAACATTGGACTCCGCCAGATCGTGACCGAACCCACGCACTCAGCAGGACACACCCTCGACCCCCTCTTCACAACAGGAAACTCCATCACCTTCAGCCACACCACCGAACTCTCATGGACTGACCATTGATGCATCCACTTCACCTTCAGAACACCCACCATCCACAGACACCAGCACCTGCTCCCACGAAGAAACTGGACCAGAATCACCGACGACCAGCTCACCTCCTCACTCAGCAACTCCACCCCAACTATTGAGGAAAACGACGAACCAACACCGCAGCCCGAACCCTGCACAGATGGATCTCCGACAGCGCCAACACCATAGCCCCCCTCAAGAAAAACAACAACACCCACGCCAAAAAAGCCAGATGGTTTACCACCGAACTTCGAGAGTCCAGACGCACTTGCCGCCACCTCGAAAAGGCCTGGAGGAACACCAAATCCACAGAAGCCCACAACAACTTCAGAGCCGCCACCAACGCCCACCACCAACTCATCAGAAAAACGAGGAAAAAAGCGATTGAAGACACAATCTCCACACATGCACACAACAGCAAAGAACTCTTCAACATCATCAAGGAGTTCGCCCAACCCACCAGCGAGTCTACTGACATCCCTCCCTCACAAGACCTCTGCGACTAACTCAGCACCTTTTTCCACCACAAAATCAAGAGCATCTACGACAACTTCGACGAAGACAACCAACACACTGAACCCTCACCAACCACCCCCGACACCATGAAGCCAGCGATTGACAACTGGTCAGCCCTCACCACCGAAGACACCCTGAAGACAATGAAGTCAATCCACTCTGGGACCCCCATGGACCCCTGCCCCCACCACATCTTCAACAGAGCCGCTGACACCATCGCACCCATGCTCCGCCACACCATCAACCGCTCCCTGGTGACCACCTCGTTCCCCGATGACTGGAAACACGCCGAGGTCAACCCCCTCCTGAAGAAACCCTCGGCGGACCCCACCGACCTCAAAAACTACAGACCCATCTCCCTGCTCCCGTTCCCAGCGAAAGTCATCGAGAAAGCCATCAACAGCCAACTCGCCACATTCATCGAAGAGCACAACATCCTCGACTCCTCCCAATCCGGCTTCAGAAAAAACCACAGTACGGAAACCGTCCTCCTCGCCGCAACAGACGACATCCGCACCCTACTGGACAAAGGAGAAACAGTAGCCCTCATCCTCCTCGACCTCTCAGCAGCATTCGACACAGTCTCTCACCGCACCCTAATACGCAGACTCCACGACGCAGGGATCCAGGACAAGGCCCTCGACTGGATCCGCTCCTTCCTCTCCGGCAGAACGCAGCGGGTCAGACTCCCCCCTTTCCTCTCGGACCCTACACCAACCACCTGCGGAGTCCCCCAGGGGTCCTCCCTCAGCCCTACGCTCTTCAACGTCTACATGGCTCCGCTCGCCCCCATCATCAGAACCTATGGACTCAACATTGTGTCATACGCAGGCGACACCCAACTCATCCTCTCCATATCCAACGAACCCAACACCGCCAGACACAACTTTCGAGTAGGCATGGAAGCCGTCGCCAAATGGATGAAAAACAGCTGCCTACAACTAAACACCAACAAAACAGAAGTACTCATCATGGGCCCAAACCCCGATGCCTGGAACGACACCTGGTGGCCCCCCGCCCTCGGAAGCCCGCCCACCCCCACGGACCACGCACGCAACCTGGGAATCATCCTGGACTCCGAGCTCAAAATGGACCGCCAGATCAACTCCGTCTCGTCCTCCTGCTTCCACACCCTCCGCCTCCTACGTAAGACCTTCAAATGGATCCCTTTCGAACACAGAAAGACCGTCACTCACGCTCTGGTCACCAGCAGACTCGACTACGGCAACGCACTCTACGCCGGAATAAACAAAAACCTCACCCGCAAGCTACAGAACATCCAGAACGCCGCCGCAAGACTGGTCCTAAACCTGCCAAGACACTGCCACATCTCCCAGCACCTGCGCACACTCCACTGGCTCCCCATCGAGGCTAGAGTCACCTTCAAGATGCTCACCCATGCACACAAGGCCCTCCACGACACCGGACCAGCATACCTGAACAGCTGACTCAAATTCCACGCACCCCAAAGGACCCTACGATCAGCCCAGCTCTCCTACGCCGTGGTCCCCGCACCAGAAAGACCAGATCGGGAGGCCGCTCCTTCTCCTTCCTCGCGGCCAGAGCCTGGAACGCCCTTCCGCTCCACCTCAGACAGACAACATCGCTCCCCATCTTCGCAAGAAACCTCAAAACCTGGCTCTTCGACAGACCCTCTCCTTGATGGACTGGAACCTGCACCCCCCCCCCAGCGCCTTGAGACCCTTACGGGTGAGTAGTCGCGCTCAACAAACGCATGATTGATTGATTGACTATACAACACGGTACTCCAATTTATGACACTTTACTTGACTGCACTCCACGCCACTATAGTCTACAACACTTTACTCCACTCTATGACACCTTAGTCCACTTTACACTACCCCATTTCAGTGTACTCCACTCCACTATACTCCTTTCTACTACACTTTATCCCACTCTTCGCCACTGTACTATGATACTCTTTATGCCGCTCCACTGTCCGACACTCTACTCCACTGTATGCAACTCCACTCTACAACAAAGTACTACACTCTATACCAATCTATGACACTCTGCTTCACTCTGTGCCCATCCACTGTACTACACTGTATGACACTCGACGACACGCCACTCAACTTCTCTCTACAATATGCCAGTCCACTATATGACAAGGCACTCTACTTTATGACACTCTCCTCTACTGTACTCTATGAGACTCCACTTGTCAATACTCCACTCTGTGACTACTTTACTCTAAAACACTCTAAAACACTCTATGACAGTGTATGACACCCTACTCTACTGGTCGACACGCCATTCAACTGTACAACTCGCTGCTCCAGTCTACGATACTTGACTCCACTATATGAGGCACCATGCCACTACACTATATAACACTTTACTACACTGTACAATATGCTACTACACTCTTTTCTACTCCACTCAATTCTAATATACAATACTCCATTCTATGACAATAAAGTTTACAACACTCTCCTCCACTGTACTGTATGACATTCCACATAACAACTCTAGACTTGCGACACTGGACTCTATGATTTGCAACACATTTTTATTAATATATTTTTAAAAACCATTGAAATTCAATGAAAAAAACAAACGTAAAAGCTCAGTTATAGTTAGGAAAACCCATTTTCCCATACAAACTAAGTTTAAATTACACAAACTTCTAAAGTTACAGTTATTACTTTCATTTACAATTCATCCACCGCCTTCAAATTATTATAAGTAGAAGACCTTGTTATACACTCTTTTCAGCTCACTAAATAGACAACACTAACTACAACTCGACACTCTACCATGCACTGTATTGTGACAAACAACGTCATTTGAGAAGTTATAAGTGTTGTTATGAAGGTTATGAATTTCACATGCTAAATGTGATGTAGTATGCAAGGCTATAAACAGTGAATGGAACAGGCATGAGTTATAGTTAATGTAGTGTGGCGAGTGAGGTGACAAGGCTGTGTACGGAGGTGCGCAACTTATATTAATTTGAGGTTTTTCATTGAACATATATGTATATGACCCGCTGGTAGTCACCACTGTGTAATTATAGTTAGGACCAGGTTTCCATAGGAAATGGATTTTATGGTTTGCTAATAACTTTTGCACCATTTGCTGAATCTTCATGAAACTTTCCAAAAAAGGTTCATCCACCTTAGCTCATTACTGGGAAGTTTCGGGGTGATCTGTCAAGTGGAGGCTGAGAAAATGGGGGGGTCCCAAAATGCATTTTCCCCATGAAATTTATCATTGGAACTTTAGACACAGCTGCAGCCAAAAAGACTGAACACAATTACACCAAATTTGGCAGAAAAGTAGATCTTGACCCAGAAAGTGTGCTTTTTGTGATTTGGTGTAAATCTGCTCTGTAGTTTTTGCGAATTTAAGGGCCAAAATTCTAGATGTCTGGCGATGCTGTACCATTGTGAAACAGCAGTCTCAAAATAAGCAATCTGATTGGCTGGCAGCAACATGAAGAGAAAGTTGCTGCTGCTATTTTGTGAATCTGGTGACTTGGTCCTGTGTCATTCAAAACACATGATAATAAGGAATAAAGGGGCAGGGTAGTGGTAACCGGACCCCCAGGCCCTAGTGGGGGTCAAATTAAAAAGATTTTTTTTTCCAGTGGCACAGCGGTACCATAGGGACCACGCTGAGCACAGCTGTAGCTGTGTGCAATGAGTTGGTTGGCTGCCCACGGGGGGAGGTGTTACTTAACTAGGCCCACCTCATGCCAAGCCACGCCTTTGAGTCTGCATGGCATGGGGTGGGCCGCACGGCCTGGCCAATCACCATGGGCACCTAACCCACTGCCAAGCTTGGCGTTCGAACGTGCGCAGCATGGGGTAGGCGTAGTTAGATATGGTAATAAAATATTAATTTACTTTTTTTTAAATCTAGAAATTCACTGAAAAAACAAAGGTTAAAGTGACATGGTCAGGTATGGTTATAATATACTATTTTACATTTTTTTTTTAAACTAGAGCAGTTCACTGAAAAAAACATAAAGTGTTGGTATAGTTAGGTCGAAATACAAGTTAAAAAAATCATATTTTAATTTTACAAACTGCTGAAAATCACCAATTATAAATATTTAAGGGGCTATAACTCGTGTCCTCGCCATTAAATGAATCCCCATTTTCGATTAGTTACTAGTACATATGGGTGGTCCATCGTTGCTCTAGCGCTTATACTTGCGAAAAGCAATTTTAAGAGTACTATCAAGCCCTTGAAAAAACATGTAAGAGTCAATTCAGTGCCTGCTGCTTATCACACAGAGTGCTGCTTCCAAAATAGCATCCTCAGCCTAAGTGCAAAAAGGGTTTATGGCTAATAGATCTCCCCAGAAGCACTGCTGATTTCCCAAGGTTGTATTGGGGATGACTTCACTCACGCCCCTCCTGATCTTAATGTTCTCTCCTATCCAGATGAGGGGGGCAGGAGCTGTATGCTGTGGCATGGAAAGAAAAAAGCAGGGGCCTATCCACAAACGAAGTTGTGTGGAACATTTAGTATTGCTACAAAACTATAAAATGCTATTCACAACTTACGTGTGTACGTGTACGCCTGTGCCTCTCTTATTTCGTATGTGTGGAGATTTCAGCCCCTACTGCAAAGATATTCGCACACGTAGATATACGCTTGTGTAGTACATAAGAGAGGTGCAGGATGAGTGACTGGAAAATGGAGAATGTTTACAGCTAAAGGGGAGGGGTTTTGGGAGGAATAAGGAAGGGTTATAGAAGAGCTATGGAGGGGTTTGGGAAGGACATGCACCAACTCACAGTAGAATAAACTGCTTACAATTCTATTCACATACTGTTCATCTATAGTTACAACAGCTAAAAAAGACCCAAAACAGTTGTAAATGTACTCTAGCTCAGTGCTGGACGAAGTCCAGCAACAAACGTAACGCAACAAACAAACGTACTGCAGCATCCATCCGTAGCACCACTCATGGTCATTCACAGGTACTGCATCACCTATCCATTGAAAATAATGGAGACAGGGACTGAAAATAAAAACCCCTAGGAAATCATGTTCACATAAATTAATGTATTTAAACTAAATATATATATATATATATATATATATACACTTTAATGTTAATAAAAATGCATTCATTATAAATAAATCTTATTTTTATAAAAAATGATAGACCTTTTTCAATTT